>OZ014520.1:333576407-334776407 GCA_963966055.1 Lathyrus aphaca | reverse complement strand
AATGACACATGGCCAGAAGGGGTACAGACGCGAACAGTTGGCGAAAGGAAGAACATGAAGATGAACTGAAAAGAGTCGCCAACTAGGCATTTTTATCCTGAAGGAAAGGTAATGCTGCATAAACCTGGAAAGAGATGGATAAGACGGTCGCGAACCAGAGAAACTGAGAAAGGGGGTTGGTTACAACCTGGGAAGGTATTAGCACCCAGATTGTTGTTCGTACTCGACGGGATTCACGCTTAAAAGTTTGTGCTTAAAGGGGTAGTGTCAGTGTTATTCTGTGTGCAAAAGCTGGAAGAGAATGCAAGTGTCAGTGCAAAACAAATGTAAGTGAAATAAAGGAGTGTCAGTACAAGAAAAGAGTGCAGAGCTCAAGACTATGAGGCTTAAAGGAATAATGCTAGAAGAGGGGGAATATACAGAGACTTTTGTTCGATAACTGTTAAGTTATGCCTACGTATCCTCTCGTGCAATGAGGAAGTCAGAACACCGTAGTTCGACTCAAAGAGACTGAAAGATAAATTGGCTTGTGAACTGCTTACTTGTCTATGCTCAAGTGTATGACCTGTCTGGCTCAGGTGCAAACTGTCTTGCATTAGACGGAAGAAGCAAGTTCTCGTTTGTGAGTGAATGAGGTGAGAAAAGAATCCCAAAGGAGACGATTATTGTTTGTTTTTGTGTTTTCAATCTTTTATTGCTTTTTTTGGAATTTGTCATAAGTTAATGAGCTTAAGCCTAAACTAAGGGTTAGTAAACTCATCACATCTTCCCTCTGATTAGGGGTAATAAGAATACCTTAAGTATGAAGTAAACACCTCACACTTAATCACCATGATGTAGGATTAAGATCATTAACCTACTTGCATTTATTTAGATGGTTTTGGTATTTTTGTTTAGTGTTAAGTGATGAGTTTAAGCCATAATCAAGGATTTAATGGACCCATTACACCATCCCAATAGAAGGATAATAGATGAGAACATTTAAGCTGAGGAAGGCTCCTCAACTTAATCCATGATTAAGGATTAACCTCATGACAAAACAAACCTTTATTAAAGTGGATTTTAGTTAATGATAATATTAAGAAGTGGATTTTATGGTTTGCAAGACAACTTGAGGGGGACTTGTCCATTAACACTAGGGTTAGTCCTTCTTAACCAATTAAGGAAGAATTAGAACCCTAATGTAAGGCCCAACTTACAAGCTTGATGTCTTAGTGATTGTTAAGTGAATTGATTAAAGGATTTAAACACATCAAGGGTTTAACACTTAGGATTAAAGTTATACACTCCATCCTAATAGAAGGATGCAGGCATAAGCTTAATCACAAAGCCTTAAAACCTTTAAGGTTTAGTCCTTGATTAAGAGATGAGGAGAGAAGACACTAAAGATGACTCAAAGGTAAAACTAATGGGGGACTAATCAAACCCTAATTGTTAACATGCTTGGGTATTCCTAGGGTTTATGAAGCTTGCAAGAAATCTTCAAGGAAAAGCCACCATGGAAGAAGCAGGATGAAGGAAGGAGAAGTAGAAAGAAGCAAGCCAACTTACTTCACTTAAGAAGATAAGTTGCTTGAAGAAAGAAAGTGAAGAAAGAGCATGAATGAGAAAGATCACTCTAATACACAAGTAAAATGCAGCAATGATGCAAAGAGGGATGATAAGAGATTGTGAGAAGTGAAGGCAAATTCACTTCTCAAAGTAACTTACCACCTGAAAAGTTAGTGAAAGGAAGTGAAATGAAATGAAGATGACATGAAATGCAAAAATGGAAACCAAAATCAGAAGCATGTTCATGATGCTAATGATGCAAAGAGATGATATAAATGTATGTCATGAGTGTGAGATGATCATACAAAGGATGGGAATGCAAATGAAGCATACAAGAGGTATGAAAGTTTATGAATGCACATGAAATGAAATGAAAGTAATAACAAGGTAAATGGATGATGCAATGACCAAACATGATTTCAAAATGTCCTAAGATGTCTCATATGTCATGTGGGTGCACAAAATGTCATGGCAAGTTCATGTATGCAAGCTTATACAAGATGGATGCAAATGAAGATGCAAATTAGGGTTATATGATCATATGAGATGCATAATTCAAAAAAATAGAAGCAAGACAAGGGATAAAAAAATTGAAAATGGACTCAAAGGGACCCTAAACCTATACAAGTTCACTGCCCAAAGGGGAAGGTCAGAAGCTAAACCCTAAGGGACTTATGAATTTCCTAAGTTACTAGGGTTTTAAGGGTGATCCTAAAGGTAAAATGCCAAACAAATTGAAAATGCATTATAAAAATGAAACAAAAATGTTTTTAGATGCTTGAAACCATTCATAACACAACGCAAAAAGAATCATTCACAAACTCACTTTGGTTTAAAAGTTATGAATTTTTTAAGTTAGGGTTAAAAATATTCAAGTTTAAGAACCCTAATTCAATTGAAAAATGTCAAAGGGTGATCAAAACCAAAAAGAAATTTGTGTTGTGAGTTTGTAAATGTTTCTAAATATTTGAAAAGGCTCTCTGAATTTTTTTGGAATTTTTAAATACCTAAATGTATTTTTAATTAATTAATTTCCATTAACTAATTAAAAATAATCATTTAAATGATTTAAAAATATTTTTTAATGCAAAAAATAAAAATAAAAATATTTTTGGGTTCTGAAAATTAATATAATGTTTGAAAAAAATTTTCAGAATTTTTTGATGTGCTTTACTATTTTTAAAAATTCGTACAAATTAAATGAGAAACAAATGAATTAAAAATTAAATAAATGAGAAAAAGGGGAAAGTCAGCTAATCCTAGGGCTGAGGTTCAAAGCTGGGTTGGAGGGAATTGACCCCGCACGCATCTGGACGGCTGAAATTCAAACTACGCTAATTATGATTAAAGCCCTAATCTGAACCCTAATGACTTTCAGGTGACCGGAACAGTGTTTCGGTCATCTTCTCCGGCAGCTCTCTCACTCAATCTCTCTCAAAACGCCATAAAAACTCACCAAACTCTCCAGAATCAATCCTTAACTCATTCTAAACAAGATTCAGCCAGCAAAAATCATTTATTTCACATGAACAACAAGATTCGAAGCAAAACGGAAAATTATTCAGAAATTTCAGAAGCTTCATACATGCTTAATATGCAATCATTTTCAAAACCAAAAGGTGCAGTGTGATCAGTGAAGCATGGAGAACAATCTAAGAACTTAAAAAATCATTTCTGGAAAATTTGTTCTTGAAGTTACCTGAAATGGAGCTTTCGAAAATGGCACTATCTGGACCTTTCTTTGGTGCTTTTCCCCTCCTCTTGACTCCCTCTTGCTTCTGGAATGCTTGGCTGAAGCTTTTGTGAGCTCCTCTTGAAGATTGATGAAGTTTAGTTCAAAGGGGGACAAAATCGTGTTTTGTGTGTGATGGATTTTAGGGCAAAATGAAGGGTGGGAAATGATCACGGGTTGATGGTAAGTTGTTCTATGAAGTTTGTTTGGATGTTTGTAGCTTGTGTGATGAGTTTCGAAGGAAAATGCATAAGAGGGAGTTTTTGTGAATCCTGACTTGTGGGAGGATTCAGGTTGTGTTCTTGTTATGTTTGGCTTGCTTTTGCTTTGTATAAACAAATGGGATTGGTTCAGAAAGTGGTTGTGGCATAGTGTGATTGGTATGGGTGAAAATGCACAAAGTCAAGGTTAGGTGTCCTTTGGGGTATGGGCCAGTTCAGACCAAGGACAAAGGTATGTCCTGCGCAGCATAATTCATGGGCAACCATGAAAATGATATTGAGTCAAATCAGCAAGTGGATTGAAGTTTATGGGGGGTTTTGCAATTTTGGCAAAGTTTGGCCCTTTCTTGATTTCTTCATGTACAAGTCATGAAACTTGGAAATTCTTGGGCCAAATTTGACTTCTAGGCATTGCACAAAGTTTGTATGGTGATTAGAAGTTAATTTGAAGTCACAAATTTGCTTGGCATGAGGTTTTGCAAAAATCCCTCTTAGGCATGAAACTTGAAATTATGTGATTTTTGCCAACTTTGGAAAGCCATAACTTGAGTTCCAAAATGAATTAGATCTTGTTCTTGTACTTTTTGAAAAGGTAATGATCCAATCTACAACTTTCATGACCAAGAATTTTTCATTTGAAACATTTTTGGTTAAGAAAAAGAAGGTTGAAAAACTTTCCCAAAATGGAAAGTTTACATTACAAGTCATTTCCATATTTGGCAACTTTTGGTTTTGCCCACTTTTCTTCAAATTTGTGAACTTCTAAGCACTTCAATGATCAAATAAAGATCATATAACTTCATTTTGATGAAAATTCCATTTTGGGTCCATTGATGGGGGCCTCAGATGCCCTGATTTTGCTCTGACTTGCTCAAGAAGTTACCCAGTGATCAGATGGCTTCCACAATGAATTTTTCCATCAAAATTGGTATGCATGATCCTTATATCATATTGAGACCAATAGAAACAAGAATGACCAAAAAATTTGGAGTTATGGCCTCTGAAACCAAAACCCTAATTTTAGGTCATCTGTGCAGTTAAACTTGGCTTTGCTTCCCTGCCTTGCCAGTTCTTGTGATTCTATGACTTTCTTGATCTTGGGAGGATATAATATGATGATTGAACATACATAGACCCTCTTGAGATGATTGAAGACATTTGGAGTGGCTCAGATAGTTCATGGATTGTTCAGATCACAAACCCTAGATGCAGATGACTTTGAACCAATGCAGTGAGACAAAAATGCAACATGAGATGATATGATTGAACTCATGCAAATGAAAAGATCATAAGCTATGGTGTGAACTTAGTGAGGGAAAATTTGGGGTGTTTACAGCTGCCCCTATTCAAACATAATTTAGCTGTGCAGGATGTAAGCGACGACTTAACATGCAAACAAGATAACTTGTGGTTGAATACCAAAGACAGTCCAAAATTTGCACTCACTGGGTATGAAGAAGAAAAGGGATATAGATTGTTAAAGGAAGTAAAGTATGTTTATCAAGTGCGGGCAATGGAGGACGACCGTCGAGCAGAGGACGACTGCCGGGAATAAAGCAATGACGGGGATGGCCGACATGCTGGAAAATAGAGATATCATGATATGATGGGGATAGCCATCGGTTTAAAGAAATAAATGATGAGGGACAGTCATCAAAGGTGAAGGACGATCACCTAGCCGGGGACAGCTGCTCTGTTGGGGATAAGATGAGGGATGGTCATCTAAGGTGAAGGACGATCACTTGGCAAGGTACGGTTGCCGAAAGTATCACGACATAGGACGAATGTCGGATAGAAAAGGTCGACGATGGGGACGGCCATCGGATAAGCGTGATGAAGGACGATCATCAAGAGGTGAAGGACGATCACCTAGCAGGGTATGACTGCTCTCGGGGTTTATCATGACACAAGACGAATGTCAGATAACAAGATCAACGATGGGGACGGCCATCAGATAAAATGATGAAGGACGATCATCAAGAGGTGAAGGACGATCACATAGCAGGGGACGGTTGCTAAAATATCACAACATAAGACGAATGTCGGATATGAAAGGGTTCCAATAATGGAGACTCCGCTGGGGAAGAGATGAGGGACGGTCATCTAAAGGTGAAGGACGATTACCTGGCAGGGTACGGCTGCCGAAAAGTATCATGACATAGGACGAACGTCAGATAGAAGAGAAATTTGCTTTTTAATGGGGATTTGCTGGGGAATGGTAGACACAGACGAATGTCTACATTCAAGAAAGGAAATGGATAAGTGTTTGACGCTGTGTATAGATTAAAGATGCGGACGAGCATCCTTAAGACTACGATACAGACGAGTATCGGTAGAAACAACTGCTGATGCATGCTCAGAGATGATGATACGGACGAGTACCAACTAGTTAACAAAGAACACGGACGAGTGTTGAATCTAAGGAGAGATAAGTGGTGTATACAAGATACGGACGAGTATCTGTATGAGTGAAAAATAAGAATTCGTGAGACACCGACGAGTGTTCAACTTGCTGGGGAGAGTATGACACGGACGGGCGTCGTAGGAGGAGATGCATAAGTTATGAACTTATGAGTGTAAAAGATATTCTGAAGTTCTATGGGGATAAGATGACACGGACGGGTGTCGGAAGAAGCGTATTATAAACAAGTGTTTGGTTTACAATAAGTGTTTAGGCAAACATGCTGGGGAAGGATGACACAGACGAGTGTCAAAGGAGTGTATAGATGTTTTTTTGTGGTTCTTATCTGCTGGGGAATATATGACACAGACGGGTGCCGAAAAAGAGTATATATTAACATGTATTTGTGAGTGCAAAGGGGACGCTTTGGCTTTCTATTGGTACTGTGAGTCTTTATATACATTGCTGGTGGAATGTTGGTATATATAGGTGTTTGATTCAAAACATGACTTGTGATTATGTAATATGTTTGATTTTTTCCGCAATGCTCCGTATTAGACGAAATGCTACGCTCTGAGGTGATTTATGATGCGAATGCTATGATTATGCAAAGATACCGATCCGGGATTCGGATCCCGTTGCTGTGGAGATCTCTGATTGATCTTGCTTGAAGGAAAATCCCAGCTGGGGATGATATCATTGGTAGATCTGATCACTGATAGACCTATCTTAATAATGAGAGACCCAGCTGGGACTGTAGAAGCTTTTGTCACTTTTTTCAGACATTGCTCTTCTGGATAGAGGCTGGAGCTCTGTGGGGAGAGGGTTCCCTGTCTAGCACTTGGCTAGGGAGGAGAAAGATCACTGAACGATCTTCCTAGATATTTCTGTGGGGATCTTGCTGAGGATGATGAACTTAGCTGGGGGAATGAGCCCCTCCTGGTATTGCTTTGAAGAAAGTACTGGAGAAGTGATGCCTAGCAGCTCTGATGGGGAGAGAGCATCTCTGATGTTGTTTGGAAGATGTGCTGAGGAAATAATGATTTGGAAGCTTGCTGGGGAGAAGCTTTCAAGCCCCATGTTGCGCGTTTGAATACCCGCAATCCTGTTATGACAAAGAAACGCACAAGTATCCCGAGGTATCCCTTACTGGGTTCCGTCATAGGAGTTTAGACACTCCCGAGAGTAAGTAATATATTTCCTGTAAGCATATGATTAGAAAGGCACATTTGTTTTTATGAAAACGTTATATCAAGGATATCAGACATTTTTGCAAATGAAATAAAATGTACAAGATGGAGTGTGACTGAAAATCTGATTTTATTAATTTGGGTGCCCTGAATTGGCAAATACAGTCAAAGAAACAAATCCCCTGAAATGAGGAGATTGTTACAAATTGAGAAACAAAAAGGTGCTGGCAATGTCGATGATACTTCAGTGCTTCCCTTTTGCTATGACTCATATGACTTTTGACGTTCTTCTCATCTTGCTTTCTGAAGAAGGCAGGTTCTGACCGATGCTTTAACCCTTCGAAACTTGCCAAGTTGTAAGTGATACGGACGAATTCAGAATACAATTGTTCGCTTATTCTCTTATTTTGCGTGGATCGCTCTTTCGGGTTTTCAATCCACCGAGATACCCATTTTTGCCTGAGTTATCCAGTGCAGCTTTTCAACTCAGCGGGTGTACATTTTTTTATTTTTCCCTTATTTTTGCCCGAGTCCTTTATTCTGTTTTTGACTCGCCGGGATGCCCTATTTTTGCCTGGACTTTACATTCTGTTTTTATGTCCAGCGGGTCATTTTATGCGAAGTATTTTTTAACTGCATCTGAATTCACAGGGGACAGGAAGTCTTCACCATCCATAGTAGTGAGCATCAGTGCTCCACCAGAGAAAACTTTCTTTACTATGAATGGACCATCGTAATTTGGAGTCCATTTGCCCCTGTGGTCTGTATGAGGAGGGAGGAGTCTTTTCAGCACAAGGTCTCCTACTTGGTATTCCCGAAGCCTGACTTTCTTATCAAAGGCTTTCTTCATTCTCTTCTGATACAGCTGCCCGTGACAGATTGCAGCTAATCTCTTTTCTTCAATCAGATTCAGTTGATCGTACCGGGATCAGACCCATTCTGCTTCATTCAATTTGACATCCATCAGTACCCGTAGGGAGGGTAATTCAACCTCAACAGGTAGAACTGCTTCCATACCATATACAAGCTAATACGGTGTTGCCCCAGTGGACGTTCTGATTGATGTACGATACCCATGCAAGGCAAACGATAGCATTTCATGCCAATCTTTGTATGTGACCACCATATTTTGCACAATCTTCTTGATATTCTTATTAGCTTCCTCAACAGCGCCATTCATCTTTGGCCTGTAAGGAGAAGAATTATGATGTTGGATTTTGAAGTCCCGTCATAGTTCTGCCATCATTTTGTTGTTCAAATTGGAACCATTATCAGTAATGATTCGCTCGGGCACTCCATACCGAAAAATGATGTCCCTCTTCAGGAATCGGGCTACCACTTGCCTGGTGACATTTGCATATGAAGCTGCTTCAACCCATTTGGTAAAATAGTCAATGGCAACCAGGATGAATCTGTGGCCATTTGAAGCAGTCGGCTCGATCTTTCCAATCATATCAATGCCCCACATGGCAAAGGGCCAAGGTGAAGACATTACATTCAAAGGATTCGGAGGCACATGTACTTTGTCTGCATAAATCTGGCATTTGTGGCACTTTCTGGCATAAGCACAACAGTCTGCATCCATTGTGATCCAGTAGTAACCTGACCTTAGCAATTTCTTAGCCATTGCATGCCCTCCAGCATGGGTACCGAAAGATCCTTCATGCACCTCGTGCATCAACAAGTCTGCCTCTGTCCTATCAACACATCTGAGAAGTACCATATCAAAGTTTCTCTTGTACAAAGAACCATCAGCATTCAGGAAGAAACTACCAGCTAGCCTTCTTAATGTCTTCTTATCATTGGATGATGCCCCAGGTGGGTATGTTTGATCCTCCAAGAAGCATTTGATGTCATAGAACCAAGGCTTATCATCTTTAGCAATGTCTACTGAGAATACATATGCTGGTCTGTCAAGTCTGGATACTGAAATTCGAGGCACAAAGTTGGCAGCTTGAACTTTGATCATGGATGAAATGGTAGCCAGAGCATCTGCAAACTGATTTTCATCTCGAGGGATATACTCAAGTTTGACTGTGGTGAAGAAAGTCAGTAATCTCCTCGTATAATCCCGATATGGAATCAGGTGCTCCTGGTGAGTATACCATTTGCCGTTGGTTTGATTGATTACCAGAGCTGAATCTCCGAATACAATTAAAGTCTTGATCCTGAGGTCAATGGCTTCCTCAAGACCCATGATACAGGCTTCGTATTCATCTTCGTTGTTAGTGCAGTTAAAGGTGAGTTTTGCCGAGAAAGGCATGTGAACTCCTTTAGGTGTAATGAGTACTGCACCAACACCACGACCATTCATATTAACAGCCTCATCAAACATCATTGTCCACTCTTTTTCTGGGTCAGGCCCTTCAGTGTGGATAGGCCCTTCATGATCTTTTGCTTTTATGAACATGATGTCTTCATCAGGGAAGTCAAATCTCATAGGCTGGTAATCATTAATGGGTTGCTCAGCAAGATAGTCAGACAATACACTGCCTTTGATGGCTTTCTGAGATGTGTACTGAATGTCGTATTCTGTGAGAATCATTTGCCATCTTGCAACCCGTCCGGTAAGTGTTGGCTTCTCAAAGATGTACTTGACTGGATCCATCTTTGAGATCAACAAGGTAGTGTGGGTCAACATATACTACCTTAGTCAGCGAGCATCTCACGCTAAAGCACAACAAGTTTTCTCGAGCAGTGAATAACGTTGTTTACAGTCGGTAAACTTTTTGCTTAGGTAGTATATTGCATACTCTTTTCGACCAGACTTATCATGTTGGCCCAACACACACCCCATTTACTCTTCTAATACTGTCAAGTACATTATCAGAGATCTTCCTTCAACTGTAGGCATAAGGATTGGAGGCTCTTGTAAGTATTCCTTGATTTTGTCAAAATCCCTTTGGCAGTCTTCGTTCCACCTGACCGTCTGCTCTTTTCTTAACAACTTGAACAAGAGCTCACAGGTTGCTGTAAGATGAGATATGAACCTTGAGATGTAGTTCAATCTACCTAGAAACCCTCGAACTTCCTTTTCAGTCCTCGGTGCAGGCATCTCTTGGATGGTTTTGACTTTATCAGGGTTAACTTCAATCCCTTTCTCACTCACAATAAATCCCAGCAGCTTACCGGATCACATCCCGAATGTGCATTTGTTGGGGTTTAACTTCAACTGGTACTTCCTCAGACGCTTGAATAACTTCAACAGATTCACCAGGTGGTCTTCTTCAGTGAGGGACTTGGCAATCATGTCATCCACATAACATTCAATTTCTTTATGGATCATGTCATGGTATGACCAAGCAAAAACATCCACATACTCCCGAAGCATGTCAATAAGTTGCTCTTTCACTGAATCTTGCAGACGGGCCCCGATTTTCACTTCTTTCAAGTCTTCTTCTGTACCAAGATTAACCATCTCAACTTCCTCCTGATGAGGAGTGATAACCTTCTCCTCTTGTCTCAACAACCTGGCTAGTTCTTCAGGTAGCTCATAGTCTTCTTTAACCCTTTCATTGGCTTGATTAATCAGATTGTCAAAGTCATACGAAGTCATAGCAGTGTTGTTGTCGGTGCAATCTGGAGGGCACTCTCTGCAAGGGTTTATATTTGTTCATTTTAGTGATCAGTTTTATCTTGCTTAGAAAAAGCGAAAATGAAGTTACTATTTTGAAAAACATTGCCATTTTATTTTTGTACAAAAAATAAAGAATGAAAAACAGTGAGCGGAAAAGAAAAGACTCATTTGCAAAAGATGTCCTGATATTCATTAATTGATCGTTTGCACAAAATACAAGATGGACCGATTACAAAATGAGCCCTGACATCTTGGGCAAGATGTAGGACTTGATGCATGCTTAAAGACAGGAAATAATAATTACTCTGCAGGAGTAACTCTTATAATTTCCTGGGAAGACCAGTTTGAGACATGGTTCCCCGGGATCCTTTGACGTATCCAGTTTTCCAGGTTGCGTTCGTCTTCTGACTCATCTTCCAAACTATTCACAACATCTGGGGTGAGCATCCCCCTGCTGACAAATTTGGGCTCCGTTGCAGCCTCTGGTTGATCTTGTTGAGTTGATCTGTAACCCAACCTGAATCGGTCTTCTTTCTCTTTAACTGGCAGCAGCTTTCCCCAGCCTTGAGCGGTACCCTCCTCGAAAACCTTTCGGGTCTGTTGATATGAGGTGATGGAAGTCCCAAACATAGCAGATGATTCATTAATATTAAGGGCTTCAAACTCTTGACTCATGGTCTCATGGATCTCCCCATCCATTTCTATGTACTTATACGTAGCCATCTGGCTAACAAAGATGTCCTCCTCTCCACAGATGGTGATGATTTGGCCTTCCCACTCGGATTTTAACTTCTGGTGAAAGGTAGACGTAACAGCGCCAGCGGCGTGGATCCAGGGTCTACCCAATAGACAGCTATAGGCCGGCTATATGTCTATCACAAAGAAGGTAGTTTTGAAGGTTTGCGGGCCAATCAACACAGGCAGATCGATCTCTCCAAGCACCGATCTTTTAGAGCCATCAAATGCTCTCATCACCAAATTACTCGGAGGTAATGCCAAGCTATCATACTCCAGCTTCACTAAGGCTTTCTTTGGTAGAACATTGAGTGAAGACCCAGAGTCCACCAGCACATGAGACAAAACTGCACCTTTGCACTCCAAGGTGATATGTAAAGCCTTGTTATGGTTGCGCCCCTCCGTTGTTAAATTAGCTTTTTTAAAGCCCAGTCCATGATTGGTGTTGACATTTGCAACCACGGTTTCTAACTGATTAACAGTAATCTCCTCTGGCACGTATGTTGCATGAAGGACTTTCAACAATGCGTTCCTGTGAGCTTCGGAACACATTAACAGTGATAATATGGAGATTTTGGAGGGTGTTTGGTGAAGCTGGTCCACCACCTTGTAATCACTTCTTTTTATTATTCTCATGAACTCGTCTACATCTTGCTCAAAAGATGTCTTCTGAGTTTCTTTGGCAGTTGGCTCTTCGGATACCACATTCTTTCCTTTTGCCTTAGCAGCAGCTTCTGCTTCAGCATTAGGTCTTTGTGTTTGTGAGGCAAAAAGGAGTCCGCTTCTGGTGAAGCCTCCGCCTCTCCCAACGTTGTCAATTTATGGTGAAGAGGTTGATGAATCCAGAGTGATTTTCTCCCCATTGCAGTAGAGGTCAGAGCCGTAGTGCCAAGGTATGGCATTACTGCTTTCATAAGGAATAGGTCCAGGCACCGTAATGGTAACTGGACTGATTGCTGCAGAAGAGGGTACTGTAATGGTGTGCGGATCATAGTAAATCGTGACTGGAGGTCTGGCAGGAGGTGCCACTATTTGTTGTTGGAAATTGCTGCTGGGAGGAACATTTGATGGGTCATAGTAGATTTTGACCGTTGAGACATCTTCATTAATTTTTGCTGGCGTTGTAGAAGATTCTGTTGATGAAATAGGTGCTGATGTTGTAGAGGAAAAGTTGTTGAACTTCGGCTCGTTGAGATAATGGACGGAGTAATTGCTGGTGTTGTTGATGAATTGGTAGGAATGATTGTTGTTGCCGTTATAGGAGAAATTGATGGTGTTGTAGGAGGATCCTTTGTTGAAACAAGAGCTGCTGAAGGAGATATTGAAGTGATTTGTAAGATTCCATCTTTGAGGAGGCTATCTATGCCAATCCTTAGTCTCTCACAACCATTACTAGTTGTCTTGCATAATTCGCAGCAGGCCCCACAGTTTGGGAACACTTGGCATCTTAAAAGTTGAACTTTGACTTCAGCCAGTGGTGCTTGAATCTGTGCAACATCATCAATTAGTGTAGATGGTTGGTCCTATTCAATGGCATTAATCCAAGGCCCACCATGATTAGGCATAGGATTTCTGTTAACGTTCGGAGGAGGCGCGAAGTTGAGAGCTTTGGAATCGACCAAATCCTGAACCTTCATCTGTAATGCTCTGCATTTCTCAGTATTGTGACCAGGTGCGTTGGAGTGAAAGGCACACCTGGCGTTGACATCATAATTCTTTGGGAGATTGAGAGGATCTGGTGGTGCCAACGTCCTTAACTCAACCAAGTTGAGTTTCAGGAGTTGTGGCAATAAGGCAGCATAAGGCATAGGGATAGGGTCAATCACCCTATTTTCCTGAGATGGCCTTTGTTGAAAAGGACGCTGTTGTTGGTTGCTATTGTTGTTGTTGTAGGTTCTTTGTTGCGGAAAATGAGATGGTTGCTGATAGTGATGTTGTTGTTGTTATTGTTGATGATATAATGGTTGTTGTGGAACTGGAGCCGGGATGGTAACAGCTACTACTGACCTGTGAGAATATTTGGGCCTGCCCCTGCTTGTATGAATAGCATTTGTTTCACCCGCCCTTCGGGGTCCTGCAAAAGGTTTTCTGGGGTTGTTGGAGGAACTTGCACCGTTGTCGGAGATTTTGCCCATCTTCAAGAGACTTTCAATTCTCTCACCAGCTATAACCACATCAGCAAAACTGGTAGAGGAGAAAGCAGCAAGTCTATCAATATAAGTCCCTTGCAATGTGTTCATGAACATGTCAACCATTTCTCTTTCTGACATGGGTGGCTGGATAGCAGCAGCAAGTTGTCTCCATCTCTGAGCATAATCCCGGAAGCTCTCTCTAGAAGACTGAGACATGCCCATTAGAAGAGTTCTATTGGGAGCCATGTCTAGGTTGTACTGATATTGCCGGATGAAAGCCTCGGCCAAGTCCTTCCAACATCTTATGGTGGCCCTAGTCAGATGCTAATACCATTCTCTTGAAGCTCCAGTCAGACTGTCCTCAAAGTAGAACATCCATAACTTCTCATCCATGGTATAAGCCTTGATCCTTCCCAAGAAAGATTGCAGATGAGTACGCGGACAGGAGGTACCATTATAATTCTCAAAGCATGGGGGTTTGAATTAGTGGGGAATCCTCACCCCATCTACCAGTCCCATATCCATCACGTCGAAACCCAAAGAATTCTGAGATTCCAAAGATCTTAACTTTTCAGCAATCTCATCCAATCTTCTATCATATACCTCATCTCCAGCCCCAATAACAGTAAATTGTTCTTCTTGGGGATCCTCTTGCAGGATTCTGCCCCCAGCAGTATTACCTTGAACATTCCTCGGGATGTTAACTTCTGGATTTAGATGGGGTCCATATTCTTGTGGGTCAATACGAGGTTGCCCCCGTTCATTGTTGCTGGTTCCCCCCGTTCCAAGATGGGGCTCCTCAGGTGTCTGTCTTTTTACCAGCTCCCTCAGTCTTTCTTGGCTCTGGGCTAAGCCAGTCATGATAGCCATAAACTGAGACATCTGGTTTCTCATCTCGACTCTTTCGTTTTCCATCTGATTTCTGACCTCATTCAGTTCCTGTTGTACCTGCTCCATCTGAATGCCGGGAAGGTTGTTACGAGTAGGGTACCGGTGTGTGCGGTTGACAGGGAACACTCGGCGACGAGCAATGTTTCCTGAGATCACAACAAAGTTAGACACAAAAATAATAACAAAACCTTCAAAACAAAGACAAAGTTAGTATGCAATGCAGTATGCTTATTTGTTTTCCAAGGTATCCGGTTTGGTTCTTGGTTTTGACCTTTCCAGACCTCGAGGAAGATGCTTGATGTTGTTGACAAAAGAAGCCCAATGAAAACAAACTAAATATATTACAAATGATGAAAAATACATAGTCTGTTTTACAATACATGCCCATGGAGGGTCAAAAATATAACAAAAGAAAAAAGTACATCAAAGGGAAAGAACAACAAGCAAAGAGGAATCAGACATCCAGTCCATAATCATCTTCCCTGACCTCCTTCAGGAGTGCCTCAGTCACTGGACCAGCTAGGTGCTTCGTAATGGTCCTAATGAGGAGGTTCCTGGTAGCAATGGCAGTAGTCAGCTTCTTATGCCTGTCCTGGTCTTTTGATCTCTTTAACCCCTCTTTGAGCTTCAATTCTGATATCTCTTTCTGAGCTGCCAACAAAGCTTCATGTTGCTTCTTCTCATTGGCTTCCAATTGTTCAATCTTGGCTTGAGTCTTCTGGTCTTCTTGTGCACGGGCTTCGGTGATCCTGACCCACCTAGCCTGGCTCTCTTGCAGATAGTGCTCAGCCCTAGCTTTCTGAATCTTGGCTCCTTGCAGGCATTCTTCAATATCTTTTCCCCGGCCCTTGCTTTCCTTATGTAGTCTTCTGTCTTTTCAATTTTGGCAAGGTGCTCAACCTTGAGCTTTTCCAATCTCTCAATGTCCAGGCGACCATCACTTCTTTCCCAAAGAGTCTTCTTCAAGGCCTGGGATAGCTGTTCATTCCTTTCCTTCAACTTTTCAAACTCCTCTAGACTAACAGTTGCTGCAGGCTGTACTGTAGATGGTCCAGGTATGTCTTCCAAGGTAAAAGGCATTCTGGTAATCTGGGCTCTAGTACGGGACCAGTCTAAATACTGAGCTGAAGCAACATTATTACATCTTCCAAGAATAGCTACCCCTTTTGTCTGGATGTTGTCCCAAGCCCAGGATGCTTGTCTGACAACAACTGAATTAGGTTGTACTTCACAATATAGGGTCTCAGTTAAATCCTGTCCTCTGGGAGGGTGAACTAAGGAATAGCCCAATTGTCTCTTAAACAGTAAGGGGTTGTAATTGATGCAACCTTTTACTCCTATGAGAGGCACATTAGGGTACTGTCCACAGCTGGTGATAATGTCCTTGCCTTTGATGCTCTGGGTGCACCATCTGATATCATCTGAAGTCAAGGCAATGAACCTCTTGGCCCAATTCCTCTGCTGATGTGGGTTCAAGAAAGCATCTGATTTAGGCAGGTGTCTGAGTAGCCAAGAATAAAACAAAGGAGCACAACATCTGACCAACTTCCCCCTTTGTTTTTCATTCCTCTGATGAATAGAATAGTAGAAATCTCCTAACAATGTAGGCACTGGGTTCTTCAGAAGAAACAAATGGATGGCATTCTTACTGACAAATTTAGGCTCATCTGCAAACAGTATAGCCCCATATATGCTGAGGGCTAAGAGTGCACAGACTCCCCTCCACTCTCCCAATGAAACCTTCAGGATGGCCTGAGAAATCAAGAAGTCCAAATGTAGACCAGGGATCCCAACTTTTGTTGTCATGCTTTGCTCAATGAGGGCAGGCTCTAAGTACAATGCCCTTGCTATCTCTTCACTTCTGGGAGCAGTCATCTCTGGGTTGAAGGGTATTCCCCCTCTGATAGGTACTCCAATCAACAAAGAAAACTCCTCCAATAGAGGCCCTATCTGAAAGTCAGGAAAAGTGAAACATCTTAGTGGAGGATCATAGAACTGAAAACATGTGTGGATCATACTCCTCTGAGAAGGATCAAGATCCATGACCATATCCAAGATACCCCCATAGTGTTCTCTAAACAGTGGGATATGGTCAGGTGTGATGAGTGACTGGACCTGCATGATACCAGTCAACACAGGCTCAAAAAAGTGATAAGATATGTTGCTCTTCCTGGGAGTGGCCATGAGTGCTGCTTGAAGAAGCTGAAGACAAATGATGATGAAGATCACAGACTAATGCTGGAAGTGAACCACTGACAGACTGATGCTGGTGAGGATGGAGATGACTGAAGCAGATAACTGATGAAGACAGCTGAAGCAGAGGTCTATGCAGAAGAAGGGGTCAAAATCAAAACCAAGATACAATGAGGTGGATACCCTGAAAAGCAAATAAACAAATGTAAAATGATGCAATGATGATATATGCAAATGATATGCAAGGGTTTGTGATCAAGAGCTGGATCTGATTATCTGTCTTGATATAAGGTCCATGTATGTTCAAAGGTCCGGATGGAGGCTCAAAAATCCAGTAACCAGGGTGGGGGACTCAAATAAAGAGTCACATGTCCAGGGTTAATCACAAGAACTGTCCAAAGTGGAGTATTCTTAAACAAAACAGTAACAAGGTATGATGTGGCCAAGGGTTCATGCAAACCTGTAAACAACCCAACCCCCTCACATGTAATGTTCTAGAACAAAGATCCTCAAACTTGGATCAGTTATGAGAAGTGTAAACACTTCTAACCCGGAGGTACAGTGTTTGCAATAACCATAAAAGATCCTCCTATAATTCACCCCAGATTCTGAAGGTCTAAATAAAGGTCATCCAGACTTAGCAGGCTTCCCAGATAGCCCTAGTACTACAAGAAATCTGTAGCACAGAGTTCTCAAGAAGAAACCCACATCTGAACTGTGTTTCATATTCCCGCACCAGACCGAAATGGAATGGGAAAGAACATAAACTACTCTAGCCTAGGTGTCACTCAGGTCCCAGGTATTGGACCTTAATCTCTCAATGGAACCCCACCCACCAAAATAGAAAACCAGATCTAGCAATGACAGTATGAAATATGCATAAGACTATAAAGAAGGCAATAAATAAAGCTGTACATAAAGAAAGAAATAAAGCAAAATAAATAAACACACAAAGCACATAACACCCCAGTAAACACAAATCAAACAAGCGCTAGGAGGAACCCACAAAAAGAATCAGAAGCCCTGGTTGCAGTATAAGGGTCCCCAGCAGAGTCACCAAGCTGTCGCTCCCACCAAATGACACATGGCCAGAAGGGGTACAGACGCGAACGGTCGGCGAAAGGAAGAACATGAAGATGAACTGAAAAGAGTCGCCAGCTAGGCATTTTTATCCCGAAGGAAAGGTAATTCTCCATAAACCTGGAAAGAGATGGATAAGACGGTCACGAACCAGAGAAACTGAGAAAGGGGGTTGGTTACAACCTGGGAAGGTATTAGCACCCAGATTTTCTGTCGTACTCGACGGGATCCATGCTTAAAAGTTTGTGCTTAAAGGGGTAGTGTCAGTGCTATTCTGTGTGCAAAAGATGGAAAAGAATGCAAGTGTCAGTGCAAAAGAAATGTAAGTGAAATAAAGGAGTGTCAATGCAAGAAAAGAGTGTAGAGCTCAAGACTATGAGGCTTAAAGGAATAATGCTGGAAGAGGGGGAATATACAGAGACTTTTGTTCGATAACTGTTAAGTTATGCCTACGTATCCTCTCGTGCAATGAGGAAGTTAGAACACCGTAGTTTGACTCAAAGAGACTGAAAGATAAATTCGCTTGTGAACTGCTTACTTGTCTATGCACAATGTATGACCTGGCTGGCTCAGGTGCAAACTGTCTTGCATTAGACGGAAGAGACGATTATTGTGAGTAAATGAGGTGAGAAAAGAATCCTGAAGGAGACGATTATTGTTTGTTTTTGTGTTTTCAATCTTTTATTGCTTTTTTGGAATTTGTCATAAGTTAATGAGCTTAAGCCTAAACCAAGGGTTAGTAAACTCATCACATCTTCCCTCTGATTAGGGGTAATGAGAATACCTTAAGTATGAAGTAAACACCTCACACTTAATCACCATGATTTAGGATTAAGATAATTAACCTACTTGCATTTATTTAGATGTTTTTGGTATTTTTGTTTAGTGTTAAGTGATGAGTTTAAGCCATAATCAAGGATTTAATGGACCCATTACACCATCATAATAGAAGGATAATAGATGAGAACATTTAAGCTGAGGAAGGCTCCTCAACTTAATCCATGATTAAGGATTAACCTCATGACAAAACAAACCTTTATTAAAGTGGATTTTAGTTAATGATAAGATTAAGAAGTGGATTTTATGGTTTGCAAGACAACTTGAGGGGGATTTGTCCATTAACACTAGGGTTAGTCCTTCTTAACCAATTAAGGAAGAATTAGAACCCTAATGTAAGGCCCAAGTTACAAGCTTGATGTCTTAGTGATTATTAAGTGAATTGATTAAAGGATTTAAACACATCAAGGGTTTAACACTTAGGATTAAAGTTATTAACTCCATCTTAATAGAAGGATGCAGGCATAAGCTTAATCACAAAGCCTTAAAACCTTTAAGGTTTAGTCCTTGATTAAGAGATGAGGAGAGAAGACACAAAAGATGACTCAAAGGTAAAACTAATGGGGGGACTAATCAAACCCTAATTGTTAACATGCTTGGGTATTCCTAGGGTTTCTGAAGCTTGCAAGAAATTTTCAAGGAAAATCCACCATGGAAGAAGCAGGATGAAGGAAGGAGAAGCAGAAAGAAGCAAGCCAACTTACTTCACTTAAGAAGATAAGTTGCTTGAAGAAAGAAAGTGAAGAAAGAGCATGAATGAGAAAGCTCACTCTAATACACAAGTAAAATGCAGCAATGATGCAAAGAGGGATGAGAAGAGATTATGAGAAGTGAAGGCAAATTCACTTCTCAAAGTAACTTACCACCTGAAAAGTTAGTGAAAGGAAGTGAAATGGAATGAAGAGGACATGAAATGTAAAAATGGAAACCAAAATCAGAAGCATGTTCATGATGTTAATGATGCAAAAAGATGATATAAATGTATGTCATGAGTGTGAGATGATCATACAAAGGATGGGAATGCAAATGAAGCATACAAGAGGTATGAAAGTTTATGAATGCACATGAAATGAAATGAAAGAAAAAACAAGGTAACTGGATGATGTAATGACCAAACATGATTTCAAAATGTCCTAAGATGTCTTATATGTCATGTGGGTGCACAAAATGTCATGGCAAGTTCATGTATGCAAGCTTATACAAGATGGATGCAAATGAAGCTTATACAAGTTCACTGCCCAAAGGGGAAGGTCAGAAGCTAAACCCTAAGGGACTTATGAATTTCCTAAGTTACTAGGGTTTTAAGGGTGATCCTAAAGGTAAAATGCCAAACAAATTGAAAATGCATTATAAAAATGAAACAAAAATGTTTTTAGATGCTTGAAACCATGCATAACACAATGCAAAAAGAATCATTCACAAAATCACTTTGGTTTAAAAGTTATGAATTTTTGAAGTTAGGGTTAAAAATATTAAAGTTTAAGAACCCTAATTCAATTGAAAAATGTCAAAGGGTGATCAAAACCAAAAAGAAATTTGTGTTGTGAGTTTGTAAATGTTTCTAAATGTTTGAAAAGGCTCTCTGAATATTTTTGGAATTTTTAAATACATAAATGTATTTTTAATTAATTAATTTCCATTAACTAATTAAAAATAATCATTTAAATGATTTAAAAATATTTTTTAATGCAAAAAATAAAATTAAAAATATTTTTGGGTTCTGAAAATTAATAAAATGTTTGATAAAATTTTTTAGAATTTTTTGATGTGCTTTACTATTTTTAAAAATTTGTACAAATTAAATGAGAAACAAATGAATTAAAAATTAAATAAATGAGAAAAAGGGGAAAGTCAGCTAATCCTAGGGCTGAGGTTCAAAGCTGGGTTGGAGGGAATTGACCCCGCGCGCATCTGGACGGCTGAAATTCAAACTACGCTAATTATGATTAAAGCCCTAATCTGAACCCTAATGACTTTCAGGTGACCGGAACAGTGTTCCGGTCATCTTCTCCGGCAGCTCTCTCACTCAATCTCTCAAAACGCCATAAAAACTCACCAAACTCTCTAGAATCAATCCTTAACTCATTCTAAACAAGATTCAGCCAGCAAAAATCATTTATTTCACATGAACAACAAGATTCGAAGCAAAACGAAAAATTATTCAGAAATTTCAGAAGCATCATACATGCTTAATATGCAATCATTTTCAAAACCAAAAGGTGCAGTGTGATCAGTGAAGCATGGAGAACAATCTAAGAACTTAAAAAATCATTTCTGGAAAATTTGTTCTTGAAGTTACCTGAAATGAAGCTTTCGAAAATGGCACTATCTGGACCTTTCTTTGGTGCTTTTCCCCTCCTCTTGACTCCCTCTTGCTTCTGGAATGCTTGGCTGAAGCTTTTGTGAGCTCCTCTTGAAGATTGATGAAGTTTAGTTCAAAGGGGGCCAAAATCGTGTTTTGTGTGTGATGGCTTTTAGGGCAAAATGAAGGGTGGGAAATGATCACGGGTTGATGGTAAGTTGTTCTATGAAGTTTGTTTGGATGTTTGTAGCTTGTGTGATTGGTATGGGTGAAAATGCACAAAGTCAAGGTTAGGTGTCCTTTGGGCTATGGGCCAGTTAAGACCAAGGACAAAGGCATGTCCTGCGCAGCATGATTCATGGGCAACCATGGAAATGAGATTGAGGCAAATCAGCAAGTGGATTGAAGTTTATGGGGGGTTTTGCAATTTTGGCAAAGTTTGGCCCTTTCTTGATTTCTTCATGTACAAGTCATGAAACTTGGAAATTCTTGGGCCAAATCTGACTTTTAGGAATTGCACAAAGTTTGTATGGTGATTAGTGTCGCTCCCACCAAATGACATCCATGGTCAGAAGGGGTACAGACGCGAACGGTCGGCGAAAAGAGGAATGAGAACACACAGGAGTGAACTCAGAAAAGAATAGAGTCGCCAGCTAGGCATTTTTATCCCGGAGGAAAGGTAATGCTGCATAAACCTAAGAAAAGATATGGATAAGACGGTTGCGAACCAGAGAGACAGAGAAAGGGGGTTAGTTACAACCTGGGAAGGTATTAGCACCTAGATTGTCTGCCGTACTCGACGGGATCCACGCTTAAAAGATTTGTGTTTTAAAGGGGTAGTGTCAGTGCAATTTGTATGTCAAAGCTGGAAAAGAATACAAGTGTCAGTGTAAAAGGAATGTGAAGTGTATAAGTAAAGTGTCAGTGTGAGAACAAAAGTGAAATGCTCAAGATAATGAGGCTTAAAGAATAATGCTGGAAGGAGGGGGGAATATACAGAGACTTTTGTTCGATAACTGTTAAGTTATGCCTACGTATCCTCTCGTGCAATGAGGAAGTCAGAACACCGTAGTTAGACCCAAAGAGACTGAAAGGTAAATTGACTGATGAACTGCTTGCTTGCCTATGCTCAAGTGTATGACCTGTCTGGCTCAGGTGCAAACTGTCTTGCATTAGACGGAAGAAGCAAGTTCTCGTTTGTGAATGAATGAGATGAGAAAGGAATCCCGGAGGAGAAGATTATTGTTTGTTTTTGTGTTTTCAATCTTTTATTGCTTTTTGGAGTTTGTCATAAGTTAATGAGCTTAAGCCTAAACCAATGGGTTAGTAAACTCATCACATCCTCCCTCTGATTAGGGGTAATGAGAATACCTTAAGTGTGAAGTCAGCATCTCACACTCAATCACCCTGATGTAGGATTAAGATCATTAACCTACTTGTGATTATTTAGATGTTTTTGTTGTTTTTGTTTAGTGTTAAGTAATGAGTTTAAGCCATAATCAGGGATTAAACAGACTCATTACACCATCCTAATAGAAGGATAATAGATGAGAGCATTTAAGCTGAGAAAGACTCCTCAACTTAATCCATGATTAGGGATTAACCTCATGATAAAACAAAGCCTTTATTAAATGGATTTTAGTTAATGATAAGATCAAGAAGTGGATTTTATGATTTGTAAGACAACTTGAGGGGGACTTGTCCATTAACACTAGGGTTAGTCCTTCTTAACCAATTAAGGAAGAATTAGAACCCTAATGCAAGGCCCAAGTTACAAGCTTGATGTCTTAATGATTATTAGATGGATTAATTAAAGGATTTAAACACATTAAGGGTTTAACACTTAGGATTAAAGTTATACACTCCATCCTAATAGAAGGATGCAGGCATAAGCTTAATCACAAAGCCTTAAAGCCTTTAGGGTTTAGTCCCTGATTATGAGATGAGAAGAGAAGACTCAAAGATGACACAAAGGTAAAACTAAATTGGGGACTAATAAAACCCTAATTATTGTCATGCTTGGTTGTTCCTAGGGTTAATTAGGTTTGCAAGAAGAATCTTCAGAGAAACCACCAGGAAGGAAGCAAATGAAAGGAGCAAGAAGCAAAGAGAAGCAAAACAACTTGCTTCACTTAAGAAGACAAGTTGCTTGAAGGAAAGATAGTAGGATGAACAAGAATGAGCAAGCTCAATCCAAAACACATACAAAATGCAGCAAGGGAAGTGTGAAAGAGATGAAAAGAGATTATGAGAAGTGAAGGCAAATTCACTTCTCAAAGTAACTTACCACCTGAAAAGTTAGTGAAAGAAATGAAATGCAATGAAAATGAGATGAAATGTGATGATGCAAACCAAAACCAGGAGCAAAAACATGATGTTAATTATGCTAAGAGATGAGGCAAGGCATTAGAATGATCATACAAGCATGAGGATGCAAATGAGGTATGTATTGAACCATGAAAACACATGAAAAGTTATGGCATGCAAAAGACATGTAACATGGAAAATGAAAGATGCAATGATCAAACATGATTCTAATATGTCCTAAGATGTATTATGAATCAAATGAAAGCATAAAATGTCATGGCAAGTCATGGTATGCAAGCAAATGGAAGATGGATGCAAAGGAAGGCACAAATTAGGGTTTCATGCATCATACAAAGCAAAAATCTAAAACCAGAAGCAAATGACATAATAAAAATTTGAAAATGCAATCAAAGATACCCTAGACCTATACAAACTCACTGCCCAAAGGAGGGGATCCAACTCTTAACCTATTAGAAGTTATGATTTTCCTAAGATTGCTAGGGTTTTAAGGTACCTTGTCAAGAAAAATGCAAAACAAATTGAAAATGCAAGATCAATTCATGTCAAATTTATCCTATAAACTATATGTTATGCAAGATGCAATGCAAAAAGGATCATTGTCCAACTCTCAATGGTTAGGCAGAAGTGAATTTTTGAAGATTGAACCAAAATATTACCTTGAAATGAAATTAATTCCATTGAAAATGATCAAAAGTCATCAAGGACCAAAAATAAATTTGGTTTGAGAGTTGGACAATGTTTCTAAATGTTTTTAAATGTTTTCTGAATTTTTTTTATGATTTTTAAATACCTAAAAGTATTTTTAATTAATTAATTTTCATTAACTAATTAAAAATAAACTTTTAAATGATTTAAAAATAATTTTTAATGCAAAAAATAAAAATAAAAATATTTTTGGGTTCTGAAAATTAATAAAAGCTTGAATAAAAATTTTCAGAATTTTTAGACCTTTTTCACTATTTTTAATAAAATGTACAAAAGAAATGAAATTAAATGAAATCAAAATAGAATAAAATGAGAAGTCAACTGATCCTAAGGCTGGTATTCAAACTGAACGTGCGGGAGTTGACTGGCGCGCGCATCTGGACGGCCAGAATTCAAATCTCCCTAATTATGATTAATGCCCTAATCTGAACCCTAAACATTTTCAGGTGACCGGAACAGTGTTCCGGTCATCTTCTCCGGCAGGCTTCCCATTCAATCTCTCTTAATACGCCATGAAACTTCACAAATCTCTCCAGAATCACTCATTAAACATCACTAAACCTAAACCCCACCCCAAAATCCATTTATTTTCACTGAATCATAAGAATCAAAGCAAAAGGTATTTCACGGGAAAAGTTTCAGAAACTTCATACACTCTCATTTTCCAACCATTTTCGAAAATAAACACATCAGTGTGCCCAGCATAACATAAAGAATCACATTGTAGCAAAAGAAATGAGTTCTGGAAAAATGTTTTGGATGGTTACCTGAGCTGGAGTTCCTCTGATTCTAAGCTTCCTGGCCTCAAGCTTTGCACAAACCTTCTCCTTTGATCCTCCTGATGATGGAATGGAGCTTAGAATGCTGTGAGAGTGGCTGGTTTGGGAGATTGACAGAGTTCTGTTCAGGGGGGGAGGAAATCGTGTTTTGATTTCAGTGGGTTTTAGGGCAAAGTGAGGGCAGGGAAATGATCAGGAGAGTGTGCTGAGATGTTTTGTGAAATTTGTTTGAATGTTTGATGCTTGTGGAGAGTGTTTCGAATGGTTTTGCATATGAGGCATAAACTTGGAACTATGGCTATGAGAGAGTTTCAGCATGAATTGTTGTGTGTTATGGCTTGCCTTTGGTCCACTTATCACTCATGGATAGGTCTGTGGAGTTGGTGTGCCCTATTGTGATTGGTATGGGCAAGTTGCCAAAATGTCAAACTTTGTGTAAGAGATGTATGGGCTCATAGCTAGCCAAGGACATGAGGGGTGTCCTGCGCAGCAAGAAGTGTGGAGAGCCCTAGGATCAATTCTGAAGTCAGCAAGCAAGTGGATTAGGGTTTGAGTGAGGTTTTGCAACTTGGTTCATCTTTGGCCCTTTTGGAGTTTCTTGATCCACAAGTCACAAAAATGAGCAAACTCTTGATGCAATCTGACTTTTAGACATTGTTTCATGTTTGTATGAAGATTAGAAGTCCATTTGATAGCTCTATTTGCCTTGGCAAGTGATTTTGCAACTTTGCCTCTTTGGTAGAAAACTTGAAATTATGTGATTTTTCCCAACTTTGACAAGCCATAACTTTTGATCCAAAATGAATTAGGAAAAGTTCTTGTACTTTTTGAAAAGGGAATGATCCATTCTACAACTTTCATGATCAAAGTTTTCTCATTTGAAGAATTTTTGAATCAAAAAGTAAGGGTTGAAAAAGTTTCCCAAAATGGCAAGTTTCCATTACAAGTCACTTTTCCAAAAAGACAACTTTGCAAATGGCTTGAAATTATTCAATTATGTGAACTTCTAACATCTTATATGATCAAATAAAGATCATACACAATCAAAATGATGAAGAACACCCCTTTGTTGGGTCATTGGGGGCCTCAGATGCCCTGATTTTGCACTGACTTGCTCAAAAAGTCAACTCTTGATCAGATGCCTTCCCCATGGAATTTCTTCATGAAAATTGATATGCATGATCCCTATACCATATAGAGACCAATAGAAACAAGAATGACCAAAAAATTGGAGTTATGGCCTCTGAAACCAAACCCTAATTTTAGGTCATCTGTGCAGTCAAACCTAGCTCTGCTTCCATGCCATTCTCAGTTCTTGTGATTCTTTGACATTCTTGACTTTGAGAGGATACAATATGATGCTTGAACATACATGGACCCCTTTGAAGTGATTGATGACCTTTGGAGTGGCTCAAGTGGCTCTTGGATTGCTCAGATCACAAACCCTAGATGCAGATGACTTAGAAACAATGCAGTGAATCAAAAATGTGGTATGAGATGCTATGATTGAACTTATGCATATGAGAAGATCACAAGCCATGGTGTGAATGGGTGAGGGCAAATTTAGGGTGTTTACAGCTGCCCTTATTCAAACATGAGTTAGCTGTGCAGGATGTAAGCAACGGCTTAACAGACGAACAAGATAACTTGTGGTTGAATACCAAAGACAGTCCAAAATTTGCGCTCACAGAATGAAGAAGAAAAGGGATATAGATTGTAAAAGGAAAATAAAGTATATTATAAAGTGCGGGCGACGGAGGACGACCGTCGAGCAGAGGACGACTGCTGGGGAAAGAGCAATGACGGGGATGGCCGACATGCTGGGGGTATAAGAGATTATGATGGGGACGGCCATCAAGTAGAGCTATAAGACTCTCTGGGGATTAGAGGTAAACGAAACAGATGATGAGGTACGGTCATCAAAGGTGAAGGACGATCACCTAGCAGGGGACAGCTGCTCTGTTGGGTATAAGATGAGGGACGATTATCTAAGGTGAAGGACAATCACCGGGCAGGGTACGGCTGCCGAAAGTATCACGACATAAGATGAATGTCGGATGAAAAGGTCGACGATGGGGACGGCCATCGGATAAGCATGATGAAGGACGATCATCAAGAGGTGAAGGACGATCACCTAGCAGGGGACGGCTGCTCTTAGGGTATCATGACATATGACGGATGTCAGATAACAAAAATCAACGATGGGGACGGCCATCAGATAAAATGATGAAAGACGATCATCAAGAGGTGAAGGACGATCACCTAGAAGGGGACGGCTACTAAATATCACGACATAGGACGAATGCCGGACAGAAAAGGGTTCCAATAATGGAGACTCCGCTGGGGAAAGGATGAGGGACGGCCATCCAAAGGTGAAGGACGATCACCTGGCAGGGGAAGGCTGCCGAAAGGTATCATGACATAGGATGAATGTCAGATTGAAAGGAAGTTTTGATTTTTACTGGGGATTTGCTGGGGAATAGTAAACGCGGACGAGCATTTACATCCAAGAAATAAAAGGTATAAGTGTTTGGGTATAGTGTATAGATTAAAGATGCGGACAAGCATCCCTAAGACTATGATACGGACGAGTATCAGGTGGAAACAAATGCTGACACATGTTCAGAGATGATGATACGGACGAGTATCAACTAGTTAACAAAGAACACGTCCGAGTATTGATTCTGCGGGGACTCTTCTGGGGAATAGTAGACACAGACGAGTGTCTAAATTCAAAAAGACATGAGTTTTTGACACGTGTATGGATTAAAGATGCGGACGAGCATCCTTAAGACTATGATACGGACGAGTATCAGGTAGAAACAAACGCTTGACGCATGGTCTGAGATGATGATACGGACGAGTACCAATGGGTTAACAAAGAACACGGACGAGTGTTGAATCTGCAGAAGATTTGAGTGGTATACACAAGATACGGACGAGTATCTGTATGGGTTAAACAAGTGTAATATGTATGAGCGGTGTACAGATGAGTGTTTAATCTGCTGGGGAGAGTGCGACACGGACGAGTGTCGGAAAGGTGTATTATAAACAAGTATATGCTTACAAAGTGCTTAAGCAACTGTGCTGGGGATGTAACACGGACGGGTGTTAGAAAGAAGTATTTATATATGAATCTGTGAGTGCAAAGGGGACGCTTTGGCTTTCTACTGGGGATACGACACAGACGGGTGTCAAGAAGTATCTGTAATATATGAGTGTCTGTTTGTAAAGAATGCCCGGGCGACTTTACTGGGGAATCATGACACGGACGGGTGCCAAAAGGAGTGTGTATTTGTATTTATGAGTGTAAGGCAAATGCTTTGGCCTTCTGCCGGGGAATCCGGGGAGTTTTCTGTATATTGTTGCGGGATTGCCAGTATTTACAAGTGCTTGATTCAGAACATGGCTTATGATTATGCAATATGTTAGATTTTTGCCGTAATGCTCCGTATTAGACGGAATGCTACACTCTGCGGGGAAAATATGATGCGAATGCTATGATTATGCAAAGATGCCGATCCGGGATTCAGATCCCGTTGCTGAGGAGATCTCTGGCTGATCTGCTTGAAGTGGATGTCCCAGCTGGGGTTAAGATCATTGGTAGATCTGACATATGGGACTCTGCTTGGGGGTATAGGTCACTGATAGACCTATTTTGGTAATGAGGGAACCAGCTGGGGTTTGTAGAAGCTTTCATCATTCTGTTGTGGGATCTTCAGGCATTGCTTTTCCGGATAGAGGCTGAAACTCTGTGGGGAGATGGTTCCATGACTTGCACTCGGCTGGGGAAGAAGAAAGATCACTGAAAGATCTTCCTAGAAATTTCTGCTGAGGATGATACTTGACAACTCAGCTGGGGATATGGGCACCTTCTGGTACTGCCCTGTTGGAGAAGTGATGCCTGGCAACTCTGATGGGGGAGAAGGCATCCCTGGTGCTGTTTGGAAAGCGTGTTGAGGAAATAATGATTTGGCAGCCTACTGGGAGGGAACCTTCATGCCCCATGTTGCGCTTTGAATACCTGCAATCCTGTAAAGACAAAGAAGCGTACAAGTAATCCCGAGGTATCCCTTACCGGATTCCATCATAGGGGTTTAGACACTCCTGGGAGTAAGTATATTTCCTGCAAGCACAGTATTTTTAGAAGAGGGGCATCTGTATTTATGCAATCAGTATCTTAAAGACATCGGACATTTTTGCAAATGAAAATAAAATGTACAAGACGAAACATGACTCAAAATCCGATTTTATTAATTCGTGTGCCCTGAATTGGCAAATACAGTCAAAGAAAAAAATCCCCTAAAATGAGGAGATTGTTACAAATTGAGAAACAAAAGGTATTGGCAATGTTGATGACGCTTCAGGGAGCTTCCCTTTGCTATGACTCGTATGACATTTGACGTTCTTCTTATCTTGCTTTCTGAAGAAAGCTGATTCTGAAAGAAGCTTGATCCTTTCGAAGCTTACCAAGTTGTGAGCGATACAGACGAATTCAGAATGCAGTTGTTCGCTTATTCCCTTATTTTGCATGGATCGCCCTTTCGGGTTTTCAATCCATCGGGATACCCATTTTTGCCTGAGCTGTCCAATGCGGCTTTTCAACTCAGCGGGTGTACATTTTTTTATTTATTTTCCCTTATTTTTCCCGAGTCTTTTATTCTGTTTTTGACTCGCCGGGATGCCCTATTTTTGCCTGGACTTACATTCTGTTTTTATGTCCAGCGGGTCATTTTATGCGAAGTATTTTTTAACTGCATCTGAATTTACAGGGGACGGGAAGTCTTCACCATCCATAGTGCTGAGCATGAGTGCTCCACCAGAGAAAACTTTCTTTACTACGAATGACCCTTCATAGTTCAGAGTCCACTTGCCCTTGTGGTCTGTATGAGGAGGGAGGAGTCTCTTCAGCACAAGATCTCCCACTTGGTACTCTCGGAGTCTGACTTTCTGATCGAAGGCTTTCTTCATTCTTTTCTGATACAGCTGCCCATGACAGATTGCAGCCAGTCTCTTCCCTTCAATCAGACTCAGTTGTTCGTATCGGGATCGGACCCATTCTGCTTCATTCAGTTTAACATCCATTAATACCCGCAGGGAGGGTAATTCAACTTCAACAGGTAGGACTGCCTCCATACCATACACAAGTTGATACGGTGTTGCCCCAGTGGATGTTCTGATTGACGTACGGTACCCATGCAAGGCAAACGGTAGCATTTCATGCTAGTCTTTGTAGGTAATCACCATCTTCTGCACAATTTTCTTGATATTCTTGTTAGCTGCCTCAACAGCGCCATTCATCTTTAGCCTGTAAGGAGAAGAATTGTGGTGTTGGATCTTGAAGTCCCGGCACAGTTCTGCCATCATTTTGTTGTTCAAATTGGAACCATTATCAGTAATGATTCGTTCGGGAACTCCGTATCGACAGATGATATCTCTCTTCAGAAATCTGGCTACCACTTGCCTCGTAACATTTGCATAGGAAGCTGCTTCAACCCACTTGGTAAAATAGTCAATGGCTACCAGGATGAATCTGTGGCCATTTGAAGCAGTCGGTTCAATCTTGCCGATCATATCAATGCCCCACATGGCAAAGGGCCAGGGTGAAGACATCACATTCAAAGGATTTGGAGGCACATGTACTTTATCCGCATAAATCTGGCATTTATGGCATTTTCTGGCATAGGCACAACAATCTGCATCCATTGTGATCCAGTAGTAACCTGATCTTAACAATTTCTTTGCCATGGCATGCCCTCCTGCATGGGTACCAAAGGATCCTTCGTGCACCTCGTGCATCAACAAGCCTGCTTCTGCTTTATCAACGCATCTGAGGAGTACCATATCAAAGTTTCTTTTGTACAGGGAACCGTCAGTATTCAGGAAGAAACTGCCAGCAAGCCTTATTAATGTCTTCTTATCATTGGAAGATGCCCCAGATGGGTATGTTTGATCCTCTAAGAAGCATTTGATGTCGTAGAACCAAGGCTTATCGTCTTGGACAATCTCTGCTGAGAACACATATCCTGGTCTGTCAAGTTTGGATACTGATATCCGAGGTACAAAGTTGGCAGCTTGAACTTTGATCATGGATGAAATGGTGGCAAGAGCATCTGCAAATTGATTCTCGTCCCGGGGGATATACTCAAGCTTGACCGTTATAAAGAAAGTCAATAACCTCCTTGTATAATCCCTGTAAGGTATCAGATGATCCTGGTGTGTGTACCATTTGTCGTTGGTTTGATTGATTACCAAAGCTGAATCTCCGAACACAGTCAAAGTTTTGATCCTGAGGTCAATGGCTTCCTCAAGACCCATGATACAGGCTTCGTATTCAGCTTCGTTGTTAGTGCAGTTAAAGGTGAGTTTTGCCGAGAAAGGCATGTGAACTCCCTTAGGTGTAATGAGTACTGCACCAACACCACGACCATTCATATTAACAGCCCCATCAAACATCATAGTCCATTCTTCTTCTGGGTAAGGCCCTTCAGTGTGAACAGGCTCTTCATGATCTTTTGCTTTTATGAACATGATTTCTTCATCAGGGAAGTCAAATCTCATAGGCTGGTAATCGTCAATAGGTTGCTCGGCAAGGTAATCAGACAATACACTGCCCTTGATGGCTTTCTGAGATGTGTACTGAATGTCATATTCTGTGAGGATCATTTGCCATCTTGCAACCCGTCCGGTAAGTGCTGGCTTCTCAAATATGTACTTGACTGGGTCCATCTTTGATATCAATAAAGTAGTGTGGGTCAACATATACTGTCTCAGTCGGCGAGCAGCCCACGTTAAAGCACAACAAGTTTTCTCGAGCAGTGAATAACGTTGTTCACAGTCGGTAAACTTTTTGCTTAGGTAGTATATTGCATACTCTTTTCGACCAGACTCGTCATGCTGGCCCAATACACACCCCATTGACTCTTCTAATACTGTCAAGTACATTATCAGAGGTCTTCCTTCAACTGGAGGCATAAGGATTTGAGGTTCTTGCAGGTACTCCTTGATTTTGTCAAAATCCCTCTGGCAGTCTTCGTTCCACCTGACCGTTTGTTCCTTTCTTAACAGCTTGAACAAGGGTTCACAGGTTGCGGTAAGGTGAGATATGAACCTTGAAATGTAGTTCAATCTAACTAGAAATCCTCGAACTTCTTTTTCTGACTTCGGTGCAGGAATTTCTTGAATGGCTTTGACTTTGTCAGGGTCAACTTCAATCCCTTTCTCACTTGCAATAAATCCCAGCAACTTACCGGATCGCACCCCGAATGTGCACTTGTTGGGGTTCAGCTTCAGTTGGTACTTCCTCAGACGCTTGAATAACTTCAACAGATTCACCAGGTGGTCTTCTTCTGTGAGGGACTTGGCAATCATGTCATCCACATAACATTCAATTTCCTTGTGGATCATGTCATGGAATAATGTTACCATAGCCCGTTGATAAGTTGCACCAGCGTTCTTTAGTCCGAATGGCATCACCTTATAACAGAATGTGCCCCGGGGTGTGATAAAAGTTGTCTTCTCCATGTCTTCAGGTGACATCTTGATCTGATTGTATCCTGAAAATCCGTCCATGAAGGAGAATACCGAGAACTGAGCCGTATTATCAACCAATACATCAATGTGGGGTAAAGGGAAATCATCTTTCGGACTGGCTCTATTCAAATCCCGGTAATCCACACACATCCTCACCTTGCCGTCTTTCTTTGGCACAGGTACAATATTAGCAACCCACAACGGATAGCTAGTCACAGCAAGGAACCCGGCGTCCCACTGCTTTTGTACCTCTTCTTTGATCTTCATTGCCATATCTGGGCGAGTACGGCGTAGTTTTTGTTTAACCGGTGGGCAATCTTCTTTTAAAGGTAGCTTGTGCATGACAATATCGGTGTCCAACCCTGGCATATCCTGATAAGACCAAGCAAAGACATCCACATACTCCCGAAGCATGTCAATCAGTTGCTCTTTTACTGAATCTTGTAGGCAGGCCCCAATCTTAACTTCTTTCACATTTTCTTCTGTACCAAGATTAATCGTTTCAACCTCCTCCTGGTGAGGAGTGATAACCTTCTCCTCTTGCCTTAACAACCTGGCTAGCTCTTCAGGAAGCTCATAATCTTCTTCAACCCCTTCATCAGCTTGATTGATTGGATTGTCAAAGTCATACGAGGTCATAGCTGTGCTGTTGTCGGTGCAGTCTGAAAGGCACTCTCTGCAAGGGTTTAGATTGTTCATTTTAGTGATCGATTTTAATCTTTGTTTAGAAAAAGAAGTTATCATTTTGAAAACATTGCCATTTTATTTTTGTACAAAAAGAAAAATGGAAAAACAGTGAGCGGGAGAGAAAAAGACTCATTTGCAAAAGATGTCCGATATTCATTGATTGATCTGTTTGCACAAAATTACAAGATGGCCCGATTACAAAATGAGTCTTGACATCTTGGGCAAGATGCAAGACTTGATGCATGCTTAAAATATACATGAAATAATAATTACTCTGCAGGAGTAACCCTTATAATTTCCTAGGAAGACCAGTTTGAGATATGGCTCCCCGGGGTCCTTGGACGTATCCAGCTCTCCAGGTTGCGCTCATCTTCCGACTCATCTTCCAAGTTGTTCACTGCATCTGGGGTGAGCATTCCCCCGCTGACAAAATTGGGCTTCTTGGCAGCCTCTGATTGATCTTGTTGAGTTGGTTTGTAACCCAAACCAAATCTGTCCTCCTTCTTCTCCACGGGCAGCAGCTTGCCCCAGCCTTGGGCAGTCCCCTCTTAAACAACCTTCCTGGCTTGCTGATAAGACATCATGGAGGTCCCCAGTACAGCAGATGCTTCATTAATGTTTAGGGCTTCAAACCCTTGGCTCATGGTTTCATGGATTTCTCCATCCATCTCAATGTATTTATATGTAGCCAGATGGCTAACAAAGATGTCCTCTTCACCACAGATGGTGATGATCTGACCTTCCCACTCAAATTTCAACTTCTGGTGAAGGGTAGACGTAACTGCGCCAGCGGCATGGATCCAAGGTCTACCCAACAAACAGCTGTGGGCCGGCTGAATGTCCATCACATAGAAGGTAATCTTAAAAGTTTGCGGGCCAATCATCACAGGCAGATCAATCTCCCCAAGCACTGATCTTTTAGAGCCATCAAACGCTCTCACCACCAAATCACTCGGGCGCAATGCCAAGCCATCATATTCCAGCTTCACTAAGGCTTTCTTTGGTAAAACATTGAGTAAAGACCCAGTGTCCACCAGTACATGAGATAGGACAGCACCCTTGCATTCTAGAGTGATGTGTAAAGCCTTGTTGTGGTTACGTCCCTCAGTTGTTAAGTCAGTATTGGTGAAGCCCAGTCCATGACTGGTATTGACATTTCCCACCACAGTTTCTAGCTGATTAACAGTGATCTCCTCTGGCACGTATGCTGCGTGCAGGACTTTTAGTAATGCATTCCTGTGAGCTTCAGAACACATCAGCAGGGATAATATGGAGATCTTTGAGGGAGTTTGGTGAAGATGATCCACCACCTTGTAGTCACTTCTCTTTATGATTCTCATAAACTCGTCTACATCTTGCTCAACAGATGTCTTCTGAGTCTCCTTGACAGCCGGCTCTTCAAATACCACACTCTTTCCCTTTGCTTTGGCAGCAGCTTCTGCTTCAGCATTAGGCCTTTGAGTTTGTGAGGCAAAAAGGCGTCTGCTTCGAGTGAAGCCTCCGCCTCCCCCAACATTATCAATTTGTGGAGAAGAGGTTGAAGAATCCAAAGTGATTTTCTCCCCGTTACAGTAAAGGTCAGAGCCATAATGCCAAGGGATGGCATTACTGCTTTCATATGGAACTGGCCCAGACACTGTGATAGTAACTGGACTGACTGCAGCAGAGGAGGGTACTGAAATGGTGTGCGGATCGTAGTAAATGGTGACTGGTGATCTGACAGGGGATGCCACTGTTTGTTGTTGAAAGTTGTTGTTAGGAGGAACATATGAGGGATCATAGTAAATGGTGACTGCTGAGATATCTGTTGGTGTTGTAGAAGATTCTGCCGAATAAATGGGTGTTGATGTTGTAGAAGAGAGGGTTGTTGACATTTGATTTGTTGAAGTGATGGACGGAGCCATTGTTGATGATATGGAGGAGTTGGTAGGAATGATTGTTGTTGCAGTTGTAGAAGAGTCAGGAGTTGTTGTCAAAGGGATTGCTGGATTTGTAGGTGCTGACGTTGTGATCTGAAGTATACCACTTTTGATAAGACCATCTATGATGCTTCTCAAGTTATCACACCCATTAACCGAAATGTTGCAATAACCACAACCGAGCTCACACCCGGGGAACATCTGGCACTCTAGAAGCTGAGCTTTAATTTCTACCAGAGGTGTTCAAATCTGGCCAACACTGGTGATTAAGAAAGATGGCTTATCTTCCTCAATAGCATTAATTCTTGGTCCTCCATGATTGGGCATGGGATTCTTGTTGACATTTGGCGGGGGTGCAAAGTTGAGGGCTTTAGAATCCACCAGATCTTGCACTTTCATTTGTAAAGCCCTGCATTTCTCAGTATTGTGGCCAGGTGCATTGGAGTGAAAAGCGCATCTGGCGTTGACATCATAGTTTCTTGGCAGATTAGAAGGATCTGGAGGTGCCAATGTCCTTAACTCAACCAAGTTGAGCTTCAGGAGTTGTGGTAATAAGGCAGCATAAGGCATAGGGATAGGGTCAATTACCCTATTTGCCTGTGGTGGTCTTTGTTGAAAAGGTCTCTGTTGTGGACTGTTGTTGTTGTTGTAGGTTCTTTGTGGCGGATAATGAACTTGCTGTTGATAATGTGGTGGTTGTTGTTGTTGATATGCTGATTGCTGAGGAATCGGAGCTGGGATGGTGACAGCCGCTACTGATCTGTGAACATACTGAGGCCTGCCCCTGCTGGCATGAATGGCATTTGTCTCACCGGTTCTTCGAGGTCCCAAAAAAGGCTTCCTGGGATTACTGGACGAACTTGCACCATTATCAGAAATTTTACCCGTTTTCAAAAGGCTTTCAATCCTTTCCCCAGCTATAACTACGTCAGCAAAACTGGTGGAAGAAAAGGCAGCTAGCCTATCAATATATGTTCCTTGCAAAGTATTCATGAACATGTTGGCCATTTCTCTTTCTGACATGGGTGGTTGGACAGCTGCAGCAAGTTGTCTCCACCTCTGGGCATACTCTCTGAAGCTTTCTCTGGAAGACTGAGACATTCCCATCAGGAGGGTCCTGTTAGGAGCCATGTCCAGGTTGTATTGATACTGCCTGATGAAGGCTTCAGCTAGGTCCTTCCAGCATCTGATAGTGGCTCTGGTCAGGTGTGAATACCACTCTCTTGAAGCCCCAGTCAAACTGTCTTCAAAGTAGAACATCCACAGCTTTTCATCCATGGTATATGCTTTAAGTCTTCCCAGAAAAGACTGCAGGTGAGTTCGTGGACAAGAGGTTCCATTGTATTTCTCAAAGCACGGGGGTTTGAATTTGTGGGGAATTCTCACCCCGTCCACTAACCCCATATCCATTACATCGAAGCCTAAGGAATTCTGAGACTCCAAAGATCTCAACTTCTCGGCAATTTCATCAAACCTTCTATCATAGACTTCATCTCCAGCTCCCATTATAGTAAACTGCTCTTCTTGAGGATCTTCTTGCAAGATCCTGTCTGCAGCAGTGTTGCCCTATACATTCCTTGGGATGTTGACTTCTGGATCTAGATGAGGTCCAAATACTGGTGGGTTAACATGAGGCTGACCTCCCTCATTATTACTTGTTCCTCCAGTCCCAGGATGAGGTTCCTCGGGAGTTTGTCTTTCTACCAATGCCCTCAACCTTTCTTGGCTCTGGGCTAAGCCAGTCATCACAGTCATGAATTGGGTCATTTGGTTTCTCATCTCCACTCTATCATTAGCCATCTGAGTCCTGACCTCAGTCAGGTCCTGCTGTACTTGCTCCATTTGGATACCTGGAAGGTTGTTGTGAGTAGGGTACCGATGCGTACGGTTGACAGGGAACACTCTTCTGCGAGCAATATTTCCTGAGATCACAACAGAGTTAGAAACAAATAATAACAAAACCTACAAAACAAACAAGGTTAGTATGCAATGCAGTATGCTTATTTGTTTTCCAAGGTATCCGGCTTGGTTCTTGGTTTTGACCTTTCCAGACCCCGAGGAAGATGCTTTTGACTTTGTTGAGAAAAGAAACCTCAAAATGGAGACAAACTAAAATATATTACAAATACTGAACAATACATAGTTTGTTTTTACAACACATGCCCTTGAAGGGTCAAAATACAAAAAGGAGAAAAGTACATCAAATGGAAATGAACAACAAGCAAAAGGTCAAACATCTAGTCCAAACTCATCCTCCTTAACCTCCTTCAAGAGGGCCTCAGTCACTGGGCCAGATGGGTGCTCTGTAATGGTTCTTATGAGGAGGTTCCTGGTGGCAATGGCAGTGGTCATCTTCTTGTGCCTGTCCTGGTCCTTTGACCTCTTCAATCCAGCCCTAAGCTTCAACTCTGAAATCTCCTTCTGGGCTGCCAACAAAGCCTCCTGCTGCTTCTTTTCATTGGCCTCTAACTGTTCAATCCTGGCCTGAGTCTTCTGGTCTTCTTGTGTCTGGGCTTCAGTGATCCTGACCCACCTAGCCTAACTCTCTTGCAGATATAGCTTAGTCCTAGCCTGCTGGAACTTGGCTTCTTTACAGGCATTCTTCAATATTTGTTCCCCAGCCCTTGATTTCTTGATGTAGTCCTCTATTTTCTCAATCTTAGCCAGATGCCCCCCTAAGCTTCTCCAACCTCTCAATGTCCAGACGACCATCACTCCTTTCCCAAAGAGTTTTCTTTAGAGCTTGAGACAAATTCTCATTCCTTTCCTTCAGCTTTTCAAATTCCTCTAAGCTGACAGTGGCTGGAGGTGGTACTGTAGAGGGTCCAGGTATATCTTCAATGGTGAAAGGCATTCCGGTAATCTGAGCTCTAGTACGGGACCAATCATAGTATTGAGCTGAAGCAACATTATTACATCTCCCTAGAATAGCCATCCCTTTTGTCTGGATGTTGTCCCAAGCCCAGGATGCTTGTCTGACAGCAGCTAGATTAGGTTTTATTTCACAATACAAGGTCTCAGCTAAATCTTGCACTCTAGGAGGGTGAACCAAAGCATAGCCCAGTTGTCTCTTAAACAGCAAAGGATTGTAGTTGATGCAACCCTTTACTCCTATCAGAGGTACATTTGGGTATTGCCTACAGCTGGTGATAATGTCTTTGCCTTTGGTGCTTTGTGTGCACCATCTGATGTCATCTGAAGTCAAAGCAATGAGCCTCTTGGCCCAATTCTTCTGCTGGTGAGGATTCAAGAAGGCATCTGTCTTAGGTAGGTGTCTGAGCAGCCAGGTGTGAAACAGAGGAGCACATCATCTCACCAATTTCCCTCTTTGTTTCTCATTCCTCTGATGAATGGAGTAATAGAAATCTCCCAGCAATGTGGGTACTGGGTTCCTCAGAAGAAACAAATGAATGGCATTCTTGTTGATAAATTTGGGCTCATCTGCAAACAGTATAACCCCATATATGTTGAGGGCTAACAGTGCACAGACTACCCTCCATTCTCCCAAGGAGGCCTTCAGGATGGCCTGAGAAATCAAGAAGTCCAAGTGTAAACCAGGGATCCCAGCCTTTGTTGTCATGTTCTGCTCAATCAAAGTAGGCTCCAAGCACAGTGCCTTTGCTACTTCTCCATTGCTGGGAGAAGTCATCTCTGGGTTGAAGAGGACACCACCCCTGACAGGTACTCCAATCAATGATGAAAACTCCTCCAATAGAGGTCCTAGCTGAAAGTCTGGGAATGTGAAGCATCTCAAAGGAGGGTCATAAAACTGTAAGCAGGTGTGGATCATACTCCTCTGAGAAGGGTCTAGGTCCATGACCATATCAAGGATACCTCCATAATGCTCTCTGAATAATGGGATGTGATCAGGGGTGATAAGTGACTGGACCTATCTGATACCAATCAACACAGGCTCAAAGAAATGATATGATATGTTGCTCTTCCTGGGTGTAGCCATGACTGCTGATGAAGAGATGAAGACAAGTGTTGATGAAGATTAAGACTGGTACTGGAGATGAACCACTGATAGGCTAGTGTTGGTGATGATGAAGATAGCTGAAGCAGACAACTGATGAAGATACTGAAGCAGAGGTCTATGCAAAAGAAGGGGTCAAAACCAAACCAGATATAATGTGGATACCCTAAAAAACAAATAAAAAAATGTTAAATGATGCAAATGATGAGTATGAAAATGATATGCAAAGGGTTTGTGATCAAGCTGGATCTGATTTGTCTGTCTTGATATAAGGCCCATGTATGTTCAAGAAGTTCAGATGGAGGTTCAGAAATCCAGTAACCAAGGTGGGGGACTCAAATAAAGAGTCACATGTCCAGGGTTAATCACAAGAACTGTCCAAAATGAGGTATTCTTAATCAACACAAGTAACAGGGTATGATGTGGCCAATGGTACCTGCAAACCTGTAAACAGCCCAACCCCCTCACATGTGGTGTTCTAGAACAAGGATCCTCAGACTCGGATCAGTTATGAGAAGTGTAAACACTTCTAACCTGGAGGTACAGTGTTTACAATAACCATAAAAGATCCTCCTCTAATTCACCTCAGACTTAGCAGGCTTCCCAGATAGCCCTAGCACTACAGGAAATCTGTAGCACAGAGTTCTCAAGAAGAAACCCACATCTGAACCGTGTTTCATATTCCCGCACCAGACCGAAATGGAATGGGAAAGAACATGAACCACTCTAGCCTAGGTGTCACTCAGGTCCCAGGTATAGGACCTCAAACTCTCAATGGAACCCCCACCCACCAAGACAACAAACCAGATCCAGCAAAATGATAGTATGACAGTATGATGTATAAAATTGTAAAGAAAGCAATAAATAACTGTACATAAATCAGTAAATAAAGCAAATAAACAAACATACATAGCACATAACACCCCAGTAAACACAAATCAAACAAGCGCTAGGAGGAACCCACAAAAAGAACCAGAAGCCCTGGTTACAGTATAAGGGTCCCCAGCAGAGTCGCCAAGCTGTCGCTCCCACCAAATGACACACCAGGTCAGAAGGGGTACAGACGCGAATGGTCGGCGAAAAGAGGAATGAGAACACACAGGAGTGAACTCAGAAAAGAATAGAGTCGCCAGCTAGGCATTTTTATCCCAGAGGAAAGGTAATGTTGCATAAACCTAAGAAAAGATATGGATAAGACGGTTGCGAAACAGAGAGACTGAGAAAGGGGGTTGGTTACAACCTGGGAAGGTATTAGCACCCAGATTGTCCGCCGTACTCGACGGGATCCACGCTTAAAAGATTTGTGTTTTAAAGGGGTAGTGTCAGTGCAATTTGTGTGTCAAAGCTGGAAAAGAATACAAGTGTCAGTGTAAAAGGAATGTGAAGTGTATAAGTAAAGTGTCAGTGTGAGAACAAAAGTGAAATGCTCAAGATAATGAGGCTTAAAGAATAATGCTGGAAGGAGGGGGGAATATACAGAGACTTTTGTTCGATAACTGTTAAGTTATGCCTATGTATCCTCTCGTGCAATGAGGAAGTAAGAACACCGTAGTTAGACCCAAAGATACTGAAAGGTAAATTGACTGATGAACTGCTTGCTTGCCTATGCTCAAGTGTATGACCTGTCTGGCTCAGGTGCAAACTGTCTTGCATTAGACGGAAGAAGCAAGTTCTCGTTTGTGAATGAATGAGATGAGAAAGGAATCCCGAAGGAGACGATTATTGTTTGTTTTTGTGTTTTCAATCTTTTATTGCTTTTTGGAGTTTGTCATAAGTTAATGAGCTTAAGCCTAAACCAATGGGTTAGTAAACTCATCACATCCTCCCTCTTATTAGGGGTAATGAGAATACCTTAAGTGTGAAGTCAGCATCTCACACTCAATCACCCTGATGTAGGATTAAGATCATTAACCTACTTGTGATTATTTAGATTTTTTATTGTTTTTGTTTAGTGTTAAGTAATGAGTTTTATTCCATATTCAGGGATTAAACAGACTCATTACACCATCCTAATAGAAGGATAATAGATGAGAGCATTTAAGCTGAGAAAGACTCCTCAACTTAATCCATGATTAGGGATTAACCTCATGACAAAACAAAGCCTTTATTAAATGGATTTTAGTTAATGATAAGATCAAGAAGTGGATTTTATGATTTGTAAGACAACTTGAGGGGGACTTGTCCATTAACACTAGGGTTAGTCCTTCTTAACCAATTAAGGAAGAATTAGAACCCTAATGCAAGGCCCAAGTTACAAGCTTGATGTCTTAATGATTATTAGATGGATTAATTAAAGGATTTAAACACATTAAGGGTTTAACACTTAGGATTAAAGTTATACACTCCATCCTAATAGAAGGATGCAGGCATAAGCTTAATCACAAAGCCTTAAAGCCTTTAGGGTTTAGTCCCTGATTATGAGATGAGAAGAGAAGACTTAAAGATGACACAAAGGTAAAACTAAATGGGGGACTAATCAAACCCTAATTATTGTCATGCTTGGTTGTACCTAGGGTTAATGAGGTTTGCAAGAAGAATCTTCAGAGAAACCACCAGGAAGGAAGCAAATGAAAGGAGCAAGAAGCAAAGAGAAGCAAAACAACTTGCTTCACTTAAGAAGACAAGTTGCTTGAAGGAAAGAAAGTAGGATGAACAAGAATAAGCAAGCTCAATCCAAAACACATACAAAATGCAGCAAGGGAAGTGTGAAAGAGATGAAAAGAGATTATGAGAAGTGAAGTCAAATTCACTTCTCAAAGTAACTTACCACCTGAAAAGTTAGTGAAAGAAATGAAATGCAATGCAAATGAGATGAAATGTGATGATGCAAACCAAAACCAGGAGCAAAAACATGATGTTAATGATGCTAAGAGATGAGGCAAGGCATTAGAATGATCATGCAAGCATGAGGATGCAAATGAGGTATGTATTGAACCATGAAAACACATGAAAAGTTATGGCATGCAAAAGACATGTAACATGGCAAATGAAAGATGCAATGATCAAACATGATTCTAATATGTCCTAAGATGTATTATGAATCAAATGAAAGCATAAAATGTCATGGCAAGTCATGGTATGCAAGCAAATGGAAGATGGATGCAAAGGAAGGCACAAATTAGGGTTTCATGCATCATACAAAGCAAAAATCTAAAACCAGAAGCAAATGACATAATAAAAATTTGAAAATGCAATCAAAGATACCCTAGACCTATACAAACTCACTTCCCAAAGGAGGGGATCCAACTCTTAACCTATTAGAAGTTATGATTTTCCTAAGATTGCTAGGGTTTTAAGGTACCTTGTCAAGAAAAATGCAAAACAAATTGAAAATGCAAGATCAATTCATGCCAAATTTATCCTATAAACTATATGTTATGCAAGATGCAATGCAAAAAGAATCATTGTCCAACTCTCAATGGTTAGGCAGAAGTGAATTTTTGAAGATTGAACCAAAATATTACCTTGAAATGAAATTAATTCCATTGAAAATGATCAAATGGCATCAAGGACCAAAAATAAATTTGGTTTGAGAGTTGGAAAAAGTTTCTAAATGTTTTTAAATGTTTACTGAATTTTTTTTGTGATTTTTAAATACCTAAAAGTATTTTTAATTAATTAATTTTCATTAACTAATTAAAAATAAACTTTTAAATGATTTAAAAATAATTTTTAATGCAAAAAATAAAAATAAAAATATTTTTGGGTTCTGAAAATTAATAAAAGCTTGAATAAAAATTTTCAGAATTTTTAGACCTTTTTCACTATTTTTAATAAAATGTACAAAAGAAATGAAATGAAATGAAATAAAAATAGAATAAAATGAGAAGTCAACTGATCCTAAGGCTGGTATTCAAACTGAACGCGCGGGAGTTGACTGGCGCGCGCATCTGGACGGCCAGAATTCAAATCTCCCTAATCATGATTAATACCCTAATCTGAACCCTAAATATTTTCAGGTGACCGGAACAGTGTTCCGGTCATCTTCTCCGGCAGGCTTCCCATTCAATCTCTCTTAATACGCCATGAAACTTCACAAATCTCTCCAGAATCACTCATTAAACATCACTAAACCTAAACCCCACCCCAAAATCCATTTATTTTCACTGAATCATAAGAATCAAAGCAAAAGGTATTTCACGGGAAAAGTTTCAGAAACTTCATACACTCTCATTTTCCAACCATTTTCGAAAATAAACACATCAGTGTACCCAGCATAACATAAAGAATCACATTGTAGAAAAAGAAATGAGTTCTGGAAAAATGTTTTGGATGGTTACCTGAGCTGGAGTTCCTCTGATTCTAAGCTTCCTGGCCTCAAGCTTTGCACAAACCTTCTCCTTTGATCCTCCTGATGATGGAATGGAGCTTAGAATGCTGTGAGAGTGGCTGGTTTGGGAGATTGACAGAGTTCTGTTCAATGGGGAGGAAATCGTGTTTTGATTTCAGTGGGTTTTAGGGCAAAGTGAGGGCAGGGAAATGACCAGGAGAGTGTGCTGAGATGTTTTGTGAAATTTGTTTGAATGTTTGATGCTTGTGGAGAGTGTTTCGAATGGTTTTGCATATGAGGCATAAACTTGGAACTATGGCTATGAGAGAGTTTCAGCATGAATTGTTGTGTGTTATGGCTTGCCTTTGGTCCACTTATCACTCATGGATAGGTCTGTGGAGTTGGTGTGCCCTATTGTGATTGGTATGGGCAAGTTGCCAAAATGTCAAACTTTGTGTAAGAGAAGTATGGGCTCATAGCTAGCCAAGGACAAGAGGGGTGTCCTGCGCAGCAAGAAGTGTGGAGAGCCCTAGGATCAATTCTGAAGTCAGCAAGCAAGTGGATTAGGTGTTTTATGGTGATTTTGTGTAATCTGAGCTCCAAGGTGTTTCAGGTTTCAATGTGTTATGAAAAGGTCTCCTTAGGGTTTGCATAAGAGGCTGTGATTGGTCAGAGAGTGGTTGGTGGCTCAGTTTGATTGGTATGGGAGGAAATGAAAAAATGTCAACTTATGTGTACTTGAGGTATGGGCTGGGACATGAGGGATTTCTGAGCATGGATTGTCTCAGCATGGATCATGGATGACCCTTAGATCAATGAAATGCAGTTGTAATGCCTTGATCAAGAGTTTGCAATGTTTATGCATAAATGTCATTTTGTAAATTTTGTGACATTTGGTCATGAAAGTGTCTTGTTCAATGCTGAATTTTGGTCATGGCATGTTGCATAATGTTGTTATGATGCATTTAGATAAGTTAGAGGTCATACAAAGCCTTAAAAATCACTCTTGCAAAAAATCCCTCTTTTGAGAATTTTGTGAAAAATGGCTTATGGAGACAATTGATCCAAGGAAATATTTTGGTCTTGTAATGTTGCACCATGTTTGATTGATGTTTAGAAGTCAATTGGAGGTCACTTGAATGCTTGAAACTTGATTCTTTGCAAAAATCCTCTTTGGCATGAACTTGAAAATTATGTGATTTTTGCCAACTTTGAAAGGCCATATCTTGAGTTCTATGATGAATCAAGACATGTTCTTTTACTCTTTGAAAAGGGAAAGACCTAATCTACAACTTTCATGACCAATAATTTTTCATTTGAAGCATTTTTTGTTGAGAAAGAGGAGGTTGAAAAACTTTCCAATTGGCTCAAAATTCTTCAATCTTGTGAACCTCTAACCTCTTCTAAGATCAAATAAAGATCATTGAACTTCAATTTGATGAAAATACCCCTTTGGTTCCATTGCTGGGGGCCTCAGATGCCCTGATTTTGACTTAACTTGCTAAAGAAGCTACCCACTGAACAAATGACTTCCACAATGAGTTTCTTCATCAAACTTGGTACACATGATACTTATGACATATTAAGAACATTAGAAACAAGAATGACCCAAAATTTGGAGTTAAGGCCTCTAAAACCAAAACCCTAATTTTGGTCATCTGTGTAGTGAAAACCCTAGCTCTGCTTCCCTACCTTTCCAGTTCTTGCGATCTTTTGATTTCCATGAACTTTGAGGAGCATACTATGATGATATAACACACATGGACCCTCTTGGAAAGCTTTGAGGCCTTTAGGATGGCTCAGATGGAATCTTGGATTGCTCAGATCACAAACCCTAGATGCATATGAACTTGAACTATGCAGTGAAACAAAAATGCAATATGAGGTGCTATGCTTATGTTAATGCAAACATGAAAGATCACAAGCCATTGTGTGATATGATTGAGGGCAAATTTAGGGTGTTTACACATGGCAGTAATGACTGGGTTGGCCCAAAGCCAAGAAAGATTAAGAGAGTTAGTCGAGCGGCAAACTCCAGAAGAGAATCATCCAGGTACGGGAGGTACTAGCAACAATGATCACGGGCATCTGCAAACAGATGCGCCAGAGTTTGGGCCTCACCTCAATCCTGAAGTCAATGCTATCAGAAATACTCAGGGAAACACTGGTGGTCGTGCCTTGCAAGAGGACCCCCAAGAGGAACATTTTACAGTAATTGGTGCTGGGGATGAAGCATATGATCGTCGTCTGGACGAAATAATGGAGAAGCTGAGATCTTTGGAGTCCCAAAACTCTTTAGGATTTGATGTAATGGACATGGGTTTAGTTGAGGGAGTCAGGATTCCTCACAAATTCAAGCCTCCATGCTTTGAGAGATATAATGGTACCTCTTGTCCACGTACTCACCCACAGTCCTTTCTTGGGAGACTGAAAGCTTATACCATGGACAAAACGTTGTGGATGCTCTACTTCGAAGACAGTCTGACCGGGGCATCTCGTGAATGGTATTCTCACATGTCCAGAGCAACAGTCAGAAACTAGAAGGATTTGGCTGAAGCTTTCATACACCAATATCAATATAACTTGGACATAGCTCCCAACAGGACCCTCCTGATGGGTATGTCTCAATCTTCAAGAAAAAGCTTCAGGGAATATGCCCAAAGATGGAGACATCTTGCTTCTGCTGTCCAGCCTCCGATGTCTGAGAGAGAAATGGCCGACATGTTTATGAACACGTTACAAGGAACTTACATTGACAGACTTATTGCTTTCTCGTCCACCAGCTTTGCGGATGTAGTTATAGCTGGAGGGAGAATTGAGAGTCTTTTGAAGATGGGCAAAATTTTAGACAACGGTGCTAGTTCCAGTAATACAAGGAAACCTTTCGCAGGATCTCGTAGGACAGGTGAGACTAATTCAGTACATATGGGCAGAGGTATGCCCCAATACCTGCCAAGATCAGTAGCTGCTGTAACCATTCCAGCTCCAGCACCTCAAAAACAGTATCCTCCTGTTGTACCCCAAAATTTTCCCTCCTAAAATCAAGACAATCTCTCTCAAGACTTCTAAATGATCATAAGGTCCTCAAGACTCTCAGTTGGTTAAGAAGTGTGGAAGTTTCCTCAGATAATGCCTCCTCCTAAGCAAAGTGACCAAAGCTAGGATTTTGTGTTTCCTCAGGTTAAAATGAGTTTAAAGGCTTCAAGTGAGATTCATGGCATCCCATAGGTATTCAAAAATCCCCATGTCAAGTTTTAAGGCTTTCCCAATAAGTTTGCCCAGTCAGATGATCAGATATGCAAAAATCAGTCAAAGCAGCTAAAAAGTCAAACTGAGGTCAACTGTGGTCAAACTAAAGTCAAACTTCAAGTTTTTTGCCAACATCAAGTTTATGAAGTAAAATTCATCAATTGATCAAGGGTTGATCATGATTCGTCAAGGAAGTTTCAGATCATCAAGAATCAAGAGTTTCTAAATTAGGGTTTTCTTAAGGAAAGTCAACTGAACTTTGACCAGCCATAACTTTCACATGCTTCATCAAAAAATTCCCATCCAAAGCTCATTATTAAGGAAATTGAATTATATACAACTTTGTGTCTCACAAGCCAAACTTGAAAATGCTTCATTTAGAAGGTATGAGCTAAAACATTATGGGTCATTTCAAAAGTCAACAAAAAGTCAACATCTTCCAAAGCGCATAATTTGAAAATGGTAAAAGATATGGACATGAGAGCAAAGAGGTTGGTTAGAGGACTCTTTAAGATTTCCAAAATATCCAAGAACACCTTCATAGCCTTAAAATTGAGGTATTTGTGACTTTGCAAAGTTGGGAAATTTTTTAGGGGTATATTGAACAAATGAGCTCTTAAAACCAAATTTTTCCAAATGGGCTTGCAATTTTGTAATCCAATCCTTACAATGACATCATGCACGACCCAATTACAAATATTTCTGATTTTTATAATTTATTTATTATTTATTTGGATTTTACTCATTAAAATTCAATTTAAATCAAAATAAAATATGAAAACTCAAATATTTGATTTGATTCTTCTTCTAGAAGCTCTTAAAGACCATTCAAGTTGATTTGATCTCATCCAAATTCGTGCACATCCTTTGGAGTATGTAAAGATATGATTTTTCATCATATTTATGGTTGATCTTTCTTCACACTCAAGCTATCCAAAAGCCCACATAGCACATCAATTTTGTGACCTAAATTTACTCATCTATAAGTACATGACCTAACCAAAGCATTGGGGACGATTTTTGCAGCAGCCAATAACCATAACCAATCTCAAAAAATTTCAAGAAAATTCACATTTATATTTTGGATTGTAGGCTATATCAAAACGTTTTAAGGTTTAAACATGTTCCTAGAACATTCTTGATGTTATTCCAACCATTTGCATCATCCAAAACATCATCACATGCCTGAACTGAATCACACTTCTTCTTGAATTTTTTTTTGATTTCATTTATTTACGTGTTTATAATGCAGTTTGATCTTGTTTTGATGTTTGTATGAACTCATAGATGAATTCTGGATGTTTACATTGAAGCTTCGTGGCCAAATTGCATAACTGCCATTGCTAGGGTTTGAGCTTCCGATTTGGGGTTTTGTGATTTGGACGATATAAATAAATTATAACAACATGGTTAGATTGTGTATGACATAAGAATTGTTATAGCATAATCAATTTGTAGAAATTTTGCAGGTTTTATGGTGATTGAAGAAACATAGATTCTGCTACGAAACCAAATCCGCAAGAAAAACTACAACTAATTTCGCAGCAAAACGCGCAGGTCTGAAGGTTGAAGAAGACCATTTGCGCGCGGTTTCCAATATTTGAATTTATTATTTCTATTTTATGTTATTGTTCTGGATACTTTGCACAAGCATACACTTGCCCTAGTGGCTGAAGCACACAGATATAATCTTTAGGGCCTGGGTTCGATTCCCAGGTCCCTGCACTCTTTTTATTCCTTTTGTTTTATTATTTCTTTCCTAGTTTATTATTAATGAAATTAATCACTTAAATTAAAAATTAATTAACAAATAATCAATCATTAACCAACCGATTAACTAAATAACCTCTTTTTTTATATAATCTCATTAATATTTTTCTATATATTAGTTTTTTTCATAAAATAAATTTAATTAGGCTTTTATTAATAAATCTTATATTCTTAAAATAATTTTGTTTTTTTTGTAAATAGTTTGAAAATAATCAAAATTAATTAATTGAACCTATATTTTCTTAATAACCTTTTTCAACTAAATATCTTTATAATTTAATTTGTAAATAATAGCCTAGTTAATACCTTTTATAACTTTATTCTAATTAAAAATTCTAATTATTTCTTTAATATTAAACTTGTATATAATTAAAAATTCTAATTATTTCTTTAATAGTAAACTTGTATATAATTACCATTCTATTTTTTTTCTTAACCTAATTCTTTTTTCAATTTAAACTTTAATCTAATTTTTCACCTTAAATCGTAATTATTATATCTATAATTTATTTTATTTTATTTCTTTTATTTAATCTTATTATTTTTGCTTTATTCTCCTATTTTGTTTATTCTTGCTTTATTTATTTTACTAGAAACAATGTATAGGCTTAATATTATTGTAATTTATTTTTCGCCAATTATATTTTGTATCTGCCCCAAAGCCGTGTAATAGCTTATGATCTTATTTCTCGCTTTTATTTATTTTTATTATTTCTGCTTGGTTAGTAAATAGGGAGTGCAATATCTATCTGAAAATAAATTGGACTTAGATAATTAAGTCGATCTTTGATCGCCATCTTGCACTTCCTAGGGTATTCCTCTTGGTTGCCTTTAATATGGTCAAGTCCCTCGAATATAGGGATGTCTTAAGCAAAGTCCCTTCAAATATAAATCATCATAGTCCCTACAGTTTAAAAGATCAAGTCCCTTCGAGGTTGCCTACGGAATAATGATCTCGTCCCTTCGAATAAACGATGATAGTCCCTACGAATTGCTAAAGACATCCCTTAAGTTTCATTCATTGACCATACGATGACCCTACGCTCGTCCCTTAAACACATCCAAGGTAATGACTACCTCTTCCTTAATAATAGGGATAGTCTTACCATTGAAAGAACATACGAGAACATGAAAGACTTAATCTAGGGTAGGTACCTCTTAGTTGCTTGCTCACATTTCAAAATACCTTTTACACCTAATTTTCTTAAACATTTTTCAAAACAAGGCTTTGTATACATCCATACGAGGATCATTACAAAGTACTTAGAAAAATTTCTAATCACACACTACACTCTTCAAAAACAATTTAAGTGAGCTAAGTAACTAAGAGCCCATGGATAACCATGGATATAAAGGGTGCTAACACCTTCCCTTTATATAACCTACCCCCCGAACCCAAGTCTTTTAAAAATAGGTCTTTCCTGTTCTTTTATGTCCTTTCTTTATGGATAAAATAAAAGTCGGTGGCGACTCTTACTATCCACAACATTTATAGAAAGTCAGTTCTCCCACCGTGTTACAGAACTGACGACTCTGTTGGGGAGTTACTAAGTAAAAGAGGGGTACCCTTAGGAATTAGATCACTTTAAATTGTTTTCTTTGTTTGCTTTATATTACTTGTTGGGCTTTATGTGTGAAAGATCCTAACCCGAATCTAGTGTACCCTAGGTAAATGGAAATAGACCAAGTAAACTGTACGGCGTATACCGATATGGTAGATCTGGTGGCCATAGTTAGTATGACTTCTTGGTTGGTGCTTATGTTCCTTAAGTAAGTTAAGGATAATATGGGGCTGCCATATGCTGTCAATACACTCACTGACTTTTAGAACCCTAGTTATCCCATCTTGGCCTTTAGAAAGTAGTGAGATAGTCGGCTTTGGAGAAGTCTAAAGTTGGTTGATACTCGATACTATGCTCATTGAGATTCTAAACTTGGAGGGTTTTGATTGGCAAGTAAGTTGCCTACTGAACAACCACCCTTAGGAAGGATTAGTGATATTGAGATCCCTTAGAACCTGGTTACTTTGTAGGACAAGATGAACCAACTAAACTTCAGGGGAGGGTACTTACCTTTAAACCTCATGCAAGCCTTTAAACATAGGGCTATTGTGTGACTTGTTTGTGTGTGCCACATGTTTGTGATTGAGCATAACATCATAAAATCATCATGACATCATAAGCATAGCATTTTCACTAACCATTTCAAGGACCAAAGGATTTATCTTTGTTCTTTGTTGCAGGTCATGGCTTCTGCTCGTAGGAATACTATTCAGATCAAATTTGTAAGAATACCTTCTAAGCTTAAAGAATTGGTCTCTCAAGTTTCTGAAAACTCCCAATTCATCAAGAAGCATGGTTACCTACTAGATCTAGTCACTTCAAGGTTCAGTGAAGACATGATAAGTGTCCTATTTCAGTTCTTTGATCTTAAGCATCATTGCTTCATATTCCCCGACTATCAGCTGGTTCCTACAATGGAGGAGTTCTCCAAACTACTGGGTATACATATCCTTGATTAGAGACCCTTCACAGGCTTAGAGAAGGAGCCTAAACCTGAAGTCATTGCTGCAGCCCTACATCTGAAGAAATCAGACATTGTCCTAGAAACGAGAAGCGGAGTTAAAGGTATTCTTGCTAAGGTATTGATGGAGAAAGCTCAAGTGTTCTTGAAGGCTATGAGCTATGATGCTTTTTAGGAGATCCTAGCTCTATTGATCTATGGGTTAGTGTTGTTCCCTAATCCAGACCGGTTCATAGACATACATACCATCAACATATTTCTGACTCACAACCCAGTGCCTACATTACTTGGAGACATCTTACATTCTCTTTTCACTCGTACTACAAAGACGAGGGGAAATCTTATGTGTTGCATACCTTTATCGGCTAGGTGGTTTATTTCTCACCTTCCTCGATCAGTGATGAAGGTAGTGTTTTTCATCCTAGTACAAACGCGAAAGTGGCGCGGAAAAGGTAGAGTCGCCAGCCAGGCATTTTTATCCCGAAAGAATGGGAAATGTAATGCTGCACAAACCTAAGGAAGAATGAAAGTACAAGGTCATGCGAACCAAAGATCTGGGTTCGGGAGTCGGTTACGACCTGCGAAGGTATTAGCACCCCAGACTGTTCGCCGTACCCGACGGGATCCATGCTTGCTTGTTTGTTTCAAGGGTGAGAAAATAAAGCTGCTGCTGAATAAATCTGCTGACTGGAAGGGAAATGAAAGAAAGGGAATTGGAAAAGAGAATGGAAATAAAGAGGGAAATGTAGGGAAAATAAAGAATACGATCGAACGGGCCCTAACCCGCTGCCTACATACCTCATTAGGATAATGAGGATCAGAGTCGACGTAGTTCGCCTAACTAAGGCCGGAACTATTGGTTTGTGTTTTTTATAGCTGGAACTGCGTATGTCTATGATCAGGTGTTGTAGGCTCGTCTAGTACGAGTGCGTTTACCGTCTTGCATGAAAGACAAGTCGTCGTGAGTTCGCGCTCAAAATGAATGAGATGAGAAAAGAAGTTCCCGCAGGAAAGTCGCTTATTATTTGTTTTTGTCTTTTATGAGAAATGTTTTGAATTCGTTTGTGAACATTCTCATACTAAGACCTATCCATCGCGGGAAGTACTTACACCTCGCCCCGAAATAGGACACGTATAAGCACTCCACAACAAAGTCTTGTGTCGTACAAGATCGTTCGATTTTTATTAAGTGTTTTATTGCTTTTCTTCATGAGGAGAGAAAGAATGACTCAAGTTGGAAAAAGGACAAAAAATAAGGGGGACTAAGACACACCCTAAGTTATTTATTATATACAAAAGTGGTCCCATGGTTAGTGAGGTTTTCTAATCCTAAGAAGCAAAAGGAAAAGAAAGAAAGAAGAAGGATGCAACTTACTTTCTAATGAAGATAAGTTGATCCTAACAAAGGGGAACCCTACCAAACACAAATATGGAAGGAAGGAAATTAAATGCATAATAATAAAAGAATGAGTTAAAGGGAACTTACCTCAATATTTCCCTTTACAAAACAAAGGTTAGTGTTGCATTTTTATTTTAAAAAAAGCAAGGCAAACACACCCTAATTAAATCCTAAAGCAACTTGTACCTACCCTAGACTCAATCTTAAGTTTAAAGGAACTAAAAAATGCTAGGACAAAAATACAGCTCCTATTACAGCCCTTAAACACACAATCAGCTATGGAAACAAAGCCTAACACAAACAACATACTACAGCCATCATGCAACATGAAAAAGTAGGTGTAGAAAGTCAAATACAGCATGTACACATAACAAACAACATACATTTTACAGCACCTATATGCAAAAACAGCTATGAAATGCAAAATCCAGAATTGATTATTTTCATTTTTAATGCACAAACTCAATGAAAAATGCACTAATCTTAACATACACGTGCATTTGAACATGACTCAACATACCTACATGCAAGAACATGAACATTTTTGATGATTATCCAAACATGCATCATATGGTTGATTATGCAACAAGTAATGCAAAAATGTTGCACATGAATATGGTACATGAACATGAGGATTATTGATTATGAACATGCAACATGGTAACTCAACAATAATGCTAAACTCAATGCAAAATTCAGAATTGAATTAATATGGATGATGTAATCAAACATGTAAGCAAATGCAACCAAATGCACATACATATGATTATGCAAAATGCACCATACATCAACAATGAAATGCAAAATGATTTAATGCAATGTGAGACATGTAAAAACAGAATGCAACATGATTATTACATACCTAATGATGCATGAACATGGCAACAACATGCAAGAAACCAAGTTATGCACAAAGAAGCACAAAAACGCATAAGACGCGACATGAACAGAATCGTGTCGAAACGACTCGAAGTGGGGGAATGAGCTACTGTAAATGGACTAAAAAATTCCCTAAAATCACTACCTAAACATGTATGAACACTAGAGGCATTAGGACTTAGGAATGAGCTATCAACTAAGCTAAAAACCAAAAAAACAACAGCGTTAACCGGTTAACCATATGCGTTAACCGGTTAACGGACCCAAAACAAAAGTAATTTGTGGCAAAACGCACCCGTTAACCGGTTAACCCAATGCGTTAACTGGTTAACGCTGAACAGAATTGAAAATAAGTCTTTGAAAAAGTGCTTTTGGCCACAAAATCACTTCTAATGATCCCTAACATATCTAGGAACATGCTAACACTAATTTCTACTTAATTTGAGCTTATTTACACATGATAGAACCTATATCTACCAACACTTTAAATCCTATTTCAACAAAAATCACAAATCACAAGCAAACATAATCGAAACGAAACGATTTCAAGCAAAGCGAAAAAAGAACTTAAAGAATGCCGAAACGGTGAGATGAAGAGAATAACTTAAAGAAGAAGTGATTTAGTTTACCAACCTACGAAGCGGAGAAGTGCTTCGGTAATTGTTGCAAGAATCGGAGCTTGATCGAAGAGAAAACCGAAAACCGAGAAACCGCAAAATAAATGTGTTCTTGACGTTTGGATCTTCGTATGCTTCCGATAATCCGAAATCTTCAACAAAATTCAGTAGATTCTTCTTCTCCAATCCACAATAAATGAAGGTTGAAGGCTTAAGCTTTAAGATCTTCAAGTTTCAATGTGAAACTTGAAGAGCTTATTTGAAAAGCTTTAGTGAGAGGAACGAAAAAGGAGGAAAAGTGAGAGAGAAAAAGTGCTTATGAAAGAGTGAAAAATTGGAGAATTGGGTGAATCCCCTCAATGAAGTGATTAATGAATATATAGAGGCTAGGCTAGGAGCTAGGTTTGGGTTTAGGGCCCAAAAATTAGGCTTGGGATCCAAAATTAGGTTTGATAGTTAGTTAGGGTTAGGGTTGGAAAAGGGAATATTCCTTGGAATATTCCTTGGAATACTCTAGAAGATGGTAGAACATGGTGGAAGTTTCCAAGGGAAATGGAGTGGAATTGAAATGGAAAAGCAAGACTGAAGGAATGAAAGGAAGTGTGGAAAGAAAGTGGAAGGAAAGGTGGAGGGAAATACAAAACCAACTACTTTTCAAATGATTTTTCTTTGATTTTTTATGATTCCTCCATCATTTCTTGACCAAATTTGAAACATGGGATCTTTGTAACCCTAATTTCATGATTTCGATCTTAAAAGTCCAGAGTCGACCCTTTTTACCTAGCTCGGTTGCCTTCTCCCCGATTCCTTGATTTTCCGCCGTCCGGCCAGTCGAACCCCTTACAAAATGAATTTGTGGACGAGATTTGAACCCTAGACACTTGACCTCATATATAATACAAAGGAATCCTCTTTGAATCAGAACTTCATGCAGAAGACCAGTAGGAGTGAAACCCTAATTCGGCCCTTTCATCAGGAAATATTGCACCGCTTGCCTCCTTTGATTAAACTCCATCTTTCCATGGCTTGCGACTTCAAGTGAAGACTTGTGGGAAATGTGAACCTTTTTGCAAAAGGTTGAGAAGCTCTGTGGCCCTTCGGTTGACTTTGTATAGCCTTAGGTTGCTCCAATCATTGATCACATACCCATGCCTCAGCTATGCTATGTTTGATGCAATGTTTTTGATTATTTTTATGAATTTAGGAATGCAAAATGCTATGCAAAATGTTGAGGAAATGAGAGGGAAAATTTTGAGGTATTACAGCTGCCCCTATTCAATCATATGCAGGCCTGAACGAATAATTGCGAGAGCTTTTAGACGTTCAAGGTATGGAGTGATTGAATACTTGAATAAAAACCTGGAAATTTGAACTCGGTGGATAGTAGGAATGCCATCTTCTCTTTCTTTATATTATTATTATTATTTTTATATTGTTTTTTTCTTGACCTCTGAATAGGTAGTGGGAAAAGAACCAGGTGGAATAGAACCAACGCCAAAAAGCTGCACTGTGAACGCTGAGCGAGACTAACCATAACGAGATCTTTATCAAAATGGATCTCGACAATGTGACTGCTGGACAGGACCAAGCCACGAAGAAACGCGCGACTGCTGGGTAGGACCAAGCCACAAAAGGGGCCTGTTAGCGAAACAAGACTTTAACGAGACCATTAGCGGAATGGAACTAAAATCAATATGACCGCTGGGTAGGACAAAGCCATAAAGAAAACACACGCGACTGCTGGGCAGGACCAAGCCATGGAAAATGCCTGTTAGCGAAACAGGACTTTAACGAGACCATTAGCGGAATGGATCTCAATCAATATGACTGCTGGGCAGGACCAAGCCATAAAGAAAACACGCGACTGCTAGGCAGGACCAAGCCACGGAAGATTCCTGTTGGCAAAACAGGACTTAACGAGACCATTAGCGGAATGGATCTCAATCAATATGACTGCTGGGCAGGACCAAGCCATAAAGAAAACACGCGCGACTGCTGGGCAGGACCAAGCCACGGAAGATGCCTATTGGCGAAACAGGACTTAACGAGACCATTAGCGGAATGGATCTCAATCAATATGACTGCTAGGCAAGACCAAGCCATAAAGAAAACACGCGACTGCTGGGCAGGACCAAGCCACGGAAGATGCCTGTTGGCGAAACAGGACTTAACGAGACCATTAGCGGAATGGATCTCAATCAATATGACTGCTGGGCAGGACCAAGCCATAAAGAAAACACGCTACTGTTGGGAAGGACCATGCCATAGAAGATGTCTGTTGGCGAAATAGGACTTAACGAGACCATTAGCGGAATGGAGCTCAAATCAATATGACTGCTGGGCAGGACCAAGCCATAAAGTAAACAGACGCGACTGCTGGGCAGGACCAAGCCACGGAAAATGCCTGTTAGCGAAACAGGACTTTAACGAGACCATTAGCGAAATGGAGCTCAAATCAATATGACTGCTGGGCAGGACCAAGCCATAAAGAAAACACACGCGACTGCTGGGCAGGACCAAGTCACGGAGGAATAATAACATTGACTTGGAAGGACCAAGATATCTGGAAAATGGCATAAGTATCTTCTGTGGGGAATACTTCAGGTTGAAAATGATGTTATAGGTTGACTGTAACACCTCAAAATTGGCCCATGCTGGCATGCACATGTTGGATTTATGGCATAATTCTCCACGATGATGGAAATGCTACGCTTTGGAGGATGCAAATGTAATGATGATTATGCATATGCAAATGCAAAGAGATCTCCTGATAAGGGGACGACAAGTATCCCAGATGGCTTGACTGGGAAGAAATGATGATCACTACATTGATCTAGTCCATCCTGATGAGGAGGAAACGACTCTGTGGGGAAGTGCTAATTACTGCACTGATCTGATCCATCCTGATGAGGAGGAGACAACTCTGCGGGGAAAGCTGTCGATGATGTACCGGCTCGGAACAACCGCCATTGCCAAAAATAAATTGGACTTTGAAGATTGGAGCGCCAAGACCCTGCTGGAGATACACTCTTCTTGCTAGGTACGCTACCCGTTGGACTCTGTTGGGGAAGTGAAACCTTCTGACTTAGCTGGGGAAACAAATGTATGACACTGCTGAGGAAGCAAACTGCTGGGGAGGAAAGACACTCCTTATACTGCTGGGAATTGCCCCTGTCTGAAGGGAAACTTCTGCTTGGGGATGACACCCACCTTCTGCTACCTTGCCGGGGGAGATTTCAAATTCCACTTTACTGGGAATGATTGGAGACACCCTGGGAGACACCTGCTCCTGCTCTGGCGGCTTCACTGGGGATTTGCTTTTAGCTCTGTTAGCAACACCGGTACCTGTACTTGCATGAACACCGTCGATAGTACCTGCAACATTAAGAGTTAGTTTAGGACATACTTGCCCCAGTCTCGTAGTATGGATCATTATTTGGGTATCTCGACACCCTTTCAGAGTTGTATTAAATGTTTCTGTCCTCCTGCATGAGTTAGAAAGCATTCAAATGATCACAACACAATATAAATCACAATTGGCTGGACGTTTTCACAATCAATCAATGCTAGCTGAAAAACAAAAACAAGACGCAAATAATCACAAATTGACTGAAGTTGAATTTTTATTGATTCGAAAAAGTGGCCATGAATAGGCGATACAAAGGAAGCAGGTCCCTGGAAAGAGGAAACAACCAAAAAGGAAAACAAACTATCCTATTGGCAATATGAGAAGTGGATCTCATCAAGTTTCAACCCGGTTATGACTCGTATATCTTCAAGACGCCCCGCTCGCTCTGCCTCTTGAGAAAAACTAATTGAACTGATCTTCAACCCTTAGGATAGCCTCAACTGTAGATATGTTACGGATCTCGCAGATCGCAGTCGTTCGTGTTAGTCCCTCTTTTGCGTGGATTGCCTTTTCAGGTTTTCAATCCACCGGGATACCCTTTTTTGCCTGAGTTGTCCGATGTGGCTTTTCAACTCAGCGGGTGTACATTTTTTTTAAAGATTTCCCTAACTTTTTCTTGAGCCTTTTATTCTGTTTTTGGCTCGCCGGGATGCCCATTTTTGCCTGGATCTTTATTCTGTTTTTATCCAGCGGATCCTTTTTACACGAAGTATTTTCTTACTGCATCTGTGTTAACAGGGGACTGGAAGTCTTCTCCGTCCATGGTTGTCAGCATCAAGGCTCCACCTGAGAAAACCTTTTTAACCACGAACGGACCTTCATAGTTGGGTGTCCACTTTCCCCTGTGATCGTTAAGAGGAGGAAGAATCCTTTTCAGCACTAAGTCACCTGGCACGTACCTCTGTGGTCGCACCTTCTTGTCAAAAGCTTGCTTTATCCGTCGCTGATACAACTGTCCATGGCATACAGCTGCTAGACGTTTTCTCTTCAATGAGGCTCAATTGGTTATATCTGGATCAGAGCCACTCAGCTTCATCTAGCTTAATGTCCATCATTAACCTCAACGAGGGGATTTCCACTTCAATTGGTAGGACTGCCTCCATACCATACACCAGTGAGAACGGGGTTGCCCCTGTCGAAGTACGTACTGACGTTCTATACCCATGCAATGCAAATGGTAGCATCTCATGTCAGTCTTTGTATGTCACAACCATCTTCTGCACAATCTTCTTGCTGTTCTTATTGGTTGCCTCGACGGCGCCATTCATTTTTGTGCGATATGGAGAAGAGTTGTGATGCTCTATTTTGAAATCTCGACACAAGTCAGCCTTCATCTTGTTGTTGAGATTAGAACCATTATCAGTAATGATCCTTTCAGGAATTCCGTACCGGCAAATGAGGTCTCTTTTAATAAATCGGGCTACCACTTGTTTAGTGACATTGGTGTAAGACGCCGCTTCGACCCACTTCGTGAAATAGTCTATAGCAACCAGGATGAAGCGATGATCATTAGAAGCTGTCGGCTCGATCTTGTCGATCATATCAATGCCCCATATGGAAAACGACCATGGTGAAGACATGACACTCAACGGATTCGGAGGCACATGGACCTTATCAGCGTAAATTTGACACTTGTGGCATTTACGGGAGTACTTGCAGCAATCGGATTCCATGGTGATCCAATAGTATCCCGATCTCAACAATTTCTTAGCCATAGCATGTCCTCCAGCATGGGTACCAAAGGAGCCTTCATGGACCTCCTGCATCAACAGGTCTGCTTCGTGTCTATCCACGCATCTGACCAGAACCATGTCGAAGTTTCGCTTGTACAGCACGGCATCTTGATTCAAGAAGAAACCTCCTGCCAGTCTTCTAAGGGTCTTCTTATCCTTACTAGATGCCCCAGTCGGGTATTCTTGAGCCTTCAGGAATTTCTTGATATCATGATACCAAGGCTTGTTATCTTCACCGTCGTTTACTGCAAAGACATAAGCAGGTCTTTCAAGGCGGGAGACCATAATCCGAGGTACGAAATTCTCTTGACAAACTTTAATCATGGACGACAAAGTTGCCAGAGCATCGGGGAATTGGTTTTCATCTCGAGGAATATAATTCATCTTGACTTTGGTGAAGAAAGTTAAAAGCCTCCTGACATAATCTTTGTAAGGAATCAAATGAGGTTGATGAACCAACCATTTGCCATTGACTTGATTCACCACCAAAGCAGAATCTCCGAAGATCTCGAGGTTTTTGACTCGCAAGTCGATTTCCTCTTCAATCCCCATGATACAAGCTTCATACTCTGCCTCATTTTTAGTGCATTCGAAAGTCAACCGAGCAGCTAAAGGTGTATGGACCCCTTCTGGCGAGATGATAACAGCACCTACTCCACTTCCATTCATGTTCACAGCTCCGTCAAACATTAACTTCCATTTGGATTCAGGGTCTGGCCCCTCCTCCGGAAGTGGTTCTTCATAGTCTTTCGACTTGAGGAACATGATGTCCTCATCCAGAAACTCGAACCTCATGGGTTGTTAATCATCGATTGGCTGCTGAGCCAAGTATTCTGATAACACACTTCCTTTGATTGCCTTTTACGAAGTGTAATATATATCATACTCTGTCAGTATCATCTGACACCGGGCTACTCTTCCTGTCAGAGCTGACTTTTCAAAGATGTATTTCACAGGATCCATCTTGTAAATTAAGAGAGTAGTGTGAGTCAGCATGTATTGTCTTAGTCGGCGAGAAGCCCATGCCAAAGCGCAGCAAGTTTTCTCGAGTAGTGAGTAGCGTGTCTCACAATCGGTAAACTTTTTGCTAAGGTAATAAATGGCGTGCTCTTTTCGACCAGACTCGTCCTGCTGACCCAACACACATCCCATCGATCCTTCAAGCACAGTAAGATACATAATCAACGGTCTCCCTGGCACTGGAGGCATAAGAATTGGAGGTTCTAGCAGGTACTCTTTGATTCGGTCAAAGGCTTGCTGGAAATCTTCGTTCCATTTCACAGCCTGATTCTTCCTCAGAAGCTTAAAGATGGGCTCACACGTGGCCGTTAGATGAGAGATAAATCGTGCAATGTAGTTTAGTCTCCCTAAGAAGCCACACACTTGATTTTCAGTCTTCGGCTCAGGCATCTCTTGGATGGCTTTCACTTTGGCTAGATCGACCTCAATTCCTCGCTCACTAACAATGAAGCTGAGTAGCTTGCCAGAACGGACCCCGAAGGTACACTTATTTGGATTTAACCTCAGTCTGAACCTCCGGAGTCTGTCAAACAACTTTGCTAGATTAACCAAGTGCTCTTCCTCTGTTTGGATTTTGCTATCATATCATCAACATAAACCTCAATTTCATGATGAATCATGTCGTGAAATAGCGTCACCATCACCCATTGATAAATGGCTCCAGCATTCTTCAAACCAAATGGCATGACCTTGTAATAGAAGGTGCCCCAAGGCGTGATGAAGGTTGTCTTTTCCATGTCATCGGGAGACATCTTAATCTGATTATAGCCAGAAAATCCGTCCATGAAGGAGAACACGGAAAACTGAGCAGTATTATCGACGAGCACATCTATGTGAGGTAGAGGGAAGTCATCTTTGGGACTGGCCCTATTCAAATCCCTGTAGTCTACACACATCCTGACTTTACCATCTTTCTTGGGAACTAGAACAATGTTGGCAACCCACGGAGGGTAACTGGTCATGGCCAAGAAACCAGCATCAAACTGTCTTTGTACTTCTTCTTTTATTTTAACTTCCATGTCAGGACGTGTGCGCCTCAACTTCTGTTTCACTGGAGGACAGTCTTCTCTGAGAGGAAACTTGTGTACCACAATGTCAGTGTCTAAACCAGACATATCTTGGTAGGACCATGTGAAGACATCAACGTACTCTCGAAGCATAGCAATAAAACGAGTCTTGACAGATTCTTCTAATGCAGCCCCGATCTTGACTTCTTTCTTGTCTTTTTCAGTACCCAGGTTTATTACTTCGACGGCTTCTTCGTGCAGCTGAATCATCTTCTCCTCCTGTTTAAGCAGTCTGGCCAATTCTTCAGGTAGTTCGCAATCCTCTTCACCTTCCTCATCGGCTTGATAAATTGGATTGTCGAAGTCATACTCAGCCATAACAAGGTCGTCATTGATAAGATCCGGTGGCGAGCACCTGCATGAATGGTGATTCATGCAAGGCTTTAGAAAAGGCTTGAGAAAATGAAAAACATTGCCATTTTAAAACTTTTCTTTCTTTTTGAAAAACAAAAGCAAAAATGAAAGACAAAGAACAACATGAATGAATGCGAAATGTCAGCTTTATTTATGATTGTGTTAAGAACAAACGAACCCTTACAAAAAACTACTATGCCCCGGGCAAGACATAGTGCTTGAATACAGGAACAACAGAAACGAAAAAATATTACTCTTCGAAAGAGGTGACTAAAACAAGCCTTTTTGATGTCCAATTGCTAAGTTGAGTCCTTGGAACAACATGCCTGATCCATTCATCTATGTCACAGTCACTATCGACTGCGTCATCCTGCACAACACTAATGTTTCCATAGTCTACCACTCCCGCACTCGTGAAAGTGATCGGGCTTTGACAACCTTTAGCACTTGGTCCAGACGATGACCCAGGATGATAACCAATTCCGAACATATCTTTATTTTCAGGCACTTCTACTGGACTGCCCCAGCCTTCTCGCACCCCTGACTCTACCACCTCAAGCGCTTGTTTATAAGAGGCTATGGAAACCCCCTTCTTCAGTTCTTCAGGAGAAGCTGCCACTGCAGATGCTTGTTCAATCTTCAAGGGCTCAAAAGCCTGACATGGAGTCTCAACTATTTTGCCATCCATCTCCACATAATTGAATAAAGCCAGATGACTAACAGAAATATCTTCTTCCCCACTGACAGTTACAATTTGACCATCCCAGACGAACTTTAGCTTTTGATGAAGTGTGGACGATACTGCTCCCGCTGAATGTATCCAAGGTCTTCCGAGCAAACAACTGTATGCAGGCTGTATATCCATTACGTAGAACGTGGTATTGAAGATTTGCGGGCCTACTTTAATTGGTAACTCCACCTCCCCAAACACCGATCTCCTCGACCCATCAAATGCTCGAACTACTAGGTTGCTGGGCTTTAGAAATACTCCATCATAATCCAACTTCATCAGTGCTTTCTTAGGCAAGACGTTCAACGACGATCCAGTGTCTACCAACACGTGGGAGAGTACTGCACCTTTACATTCTAAAGAGATATGCAATGCCCGATTATGAGCACACCCTTCAGAGGTCAGATCCATATCTGTGAAACCCAATCCGTGACTGGCATTGATGCTGGATACCACCGCTTCTAACTAATTTACTGAAATATCCTGAGGCACGTACGCCTTGTTCAGAATATTCAGAAGAGCCTTCTTGTGAGAATTAGAACACATGAGCAAGGACAAGATGGAAATCTTCGACGGAGTCTGCTGCAGATGGTCCACAATCTTGTAGTCACTCTTTTTGATAATCCTCAGGAATTCTTCAGCTTCTTTATCGAAAGTAAGGTTTGGATCAGTTGCTGGTGCAGGATCGTTGACAACCATTGGCTGCTTCCCTCTCGCTCTAGCCTGGGCTTCTGTGGTATCTCTGGGTGGTATCACACTATTTCTTAGTGTTTCCGGCGCAAACAACCTTCCACTTCTAGTAAAGCCCCCTACTCCAACATTTTCTACTTGAGCTGGGGTTGTACTAGACGTGACCAACTCTTGCTTCTGGCCGTTATAGTATACTTTTCCACCATAATTCCAGGGAATGGCTTTATCATTTTGATACAGTACTGGTCCTGCAGCGGTGATGGTTATCGGTGCTACTCTGGCCTGTAGAGGAACTTGAGATGGATCATAGAAGATGGTTATTGTAGAGACTTCGCTTTCTTTTACAATATTGTCAAACTGCAACATTCCCTCATCAATCATACTCTGGATCCCTGCTTTCAACTGCTCACACCCGTTTGTAGCTTCAGCACATCCTGGACAACCAACTTCACACCCAGGAAAAATACCCTTTTGTGACAAGCAGACTTTAACAACAATCAACGGAGTCTGCAAGTCTTTGACATCGCGCACCAAGTTTAAATTTTCCCCTTCATCAACTGCCCCAACCGTACCTCCGTGAGGAGGCATGGGGTTCTGAATTACACTAGGAGTAGGAGCAAAGTTGATTGCTTTGGAATCTACCAGGTCTTGGACTACATACTTCTAAGCTCTGCAGTTTTCTATGGTATGTCCAGGGGCTCCAAAATGAAATTCACATCTAGCGTTCATATCGTAACCTTCAGGAAGTTGCCCCGGCTTCGGGGGTTGCAAAGTTCTGAGCTGAACCAGCTGAAGTTGGAGGAGATTCTTCAGCAGTTGTGAATAAGACATAGGCGGAGTGTCAAACTGCCTTTCTTTGGTCTTCTGAGAATAGTATGGAAGGGGAGCTCTTTATTGATACCCTTGTTGGCGTTGTTGCTACGGCGGTTGGACTTACTGTTGAACAGGTTGAGCTAAGATAGTGACAGGGGCGACTTGCTGATAAAAAACTCTGTTACTTCCTCCTTTCTGCGCGTACACTGCCCCCGTCTCTCCTTCTCTTCTTTTCACGAAGAGTTTCTTAATACCAGAACTTGAAGCGCCTCCGTTCTGAATCTTCCCTTGCTTGATCCAGCTTTCTATCCTCTCGCCAGTCAAGATGATATCTGAGAATCCACTTGAAGAACATCCAACTATCCTTTCCATGAAATACCCAGGGAGGGTATCCAGGAACAGGTCTACCATTTCTCTCTCCAGCTAAGGTGGTTACACTCTAGCAGCCACTTCACGCAACCTTTGTGCGTAATCCTTGAAGCTCTCGGAGTTCTTCTGAGTCAAACTTTGAAATTGAGTGCGACTGGGCACCATGTCGATGTTATACTGATACTGCTTGAGGAATGCTTCTCCCAATTCCTTCCAGTTTCTTACGGAGCTTCTCTCTAGCTTCATATACCATTCCAAGGACCCTCCAGAGAGACTATCCTGGAAGTAGTACATCCAGAGCTTTTCATCCCTAGTATGGGCAACAATCTTTCGGTAGAATGCCTGCAAATGAGTCTTTGGGCAGGAGCTACCGCTATACTTGTCAAAAGTCGATGGCCTGAATTTGTGAGGAATAACCACCCCGGGGACTAGACCCATGTCAAACACATCTATCCCCAAAGTGTCTCTACACTCGAGGGCTTTGACTTTCTCGGCAAGCACCAAAAAGTCCTGAATATTTCCTTCTTCGCCGAACCCCATGTCATTGTTGAAAGAAGGGAACTGATCATCCTGCTTGTCCTGTACCAGAATAAACGTTGTCGTGCCATGCTCTGGAATTTGAGGTCCGCTTGGGCCATTGTTGGTGTTGGGAAGAGTCACTTGGACATCCAGAGTGGTTACAGGGATATTAGTCTAAAGAGGGTTGAGCCCCTGAACTGCATTCCTTAACTCTTGTTGTCCTTGAGCCATCCCTTGCATCATCACCATGAATTCCCACATTCTGGTGCGAAACTCATTAAGTTCGGTTTGCATAGCGTCCATGACTGTCCTCTGGTTGCTACGAGTTGCGTAGCGATGCGGGATATCTTGTCGGAGATGTCGGGTCTTGGCGGCCCTCGCAATCTTTGCCTATAACACAGATAAGTTAAACATCCTGTAGAAAACCTGCAAAACAAAGAAAGAATACAAATGATGCGTATGCAATGCAATTTGTTCCTTTTATTCCCAAGGCTTTCCCTGTTTCCGGTCCTGGTATTAAGAGAATAATAATTGGGAAGAAGACCCAAGCGATATTCAAATACAATGACGGTCATGGAGAATTGGTGCTCATTACCCCCGTGTCTGTGCAATAGATAACAAACAAGAGATTCAAAGCAAGTCAATCACATAAACTGAAGCTCGAAACAACAAAGTCCTCGAAGGGTGCCAATCAAAAGAACAACAAAGTACATCAATAAAAGGAATCCCACAACAAGCCTGTGGGTAACCCAAGTACAATAGCATGAAACTAAACTCTAGGGAGCTCTAAGTCTTGCAGCCTCCAGCTAAGACGCTTTACATTCTGGAACAATTGAACGATATCCGGGTGATCAGGCTCCTGGATGAGTCTCTGGGTGAGGAGGTCCCTTAGATCAAAGGAAGCATGTAACTCTTCAATCTGCTGCAGGAAAGTCGTCTCATTCTCTTTGCTTGGACCTGGCTCGGCCTTTGACTTCTTCACATTGGCACGAAGCTTCAGCTCTTAAACTTCCTTCTGGACATATTCAGCTATTTGTTGACTCTTTGTCATCTGACGAAGATACTCCCTCTGTTGCTCTTGTGCTTTATGAACTAACTTCTCTTGCTCAACCAAAGCATCATGAAGGTTCTTGATCTTCAACTCGAATTCAGCTTCTACCTCCTTTTGCTTCTTCTGATTATCGCTCCACTTCTCTTGCCAAAGTGTGATGGCTTCATTAGCCTCATTAAGTTCTTTCTTATCCTTCTGGCACTGACTCGCCTTATGGATCTCAGCCAATCCTCTCTTCCTGAAGTATAGATCGCTTTCCTCGAAATCTTTCTGCTTGAGACAAACCATTTCTTCAGCTCGGAGAGCTCTATCTTCTAACTTATGGTTCTGAATCATCGATTTCTGACAGTAATTATAAGCCTCTTGATTCTCAACCCTGACCAAAGCTTCCAACTTCTGATAGTCTTCTAAAGGCACCGTTACTGGAGGCAAAGTTGGTACAGAAAAAGGGACTAGAGCCGTTTGAACCTCCTCCTTTATCCAAGCTTCGAATTCAGGGAACATCCGATTGTTGCTCTTGCCTAAACATGCCATGTCCTTTCTTTTGATCACCTTCCAAGAACCTGCAACTTTCCTGACCAATGGAAGATTGTCTTTCACCGAGAAGTAAAAAGTTTGAAATAACTCGGATTCATCGGGAATCTCCTTGAGCGCATACCTTAACTGTCTTCTTAAGAGAATGGTATTGTAGTTGATACCTCCTGACACTCCTAACAAAGGCACATTAAGGTAATTCCCACAACTGGTAATGAAACTCTTTCCTTTCAACCTCAAAGTAAACCATCTAATATCCATGGCAGACAAAGTACTCAGCTTCTGAGCCCAAGTAGTATTAGGATCAGTAAAACTCTCAGTGGTAGGCAAATGTCTCATGACCCACTTGTAGAATAAGGGAGCACAACATCTAACCAGACCTCCTCTCTTCTTCTCATTCTTATAGTGCACTGAATAATACAAGTCACCTAGGAGAGTGGGCACCAGATTCTTCAACACAAATAAATGAATAGCATTTATGTCCACAAATTTGTCCATATCAGCGAATAGGATGATCCCATAAATGGATAGTGCTAAGATGGAGCAAACAGAATCCCACTGATTTGTCACTGCAAGTTCTTCAGCCTTTCTAACCAGATACTCTAGAGTGAAACCAAGTACTTTTGCTTTGGTGGTAGACAGATTTGCGGATACTTCAGATGAGCTTAAATAAAGAGCTTTGGTGATGTCAGAATGGGTTAGTCTTGTCATCTCTGAGTTGAAAGGAATCTGATCCTTGATTGACACTACCATAATCTCAGCGTACTCTTCCAGCAAAGGACCCAACTGAAAGTCATGAAATGTGAAACACCTGAGCCATGGATTGTAATACTGCAACAAAGTGTAAACGACGCTTCTCTGAAAACTATCCAAGTTGAACACACAGTCCAGAATATCACCATACGTTTCCTTGAAGTATCCCAAATGACCCGGGGTAATAAGAGACACCATTTGGTTAATCAGGTCCATCTTAGTATCAAAGAATTTGTAGTGCACAGTTCTCTTTCTGACGTCTTCCATTCTGAAGCAATGATATGACCCGGAACCGGGAGTAATGCAGACCCTGAGAATAAAAGAAACACAAATGATTAATGATGTTATGATGCTTATGCAAGGCGAGGCATGTGATCAGTGAAGTGTCTGTGATGTGCCAATCATATAATCAGGTGTCAGTGCAAGGTCACAATATCCATATATCACAATAACAATCCCTCTGATCTGGGATCCATATCTTTGAACCAGAAATCCAGATCACAAAACTAAACCAAAGGCAAAGCGGATATGCTGAAGGTCTTAGGGTTCCTGCAAACCTGTAAACCCCTTCCAATCTCACGGGTGTTCTACTCGGGTCAACATCAAGGACTCTCAAATCCGAATAGCAATAATACTTTCACCATTTCTGAGAAATGGCTCATGACCAAATCAGGGAATCGGTTTGGCATTATGTCCTACGCAGGGAGGCCTCAGTTGAGTCTGAAAAAAAAGCATCCCCCACAAGTCTCCAACTTCAAGCACTAAATCGAGAAACAATAGTACATTCATCCCGAAGGGTACAATACTACTGTCATACGAACAATTTGCTTTAACTAAATTCTTATGAGAGAACCAGGCCATCCTATGTGAGTTCCCAATGGACCCTCGGATGCGAGTGGGTTTGCCAACAAATGTGGTCTGCCACTGTCATCACTGGAGAGGGGTGTTCCCATTAAGGTTCTCAATGATCGGTCCCCAGCTGTACATAACTATCAAGGTCGTATCCTGAAGTGGGGCAAAACCCCCACACAAGATAGTTCCAAGACAGTCGCAACCTGGGTGTGGAACACATCGCCACTCATCATGTAACCATGCAAGTACAACATGTCCACGCTAATCCTATAGTGCACTCAAGAAAGGTAGTTGGCTTATCTCATAATAACTCACATCCCATAGACAAAATGAAAGCCAGCACAGCCAGACAGTCCAGTATAATATGATGCATGGAAAATAAATACTGAAAGCGGTAAATAAATGCGGTAAAGTAAAGCTGTAAAGTTAAACTGTAAATAAAAACAGTAAAGCTAAACTAAAGCACCTAACAGAAAACAAATAAACACCCAAAGAAATGAAACCAAACAGGCGCTAGGATTGACTCTACAAGGGAAACCAGAGATTCTGGGTTCGGTCCCCAGCAGAGTCGCCAGTTGTCGCTCCCAGGATTTTCATCCTGGTACAAACGCGAAAGTGGCGCGGAAAAGGTAGAGTCGCCAGCCAGACATTTTTATCCCGAAAAAATGGGAAAGGTAATGCTGCACAAACCTGAGGAAGAAGGAAAGGACAAGGTCCTGCGAACCAAAGATCTGGGTTCGGGAGTCGGTTACGACCTGGGAAGGTATTAGCACCCCAGACCGTCCGCTGTACCCAATGGGATCCACGCTTGCTTGTTTATTTTAAAGGGTGAGAAAATAAAGCTGCTGCTGAATAAAACTGTTGACGGGAAGGGAAATGAAAGAAAGGGAATTGGAAAAGAGAATTGAAAGAAAGATGGAAATGTAGGGAAAATAAAGAATGCGCTCGAACGGGCCCTACCCCGCTGCCTACGTACCTCATCAGGATAATGAGGATCAGAGTCGACGTAGTTCGCCTAACTAAGGCGGGAACTATTTGTTAGTGTTTTTTATAGCTGGAACTGCGTATGTCTATGCTCAGGTGTTACAGGCTCGTCTGGTACGAGTGCGTTTACCGTCTTGCATGAAAGACAAGTCGTCGCGAGTTCGCGCTCAGAATGAATGAGATGAGAAAAGAAGTTCCCGCAGGAAAGTCGCTTATTATTTGTTTTTGTCTTTTATGAGAAATGTTTTGAATTCGTTTGTGAACATTCTCATACTAAGACCTATCCATCGCGGGAAGTACTTACACCTCGCCCCGAAACAGGACGCGTATAAGTACTCCACAACAAAGTCTCGTGTCGTACAAGATCGTTCGGTTTTTATTAAGTGTTTTATTGCTTTTCTTCATGAGTAGAGAAAGAATGACTCAAGTTGGAAAAAGGACAAAAACTAAGGGGGACTAAGACACACCCTAAGTTATTTATTATATATAAAAGTGGTCCTATGGTTAGTGAGGTTTTCTAATCCTAAGAAGCAAAAGGAAAAGAAAGAAAGAAGAAGGATGCAACTTACTTCCTAATGAAGATAAGTTGATCCTAACAAAGGGGAACCCTACCAAACACAAATATTGAAGGAAGGAAATTAAATGCATAATAATAAAAGAATGAGTTAAAGGGAACTTACCTCAATCTTCCCCTCTACAAAAAAAAGGTTAGTGTTGCATTTTTATTAAAAAAAAGCAAGGCAAAACACCCTAATTAAATCCTAAAGCAACTTGTACCTAACCTAGACTCAATCTTAAGTTTAAAGAAACTAAAAAAGGCTAGGACAAAAATACAACACCTATTACAACCCTTAAACACACAATCAACTATGGAAACAAAGCCTAACACAAACAACATACTACAACCATCATGCAGCATGAAAAAGTAGGTGTAGAAAGTCAAATACAGCATGTACACATAACAAACATCATACATTTTACAGCACCTATATGCAAAAACAACTATGAAATGCAAAATCCATAATTGATTATTTTCATTTTTAATGCACAAACTCAATGAAAAATGCACTAATCTCAACATACACGTGCATTTGAACATGAATCAACATACATACATGCAATAACATGAACATTTTTTATGATTATGCAAGCATGCATCATATGGTTGATTATGCAACAAGTAATGCAAAAATGTAGCACATGAATATGGTACATGAACATGAGGATTATTGATTATGAACATGCAACATGGTAACTCAACAATAATGCTAAACTCAATGCAAAATTCAGAATTGAATTAATATGGATGATGTAATCAAACATGTAAGCAAATGCAACCAAATGCACATACATATGATTATGCAAAATGCACCATACATCAACAATGAAATGCAAAATGATTTAATGCAATGTGAGACATGTAAAAACAGAATGCAACATGATTATTACATACCTAATGATGCATGAACATGGCAACAACATGCAAGAAACCAAACTATGCACAAAGAAGCACAAAAACGCATAAGACGCGACATGAACAGAATCGTGTCGAAACGACTCGAAATGGGGGAATGAGCTACTAGAAATGGACTAAAAAATTCCCTAAAATCACTACCTAAACATGTATGAACACTAGAGGCACCAGGACTTAGGAATGAGCTATCAACTAAGCTAAAAACCAAAAAAACAACAGCGTTAACCGGTTAACCATATGCGTTAACCGGTTAACGGACCCAAAACAGAAGTAATTTGTGGCAAAACGCACGCGTTAACCGGTTAACCCAATGCGTTAACCGGTTAACGCTGAACAAAATTGAAAAAAAGTCTTTGAAAAAGTGTTTTTGGCCAAAAAATCATTTCTAATGATCCCTAACATATCTAGGAACATGCTAACACAAATTTCTACTTAATTTGAGCTTATTTACACATGATAGAACCTATATCTACCAACACTTTAAATCCTAATTCAACAAAAATCACAAATCACAAGCAAACATAATCGAAACGAAACAATTTCAAGCAAAGCGAAAAAAGCACTTAAAGAATGCCGAAACAGTGAAATGAAGAGAATAACTTAAAGAAGAAGTGATTTAGTTTACCAACCTACAAAGCGGAGAAGTGCTTCGGTAATTGTTGCAAGAATCGGAGCTTGATCGAAGAGAAAACCGAAAACCGAGAAACCGCAAAATAAATGCGTTCTTGACGTTTGGATCTTCGTATGCTTCCGATAATCCGAAATCTTCAACACAATTCAGTAGCTTCTTCTACTCCAATCCACAATCAATGAAGGTTGAAGGCTTAAGCTTTAAGATCTTCAAGTTTCAATATGAAACTTGAAAAGCTTATTTGAAAAGCTTTAGTGAGAGGAAGAAAAAAGGAGGAAAAGTGAGAGAGAAAAAGTGCTTATGAAAGAGTGAAAAATTGGAGAATTGGGTGAACCCCCTTCGGTTGACTCTGTATAGCCTTTGGTTGCTCCAATCATTGATCACATATCCATGCCTCAGCTATTCTATGTTTGATGCAATGTGTTTTATTATTTTTATGAATTTATGAATGCAAAATGCTATGCAAAATGTTGAGGAAATGAGAGGACAAATTTTGAGGTATTACACATTGCATATGTTTGTCTTGAATTAATCCATTCGTTTCACTATATTTTGAACTATGCTTCACATTTCTATTTTGTGATATTTAACTCCTGATAAAGTTATAAGCCTATAAAGGGGGGATGACGAAAATAATACCATAATCTTTGGCAGTATGCTTTTGAACAGACTATGCTGACAATGTACGGGCATTGTTTCAATTCCTAAACAGTGGAGATATAAGGAAGTTAATCCCTAGTCAACCCTTTTGAGCCTATGAAGTAGGAGTTTCATTCTCATGCAAATTAAAACCCTTATTCATAACCTGGGGCAGGGTAGTTATTCGGTTAACTCAACTATGCCAATTGTATATGTTGTACACAACTAATGCTGGTTCCATGTAATCACTAAAGTCTGCAAGTCAATATCTAGCAAAAGAAAAGCTCACTAAGTCAAAACCTATGAAGGAGACTTAATAAAAACAATTAAGACATCCCGCTGACTGTAACCTTGAAATAAACAGTTCAGGCAAAAAGAAGGGATAACAAAGTCAAAAGAAAAAAAGGAGGTCATTATAGATCCTCAATAAAGAAAGATGACTGAATTTTCAAATAAATTTTTTTGATTCCTGAATCATCACAAATGCCAGTGTTACAATTCCAAACTACTTTGGAGCCTCAATGCATAAGTTAACCGAACATAGGACTGAAGAACATCGCGAAGAATGGGTTGGGTACAAATAAATTTGAGCCTTTATCTTTTGTTTCTTAAACCATGAACTAGGCCACGTTATAACCCTTTAAAAGTCCTAACTGAAGCATGGTTAGTTTGAAAGCATATTGCCACAAAAAGGTATCCTGACTCCTTTAGGGCTTATTATAAAACTTGAGTTAATATCACAGTTTTCATAAAAATTGTTTTTCTAAAATAACTCTTTTTCAAAACTTCAAGACAGACATAAGCATTTCATTTTTGAATATATTTGTTTGCATATACCTGAGTGTTTGACAAACAGAGAAACTTACAGGATGAATGTTCAATAAACCAAAGTCTTTCTGATAAACAAAGTTGCTTCCTGGATCAAAGCCCATGTATATAAAGGGGCATAGTCACTATTTCCCAACCATTAGGGCATACCAAGTTACTTCCCAATTTATTTGGGGCAATCAAGTCAAGATTCAGCTATGTTTAAGTAGCCAGGGGAAGATCTCCTCATCTATCTGAATTACCAAGGGTAACATTACAGAGTTCATGATGCCAGGGGCATATTATTGTGGGGCATTATGCTTATTTCTCTTGAGGTAACTACATTCAGATACTTCCATTATGGGACAATTCATCCTCAACCAAGGGGCAATGCTCTCTTTTCAAATCTAATACCCGGAGCGTATATGGTCCATCATAATTTGAAGACACATTCCTCTCATTGTATTACCTTGATATTGGATTCTCAGCAGAAGCCATTGTGGAAATTAATTGTCTACGCCAGTAGTATCAGACAGTGTCAGTATCATGTCTTCGGATCCAACCATGAGAATTTCTGGGAAACTATTCAGGAAAGTTAAGAACCTTAGAAACTCTAAATCCAATTGGTTATACACTCTCAAAGTTGAAACAATTCTGTTTTCGAGTTCAGCTTTATTTTTCCCTATTTATTCAGGTTGACTTTTCCCCTTTTACTGAAGCGAAAAACGTCCATTGATTATATTTGAATGTATATATGCCATTGAATATGATTGATGTTTACCAGAAATGCATAAAATACAATAATAACATTTACTAAGAACGAAGAGAGATAGGAATTCAACGAAGCTTCGCCGATTCATCCCCACAGAGTAATCTTTAGGGATATCCTTACGGAATACTTCAAGTAATATCTTATACTTCCAACTCTACGAAGTCTCCAAGCAGCTTCATATCCTCCGAAGATTTGATACTTAACCGAATAAGTCTCTCGGATCTACTTTATCCTCAGTCAAGATATTCAGGAACTTAATCCTTTAATAGAAAGTAAGACGAACGAAAACGAGAGGTTCTAAGTACGATATTCTTAAGCAAGACGAGAACGAAGACCTCATGCTCCTCAGCAGCATATCAGGATTTATTTTCCCCAGCCAGCAGTTGTTATATGAAGCTATTGTTCAGCTTCCCGACATAATTCATTTGTACATACACCATATCATATCATATCATACGCATTCTCATAAAATATTATCTTGCAGGGTGTTATATATATCATTATATTTTCACCAAACTAACCTTGTTTTTCAGGTTAATTCTCCAGCAGGCAAACTTCATCAACAACTTACCTTGGGCCATCGTTTATTCTTCCCAAAGGTTATCTTGTTACCTCGGGCCGTCGTTTATTCTTCCCGAAGGTTATCTCATTTTTGGGTCGTCGTTTATTCTTCCCAAAAGCCAACTTACCTTGCGTCGTCGTTTATTCTTCCAAATGGTTATCTTATTACCTCGGGCCGTCGTTTATTCTTCCCGCAAGTTATCTCATTTTTGGGTCGTCGTTTATTCTTCCCAAAAATCAACTTACCTTGGGCTGTCGTTCATTCTTCCCAATGGTTACCTTGTTACCTCGGGCCGTCGTTTATTCTTCCCGCAGGTTATCTCATTTTTGGGCCGTCGTTTATTCTTCCCAGAAATCAACTTACCTTGGGCCGTCGTTTATTCTTCCCAATGGTTATCTTATTACCTCGGGCCGTCGTTTATTCTTCCCGCAGGTTATCTCATTTTTGGGCCGTCGTTTATTCTTCCCAGAAATCAACTTACCTTGGGCTGTCGTTTATTCTTCCCAATGGTTATCTTGTTACCTCGGGCCGTCGTTTATTCTTCCCGCAGGTTATCTCATTTTTGGGCCGTCGTTTATTCTTCCCAGAAATCAACTTACCTTGGGCCGTCGTTTATTCTTCCCAATGGTTATCTTGTTACCTCGGGCCGTCGTTTATTCTTCCCACAGGTTATCTCATTTTTGGGCCGTCTTTTATTCTTCCCAGAAATCAACTTACCTTGGGCCATCGTTTATTCTTCCCAATGAATGTTGAGAAGATAAAACCAGTATGAATCTTGCAGAGAATCTTCTGATCAACCAAATCTGAGAATAACTTGTACTGATCAACAACTTTTAAACCATAGGATATGAAAAGAACTTGCCCCTGATAAGATCACTGACCAAGTTTTCTCAACTGTTTGAAAAATCTTTGATTATGAAAGTTTATTTGCAAAATAAAAAATGTTTGTACAAACTTGGTAATTTTAATGCAAAGTTCAATGCAAAGTTTGAAATCAAGAATCATTTTTGGAATGAAATTTATTGATGTGAAGTAAATGAAAACATTGCCAAAACACGACGGTTGAGACAACATTAAAGATAAAGCAAAGGTAGAAAAACAAATGATTGGTAAAGAACTTGGGAGTCAGTTTACGCAACCTCATTGTAGTATGCTTTTCAAAAGAAACCTGGATTCAATTAGGACTTTTGAAGGTTGTAACGTGGTTTGGTTCACGGTTTATGAAACAAAGGATATAGGCTCAAAGTTTATTTGTACCCAACCCAACTTCGTGATGAACTCCAGTCCTACATTCAATTAATTCAGCTTATGCATTCAAGTTCCCAGAAATTTAGGATTGCACAAATGAAGATGGTTCATAAGCCAAAGGATTTTGAAGATAGCAGTCATCTCTTTCCCTTTTGTTACTTCCAATGAGGACTTTGATCCACTCACCTTATTTTTTGCCGAGGATTTTGATAACCTCTTGGTAAATCTTTCTTTTTATTATCCCTAACTTTTGCCTGAACTGTGTCATTTCAACTTACAGCCAGCGGGATGCCCCGGTTTTTGTCTAAGTCTCCTTCGTAGGTTTTGACTTAGCGGGCTTTGATTTTTTTTCACTAATTTTTTTCATATCATTTTTTTTGAAAGATAATGACTGCATGGCTTAATGATTACGATGAACCATCATTGGCTTTTGAATTGAGAAACATCTCCAACACTTCTTGACGTGTATGAAGGAAAACTTGAGATTGCAACCTTTATTTGAAAGGTGTCTTGAATGATTCTCTTGTACTTGAATGCACATTCGAATTAATTGAGCTACCCATCCCTAGGTTAAAATTGCGGGGTTTTTCAAATAGAAAGAAACTCCAACTTCAAGGCTCAAAAGGGTTGACAAGGGATTAACTTCCTTATTTCTCCAGTGTTTGGGATTTGAAACAATGCCTGTATATCATCAGCCAAGTCTTAATTGAAAGCATACCGACAACAATTATGGGTATCTCGTTTTCATCATCCTCCCTCCAATCATTGTAAAACTTTGAGAAAAGGTAAATGAACTTGAAATGTAAATCATAAAGATGCAAATAGCAAGTGAAATTGAATTAAAACAAAGCAATGCTCATTTCATTAAAACCAACATGAAAGTACAAACAAGTTTAAGAGCAAACAACTTAATATGATTGAAGAAAAATTGCAAACATAAAGAAACAAATGGCCTAGTGATCCATCAACAACAAGGATGAGCTGTCCCGTCTGATATTCTGGCCTTGAAGAAAATTTGACTGTTGAAGTCTTCCAGAAGATTCACTTCCCAAGCTTCGGCAAAGGATTGTTGATAACATTGGGATTAAGGTCATTAAAATAAAGGATGTTATTTCTGATAAGTTCTTGCACTTTAGCCTTCAGTGCAAAGCAATGTTCCAAGTCATGACCAGTTCCACCTTGATGAAACTCACAGCGAAGATCCGATCTATAACCAACTGGAAGAGGATTTGGAACAGGAGGCGGAGGCCTAGTAGTAATTAAACCTTTCTCAATCAAGGAAGGAAACAATTCAATGTAAGACATCAGAATAGGATCAAAGTTTGGCCTATTGCGATACTGATTTTGTCCAGCAGCAAGATGAGGAGGAACCTGAGCTTGAGCTCGAATCTGAACTTGAGCTTGAGCTGGTCGAGCTTGACCTTGAACTTGAGTTTGAACAGGTTGAGTTTTAACAACAGGAGCGACTGCAGCTACGTATGGTTGAACATATCGTTGTTGCGGGCGATAAGGCCTCCTCTCAGTTGAAACAGCATAAGCATCACCATCTCTTCTCTTGTGAGGATTCCCAAAAGACTTTCTTGCAACATTAGGAGCTTCAGAATTGGTAATCTTACCCTTCTTGATACCTTCCTCTAGTCTTTCTCCAATAGTGACTAGATCAGAAAAGCCAGATGAAACACTTCCTACCATTTTCTCCCAAAAGAACGGTTGAAGAGTGTCCATGAACAAACCAGTTAATTCCTTTTCTGGCAAAGGTGGTTCCACTTGAGCAGCTAGCTCTCTCCAACGCAGAGCATACTCTTTGAATGATTCTTTCTCTTTCTGTGACATATTTTGAAGTTGACGACGATCAGGCGCCATGTCCAGATTGTACTTATACTGCCTTACAAAAGCATCAGATAAATCTTTCCAGCTTCGGATGTGACTCTTCTCAAGTCCCACATACCACTTCATAGAAGCACCACTCAAACTATCTTGAAAACAGTGAATAAGCAGCTTGTCATCCTTAGCATGCGCAGCCATTTTGCGACAATACATCAACATATGAATCTTTGGACAAGTATGACCATTGTACTTCTCAAATACAGGAACCTTGAACTTATCAGGAAGAACCAAGTCGGAAACCAAACACATGTCTATTGCAGCAGAACCAAAGACATCTTTTCCTTCTATACCTCTTACCCTCTTCTCAAGAGTCAAACATTGCTCTCTAACTTCATCCATATATCCAGGTTCACCCTGACTTTCAGCTTATTGACCAGCAGCTTGGTACAAGAAAGGAGAATTTCGATAAGTAGTCTGAGCAGTAGCGTGCACAACAGGTTGAGGTTCGACAAAAGTCGGAGCTGAAAAGACTGGCACAATAGATGGACCACCCACTTGAGCATTAGCAGAAACTGGCACATAATCCGGAGGTAACCCATATTCTGGCCAAGTAGAAACCGGTTGCTGAACAACAGGAGGATCAACAACAGCAGTAAAAACTTCAGAGATAACCGTCCTTTGAGGTGGTTCACCTCGAGCAATCAGAACTTGCATCATTTCAGTAAGCCTGGTCATACCGGCCTTCAACTCATCAATCTCCATTCGAACTTCCATGTTATGCTGTTCTTGGTGTTCCATTCTCAATCTGATAGCTCTCCTTCTGTTAGCAGCTCTAGTACCGTATCTGTGGTGAGGAGTCAGCTTGACGGATCAACAGACAACTGAGGAAAGAAACAACTGGGATGAGTTCCCACACAACTCGGATGAACGCAAGAATATGCGAGAATGCAATGATATGCAATGTTCACTTCCATTTTCAGAAAAACAACTCGATTATTGCAAACATGTTCAACATCGAGAATACTGTCATGAAAAATCTTGACAAAAAGGAATATTTATTCTTTCCAATATTTGCAATAATCGGAACTATTTTCCTTGAAAAATGGCTATGATGATGATCATGATGAGTATGTAGATGCAACAAACACAAACAAGATCACGCAAAGCACACAGGTTCAAAGGTTCGAATCATGAGCATGGAGTCATAGTAACAGAACACCAACCCAAACAGGCATGTACTAAGGTTTGTCTTCATTGTACCTGCAAAAAACCAGAAGGGTGCTAACAGAGGTTCCCGGAGTTAACAACCATCTTTAGAATATCATCGGTACGTTGGATTACTCTCCAACCGATAACATTCTTAAAATAGACCTCGTCCGAGTGTAGTATCGCGTGACAACCACCTTAGGTTTACACCCAGATAATTTCCGCACTACGTTCCTAAATTGGCTTAGATTGGTTAAGGGTTCTACGGTCCTCAGTATGATCAGCTCAAAGTCGGAAAATAATGCCACGTAGGATTACTCTTCATGATATTGATAGTCCAAGAGAGCCTAACCGAGTGGAGATTATCAAATTGATATCGCTTTGGACTACTCCATCGCATATCGCTTTGAATATCGCCGTCCTATCATAAGTTCCACTCAGATCCGGGTTAGGATCTATCTCACAGAGGATCACCAAAACCAGAACAGAACAAACAAGTAATAAGCAAATAAAACTAAAGCAGTAAACAAATCAAAGTAGGTCGAATCCACTTAGAGATTGACTCCCCAGCAGAGTCGCCACCGCGCTTTTATTTATTTCCAAAAGGAAAAAGGCAAAAGAATGAACAAAACCTTAAAGAATCTTAAAAGCTAAAAAGCTAAAAGAATCAAACAGAGAATGGGTACGGGGATTGGTTACAAATCGGGAAGGTTTTAAGCACCCGACTTGTCTGTGGTACTCCACGGGAACCCTTTAAAATGTTTACTGCATTTTTGGTTTGAAATGGTTTGCTTGCAAAAAGATTGAAGAGATGAGAAGAAGAATGTTTTTTAAGATTTTGGTGTTTGAAGAGACAAACGTCTCATGCCTACGTACCCACAGAGTGCAATGCGAGATCAAAACCCCGTAGTTCGTGGTACCAATTGTGAAAAGGCAAATGAGTTGAATTGATTTTAAAATGTAAAGATAAGTCGTCATTCTTTAGCGAATAATTCCGCTAGAAAGAATGAATCATATCTAAACATAAAAAAAGGTTAAAAGAAACGTGCACGAGAGCACAAAAACAATTGAATGAGTTGTGAATGTTTTAAAGTTTTTTGAGAAAGAAAGTTTCGATATGCTTATGTGGTTTAGCATTTATTAAGAAATGAAATGAAAAAAGTAAAACCGCATGACCTAAGTCAAAGTTTGATTGAGAAAAATGTTTGAAGTTTGAAAACAAAGAAAGTTTTGAAAAGAGGAAGGAGATTTGAAAATTGAAGAAGATGGGAAGAGATGAAGGGACTATCCTAGAACTTGAAAATAAAAGCTAAAGGAAGAACGATCAAACCGCATGGCAAGCCTTCTTTGAAACAATTGGATTTCCATCTTCATAATCAAGTAGACTCAACCGGAGCCAAAGTCTTCAATCCATAACAACTTGAGCAAAGGGATGATCCTAGAATCTAAGTCCAAATCCAAGTCTCATGCTAAGGATAGTAACCATAGTCCGAAATTAAAGTCACCAAATTTTTTAGATGTTTAACCCTTTATTAGTGTTTTTGTGTCCAAATGGACAAAGGAAAAATAGCAAGCAACAATATAAACAATAAGCAATATGATGAATGATATAGAAGCATAATAAGAGAGATAGGGAATGAGAGATTGAAATAAAAGGATAAGGTGCGAGAGATTAAAGTTAAATGTTAGTATATTCACATTATTATAATATTTACAATATAAGTGGTATGATGAACTTAATCAAGCACAACCACGAAAAGAAAAATAAAATCGAGGCAACCGGATCCAAATGGATCTTAATCCGAATCAGGACAATTTTAGGTCTATGTTAAGCAATCGCCGAGTAATTTACGGAGTAATTACCCTATAAATGAGGCCGGCCACCACTAATTAAAGTGGAAAATATTCGTGCTAATACATGTTAGAGAAACGATATTATGGATCGTTCTCCGAAAACATGCCACACTAAAAGAAAAGGAACGGTCTAATCTTAATCGAGATTTTTGTTGAATTTATCGAAAGCAACCTATCACGATCTCAAAGTATGGAGAATGATCCAAATGATCATTCATCCATAGATTTGAAATAATGAAGATTAAAACTCTTCGAAAAAACAACAATCGCGAATCGGAGATTGTCATCGACCAAAAAGAAAAAAAATGAGAGATGAAAAAAAAGAAAATAGATCTAAAATAAATCCAAAAGAAAAATTAAAATAATCTTTTAAAATCCTTTTTCTAAAATCTTTTTTTCTCTAAATCTTTCTAAAATATTTTTATAATCTTTTCTAAGAAAACATATTCTAAAACACTTATCTCAAAAAAATATGATATAACAAATATCATTTAAAAAATATAAAGAGAATTAAAGAAATAAAAAAAAAAGAAAGAGATAGAAAGGGGAGGGAAGAGGACACGCTGGTAAAGGATGTGAAGTTAGTAAAAATGAGAATGGACCCCAAACAGATATAGGCCCTAAACATTCAAGTTGATATAATTTTTTAAAATAAATAAAATGTAAAAAATATGAAAACGCAGAGGCAGCTTATTGTCTTCTTCTTCTTCTTAGATGCACAAAACGGTACTGCTCACACTTCAAACCAAAGCAACACCGGCGAAAAAAACGCAGATACCGACAAACTCGTTGATTATACCTTCAACACCAATCGTAAATCTTCTGTTTCTTTGCCGATCTCGTAGTGTTCTTGTGATTAATTGAAGAAAGAAGATTCATGGAAGGTAGAAGGTGAAAATCAAATCTAAGTTGATTTATGTTTTGAAACTATGAAAATGATTGAAGGTGGTTTGAATCGATGAAGTTGGAATGAATTGATGAAGCTTGAAATTGATTTTGGCAGGGTATTGTTATGGCTATCCAGCTAGGAATATCGAAGGAGCTTAGGGATGTTTTTATAGGAAGAATTGGTGAGATTTGAATTGATTTCGTGCGTTTTTGGAAAGGGGGTTCTGCGTGCTTGTTTCTGATTCTTCTCCGCATTTTGTGCCTTGCGTCAATGCGTTTAAGGCCCATGAAATTGGTGTTTCGATACCGTAAGTTTGGCTTTGCATTTTGTGTGTTTTGCCTCTGCGTTTTGAGTTCATGATATTGCGTTTTGTATCAGGTGCTATTTGTGATTTTTCCGTGCGTGAAGCTGCTGGATTCATGCGTGCGTTGTGGGAGAGGTTGCTGTTGATACGGCGTGAAGTGAGGTTGCTGTCACGTGGGCTAAGCATGTTTGGAGTCTTGCGCGTTGGCTTGTGTTGGAGAAGCCTTGGCTGGGCCTATGAAGTTGGAGTCACGCTTGGGCAAGGCTTGGACTTGTTTTTATTCTTGGCTGGAGTGTGTATTTGCTAGCTGGATGCGGCGAAAAGCTTGGGCAAGGCTGGCGTGTGTATTTGCTAGCTGGATGCGGCGAAAAGCTTGGGCAAGGCTGGCGTGTGTATTTTGCAGGCTGTAGCCCTGAAGGCTTTTTTTTGGCTTGTTGTGGGGCCTGAGGATAAGTGTGATGGCTTTGTGAATTTGGCTTGGAGAAGTTGCTGCATTTGGCTAAGCTGTTCACGTGTGGGTGGTAAAGCTGAGGCTTGGACGGTTTGGCAATATTTTGGTTGTGGGAAAGTATGAAGAAAAGGTTGGCTTATATGATGTTTGGCATGTGCTTTGTGAAATGTAAAAAAAAATGAAGAAGTGGGCTAGAAAAAAAAATGTTGGGCTAAAAAAAATGAAATAATTAAATCATAAAAAAAAAATGTGAAGAATAACAAAACAAAATGGGAATGGATATATATTAGATATGGAAAAAAATGAAAATAGTAATAGAATTTTTTATGGATAACATGATAATAATAAAATGAACATTAATTGTGGTATTTTTAGAAATTTGATGGATATTGACTAAAAATGAAAATGGTATAGAATATCAAAATAGGGATTTAATGGGTAATGATCGTAAATGGATAATGGGTAATCGAGAAAAATGGGAAACGAAGATTATTGAATAAAACTGGGTATTAGAAAAATTAGAAAAAATAAGGAATGATATAATCGAGAGAAAAAATGAATAATGGATGAAACTGAGTCTTAAGCCCACAACAAAAATCTTGATTTTTTTTACAAGCCACTTGATTAAATGAACACAGCCATCGTGAAACCACTGAACAATCCACAACTCAAGCCACAACCAACATCTGAAATTTGCCTCGATTACTTGAATCCATGTTGAGGAAAATAAATCCTCAAATGAATTACTGATAAACTGGTGATCTGATGCTCACTGAATATTCAAATCAAACTTCGCACAAAACACTGTCTGATAACTGATGACTTTTTTGCACACAACACAGCTTGAACTTTTGAAAACGCATTGTCTGAGAAATGAACCACGGGCACACTTAACTTGCAGTTGAACAATCTTTTGATAATTTGACCAAGATTAGGTCAAACGTCCATCTGAATCGAATTGTGACTTGAACAAAAGCATCTGAATTGAAATCACTGCCATGTCTTTTAAATCCTGCAACACAGAAGAAGAAGAAGCAACTACAACATATTTTTTTATATTTTGGTTAGAAGTTAGTGAATATAAACCGATAACAGAAATTAAACATGGTGATCCTCTGCAAGGTATAGACCTGCACCTGAAAAAGAATAAACGAACCAGTGCGTGATCTTGTTTGTATGCGAAATGCAGATGAGATGCGAAATGCAGATGAGATGCGAAAAATCTTAGGGTCAAAAATTAGGGTATGACAGGAAGGAAATCCAATATAAGTAATATTAATTCTGGAATTAAACCAACCAGTTTAATCCTTCACTTATTATCTACCCAAGGCAATTTCTACCTAAGACACAACTTAGATATGAGTACCTACTCACTCCCCCTCAATCACACAGTGATCTTTTACAATGATTAATAAAATTGAAGTCACACTTCAAACACAACAGCTTGATCTTACTTAAAAGTTTCAATCAAGACACAATTCACTTTTTGCTTAAAAGCTCATAAAGTGACAAACAATTAAAACCTGCTATAAAACACAAACACCCTTTTTGGTCTTCTAAAATTCGTGCTCTTCTCTGAGAGTTTCAGTTCCTTAAATAAATGCTTGGTTTTTGGGCTTTTTGCAAATTATCCAGACCTGATAAATCCCACAGTCATAACCTTGAATTAGGGTTAGTTAGTTTGTTATCTCTTTGAATCAAGGTGAGTTAGTTATTCTGTTATACTGAAACTAGATAACTAAGCTCCCTAAAGATGCGCCTTAGAGTGCTTATCTCTTTTCAATTAATTCCAGATAAACTCCCCTGAATCTACTCAGTTCTGTTATGCATCATTTAAGTAAGATAGCAGGTTTGCGATGTCACAACATCTGGTGTGACATCCTGATGTCTTGAACTAAATTCATTAACAGTTACGTTATTTGTCAATGTCACAAGATCTGGTGTGACATCCTGAACTAAGTTCACTTATTCTTGTTTGTCAAAAATTCTGCCAATTCTTAACATCTACAAACTCCCCCTTTGGCTAATTTTTGGCTAACATAATCTTCTGGTTTTATCATATAGCAGCAGAGTTCTTTTATCAGAGTGCAGCAGAGTTCTTTTCTGTTGAATCATGTGAGAGCTAATAATTTTCTCCCCCTCAAACCTGTATGTATACTGCTATGACTTGTTCAACAGAATTTGATATACCAATGAGCCTTCAAAAAAAAAAGAACTTAGTTCAGAAGACAGAAATTAACTTCAGCATTGTTCATTAAACAGGCAAACAACAGCAGACATTGTTGTTCAGTACACTTCTCCCCCTTGTTAGACAGAAATTTGGGGCCAAACATTACATAAGCAGAAAAAAAAACATTCAAAATTACAAAGCAAAACAGTCAATACATTTTCCACCACAACCAGCTTCACTCAGACTCATCATACTCTGTATCCTCTTCATCCTCATACTCAGCATCAGATCCATCCACATTTCCAGCAGCTTCCTCCAGCTCTAGTCTTTGAATTATGTTCTACAGCTTTTTCTTCCTTTCATCCAGCTCTTTGCAAGTGGTTTTGAGTTCTGCAATCAAGGCTGCCTTTGATATGGGAGTCTTAACAGCAGATGGCCCAGCAGATGGCCCACTTGGAGCTTCAACATCTGCAGCATGATGGCTCAGAAAAAGTTTGTAGTGAAAGGACAGTGGACTATCTCTCTTGCAGACAGAATCCTTATCAGTAAGGATGCCTGGATATTGGTTGAGAATAATTCCACAAAGCAGTGAGGGAAAAGCTATTGGAAGCTTGGTTGTTGATGTTCCTGCATGCTTTAGAGTTTGATCAAATATATATGCCCCATAGTCCAACTTTGTTTGGGTGCCTATAGCACAGATAAATCTTCCCAGCCCAGTAGCTATAGAAGAGGTGTGGTTTGTGGGGACCCAGTTGACAGTTCCAATCCTGTGCAGCATAGCATACTTCCTTGCTAGCAAGCTGACAGATAGTTTGCCTTTGACTGGCCAAGACTTGACCTGGTTGGCAGTGATGATTTTGCAGACTTGGTTGTCAGTTTTTCCCAGCTCATTTGGCCCATCTGATTCTCTTCCTAGGTACTGATTTGTTACCCTAGGAGAAAAATCAACACATCTCCCCCTGACATATACCTTCCTGAAATCCTCAGATTTCCCATCAACACATCCCTCTTGCAGATTCACTATAAACTCCTTGACCAGCAACTCATAACAGGGAGAAAAGTTGGAGACAGTTTTGAATAAACCAGCATTGGAGATTAAGTCTATTACCTCATTTCACTCCAAAGCATTGCTGCCCAGCTCTCTTTCCAGAGCCACCCTTCTTTGGTAGACATACTTCCACTTGCTCACACTAGAGACATGATGGAAGGACACATTGTCCAGAGGTGCTTCAGGAACAGCAGAGGCAGACCTGGGAGGTGCTGGCTTCTTCCTTGGTTGGGATGTTGGGACATCCTCCTCAACATCTGAGTCAGGTGGAGTTGTAGCTTTCCTCTTCTGGGTGCTTACCTTGCTCCATTGCTTGGTAGGTCCAAAGGCAACTTTGACCTTGTCCTTCTTTGGAGTTGACTGTTTCTTTTCAGGAGTTGCATGTGCAGCAGACTTCTTCTCCTTCCTAGCCCTAAGCCTCTTGGCTATGATAGGGTTAACAGATGTTATGATCTCTGTGTCAGAGTCATCAGCTAGGTTTTCAACAGGTGGAGGTTGGGAAGCCTCTTTTTCAGCCGTTTGATCAACAGAAGCTTGATCATCAGTGGCTTTATCATCAGTGGCTTGATCATTTGAGGCTTTGTCATGGCCCTGAGATGCTTCAACATTTATTGGGACATCCTGTTGAGCAGGTATGTCCTCTTCAGCCTGGTTGCTTGGTTCTTCTTGTGGATCAGGCATACTGTTCAGGGGAACAGATACCCCAGGCACAACTCTTTGTTCAGAGAGAATCTTGTTTACAAGTTGTTTGATGGATGCATCCACATAATCAGAAGCTTTGGGGGTGCTTGTAGATGAAGGAGTTCCCTTGCTTTTGCTGAAAACAGGCTCCTTATCTCTTCTTGCATTGGGAGTTCTAGGTTTTTGAACAATAGGAACGCTTCCTATGATCTCATCTATAGGAGTAGCATCCATTGGTACTACAGAGATTGGGGTTGCATGCACTACATCTTCTTGATTGAGACCCTCATCAATGAAGTTAGGGTTTTGATGTTGAGACATTTTTCGTATGTAGTGGAAGAGGATTTAGGTTTGATAGATTTTGATGAGCTTAGATACTCAGCTGTAGCATGCAAAATGTTTAGTGGAGCTAGTGGGAATGTGAGAAGCTGAGAGCACTTTTTCACATTTATAGAATCCGTTACTAGTGGAGTTTTTAGAATTGGAATACTAACAGTTATTGGCCAGACTGGTGCTGCCATCTGGTGATCATGCCACACGATGTCATAAGACATGCTGGCACTTCTCCATAACTACTATATTTCACATAAACAGATTCCCAATTTACCCCTTAGGTTTTCAAATTGGGTAGCATCCAAAGCCTTAGTAAATATGTCAGCTAATTGCAGCTCTGTGGCTACATGCTCTAATGTGATCACCTTCTCTTCCACAAGGTCTCTGATGAAGTGATGTCTGATGTCTATGTGCTTAGTTCTGCTGTGTTGGATAGGATTTTTGGAGATGTTAATTGCACTTAAATTGTCATAGTACAATGTTATGACATCTTGTGGGACATTGTATTCTGTGAGCATTTGTTTCATCCACACCAACTGTGAACAACTGCTACCAGCTGCAATATATTCAGCTTCAGCAGTGGATAAGGATACACAATTTTGTTTCTTACTGAACCAAGAAATCAAATTGTTTCCTAGAAAGAAGCATCCTCCTGATGTACTCTTTCTATCATCAGCACTTCCAGCCCAGTCAGCATCACAAAATCCAGTGAGGATTGGTTCACAACCATGAGAATACATTATGCCATAGTCACAAGTACCATTGACATATTTCAAAATCCTCTTAACCTGGTTTAGATGGCTTACTTTTGGCTCAGCTTGATACCTTGCACATACACCTACTGCAAAAGCTATATCTGGTCTGCTAGCTGTAAGATATAGTAGGCTTCCAATCATGCTTCTGTACAAGCTTTGGTCCACACTCTCACCTTTGTCATCCTTTATCAGCTTTAAATGAGTGGGGGCAGGTGTTCTCTTGTGACTTGAATTGTCCATCCCAAACTTCTTGACAGTGTTCTTTGCATACTTGCTTTGGGATATGAACATGGAGTCCTCCATCTGCTTGATTTGCAGTCCAAGGAAGTAGGTTAGTTCTCCTACTAGGCTCATCTCAAACTCAGATTCCATTTGAGTAACAAAATGTTTAACCATCATGTCTGATATCCCACCAAACACTATGTCATCCACATATATCTGAGCAATCATGACCTTTCCCTCTTCATCTTTCACAAACAAAGTTTTGTCTATTCCACCTTTCCTGTACCCATGTTTTATGAGAAAAGTGGTCAGTCTTTCATACCATGCTCTAGGGGCTTGCTTTAGACCATAAAAAGCCTCCCTTAGTTTGTATACATGATTTGGACAGCTTGGATCAACAAATCCCTTAGGTTGCTCCACATATACTTCCTCATTAAGGTACCCATTTAGAAAGGCACTTTTAACATCCATCTGAAATAGCTTAAACTTTAGGATGCAAGCAATTCCTAGGAGTAGTCTGATTGATTCAAGCCTTGCTACTGGTGCAAAGGTTTCATCAAAGTCTACTCCCTCAATTTGTGTGTATCCTTGAGCTACAAGTCTAACCTTGTTTTTTGTAACTACTCCCTGCTCATTTGAATTGTTCTTGTACACCCACTTAGTGCCAATCACATTAATGTCATCAGGCCTAGGAACAAGATCCCATACTTCATTCCTTGTAAATTGGCCTAATTCTTCTTGCATAGAAGAGATCCAGTACTCATCATTCAGAGCTTCCTTGATGTTTTTAGGTTCTATCTTTGAAACAAAGCAGGATCCTGAAATCATCTCTCTTGATCTAGTGATGACACCACTGTTGGGATCACCAATTATCAAATCTTTAGGATGATCTTTCTGGATTCTGATGGAGGGAGGTTTGTTTGATTGCTCTGACCTTGCCTCAGTTAAAGTGAAATCAAGATTATCACTTTCTGTTTTAACTTCAATTTGATTGTCAGCAGATGTTCCAACATCATCAGCAACATCTGTATAGGCATCATCAATAATCACATTTATTGACTCCATTATAACCTTGGTTCTGGAGTTAAATACTCTGTAAGCTCTGCTATTTATGGAGTATCCAAGAAATATCCCTTCATCACTCTTAGGGTCCATCTTCCTTCTTTGATCCCTATCAGCTAGAATGTAACACTTACTTCCAAACACATGAAAGTACTTGACTGTAGGTTTTCTGCCCTTCTAGACTTCATAGATGGTGGACAAAGTTCCCTTTCTTAGTGTGACTCTATTGTGGATATAGCATGCTATGTTCATAGCTTCATCCCAAAAGTACAGGAGTAACTTCTTGGTATGAATCATGGCTCTTGCTGACTCCTGAATAGTTCTGTTTTTCCTCTCAACAATCCCATTCTGTTGAGGGGTGATAGGAGAAGAATACTCATGATTGATCCCTTCTGAAGAACAGAAGTCTGAGAATTTTTTATTCTCAAACTCCTTTCCATGATCACTTCTTATTCTGACCACACAACTTGCTTTTTCTCTTTGGATTCTATGGCACAAATCTTTGAATACATCAAACACATTAGACTTCTCTTTGATGAAGCTTATCCATGTATATCTTGAGAAGTCATCAACAACCACATAGGCATATCTTTTTCCACCAAGACTCTCAACCTGCATTGGTCCCATAAGATCCATATGTAATAATTCCAAGACTTTGGAAGTTGTCAGATGTTGGAGCTTTGGGTGTGACATCTTGGTTTGCTTGCCTATTTGACATTCACCACACACTTTACTTTCATCAATCTTAAGTCTTGGGATCCCTCTTACAGCCTCCATATATATGATCTTCTTTATTCCTCTGAGATGGAGATGACCCAGTCTTTGATGCCACAGCTTCACTTCTTCTTCTTTGGCTAAGGAACAAGTAGATGTGAGGCTGGAATCTTGGGGTTCCCACATATAGCAGTTGTCTTTTGATCTAGCTCCTCTCATGACAACTCTCTGTTCTTTATCAGAAACTATGCATTCAGTTTTGGTAAAGTTTACACTGTAACCTTGGTCACATAATTGACTTATGCTGATCAAGTTAGCAGTTAATCCTTTTACCAACAGCACATCATCTAGACTTGGTACACCTGAGCAGTCCAGGGTCCCAACTCCCTTGATTTCCCCCTTTGCTCCATCTCCAAAGGTTACATATCTGGATGAGTGTGACTTTAAGTCTACCAGCAGATTCTTCAGTCCAGTCATGTACCTTGAGCAGCCACTGTCAAAATACCAGTCTTCCTTAGCATATACTCTGAGAGATGTATGAGCTATAGAGGAAACAACCTTCTTGGACCATTTCTGCCTGTTGTGAGATTTCCTTTGATGCATCTGCCCTGTGTAATGTCCATCTTTAGAGTTCCAAGGTTGTCTGTCGAACTTGTTCTTGGGCGTGTATTTGTAGCTTTGATCAGCATGAAGACTAGCTTTAGGTATCCAAACTTTCTTGGTGACCTCTGTCTTCTACTTAGGGGGTTGCTGAGACCTCTGATTTGGATATCCATGCAGCTTGTAGCAAAAAGGTTTGATGTGACCAAACCTTCCACAATGATGGCATCTCCATCTTTGATATTTCTTTTTCATCATGTTCTTGTCATGATGTTGAGACATCTGCTTGGACATCTTGTTTGACTTCATGGGATTTGGAGTTGTTTGGCTGGTGCTAGCCACAATGTTTTGAGCTTTATTAAATCCCAGCCCAGTCCTATCCCTTAAGTGCTTGTTGTTGTTGAGAATGACATCCAGTGTGTTTGAGCTACTATTCAGCATTCTGACAGATTTGGACATATGCTCCATTTTGGAGTTGAGTAGGCTGACTTCACTTTTCAAAGTGTCAATGATCTCTAGATTACTTGCCTTTTCAGCCTTTAATTCCTCAATCTGCTTCTTCTGCTGTATATTCTCCATGCATACTTCAGTGCTCCTTTTACACAACATCCTGTAAGATGCTTCAAGCTCTTCAAATGTCAGATCCTCATCACTAGATCCTCCTTCAGTTTCACATACTCCAGCTAGAGCAGTGATGTGCTTTGCAGATTCTTCTTCTGACTCACAACCTGAGTCTTCATCTGACCAGGACACAGAGAGACCTTTCTTTTGCTTCTTTAGGTAGGTTGGGCATTCACTTCTGATGTGTCCATACCCTTCACATCCATGACATTGGATCCCTTTTCCTTGGTTAGTCTTCTCATCATAGTTTGACCTTCTATTAGAGTCATAAGGTCTTTTATTCTCAGAGGTTGAGTTTCTTCCACTTGGTCTGGGCCTGTTTTCCATTCTTTTGAGAATTTTGTTGAATTGTCTTCCAAGCATAGCAATTGTTTCTGATAAGTTGTCCTCAGAGTCTGCTTCATGACTTTCTTCTTCTTTATCAGTGTTTGAGACCAGGGCTATGCTTTTGTTTTTCTTCACAATTGTATCATTCATTCCCATCTCAAAGGTTTAAAGGGAACCAATGAGCTCTTCAACCTTCATTGTGCAGATGTCCTGAGCTTCTTCTATGGCAGTAACCTTCCTGTCAAATCTTTTTGGCAGTGATCTGAGAATCTTCCTTACCAAATTTTCACCACTCATCTTCTCTCCCAAGGCACCAGAAGTATTAGCAATTTCCAGGATGTTCATGTAAAACTCATGAATGGTCTTATCTTCCTTCATCCTCAAGTTTTCAAACTTGGTGGTGAGAAGTTGAAGTCTTGACATCTTCACCTTTGATGTTCCTTCATGAGTAGTTTTGAGAGTGTCCCAAACATCCTTGGCCAGCTCATAGTGATGCACAAGTCTAAATATGTTCCTGTCAATGCCATTGAATAAGGCATTTAAGGCTTTGGAATTTCCAAGTGATGAATCTTCTTCCTCCTTGCTCCACTCTTCTTCAGGCTTCAACACTTTTGCCCCATCCTTATTGTCTTGGACAAGGAGCTCCCATCCTTTGATAACAGCTTTCCAAGCCCTACTATCAAGAGATTTTATGAATGCTACCATTCTTGGCTTCCAGTAATCATAGTTGGATCCATCCAAGATAGGTGGTCGATTCACATATCCTACATCTCTGTCCATGTTCCCAAAATTTGCAGTCCCTAGATCTCACCCAGTTAAACAGGCAGGGTGCCTGCTCTGATGCCAATTGAAATTCTGGGATTAGGTATGTGATGTCGAATCAGATGTTTAAACACTTGAAAACTTAAACAAAACTTAAAGTTCTGGTAAATTAAATAACACAGGAAATTGTTAACCCAGTTCAGTGTATCTCCACACTTACATCTGGGGGCTACCAAGCCAGGAAGGAAATCCAATATAAGTAATATTAATTCTGGAATTAAACCAACCAGTTTAATCCTTCACTTAATATCTACCCAAGGCAATTTCTAACTAAGACACAACTTAGATATGAGTACCTACTCACTCCCCCTCAATCACACAGTGATCTTTTACAATGATTAATAAAATTGAAGTCACACTTCAAACACAACAGCTTGATCTTACTTAAAAGTTTCAATCAAGACACAATTCACTTTTTGCTTAAAAGCTCATAAAGTGACAAACAATTAAAACCTACTATAAAACACAAACACCCTTTTTGGTCTTCTAAAATTCGTGCTTTTCTTTGAGAGTTTCAGTTCCTTAAATAGATGCTTGGTTTTTGGGCTTTTTGCAAATTATCCAGACCTGATAAATCCCACAGTCATCACCTTGAATTAGGGTTAGTTAGTTTGTTATCTCCTTGAATCAAGGTGAGTTAGTTATTCTGTTATACTGAAACCAGATAACTAAGCTCCCTAAAGATGCGCCTTGGAGTGCTTATCTCTTTTCAATTAATTCCGGATAAACTCCCCTGAATCTACTCAGTTCTGTTATGCATCATTTAAGTAAGATAGCAGGTTTGCGATGTCACAACATCTGGTGTGACATCCTGATGTCTTGAACTAAATTCATTAACATTTACTTTATTTGTCAATGTCACAACATCTGGTGTGACATCCTGAACTAAGTTCACTTATTCTTGTTTGTCAAAAATTCTGCCAATTCTTAACATCTACACTCAGGTTTGTGCAACATTAGCTTACCTTTCCCGTTCCTTCGGGATAAAAATGCTTGGCTGGCGACTCTGAATTTTCCGTGACACTTTCCCGTTTGTACTAGGATGAAAATCCCGGGAGCGACACCCAGATCTTTGGCTCGCAAGACCTTGTCCTTTCCTTTTCTCTTCAGTTTGTGCAACATTACCTTTCCCATTCATTTGGGATAAAAATTCTTGGCTGACGACTCTACTTTTTCCACGCCACTTTCGCGTTTTTACTAGGATGAAAATCCCGAGAGCGACACATAACAAATTATTATCACATTGAAATTCACAGGGTTTATATATCATATTTACACATGAAATTCTTAGTATCACAAATTTAGATTGGGGTTCAGTGCAAATAAAGTGAGATCAAATTGAATATTTCAACTGAGACATATAGTATGAAACAGATGGAATACTTGGTATAAGTTAAAACAATATCATTTCACACAAAGAGTTGTACATTTAATTTCCAACAAAGTTCAGATATTTCATTTCACACATATTTCCATTTATAACATATTCAATTTAGAGTTCTATTGAAACATAATTCCTTACCTCTTTTCTGAACTCTCAAAAACAAAATGGAACAATGCAAAAACAAAATAACATGATCTTCCCCATATAGGTTTGGGACAGTAAGCTACATTTAATGTTGTTGTTTTTAGAAACAACCACTACAGGGCCCAGGTGCTAGACTTTAGGTTGAACGCGGACCTACACTACTTAGTGATTGATATGCTTCTGTCATAGTCAACCTCAACCAAAATTAAGTTAATAATGTCTCAACGATTTCAAAAAAACTGACAATTAAGAAAAATGACAATTGATCTGCTTTTGCACTTTACTCTTTAAAGGACACCCTCATCATAAAGAAGTCAAATTATATGAGAGATACACGCATCATGGTTGTTCACAACACTATTCTTTACATTTTCGAATGAAATTTGCACTTTTAATAACCATTTTCTATCCCCAAAAAAAGCAGTAACCCGGGTAGAAATGAGGTGTTACAGGGCATAAACCATATTTACCAAACTACAATGGCATCTTCTCATCTTGTGCACAAAGCTACCTACGACACCAATTCTTAGTTACCGTAAGCCTTATCTCCGTATATCCTTCAATTTTGGAACAATTCACAGCTAAACATCTCAGATAAGCAACAACTTCTCCTCCACTTATTTCAAACCAACACCGACAGACATTGGTTAGAAAACAAGCAAGTATATACATTGTTTCAAACACATGTCGCAATATAGGAAGAAACAACATTAAACAACATGGCTGGACAGGCCGACCTGCTTTAATACCACTAATGTAACACCCTTCTAACCCCATATAATATACATGATTATCTATAATTATATCAATGTAAAATCACAAAGATTGTCACATTTCTTCATTTTACATCAATTAAAACATCATGATCCGTAACACGGGTTCTTTCAACATTTCAATTCAAAACACCGCAGCGAAAATAGTTTATTAACTCAATGGAAAAAGAAAACTTAATCCAATTATTTCAATCAAATAAACTCATAACAACATCATCTATGACAAGATAAACAAAAACATCAGAGCAAGACCCTTCTAGTTCAATGGAACATAAATAAATGACTCCAAGGCTAAATCTTCACGCACCAAGAGCTAATCCGGATTATCTGCACATTACCCACATGGAGGCAACATTCAAATAGGAAGGGTGACTAATAAAAATTCATTATAATGATACAACGAAAAGAAATTAGATAGGAAAACCCTCATTATCATCAAAACATCATAAAAATCACAACGTCATCAACAATAATTATACACAATTATGCAATACCACTTAGTATGAAATGAAACATCATAGAATCATGCATGCGGTACCGATCAACATAGATGAAAACTGGGCCATCAACCCTCCATAAAGGGAGCACAACATAATCAACATAGTCACTCCAATCCACACAATGGGATTGAAGCCAATACTGGACCGAAGTCCCAACATCATCATTGGACCGAAGTCCCACCATAGTATGATATGAATGTATGATGCAACAACATCAATATAATCAACATAAGTCATCAAGGGTTGAATCATCATTCATATAATCATCAAATGCATATTATAACATCATCAAAACTCATTATAATACTTCACCTAACATGTATAACATCACATGCACATCATCAATTTAATTCATAAAAACATCACAAGGTAACATCACTAATACATGTCACAATCATCATAATAACATCAACACAAAATCATCATCGATCAAGCATCAATAAATAATCATCATATATTCCTCGACACATAGTTATCATCACAAAACCATCAACACGTAATTATTGTCACTTAATCATTAATACCTAACCATTATCATCTAGTTCACCTATATGCAATCATCATCGTCTAATCATTGGACATTGATACAACCACATTATCGCACTACTTACACATCTACATCAACATAACTAATCCCTCAACATCTTCATTACTATCATTGTACATCAGAAATCACCATTCTCCAATTACGCCAACTCTCTACACACATTTCACCAAAACAACATAACTCGACGTGTGCGAATCTATCGCCCGCGTATCGACAATTGGAATTCTGATACTGAAACTATTTTTATAAGGATTTTATACTAGATTTATAACGATCCAAACCACGTGTCAATCGGATACTCACAACTCGAGTTATGAATTTTTGAAGTTTCTAAAATAAAATTTCCACATAATCATCAAATTGCATCATCATTTCATGTCATCAAAATCAATCAAAATATCTCATGCTTCATCATCATAGTTTTCTACTTATACAACATTTACCAACAAACAACAAATAGCACGGGAACAATCGAAGAAACAACGAAGAAAACATCAAGAATGCGCAACACCAGTGTTGCACCTGCTTGCATCGCCCGGAGGGACACATGCAAAGCCCCCCTCAATTGAACCAAAATCCAGTAGCGTTCCTAGCTCCACCCCTCTTGCATCGCCCGACAAAGAGACCACCGCCCAACGCCTCGATCGTACCACCTGGTGCTACATGCGCGGTAGGTGATTTCTACTACCAGAAATTTTGCTACATACCAGTCCCATATCCTTACCAATTCCCTTCTCTTATGCATGAAATATCACCAATTAACAGTAGGGATACACAATAATTGCCATACACAACATCATGGCATCATTATTTATCAAACAATCAATCCCTAACTCATCAATATCTACCTTATTCTCATAAAACCCCATCAAAACCCCAAACCCTCATAAACCCAAACACCATTCATAATTTATTCATTATACCAAAATAATAAACAATGATTATCCTCATACCTTATTGTTAAATCTGATTTTTTCTTCTCTCTTCCCACTCCTGCAATACTTCAAACCCTAGCCTCCTCTTCTCAGTTCCTCAGAGTTTTCTCCAGACACACTTGAAATCTCCAAAAATACGAATAATGAAAACTTCTCTCACTATTCCCTTACTTGACTCAAAATAACCCTAATATGATCTTCCCATCTTACCCCCACTTATCCTTCACCATTGACCATAGTCCCCTCAAGGCTTCTAACCTCATATTTTAAATAATATACTATACATTACTCTTAATATCACTATTATTAAAATAATTCCAACATACTTCTTCATACAACATAATAACATACCAACAAATCACCTTATATTCATAAATAATCAATAATTAATTAAATATGAATTTAGGGTGTTACATCACTTATTTAAAACTGCACTCTATAAATCTTTGGTGTTGTTATCTTTTCTCTTATCTCTTTTATTTTCCATTTAATTTATTTAATTTGAACTTCTATTGCATATTTAAATCATTTATGAAATGTTTTCAAACTCTAATTTCAAAAATGTTTTTAATTTAAATCAACGATTTCCAAACCTCAATAATGTACCCCCTCTTGTGTATGGAGTCACATGTTCAACAATTATGACTATATTGAAATTCTTTTAAAGACTTTTCTAGCTCTTTTATCATGGTATAAATAGAAGGAAAAGCCTCGTTCTTCTCCATTACTTCCTAGGAAATTAACTTAAACATATCAACTAGAGTGTCATGATACTCAAAATGGGCCATAGGGGCCTCCATTGCAACAACAAAAATAAGCAGCCCATTGGATCACATCCAAGCTCGATTCTCCTCAATAGTGAGGGCATATAACCTTCCTTTAAGAAACTACCTATCTTGTCTAAGGAGGTCATAATGGAAAACTTCACTCTACCCGAAAGCCCTAAAAGCCACAATAGTTTATGCCTGATGGATGTAATAAGCCAACTATGCCAATTCCCTTTGTCAAGAATCCTTAGAAAGACTTAAGAAGAAGGTTTATTCTTCTTCAGAAACTGATGACCAAAAATCCCTGCTCATCCTTGGGCCAAGACAAGTTAGCAATACATGATTTAACTCAATTCAAACAGAATCATGCCCCCTACATACCCGAGCCAATCACATTTTCTAGGTGGCCTTGCAACCTGAAGTTTGTCAAGTTCCGGGATTGAAACCAATTCTTAATAACTATCCTGTCATATAGGGGATAAAGCTTCATCCACATGTTGGCTGGAATTTCGACGTATAAGAAGTATTAGAGTTGAGTTTGGAAAAACTTAAAAGAATATTCTGAAAAGAGTATTTCTCATATTTCGATAGGATGTATACTTGGTCAAAGAAGCCCCTTGTGTACAGGGAAATGCTGGTTTGAGAGTTCTTCATTATCTATTTGAATTTTTTTAACTTCTTCATTTTCACTATCTCTCTAACTTTGTTGCATGAGATTAAGGAGTTGAAAAATATCCACAAATAACAACTTTATTCAATAGTAGCATAATTTAAAAATCCAACAACATCTGCTGAACAGAAAGTCAGGTATTATGTTTTAAGTTATATCCTTATGGGAAATAAATTATTTAAAAAGATATCTAAAGGAGTCTTACTCAAATGCCTTAATGAATTTGAGGCATACTTATCATTCTCTCTAGTGTCCATAGTGGGACATGTGGGGAACATCAAGTAGATCATAAGATGAAGTGGTTGTTGTTTTGACAAGGAATGTATTGGCCTACCATACTTAAGGATTGTATTGGATTTGCCAAAGGGTGGCAAGAATGCCAAATACATGCATGCATACAACATGTCCCTGCAAGTGAGCTACACTCCATTGTGAAAACTTGGCCCTTTAGAGGTTGGGTATTGGATCTAATTGGAGAGATTCGACCAACATCTTCTTGAAGGTGTGAGAAAAAACTAGAAGGGGGTTGAATAGTGTTTTAAAAAATAATTGCTACAAAAATAAACACAACCAAATAAAATAATAGCGAAAGAAATAAAGAACACAAGAATTTATCCTGGTTCAAATGTCAACCCCAAGCTACCTCCATCCCACCCTACCAAGGTGATTTTGCCTTCAATAAGGTCTTAATCCACTATAGTTTAACAGATTACAACTGCACAACAACTTTGTGACTAACAACCACTAAGACCTGCAACCTTAGTCTTCCTAAAACTCTTGACCTACACTTAGGTCCTTTAGGGAATGCAAACATAGTTTGTTACAAGGTTTATTTACAAAGAAGTGCTTCTACAATAAGCAGGTGTAAACAAAAATTTAGAGCTTTTGAAGCTTGATACTACAAATGAGTTATAAACATTTGAGCTTTGTAGTATTGTATATGATATTGCAATGTTCATCGCTTTTCTTCTTCACTTGACAATCCTTTTATAGGCGCTTGATAAATATATTTGTTGCATCATAACTGGCCAAGGGAATGTCATTATTGAGGGTGAAAAATAGTACACGCAATCGTCCTTCTTATACTACCAAATCAGGATAATGCAGTAGTGTAATTGGTAGTGGAATGTGGTGTCTTTGTACTATAATACTATTCCCTCTTATCTGTTAATTCTTATCTTCTGATCTTCAGCGGCTTCATGTTGATAAATGTGTGAAGCATGATTAGAGATAAATTAACTTTTCTTGATTGTTACTTTTTTTCTTCAGAACTTCAGAGGCTTCTGGTTGATAGATGATTAAAGCACGAGTAGAGAGAAAAGTAACACTCGATCCTATTTATCAGAACTTCATAGGCTTCTGGTTGAGAGATGTAGTGATGAATGATTTGATAAAAGGATATCTCTTGATCTTAATACTTTTCTTTAGAAATTCAGTGGCTTCCAATAGATAATTGTATTGAAGCATGAGTTGAGATAAGAATGGTGGTTTCGTCAGAACTTCAAGTCTTTAGTCTTCAGAACTTCAGCACTTGCTCTTTTAAACCTTGTTTTTTCAGAACCTCAAGTCTCCAAGCTCTTTCTGCACTTGGTCTTCATATCATTCTGTCTTCGGAGCCTCAAGTCTTCATAGTCTTCAGCACTTGATCTTCAGAACATTGTCGTATCAGAGTCTTACTCAATCAGAGTCAGAATCCTATAAAACATTGTAATAACAACATCATTTTTCTCAAGATCTTTCTGATGAGTTGGCACTTGAACAATCTTTCTTGAAATTTGCACATAAGCAGATATTGTCTTATCAGAACCTTTGGTTTGCAAGAACTCCCTCAAAGTCAGAACCTATTTGTCATTCTTAAACAATAACAAACATTAGAGTATCAAAATTTCCTTTACTTAAATACTTCATTGTTATTATCAAAACATAGAGATATTGAGTAGAACCAAATCTTGTTCTCACAATCTCCCCTCTTTTTTTATAATGACAAAACAATGTATTTTGAAGAGCCAATTTTGCATGAGATGATAAATGTGAATTTACATAAGATGATTTCAGAATAAACTTCCTTTTATCATATACTCCCCCTGATTATGATAATCCTAAAACTTTATTTATGCTTGTTCGGAGTCTCCCCAGGATCCCAAGACTCATAAAACAGAAATTAGCATTGAGAAGAAATACTTCCTTTTCTCTATTACACAGAATATGACTAGAATATTGATCTTGGTTTCTATCAGAACTTAGATGATCAAGAGATGGCCAACGCCAGATATACAATGATTCCAGAAAGAATGATATACTAAAAGAATATAGCACATTTAGTATATTAGAATGTTAGACTTATGATTCAGAGAGAAGATATTAGGCTTTCAAAATAACTTCCCAAATTATACTCCCCCTTTTTCTCATAATCAAAAGGTTTTGTAAAACAAGTTCAACTAAACACAGACGAGTATAATCATAAGTGATACGTCTCTTGCGTTTTTCATCGTTGAGAAAAATATGAACATAGAGATGTTTCCATCGACATGATAGCAAATAAGAGTAGGTTCATAAAAAATTAGAAGAGTATTTTTGGTAATCATTCAGAAAATCTTACTCATTGAATCACAGTTCTCATGGTGTCACTAAAAATAAATATGATTTAACAAATCATTTTTATGTGTTTAGTGAACACTTTTCTTTATCTCAAGTTAAGTCAGAACTTAACTTAGTTACTGAAGAAAGTGTCTTCTAACTAGTAGAAGTCTCTCTCAGAACTCTCACAACTCCGAATTTGCTTGCAGTCAGAACCTTTGTTTTACACAAGGTCTAAGCATGTTCTGGACAAAATTTATTCTGGACAATTGCCCATATTTAAATTCTTCAGAATGAAAAGAAATCTATCTTCAGCCAAGGGTTTTGTAAAGACATCAGCCCATTGATGTTCTGTATCTATGAAGTTTAAAGTGAAAAATCCCTTCTGAACACAGTCTCTGATAAAATGAGGTTTTATTTCAATGTTCTTAGCTCTTGAGTGTAAAATAGGATTCTTACTCAAACAAATAGTAGATGTGTTATCACAAAAGATAGGAATATTACCCTCATTTATCTGAAAATCTTTGGGTTGATTCTTCATCCAGATCATTTGAGTGTTGCACAAAGATGCTGATGTATTCTGCCTCTATTGTAGATAGTGCTATTGTTGAATGCCTTTTTCTAGCCCAAGAGATAAGATTATTTCCTAGAAACTGACAGTTTCCATAAGTACTTTTCCTTTTGATTCTATCTTCGGCATAGTCTGCATCACAATAAACAGACATTGTATATTCTGAAGTCTTCTTGTAGATCATACCCAAATTTGTTGTTCCCTTTATATACCTAATGATTATCTTGACACCTGTCAAATGAGTTTCCCTTGGATCAGTTTGAAATCGGGCACATAAACAAACATTGCAAAAAATATTTGGTCGAGAAGATGTTAGATATAGAAGTGATCATATCATTCCACGATAGAGCTTCTGACATACTTTAGAACTTGCTTCTTCTTTATCCAAAATTCATGTTAGATGTGTAGGTGTTTTGGTAGGTTTGCTTTTAAGCATCTCAAACTTCTTTAACAATTCTTTGGCATATTTGCTTTGATGAATGTATGTTGCTTCTGGACGTTGATCAATTTGAATTCCCAAAAAGAATTTGAGTTCTCCCATCAAGCTCATTTTGAATTCTTCCTACATTAACTTAGAAATTTCTTTGCACACAACAGGATTAGCAGAATAGAAAATGATATCATCAACATAAATTTGTATAACAAGAATATCATTCTTAAATGTTTTGCAAAATAGTGTTGTATCAACCATTCCTCTGGTAAAATCATTTTCCAACAAAAATGTGTTGAATCTCTCATACCAAACTTTGGGAGCTTGTTTCAGACCATACAATGATTTATTTAGTTTAAAACAAAATCAAGATTTTTAATATCTTCAAAACTAGGGGTTGATGAGCATACACTTCCTCAGAGATATATCCATTTAAAATGCACTCTTAGCATCCATCTGATATAAGATGATGATATGATTCATAGAAAAAGAAACTAATAAGCGAATAGATTCTAACCTCACGATTGGAGCAAAGGTGTAAGTATAATCAATCCATTTTTTCTAACTATAACCTTGTGCAACTAGTCGAGCCTTGTTTCTGACTACTTCACCTTTCTCATTCAACTTGTTTCTGAAAACCCATTTGGTTCCAATGATATGAACACCTTCAGGCTTCAGAATAAGATCCCATACATTGTTTCTGGTGAACTGATTCAACTCTTCTTCCATTGCCAGAAGTCGATCATTGTCTTTAAGAGCTTCCTCTATAGTTGTAGGTTCTATCAGAGACACTAACCCATGAAGATTTTCTTTGGAAGGTCTGAAAGTGGATCTGGTTCTGACTAGAGCAACTTTGTCTCCCATAATTAATGCTTCTGAATAAGAATCTCTGAGTCTGCTATTATTTTGTGTTAGACTCATCATATTTTCTGGTGAAGTAGTCTCTAATTCTTTAGTTTCTCATTCTTTCTCTTCTTCTCCCTCATTGGGTTCTGAGAAGGTGATCTTCAGATCTGCAAACTTTTCAGTTGGCTCTGACTTTTTTTGGGCCAGGGTTATCATTGAATTTAACATGAATTGATTCCCCCATAATTCGTGTCTATGTGTTGTATATTCTGTAGTCTTTTGAGCGTTCAGAATATCCGAGCAGCAAACATATTTGTGCTTTGGAGTCAAACTTGCCAATATTCGCTTTAGTGTTCAGCATATAACATACACGTCCAAAGGGATGGAAATATGAAATGTTAGAATTTTTGTACTTCCACAATTCATATGGAGTCTTATCCATAATAGGTCTAATAGAGACTTTGTTCTGAATGTAACATGTTGTATTTGCTGCCTCAGTCCAAAAGTGCTTTGCAATGTTGGTTTCTTGGATCATGGTTTGAGCCATTTCTTGCAAAGTCCTATTCTTCCTTTACACAAACCCGTTTTGCTGTAGAGTCTTGGGACAGGATAAATCATGGGAAAGTCCTTCTGAATCAAACAATTCCTCACAGTATTTGTTATCAAACTCTCCTCTATGATCACTTCTAACCTTAACAATTTTATAATTCTTTACAGTTTGCACTTATGTTATAAACAGATTCGCCACCGCGCTTTATTTTTATTCCAAGAGGAAAAGGAAAAAAGAGCGAATAAATCCTAATGAATCTAAAAGCAAAAAGCTAAAGAAACACAATAGAGAAACAGGTAAGGGGATAGGTTACACAATGGGAAGGTTTTACGCACCCAAAATGTCCGTGGTACCCCACGGGAGCCCTTTGAAATATTTACAGCTTTTGGTTTGAAAATGGTTTGCAAAAATGAGAGTGGAGAGATGAGAGAAAGAATTATTTTTTTATTTTTGTGTTTGGAGAGGTTTACCACCTCATGCCTACGTACCCACAAAGTGCAATGCAAGATCAAAACCCCGTAGTTTGTGGTACAAATAGTGAAAAGGGTGGGTTATGATTAATTTTATTAAGTGAAGAGAATTTGTCATCTTCAAGTGGATAGCCAAACAAATCTACAATGAGAATGAAGACATGGACTCATACATCATTATGGGGAGGCGCAAACTCGGATAAAATCAACGAGTATGCCACTAAACCCCCACAAATGACAAGAGACTCAATTACATCAAACTACAACCATGGAGATTGAAAGACTTGCACCCGACTAAAGAATAATGACTCATAATCGGCACTTTTTAAAAGAAGAAAAACAAAAGTGCACAAAGGCACAAAACAACTTGAATGAGTTTGATTCTTTTTAATTTTGAATTAAGGTTAACATGATTAGATTCATTGATTTTAAAAAGAAAAGAAAAAAAATTAAAAGCCATTTGACAAAAGTTAAGGTTCTAGTTTGTTAAAGAGGTGATGATTTTTAAAAAAAAAGGAATTCTTTGAAAAAGAGAGAAGGTTTTGAAAATTAAAGAATGGGAGGAGATGAAGGGACTATCCTAAAAAAGAAAATAAGGAGATAAGGGAAGAAAGATCTAACCAAACTTGATGACATTCCAAATTATGAGCATAAGAGTTCCATCCTTATAAGCTAGCAAGTGGCCAAATAAAGGCTAAATCCAACTTCATGAAGATCAAAGCAAGGGAGAGGGATCCTAAAATCTAAGTCCAAAATCTCCATTCCAAAGCCAAGGATAGTATCCAATAGTCCTCAAATTAAAGTCTCAAGTTTTTTAGAAATTTCATCCTTTATTAATGTTTTTGTGTCCAAATGGACAAAAGGAAAATCAACATCAAAAATAATAAGAACAAATAATAAACATGATATGGATGAATAAAGCAAAATAGAGTAAAGGCAATAAAAGTGCACAAAATTAAATGTTAGTAACAAAAGAAATTAAAGTGCAAGAATCTAAATATTAACAATAATAGAAGTATAATAATATTCACATAATAATGGTATGGTGAACTTAATCAACCACAACTAAAAAGAAAGAGTGACCAAAATCGAAGGCAACTGGATCCGCTTAGCATCTTACACTATAGCGATTAATCAAGGCAAACCGAACTGAATTCAATGAAATTTGAAAGGCGATTGGGAGACACAAAGCACCTACCCATCAAACATTCATAAGTCTCGATTCTTAATGCAATATGATTAACCACTTTGGGAATACGCGATCAACAAGAGATCCGGTCCACGAAAGTGAAAGTACCCAATTAGATTTTTATTCCGAAATCAGGACACATTTAGGTCTATGTTGAGCAATCGCCGAGTAATTTACGAAGTAATTACCCTACAAATGAGGCCGGCCACCATCAATTAAGGTGCATAATGTTAGTACTAATGCACGCGAGATAAACGATATGTAAATCACTATCCGGACGCGATACCACACAAAACTAAAGGTGAATACCAAATTGATCCGCACTCATAGTATTCTTCCATCCTTAAGTTCAATCACTCATCTTGGTGGATTCAAGCATGAAAATGTATCACTAATGCAAAGTACCTTAAATGAATTGAATAATACACTTAAAGGTAGTTTTGAATCAATGAACATTAACTACTCTAATCTACACCCAAAGTTCATTGAAATTAAGGAGAAATCACTCCCAAAAGTGCTTCCCAAGGTAAAAATAAAAAGGAGGAAGAAGAAGAAGAAAAAGAAACCAAGAAGGGGCTTAAAACAAGCCAAAAACACCATTATGTCTTGTGTTAACTGGTTAACCGGTTAACGCAAGCAGATTTTGAATAATTTGCGTTGTTTTGAAGATGGTTAACCGGTTAACCAAATGGTTAACCGGTTAACGTTGTACCAGAAGCTGTGAAATGCAGAAAATTCAGCATGATCCATTTTGAAACCTTTTCTCAAACATTGGATGATCATGATCTGAATTTGCACGAATTTTAAAACCAAAATATAGTGGAATCCTTGCAATCAAACAACAAATAAAGATCCAAAGGATCTAGAATCAAAGGCACCAAAGATCTACATCTTGAATGTTGATGGTGAATATGGGTTTATGGAAGGAGAGGAATTACCAAAGTCACTTCTTCAAATTGTACCAACACAAGCTTAGATCTACTGAAATTGATGAACAAAAGAATGAAAGGATGAAGGTTTAGCTCAAGTTAATCAAGAATTCAATGTGAATTCTTGATAACTTCAAAAGAAAGAAAGTGAGCTTTTGAGAATTTTGGTGTTGGGGGAGTAATTTGAAAGAGGTTTTGTGGCTATCAAAAGCTTGTGGAATGAATGAAATTATGATCCTATTTAAAGGCCTTAGGTATGGAAATTTGGTGGAGTGGAGCTTGCTTTGGTAATTGGAAATTTTGGTGGGAAATGGAAAAGATTGGTGATTAATGAGGGTTTATGGCAGGAAATGATCAAAGTGATGTAGAGAAATCAGAAACCAATGGATCTAGAATATTCCAATTAAATCAATGATCTAAGGGTGCTGAATTTGAATAAAAAAATTCAAATTTCGCACTGGTTAACCGGTTAACCAAGCTGAAATTTGAATTTTTTATTCAAATATGGTTGCTTGGTTGTTTCGGATCGATTCTTGTTGTACGTCGAAGAAGTAAACACACGATCCTTGGAAATCCTTTGAGTGAATTAATTAACTTGGGAAATCCTCGATCAGATAAATTTGAATTATTTGCGGATCAACTTCGACTTTTGTCTGTGAAATTTCGCTCGAGCTGCAGGACTGCTATTTTTAGCATTTTCAATGGTTCCTCTTCCTGAAAAAAGGTTAGTAAAAGGAAACAAAATATTTTTGGATTTTGACTAATGTTTAATAAATATAAACAAATAAAGTAATTAAAGACAACGATGATCCCCTGCTGTCGCTCCCGATAAATGAAGCTGGTTCAGATAAAGGTACAGACGCGAACGGTCGGCGAAGGGGACAGTGAGAACACGCAGCCGTGAACTCACTGGGGATGAATAGAGTCGCCAGCTAGGCATTTTTATCCCGGAGGAAAGGCAATGCTGCATAGACCTAGAAAGATACGGATAAGACGGTTGCGAACCAGAGAGACTGAGAAAGGGGGTTGGTTACAACCTGGGAAGGTATTAGCACCCAGATTGTCCGTCGTACTCGACGGGATCCACGCTTAGAAGATTTGTGTTTTAAAGGGGTAGTGTCAGTGCAATTTGTGTATAAAATAGCTGGAAAAGAATGTACAGGTGTCAGTGTAAAAGGAGTGAAGTGTGATATATACAGTGTCAGTGTGAGAACTGGAATAAGATGCTCAAGATCATGAGGCTAAAGAATAAGGCTAGAAGAGGGGGAATATACAGAGACTTTTGTTCGATAACTGTTAAGTTATGCCTACGTATCCTCTCGTGCAATGAGGAAGTCAGAACACCGTAGTTCGACCCAAAGAGACTGAAAGATGAATTGACTTGTGAACTGCTTATTTGCCTATGCTCAAGTGTATGACCTGTCTGGCTCAGGTGCTAACTGTCTTGCATTAGACGGAAGAAGCAAGTTCTCGTTTGTGAGTGAAGATGATGAGAAAAGAGTCCCGGAGGAGACGATTATTGTTTGTTTTTGTGTTTTCAGTCTTTTATTGCTTTTTGAAGTTTGTCATAGGATAATGAGCTTAAGCCTAAACCAATGGATTTGGTAAACTCATCACATCATCCCTCTGATTAGGGGTAATGAGAATACCTTAAGTGTGAAGTCAGATTCTCACACTTAATCACCTCTGGTGTAGGATTAAGATCATTAACCTACTTGGGATTATTTAGATGTTTTTGTGTTTTTGTTTAGTGTTGAGTAATGAGGTTAAGCCATAATCAAGGATTAAACAGACCCATTACACCATCCTAAAAGAAGGATGATAAATGAGAGTGTTTAAGCTGAGGAAGACTCCTCAACTTAATCCATGATTAGGGATTAAACTCATGACAAAACAAGCCTTTGATTAAGTGAATTTAATTAATGATATGGTGATGAAGTGAGTTTTATGGTTTGTAAGACAACTTGAGGGGGACTTGTCCATTAACACTAGGGTTAGTCCTTCTTAACCACTTAAGGAAGAATTAGAACCCTAATGCAAGGCCCAAGTTACAAGTGTGATGTCTTGATAATTATTAGATGGATTGATTAAGAGATTTAAACACATAAAGGGTTCAAGACTTAGGATTAAAGTTATACACTCCATCCTAAGAGAAGGATGCAGGCATAAGCTTAATCACAAAGTCTTAAAGCCTTTAGGGTTTAGTCCCTGATTATGAGGTGAGAAGAGAGGACTCAAAGAGAGACACAAAGGTAAAACTAAGAGGGGATACTAATCAAAACCCTAATTCATTGTCATGCTTGGATGATCCTAAGGTTTGTGAGGTTTCCAAGAACAATCTTCAGAGGAGCCACCAGGAAGCAGATGAACAAGATCAAGAGAAGCAAAGTGACTTGCTTCATTCAAGAAGTCAAGTCACTTGAAGAAAAAAAGTGGGAGGAAGAAGAATGAGCAAGCTCAAACTCATACACAAATAGAAATGCAGCAATGGATGCAAGAGAGATGAAAAGAAAAGGTATGAGAAGTGAAGGCAAATTCACTTCCCAAGTTTACTTACCACCTGAAATGTTAGAAAGAAATGCAATGCAATGCAAGATGAGATGAAATGACATGATGCTATACCAAACCAGAAGCATGCACATGATGTTAATGATGTTATGAGGTGCTGCAAACATGAGGCAAAGCAATGGGGATGTTCATACAAGATTATGAATGCAAATGATGCAAGCTAAGGAGCATGAACAAACATGGAAAGTTATGAATCATACAAGACAAATGACATGGCAAATATGAGATGCAATGGTCAAAGATGCTTCCTATATGTCTTAAGATGTCAAATGAATCACAAGAATGCACAAAATGCAATGACAAGTCAAGTTATGCAAGGAGGATGCAAAAGAAAGCCCAAATTAGGGTTCATGGATCAAACATCAAACAAAAACCCAAAACAGAAACAAAACCCTAAGATAAAAATGGAAAATGGCACTCAAAGAAAACCTAAACCTATAATGAACCACTGCCCAAAGGGGAGCTCTCAACTCTCAACCAAACTCAAGTTATGAATTTTCTAAGTTATTAGGGTTTTTTAGGGTTCTTAACAAAAGAAATGCCAAACAATTAGAAAATGAGGAAACAAATCATGGCCATTTTATCTTTGAAAATACATGCTAAACATAACACAATGCAAGAAGAATCAATGTCTCAACCTCCTCCAATAGGCAGAAATGATTTTTTGAACTTATGATCAAAATAATGCATAAAAATTGATTTAATTCAATGAAAAATTCTTAAAATGCATCAAGATCAAAAAAGAAATTTGGTTTGAAGGTTGGACAATGTTTCTAAATGTCTTAGAACATTTCATGAATTTTTTTGTAATTTTTAAATACCTAAAAGTATTTTTAATTAATTAATCCCCATTAATCAATTAAAAATAATCTTTTAAATATTTAAAAATACTTTTTTTAATGATGAAAAATAAAATAAAAATATTTTTGGGTCTTAAAAATTAATAAAACTTTTAAGAAAAAGTTTCATAATTTTTATGAATTTTTTGCTATTTTTAAACAATTATGCAAATTAATTGAAAAGAAATGAATTAAAAAAAATGAATTAAATGGAAGTATGCGCAACGTGAGGCTGGGATTCAATCTGGGCAGGATAGCATTGACTTGGCGCGTCATCTAAGGGTCATAATTCAAACTAACTTAAACCTGATTAATTAAATAATAATCCAAGATTAAGACTTAATGAAATGATCCAGGCCTTTCATTCACGCGCGGGAACCAGGATCTAAAGGCCCAGATTCAAACTCAGTGCCCTAACCCTAATTAATAATTAATCACTTTCAGGTCACCGGAGACGAGCTCCGGTCGTCTTCTCCGGTGACCTCCTCCCCTGAAAACTTCAAACTTCCTAAAAGCGTAACAAAAATGAAATCTAAAACCTGGGAAATGTTCCCCACATCCTCACGAATCAAACCCCTCTCTCAAAACAAATTTATATTTCCTAAATCAACTGAATCGAAGAGAATAAGTTCTAGGTCACGCAAGCTTCAGAAACAAATTAAATGCTCAAATCACAACCATTTTCAAAACCAATGGTACCAGAATGATCAGTGAAACAAACAGAACAAGTTTGTAACAAGAAAAATCATTTCTGGAAAAATAAATTTCAGGCTACCTGAGATTTGAAGCTCTCCACTTGAGGACTTTCTGGCTTTTTCTTTAAGTGCAAACCACTCCTTAGGACCCCTTGATGATGTTTGAATGCCTTAGAACAATTTATGTAGGCTGGTTGATGAGTTTCGAAAGCTCCTGCTTCAAGCTCAGTCAACAATGGCTATGGTGATTCTGGCTGATTCAGGCCATTATGAATGATGGTTTGTGGTCTAGATGATGTATGGAAAAGCTTTGCAAGGTTTGTTTGGCTGTTTGTGGCTTGTGGAGAGAGATTCGATAGAAAATGCAGGCTGAGGTGAAGAATGGTTATGGAGTGTTCAGGCTGTTTCAGGCTTGTGTTCCTGGTGCTGGGTGGCCTATGAAGTGTGATGAGTTGGATGATGAAGAAAGTTTTTGTGTTTGGTGGCTGTGTTAAGAGATTCGAAGCAAGTTGCAATGTGGAAGGTTCTTGTGAATGTGTGTAGTGTGATGGTTTCAGCCTTGCTTCTTGTTATGGCTAGCTTGCAAATTGATAACATAAACAAATCTGATTGGCTGGATGATGTGACTTGTGCTTTTGTGATTGGTAAGTTTGCTTTTGCCAAAAGTCAAAAATCTTGTAAGAGAAGCATGGGCTTGATACTAGCTTGGTACAAGGCTAGGTCTGGCGCATCATGGTGTGGTGAGAGAGCCAGCAAGGTCCAAAGGCCAAGGCAGCAAGTTGAGGGAGCATGATCATGAGTTTTGCAACTTGTTGCTTTATGGTTCACATGTGAAGAAAACCTTGTTACACAAACCAAACCATAGGCAAACTTGATCCAATTATGATTTTCAGCACTTAGAGAATGTTTATGTGTTGGTTTGAAATGAATTAGAGGCTACATTTGGCTTTGGTTCAAGACTTTGCAAAATTTCCATTTGAAGCATGCCTTAGAAATTAATGATTTTTGCCAACTTTGCATTGCCATAACTTTTGATCCAAGAAGAGTTTGATAATGTTCTTGTACTTTTTGAAAAGGGAAAGATGGGATCTACAACTTTCATGACCAAAGTTTTTCCATTTGGAGCCTTTTTGGACCAAGAATCAAAGCTTGAAAATTGACCTAAAATGATGCATTCTTGAAAAGTCAACTATGCCCAAAAAGTCAACATTTGCAAAAACCCTAAATTCTTGATTTCTATGAACTTCAACCTTCTCCCATGATCAAATAAAGATCATATACACTCAAAATGATGAAGATTACCCATTGGTTGGGTCATTGGGGGCCTCAGATGCCCTGATTTTGCACTGACTTGTCCAGAAAGTCAACCCTTGATCAGATGACTTCCCCATGGAATTTCTTCATGAAAATTGATATGCATACTCCCTATACCATATAGAGACCAATGGAAACAAGAATGACCAAAAAAATTTGGGGTTATGGCCTCTGAAACCAAAACCCTAATTTTCAGTCAACTGTGCAGTTCATCCTGGCTCTGCATCCACTCAAACCCTAGTTCTTGTGATTCCTCTGCAATTTTGACTTTGAGGAGATGAAATATGATATAAGAACACACATGGACCCCTTTGAGTTGATTGGTGGCCTTTGGAGTGGCCCAAGATGCTTTGGGATTGCCCAGATCACAAACCCTAGGTGCAGATGACTTAGAAACTATGCAGTGAATCAAAAATGAGATATGAGATGATATGATTGTGTTTATGCATATGAGGATGCTCACAAGCCATGGTGTGAATGGGTGAGGGCAAATTTGGGGTGTTTACAGCTGCCCCTATTCAAACATGAGTTAGCTGTGCAGGTTGTAAGCAACGGCTTAACAGGCAAACAAGATAACTTGTGGTTGAATACCAAAGACAGTCCAAAATTTGCACTCACAGAATGAAGAAGAAAAGGGATATAGATTGTAAAGGAAAATAAAGTATATTGTAAAGTATAGGCGACGGAGGACGACCGTCGAGCAGAGGACGACTGCTGGGTAAAGAGCAATGACGGGGACGGCCGACATGCTAGGGATAAAAGTAAAGCCAAGACGGGGACGGCCGACTAGCTGGGGAAGATAAAATTATGATGGGGACGGCCATCAAGATAAAGTAGGATTCTCTGGGAATTAATGAAACATGATGGGGACGGCCATCAAGCTCATAAAGGCAACCAACGATGGGGACGGCCACCGGGCTAAAAAAAAGGAAAAGGGACCACGACGGGGACGGCCATCGGGTTAAAGAATAAATGAAATAAACAGCTGATGGGGTACGGCCATCAAAGGTGAAGGACGATCACCTAGCAGGGTACGGCTGCTCTGTTGGGTAATAAAAGGAATATGATGGGGACGGCCATCAAAGGTGGAGGACGACCACCTGGCAGGGTACGGCTGCCGAAAATATCAACGATGGGGACGGCCATCGGATAGAAAAGGTCAACGATGGGGACGGCCATCGGACAGAAAAGGTCAACGATGGGGACGGCCATCGGACGAGCATGATGGAGGACGACCATCAAGAAGTGGAGGACGACCACTCAGCAGGGGACGGCTGCTCTCGAGGTTTATCGTAACACAGGACGAGTGTCAGACAACCAATATCAACAATGGGGACGGCCATTGGATAAAATGATGAAGGACGATCATCAAGAGGTGGAGGACGACCACCTAGCAGGGGACGGCTGCTAAAATCAACGATGGGGACGGCCATCGGATGAGCATGATGGAGGACGACCATCAAGAAGTGGAGGACGACCACTCAGCAGGGTACGACTGCTCTCAAAGGTATCATAACACAGGACGAGTGTTAGATAAAAAGAAAATTGGCGATCTACTGGGAATATAGTGAACACGGACGAGCGTTCACACCCAAGAAAGGAAAGTATGAGTATTTGGTGTTGTGTATAGATTAAAGATGCGGACGAGCATCCTTAAGGCTATGATACGGACGAGTATCATGTAGAAACAAACTGACACATGTTCAGAGATGATGACACGGACGAGTATCAACTGGTTAACAAAGAACACGGACGAGTGTTGAATCTGAAAGAATTCTTCTGGGGAATAGTAGACACGGACGAGTATCTATATCCAAGAAGACATAAGTGTTTGACACGGTGTACGGATTAAAGATGCGGACGAGCATCCCTAAGACTATGATACGGACGAGTATCATGTAGAAACAAACACTAGACGCAATGTTCTGAGATGATGGTACGGACGAGTACCAACGGGTTAACAAAGAACAAGGACTACTGTCGAATCTGTGGGGGTATGAGTGATGGTGTATACAAGATACGGACGAGTATCTGTATAAGTGTACCATGAGTAATAAGCATTGTATGAGTGTTTTAACTGCTGGGGAGGGTGACACGGACGAGTGTCAAAAGGAGAAGAGTATAATATGAACAAGTATCTGATATACAAAGTCTAGGCGACTGCGCTGGGGATATGACACGGACGGGTGTCAAGAAAAGTGTATGTATAAGTATATGTGAGTGCAAAGAGGACCTCTTTGGCTTTCTGCCGGGATATGACACGGACGGGTGTTAGGACGTATCTGTAATAAGGGTGATTTGTTTGTAAAGAGTATTCAGGCGACTTTACTGGGGAAAGATGGCACGGACGGGCGCCAAAAGGGAGTGTATACTGGTGCTTGTGATTTGAGGCAGTTGCTTTTGCTGGGACTCTGGTGGGGACTCTGGGGGAAAGTAATCTGTGTTCTGATGAATGGTTACTAGTCACAAGCGTTCAATTCACAACATGACTTATGATTATGCTATGCATTTGATTCTTGCCGTAATGCTCCATATTAGACGGAATGCTACGCTCTGAGGGTATAATATGATGCGAATGCTATGATTATGCAAAGAGGCACCGATCCGGAATTCGGATCCCATTGCCGCGAAGATTTCCTGTTGATCTGCTTGAAGTGAACATCCCAGCTGGGGACGAGATCATTGGTAGATCTAATAAGATGAGATGATATTTGCTTGGGGATATAGGTAATTGGTTGACATCCTTATAACACGGGACCCAGCTGGGGTTTGTAGAAGCTTTCTTCACTCTGTTGTGATCTTCTATGCGCTGCTCTTCTGGATAGAGGCTGGGACTCTGTGGGGAGATGATTCCCTGATTTCTGCATCTGCTGAGGAAGAATGGTTGGTACTACAGCTGGGGAGAGCAAAGGGAGGCAACTCGGCTGGGGGGAAAGCATCCTGAGTGTTAAGCCTGCCTGTTGATTTGGCAACTTTGCTGGGGAAAGCAATGGGGAGCCACTCAGCTGGGGATAGAGCATCTCGGATGCTGATATCTTTTGTTGATTAGCCAGCTTGCTGAGATGTAACTTGCATGCCCCAAGTTGCGTCCTGGATACCTGCAATCCTGCAAAGATAATGGAACGTACAAAAGGTCCCGAGGTATCCCTTACTGGATTCCGTCATAGGAGTTAAGTACTTTCGAGAGTAATCATATCCCCTGTAAGCATGTGTTTTTTATCTTTTAGAGAAAGGCATCTGTACTTATGCAATTGTATTTTTAGAGATATCAGACAACTCTTTGCAAAACATAAATGTAAAAAACGAAACATGACCGAAAATTTGATTTTATTAATTCATGTGCCCTGAATTGGCAAGATACAGTCAAGGAAACAAATCTCCTGAAATGAGGAGATTGTTACAAATTGAGAAATAAAGTGCTGGCGGTGTTGACGAGGCTTTCAAGGAGCTTCCTCTTCTGCTATGACTCGTATGACAATGACGTTCTTCTCGTCTTGCTTTCTGGAGAGAGTTGATTCTGATTGAAGTCTGATCCTTCGTAGCTTACCAAGTTATAGGTGATACAGACGAATTCAGAGTGCAGTTGTTCGCTTATTCCCTTATTTTGCATGGATCGCCCTTTCGGGTTTTCAATCCATCGGGATACCCATTTTTGCCTGAGCTGTCCAATGCGGCTTTTCAACTCAGCGGGTGTACATTTTTCATTTATTTTCCCTTACTTTTGCCCGAGTCTTTTATTCTGTTTTTTGACTCGCCGGGATGCCCTATTTTTGCCTGGACTTACATTCTGTTTTTATGTCCAGCGGGTCATTTTATGCGAAGTATTTTTTAACTGCATCTGAATTCACAGGGGATGGGAAATCTTCACCATCCATGGTGCTGAGCATCAGTGCTCCACCAGAGAAAAATTTCTTTACTACGAATGGTCCTTCATAATTGGGAGTCCATTTGCCCCTGTGGTCTGTATGAGGAGGGAGGATTCTTTTCAACACAAGATCTCCTACTTGGTACTCTCGGTGCCTGACTTTCTGATCGAAGGCCCTCTTCAGTCTCTTCTGATATAACTGCCCATGGCAGATTGCAGCCAATCTTTTCTCTTCGATCAGACCTAGTTGTTCGAATCGGGACCGAACCCATTCTGCTTCACTCAGTCTAACATCCATCAATACCCGTAACGAGGGTAGTTCAACTTCAACAGGTAGGACTGCTTCCATACCATACACGAGTTGATACGGTGTTGCCCCAGTGGATGTCCTGATTGACGTGCGGTACCCATGCAAGGCAAACGGTAGCATCTCGTGCCAATCTTTGTAGGTGACTACCATCTTCTGCACAATCTTCTTGATATTCTTATTTGCCGCCTCAACAGCGCCATTCATCTTTGGCCTGTAAGGAGAAGAATTGTGATGTTGAATCTTGAAGTCCCGGCACAGTTCTGCCATCATTTTGTTGTTCAAGTTGGAACCATTATCAGTAATGATTCGCTCGGGCACTCCATACCGACAGATGATGTCTCTCTTCAGGAATCGGGCTACCACTTGCCTAGTAACATTTGCATATGAGGCTGCTTCAACCCACTTGGTGAAATAGTCAATGGCGACCAGGATGAATCTGTGACCATTTGAAGCAGTCGGTTCAATCTTGCCAATCATATCAATACCCCACATAGCAAAGGGCCATGGTGAAGACATGATGTTCAAAGGATTGGGAGGCACATGCACCTTATCTGCGTAGATCTGGCATTTATGACATTTCCTGGCATAGGCACAACAGTCTGCATCCATTGTGATCCAGTAATAGCCTGATCTTAGCAATTTCTTAGCCATGGCATGCCCTCCTGCGTGGGTACCAAAAGATCCTTCGTGCACTTCATGCATCAACAAATCTGCTTCCGTCTTGTCAACACATCTGAGGAGTACCATGTCAAAGTTCCTTTTGTATAAAGACCCATCAGTGTTCAGAAAGAAACTTCCAGCAAGCCTTCTCAAGGTCTTCTTATCATTGGAAGATGCCCCAGATGGGTATGTCTGATCCTCCAAGAAGCACTTAATATCATGGAACCAAGGCTTATCATCTTTTACAACATCCGCTGCAAATACATATGCTGGTCTGTTGAGTCTGGACACTGAAATCTGAGGTATAAAGTTAGCGGCTTGAACTTTGATCATGGATGAAATGGTAGCAAGAGCATCCGCAAACTGATTCTCGTCCCGAGGGATATACTCAAGCTTGACTGTTGTGAAGAAAGTCAATAACCTCCTTGTATAATCCCTGTAAGGTATCAGATGATCTTGGTGGGTGTACCATTTCCCGTTGGTTTGATTGACTACCAAAGCTGAATCCCCGAATACGGTCAATGTTTTGATCCTGAGGTCGATGGCTTCCTCAAGACCCATAATGCAAGCTTCGTATTCAGCTTCGTTGTTAGTGCAATTGAAAGTGAGTTTTGCCGAGAAAGGCATGTGAACTCCTTTTGGTGTAATGAGTACTGCACCAACACCACGGCCATTCATGTTAACAGCCCCATCAAACATCATAGTCCATTCTTCCTCCGGGTCAGGCCCTTCGGTGTGAATAGGCTCTTCCTGATCTTTTGCTTTAATGAACATGATGTCTTCATCAGGGAAGTCAAACCTCATAGGCTGGTAGTCATCAATGGGTTGCTCAGCAAGATATTCAGATAGCACACTGCCTTTGATGGCTTTCTGAGATGTGTACTGTATGTCGTATTCTGTGAGAATCATCTGCCATCTTGCAACCCGTCCGGTAAGAGCTGGCTTCTCGAAAATGTACTTAACTGGATCCATTTTTGAGATTAATAAGGTAGTGTGGGTCAACATATACTGTCTCAGTCGGCGAGCAGCCCACGCTAAAGCACAACAAGTTTTCTCGAGCAGTGAATAACGCTGTTCACAATCGGTAAACTTTTTGCTTAGGTAGTATATTGCATACTCTTTTCGACCAGACTCGTCATGCTGACCTAGCACACACCCCATTGACTCTTCTAGCACTGTCAAGTACATAATCAGAGGTCTTCCTTCAACTGGCGGCATAAGGATTGGAGGTTCTTGCAGATATTCTTTGATCTTGTCAAAAGCTTTCTGGCAATCTTCGTTCCACCTGACCGTTTGTTCCTTTCTTAGCAGCTTGAACAAGGGTTCACAGGTTGCTGTAAGGTGAGATATGAACCGTGAAATATAGTTCAATCGACCTAAGAACCCTCGGACTTCCTTTTCTGTCTTCGGTGCAGGCATCTCTTGAATGGCTTTGACTTTATCAGGGTCGACTTCAATCCCTTTCTCGCTTACAATAAAGCCCAGCAGCTTACCGGATCGCACCCCGAATGTGCATTTGTTGGGGTTCAGCTTTAGTTGGTACTTCCTCAGTCGCTTGAACAACTTCAGCAGATTCACCAGGTGATCTTCCTCTGTAAGGGACTTGGCGATCATATCATCCACATAACATTCTATTTCTTTGTGGATCATATCGTGGAATAATGTCACCATAGCCCGTTGGTATGTTGCACCAGCATTCTTCAGTCCGAATGGCATCACTTTGTAACAGAACGTGCCCCAAGGTGTAATGAATGTTGTCTTCTCCATGTCTTCAGGTGACATCTTGATCTGATTATATCCTGAAAATCCATCCATGAAGGAGAATACCGAGAACTGAGCCGTGTTATCCACCAATACATCAATGTGAGGTAATGGGAAGTCATCCTTCGGGCTGGCTCTGTTCAGATCCCGGTAGTCAACACACATTCTTACTTTGCCGTCCTTCTTAGGCACAGGTACTATGTTAGCAACCCACGGCGGATAGCTAGTCACAGCAAGGAACCCGGCGTCCCATTGCTTTTGTACCTCTTCCTTAATTTTCATAGCCATGTCTGGACGAGTTCGGCGCAGCTTCTGTTTAACTGGTGGGCATTCTTCCCTTAGAGGCAGCTTGTGCACAACAATGTCGGTATCCAACCCTGGCATATCTTGATACGACCAAGCAAACACATCAACATACTCTTGAAGCAGATCTATCAGTTGTCTCTTCACTGAGTCCTGCAGGCAGGCCCCGATTTTAACCTCTTTCACGTCTTCCTCCGTACCAAGATTAATCACTTCAACCTCCTCCTGGTGAGGAGTAATAACTTTTTCCTCCTGTCTCAGCAACCTGGCTAGCTCTTCAGGAAGCTCATATTCTTCATCAACCCCTTCATCAGCTTGATTGATTGGATTGTCAAAGTCATACGATGTCATAGCCGTGCTGTTGTCGGTGCTGTCTGGAGGGCACTCTCTGCAAGGGTTAAGTTTGTTCATTTTAGTGATTGATTTTAATCTTGCTTTAGAAAAAAGTGAAATGAAGCTATCATTTTGAAAACACCGCCATTTATTTTTGTACAAAAAGAAAAATGGAAAAACAGTGAGCAGAAAAGAAAAAGACTCGTTTGCAAAAAGACGTCTGATATTTCATTAATTTAATCTTGTTTGCACAAAAGTACAGATGGCCCTGATTACAAAATGAGTCTTGTCATCTTGGGCAAGATGCAAGACTTTGATGCATGCTATATAAAAAAATACAGGAAATAATAATTACTCTGATCGAGTAACTCTTATAATTTCCTGGGAAGACCAGTTCGAGACACTGCTCCCCGGGATCTTTGGACGAATCCAATTCTCCAGATTGCGCTCCTCTTCCAGCTCGTCTTCCAGACAGTTGATAGCATCGGGGGTAAGCATCCCCCCACTGACGAAACCAGGCTCTGCAGCAGCCTTTGCCTGTTGTTGAGTTGGTCTGTAACCCAACCCAAATTTGTCCTTCTTCTCCTCCACAGCTAAAACCTTGCCCCAGCCTAGGGCGGTTCCTTCTTCAACAACCTTCCGGGCTTGTTGGTAAGATGACATGGAGATCCCTGACACAGCAGATGCTTCATTGACGTTCAAAGCTTCAAAACCTTGGCTCATTGTCTCATGGATCTCTCCATCCATCTCAATGTATTTATAAGTAGCCAGATGACTAACAAAAATGTCCTCCTCTCCACAGATTGTGACAACTTGGCCTTCCCACTCAAATTTTAACTTTTGGTGAAGGGTAGACGTTATTGCGCCGGCGGCGTGAATCCAGGGTCTACCCAACAAACAGCTGTAGGCGGGCTGAATGTCCATCACATAAAAGATAGTTTTAAAGGTCTGCGGGCCAATTGTCACAGGCAGCTCAATCTCTCCCAGAACCGATCTCTTAGAACCATCAAAGGCTCTTACCACCAGGTTGCTGGGTCTCAATGCCAATCCATCATATTCAAGCTTCACCAGAGCCTTCTTTGGTAAGACATTCAGGGAAGAACCTGTGTCCACCAGCACATGAGAAAGGACAGCTCCTTTGCATTCCATGGTTATGTGCAAGGCTTTGTTGTGGTTGCGGCCATCCGCTGTCAAGTCAGAATTGGTAAACCCTAGCCCATTGCTAGCAGTAACATTACCAACCACGGTTTCCAATTGGTTGACAGTAATCTCCTCAGGCACGTAAGCTGCGTGCAAGACTTTAAGTAGTGCATTCCGATGGGCTTCGGAGCACATAAGCAGTGAGAGGATAGAGATTTTGGATGGCGTCTGGTGAAGCTGATCCACAATTTTATAATCACTCTTTTTGATGATCCGCATAAACTCATCAACTTCCTGATCAAATGGAGTTTTCAGGGCTTCTTTGGCAGCTGGATCTTCCTGCACCGGGCCTTTACCCTTTGCCTTGGCAGCAGCTTCTGCTTCGGCAGTAGGTCTTTGAACTTGTGAAGCAAAGAGACGTCCTCTTCGAGTGAAGCCTCCGCCTCCCCCCACATTATCTACTTGTGGTGCAGGTGTTGATGTTTCCAGAGTGATTCTTTTTCCTTCGCAATACAAGTCAGAGCCATAGTGCCAGGGGATGGCCCTATTGCTTTCATATGGTACTGGTCCAGGCACCGTGACAGTGACCGGACTGATTGCTGCTGCTGAAGGGACTGTTATTGTTTGTGGATCATAAAAGATTGTAACTGGTGCTCTGGCGGGAGCAGCACCTTCTGAATGGTAGGCAGAATTATTTTCAGGATCGTAGAATATGGTGACGGTAGAGACATCTTCATGATTGATTGCTGGTGTTGTAGGAGGTACTGTTGGAAGGACTGTTGTTGTTGCTGACGGAGATTCGAAATGGAATGAAGCTGAAGTTGTAGCAGGAGAAACTGTTGAAAACGGATCATTTGGGAGGACAGATGAAGTACTGGTTGATGTTGCTGGTGAGTTGTCGGGAACAATAGTTGCTGTAGTTGTAGGAGGTTCTGAAACCGTTGTTGATGAAGTTGCCGGATTTGTTGGGAATGATGTAGTGATCTGTAGCAGGCCACTCTGAATAAGGCTGTCAATGCCATTCCTCAGGTCCTCGCACCCATTCCATGAAATATTGCAATAGGGACACCCTAGTTCACACCCCGGAAATATATTGCTTTCGCGGAGCTGAGCTTTGATTTCCACCAATGGTGTCCTGATCTGATCCACACTGGTTATTAAATAAGACGGTTGGTCTTCTTCAATAGCATTAATTCGGGGACCACCATGGTTTGGCATTGGGTTTTTATTGACATTGGGCGGAGGTGCAAAATTCAGAGCCTTGGAGTCTACCAAGTCTTGTACCTTCATATGCAGAGCTCTGCATTTTTCTGTACTGTGACCAGGTGCGTTCGAGTGAAAAGCACACCTAGCATTGGAGTCATAGTTTCTTGGTAGACTGTTGGGATCCGGAGGCGCCAACGTTCTTAGCTCAACTAGGTTGAGTTTCAGAAGTTGTGGCAGCAAGGCAGCATATGGCATTGGGATCGGGTCGATCGCTCTGTTAGCTTGAGATGGCCTCTGTTGGAATGGCCTCTGTTGATTGTTGTTGTTGGAGTTGTTGTTGTTGTAGTTTCTTGGAGGATACTGATTCTGCTGATGATACTGAGGTTGTTGTTGGAAGTTTTGTTGAGGAGGTTGATAGACTGGCTGTGGATGAGCTGGAGCAGGGATAGTGACTGCTGCTATTGACTTCTGAGCATATTGGGGCCTACCCCTGTTGGTGTGAATGGCATTGGTCTCGCCAGTTCTTCTCGGGCCTGCAAAAGGCTTTCTTGTACCACTGGACGAGCTTGCACCGTTGTCTGAGATCTTTCCCATTTTCAACAGGCTTTCAATTCTCTCCCCAGCTATGACAACATCTGCGAAGCTGGTGGAAGAGAAAGCAGCTAACCTGTCAATATACGTTCCCTGGAGAGTGTTCATAAACATGTCTGCCATTTCTCTCTCAGACATTGGTGGTTGAACAGCAGCAGCCAGTTGCCTCCACCTTTGGGCATACTCTCAGAAACTTTCCCTTGACGACTGCGACATTCCCATTAGGAGAATCCTGTTGGGTGCCATGTCTAAATTGTATTGATACTGTCGGATGAAGGCTTCTGCCAGGTCCTTCCAGCATCTCACAGTTGCCCTTGTCAAATGGGAATACCATTCCCTAGAAGCTCCAGTCAAGCTATCTTCGAAGTAGAACATCCAAAGTTTCTCATCCATTGTATAGGCCTTCAGCCTTCCCAGAAATGATTGCAAATGAGTCCGGGGGCATGAAGTCCCATTATACTTTTCGAAACAAGGAGGCTTGAACTTATGGGGGATCCTGACCCCGTCTACCAAACCCATGTCCATGACGTCGAAACCCAAAGAATTTTGAGATTCTAAGGACCTCAACTTCTCAGCTATTTCTTCCAATCGTCTATCATAAGTTTCCTCTCCAGCACCCATTACTGTGAATTGGTCCTCCTGAGGATCTTCTTGAAGTACTCTGGCTGCTGTGGCTGTTCCTTGAATGTTTGCGGGAATATTAACCTCAGGATGTAGATGTGGACCAAACACAGGGGGGTTAACATGTGGTTGCACCCGTTCATTGTTACTTGTGCCTGCAGTCCCCACATGGGGCTCCTCTTGATTCCTCCCTTCTACCAAAGTTCTGAGCCTCTCCTGGCTTTGAGCTAAATTGTTCATCACTTCCATGAACTGGGTTATCTGGGTTCTCATCTCCAACCTCTCGTTGGCCATCTGGTTTCTGACCTCCGTAAGGTCTTGCTGCATCTGATCCATCTGGATTCCCGGAAGGTTGTTTCTAGTTGGGTACCTGTGTGGCCTGTTGAGAGGAAATACCCGGCGGCGAGCAATAATTCCTGAACATCACAACAGAGGTTAGCAACAACAAAACAAAAACCTACAAAACAAACAAAAGGGTTAGCATGCAATGCAGTTATGCTTATTTGTTCTCAAGGTATCCGGTTTGGCCTTCAGTTTTGACCCTTCCAGACCCTTGAAGATGCTGCTGTTGAAGTTGCTTTTGATGTGAACCCAGATAGAAACCAACACAAATATATTACAAAGGTGAAATAATACAATTTGTTCATTTTACAACACCGGCCCCCTAAGGGGTCAAAATACATCACAAAAAACAAAAGTACATGGAAAAGGAACAACAACAAGCAAATGATCAAACTCCAAGGCCAAACTCATCCTCACGAACTTCCTTGAGAAGTGCTTCGGTCACAGGATCAGCCGGATGCTCCGTGAGACTTCTGATGAGAAGGTTCCTTGTTGCAACAGCTGCAGTCAACTTCTTGTTCTGACTTTGGTCTTTAGACCTCTTCACTCATGCTTTGATTTTCAGCTCTGATATTTCCTCCTGGGCTGCTGCCAGGGCTTTTTCCATCTGCTCCATCTTGTCCTGAACTCTCTTGTCTTCTAGAGTACGGGCCTCAGTGATCCGGACCCACCTGGCCTGACTCTCTTTCAAATACAAGTCTGTCCTTGCTCTCTGGAACTGGGCTTCTTTACAAGCATTCTTCAGAATCTGTTCACCAGCTTTAGACTTGTTGATATAATCTCCAGACTTCTCGATCTTAGTCAAGTGTTCCACTTTCAATTTCTCCAATCTCTCAATCTCCCTCACACCTTCACTCCTTTCCCGGAGGGTCTTCTGCAAAGCCTGGGTTAGCTTCTCATTTCTTTCCTTCAAGCTCTCAAACTCTTCCAAACTGATGGTGGCAGGGGGTGGTGCTGAAGATGACTCAGGCATGTCTTCTATGGTGAAGGGCATTCCAGAGAATTGGGCCCTAGCATGGGACCACTCATAATATTATGCTGACGCCACATTATTGCACTTACCCAGAGTGGTGATTCCCTTGGTTTGAACATGATCCCAGGCCCAGGCAGCCTGCCTAACAGTTGCCAGACTAATCTTGTTCTCACAGTAGAGGGTCTCAGCCAAGTCCTGTACCCTAGGAGTATGAACCAGTGCATAGCCCAATTGCCTCCTGAACAGCAGAGGGTTGTAGTTGATACTTCCCTTAACTCCTATTAAGGGCACATTGGGAAAGTGCCCACAGCTTGTAATAATATCTCTGCCCTTGGTGCTTTGAGTACACCATCTGATGTCTGCTGAAGTGAGAACAGTGAGTCTCTTAGCCCAGTTGCTTTGCTGATGAGGATTTAGAAATGCATCTGTCCTGGGTAGATGCCTGAGAAGCCAAGCATGAAATAATGGAGCACAACACCTCACTAGCCTCCCCCTCTGCTTCTCATTCTTCTGATGTACTGAGTAATAGAGATCACCCAATAAAGTTGGCACTGGGTTCTTCAGGATGAACAAATGGATTGCATTCTTGCTAATGAATCGGGGCTCATCTGCAAACAACACAATTCCATATACACTTAAGGCCAACAGAGCACAAACAGCTTTCCACTCCCCCAGGGAGGCCTTCAGACTAGCTTGAGAAATCAGGAAGTCCAGATGAAATCCAAGGATCCCAGCTTTAGAGGTCATATGTTGCTCAATCAAAGCAGGTTCCAGGTGCAAAGCTTTTGCTATCTCTCCATTGCTGGGAAAGACCATTTCAGGGTTAAAAGGGATTTCTCTCCTGATAGGTAGACCAACCAAAGATGAGTATTCTTCCAAAAGAGGACCCAACTGAAAGTCTTGAAAGGTGAAACATCTCAATGGGGGGTCATAGAACTGAATACAGGTGTGGATGAGGCTCCTCTGAGATGGGTCCAGATCCATAACCATGTCCAGTATATCTCCATAACTCTCCCTGAACAAGGGTATGTGATCTGGAGTGATCAGGGTTTGGATTCTCCTGATGTCTGAGAAGTCTGGTTGGAAGAAATGATAGGTGATGTTGCTTTTCTTAGGAGCCATAGGTGCTGAGACTGAGTAGAGTGCTGATGAAGATGCTGAGGAGTGGGCCACTGGCTGGCTAGTGCAAGTAACTGAAGTATGTGGCTGACAAACTGAAGCAAGTGCTGGTGGAGATAGGTCAATACTGCAGATGGGGTCAAAACCAAAACCAGATGAAAATGGATACCCTGAAACACAAATAAGCACATGTTAATATGATGCAATGAGTATGTATGCAAAATGAAATGCAAGGGTTTGTGACTGAGCTGGATCTGATTAACTGCCTTGATATAGGTCCATGTGTGTTCAACAAATCCAGATGGAGGTCTAAAAATCCAGTAACCAGTGTGGGGGACTCAAATAAAGAGCCACATATCCAGGGTTTTAGAATCACAAGAACTATCCAACATGGAGCATTCTTAACAAAGTCAAAGTAACAAGGTATTCTGAGGTCAAGGTACCTGCAAACCTGTAAACAGCCCAACCTCCTCACAGGTGATGATCTAGAACAAGGATCCTCAGACTTGGATCAGTTATGAGAAGTGTAAACACTTCTAACCCGGAGGTACAGTGTTTACAATAACCATAACAATTCCTCCTCTAATTCACCTCAGTTTCTGAAGGTCAATACTAAAAGGTCATCCAGACTTAGCAGGCTTCCCAGATAGCCCTAGCATTGCAGGAAATCTGCAACACAGAGTTCTCAAGAAGAAACCCATATCTGAACCGTGTTTCATATTCCCGCACCAGACCGAAATGGAATGGGAAAGAATATGATTCACTCTAGCCTAGGTGTCACTCAGGTCCCAGGTATAGGACCTTAACTCTCAATGAATCACCCACCCACCAAGGCAAACAACAGATCCAGCCAGCAACAATGACAATATGATATATAAATGCAGTAAAGAAAGCAGTAAAGTAACTGTACATAAAGCAATAAACAAAAATAAATACAAGCACAAACAAGCACATAACACCCCAGTAAACACAAATCAAACAAGCGCTAGGAGGAACCCACAAAAAGAACCAGAAGCCCTGGTTGCAATATAAGGGTCCCCAGCAGAGTCGCCAAGCTGTCGCTCCCGATAAATGAAGCTGGTTCAGATAAAGGTACAGACGCGAACGGTCGGCGAAGGGGACAGTGAGAACACGCAGCCGTGAACTCACTGGGGATGAATAGAGTCGCCAGCTAGGCATTTTTATCCCGGAGGAAAGGCAATGCTGCATAGACCTAGAAAGATACGGATAAGACGGTTGCGAACCAGAGAGACTGAGAAAGGGGGTTGGTTACAACCTGGGAAGGTATTAGCACCCAGATTGTCCGTCGTACTCGACGGGATCCACGCTTAGAAGATTTGTGTTTTAAAGGGGTAGTGTCAGTGCAATTTGTGTATAAAATAGCTGGAAAAGAATGTACAGGTGTCAGTGTAAAAGGAGTGAAGTGTGATATATACAGTGTCAGTGTGAGAACTGGAATAAGATGCTCAAGATCATGAGGCTAAAGAATAAGGCTAGAAGAGGGGGAATATACAGAGACTTTTGTTCGATAACTGTTAAGTTATGCCTACGTATCCTCTCATGCAATGAGGAAGTCAGAACACCGTAGTTCGACCCAAAGAGACTGAAAGATGAATTGACTTGTGAACTGCTTATTTGCCTATGCTCAAGTGTATGACCTGTCTGGCTCAGGTGCTAACTGTCTTGCATTAGACGGAAGAAGCAAGTTCTCGTTTGTGAGTGAAGATGATGAGAAAAGAGTCCCGGAGGAGACGATTATTGTTTGTTTTTGTGTTTTCAGTCTTTTATTGCTTTTTGAAGTTTGTCATAGGATAATGAGCTTAAGCCTAAACCAATGGATTTGGTAAACTCATCACATCATCCCTCTGATTAGGGGTAATGAGAATACCTTAAGTGTGAAGTCAGATTCTCACACTTAATCACCTCTGGTGTAGGATTAAGATCATTAACCTACTTGGGATTATTTAGATGTTTTTGTGTTTTTGTTTAGTGTTGAGTAATGAGGTTAAGCCATAATCAAGGATTAAACAGACCCATTACACCATCCTAAAAGAAGGATGATAAATGAGAGTGTTTAAGCTGAGGAAGACTCCTCAACTTAATCCATGATTAGGGATTAAACTCATGACAAAACAAGCCTTTGATTAAGTGAATTTAATTAATGATATGGTGATGAAGTGAGTTTTATGGTTTGTAAGACAACTTGAGGGGGACTTGTCCATTAACACTAGGGTTAGTCCTTCTTAACCACTTAAGGAAGAATTAGAACCCTAATGCAAGGCCCAAGTTACAAGTGTGATGTCTTGATAATTATTAGATGGATTGATTAAGAGATTTAAACACATAAAGGGTTCAAGACTTAGGATTAAAGTTATACACTCCATCCTAAGAGAAGGATGCAGGCATAAGCTTAATCACAAAGTCTTAAAGCCTTTAGGGTTTAGTCCCTGATTATGAGGTGAGAAGAGAGGACTCAAAGAGAGACACAAAGGTAAAACTAAGAGGGGATACTAATCAAAACCCTAATTCATTGTCATGCTTGGATGATCCTAAGGTTTGTGAGGTTTCCAAGAACAATCTTCAGAGGAGCCACCAGGAAGCAGATGAACAAGATCAAGAGAAGCAAAGTGACTTGCTTCATTCAAGAAGTCAAGTCACTTGAAGAAAAAAAGTGGGAGGAAGAAGAATGAGCAAGCTCAAACTCATACACAAATAGAAATGCAGCAATGGATGCAAGAGAGATGAAAAGAAAAGGTATGAGAAGTGAAGGCAAATTCACTTCCCAAGTTTACTTACCACCTGAAATGTTAGAAAGAAATGCAATGCAATGCAAGATGAGATGAAATGACATGATGCTATACCAAACCAGAAGCATGCACATGATGTTAATGATGTTATGAGGTGCTGCAAACATGAGGCAAAGCAATGGGGATGTTCATACAAGATTATGAATGCAAATGATGCAAGCTAAGGAGCATGAACAAACATGGAAAGTTATGAATCATACAAGACAAATGACATGGCAAATATGAGATGCAATGGTCAAAGATGCTTCCTATATGTCTTAAGATGTCAAATGAATCACAAGAATGCACAAAATGCAATGACAAGTCAAGTTATGCAAGGAGGATGCAAAAGAAAGCCCAAATTAGGGTTCATGGATCAAACATCAAACAAAAACCCAAAACAGAAACAAAACCCTAAGATAAAAATGGAAAATGGCACTCAAAGAAAACCTAAACCTATAATGAACCACTGCCCAAAGGGGAGCTCTCAACTCTCAACCAAACTCAAGTTATGAATTTTCTAAGTTATTAGGGTTTTTTAGGGTTCTTAACAAAAGAAATGCCAAACAATTAGAAAATGAGGAAACAAATCATGGCCATTTTATCTTTGAAAATACATGCTAAACATAACACAATGCAAGAAGAATCAATGTCTCAACCTCCTCCAATAGGCAGAAATGATTTTTTGAACTTATGATCAAAATAATGCATAAAAATTGATTTAATTCAATGAAAAATTCTTAAAATGCATCAAGATCAAAAAAGAAATTTGGTTTGAAGGTTGGACAATGTTTCTAAATGTCTTAGAACATTTCATGAATTTTTTTGTAATTTTTAAATACCTAAAAGTATTTTTAATTAATTAATCCCCATTAATCAATTAAAAATAATCTTTTAAATATTTAAAAATACTTTTTTTAATGATGAAAAATAAAATAAAAATATTTTTGGGTCTTAAAAATTAATAAAACTTTTAAGAAAAAGTTTCATAATTTTTATGAATTTTTTGCTATTTTTAAACAATTATGCAAATTAATTGAAAAGAAATGAATTAAAAAAAATGAATTAAATGGAAGTATGCGCAACGTGAGGCTGGGATTCAATCTGGGCAGGATAGCATTGACTTGGCGCGTCATCTAAGGGTCATAATTCAAACTAACTTAAACCTGATTAATTAAATAATAATCCAAGATTAAGACTTAATGAAATGATCCAGGCCTTTCATTCACGCGCGGGAACCAGGATCTAAAGGCCCAGATTCAAACTCAGTGCCCTAACCCTAATTAATAATTAATCACTTTCAGGTCACCGGAGACGAGCTCCGGTCGTCTTCTCCGGTGACCTCCTCCCCTGAAAACTTCAAACTTCCTAAAAGCGTAACAAAAATGAAATCTAAAACCTGGGAAATGTTCCCCACATCCTCACGAATCAAACCCCTCTCTCAAAACAAATTTATATTTCCTAAATCAACTGAATCGAAGAGAATAAGTTCTAGGTCACGCAAGCTTCAGAAACAAATTAAATGCTCAAATCACAACCATTTTCAAAACCAATGGTACCAGAATGATCAGTGAAACAAACAGAACAAGTTTGTAACAAGAAAAATCATTTCTGGAAAAATAAATTTCAGGCTACCTGAGATTTGAAGCTCTCCACTTGAGGACTTTCTGGCTTTTTCTTTAAGTGCAAACCACTCCTTAGGACCCCTTGATGATGTTTGAATGCCTTAGAACAATTTATGTAGGCTGGTTGATGAGTTTCGAAAGCTCCTGCTTCAAGCTCAGTCAACAATGGCTATGGTGATTCTGGCTGATTCAGGCCATTATGAATGATGGTTTGTGGTCTAGATGATGTATGGAAAAGCTTTGCAAGGTTTGTTTGGCTGTTTGTGGCTTGTGGAGAGAGATTCGATAGAAAATGCAAGCTGAGGTGAAGAATGGTTATGGAGTGTTCAGGCTGTTTCAGGCTTGTGTTCCTGGTGCTGGGTGGCCTATGAAGTGTGATGAGTTGGATGATGAAGAAAGTTTTTGTGTTTGGTGGCTGTGTTAAGAGATTCGAAGCAAGTTGCAATGTGGAAGGTTCTTGTGAATGTGTGTAGTGTGATGGTTTCAGCCTTGCTTCTTGTTATGGCTAGCTTGCAAATTGATAACATAAACAAATCTGATTGGCTGGATGATGTGACTTGTGCTTTTGTGATTGGTAAGTTTGCTTTTGCCAAAAGTCAAAAATCTTGTAAGAGAAGCATGGGCTTGATACTAGCTTGGTACAAGGCTAGGTCTGGCGCATCATGGTGTGGTGAGAGAGCCAGCAAGGTCCAAAGGCCAAGGCAGCAAGTTGAGGGAGCATGATCATGAGTTTTGCAACTTGTTGCTTTATGGTTCACATGTGAAGAAAACCTTGTTACACAAACCAAACCATAGGCAAACTTGATCCAATTCTGATTTTCAGCACTTAGAGAATGTTTATGTGTTGGTTTGAAATGAATTAGAGGCTACATTTGGCTTTGGTTCAAGACTTTGCAAAATTTCCATTTGAAGCATGCCTTAGAAATTAATGATTTTTGCCAACTTTGCATTGCCATAACTTTTGATCCAAGAAGAGTTTGATCATGTTCTTGTACTTTTTGAAAAGGGAAAGATGGGATCTACAACTTTCATGACCAAAGTTTTTCCATTTGGAGCCTTTTTGGACCAAGAATCAAAGCTTGAAAATTGACCTAAAATGATGCATTCTTGAAAAGTCAACTATGCCCAAAAAGTCAACATTTGCAAAAACCCTAAATTCTTGATTTCTATGAACTTCAACCTTCTCCCATGATCAAATAAAGATCATATACACTCAAAATGATGAAGATTACCCATTGGTTGGGTCATTGGGGGCCTCAGATGCCCTGATTTTGCACTGACTTGTCCAGAAAGTCAACCCTTGATCAGATGACTTCCCCATGGAATTTCTTCATGAAAATTGATATGCATACTCCCTATACCATATAGAGACCAATGGAAACAAGAATGACCAAAAAAATTTGGGGTTATGGCCTCTGAAACCAAAACCCTAATTTTCAGTCAACTGTGCAGTTCATCCTGGCTCTGCATCCACTCAAACCCTAGTTCTTGTGATTCCTCTGCAATTTTGACTTTGAGGAGATGAAATATGATATAAGAACACACATGGACCCCTTTGAGTTGATTGGTGGCCTTTGGAGTGGCCCAAGATGCTTTGGGATTGCCCAGATCACAAACCCTAGGTGCAGATGACTTAGAAACTATGCAGTGAATCAAAAATGAGATATGAGATGATATGATTGTGTTTATGCATATGAGGATGCTCACAAGCCATGGTGTGAATGGGTGAGGGCAAATTTGGGGTGTTTACACCTGCGAGGCATAAACCTAACCCGAGAAGAACCGAGCAACCAGTGCGATCTTGTTTGTATGCAAGATGCAGATGAAAATGCAAAGAAAAACTTAGGGGAAAATTAGGGTGCAACAGCTGCCCCTATTTAAGTTTCTTCAATCTGAAGATATGAAGATTAACATCTTCGTCTCTGCAAGATGGGAGAGACTTAAATACAGAAAATCCACATTTTTGTCCTAAGAGAACATGATATGATATGAATATGAGATGGTATGCAAACCCAAGATCTCTGTGGGGAAAAACACGACCATTAGAGAGAAGCAAAAAGCTTGGGGACCTAGAAGAAAATCCCGCCGGGGAAAACAAAAGACACCAAAAGAGTTACCAGGAAAATAAATCATTGGATAACTGACTCCACATGGGGAAAAATTTCAATGATATAATCAACGTAAAAGATTAACCGAGGGGATTAAACACTCTGCCCACTCTTTGGGGAAAGAGGGAAATGTCCATGTCAAACTCTGATGGGGACAAATATCTTCATAACTTTGTTTGGGGAAACGAAGTAAAGATCTACTAGTGATGCAAATACAACATAATGTAATTTAATATCAACTCTGCTTAGGGATACCACCCTACTGAGGAAAGGTAAAGATCTGTCGGGGATGGGGAATACTTCCACGACCCATGTTGGGGACAAAAAATTTCTTAATCAAACTCCTGCAGGAAAATAGTCATCACATTATTCCTGCACCACTCGGGGAAAGAGTCATGCCACTCTTACTAAGCTTGGGGAAGGAGTTACGCCACTCCTGTCCTGCTTGGGGAAAGAGTGTAAAACTTGCTAAAGATAAAAAAAGATAAATCTGCTGGAAACTATCACGCGCAGACCTACTGGGGATCTAAGGAGATCAATCATCACTGAACGTTTGGACTTTTCGACCTATGTGGAGATACCAGAAGTTAACATCATAGCAAATCACATTTACGAGGGATTTTAAATCAATAATCAGTAACAGGTGAAAGAAAACCTCTAAACTGATTGATATACCAATACTTTTGTTGAGGGATGCAACCAACTTATGCTGAGAAGCAAAGACTCAGCCGGGGGCTTCCAAGAATTTTCAAGTCACGGATAAACTGCTGAGGAAGAGATCAAAACTCATCTGGGGATTTCCAAGGATATACCTTCCAACAACTCTTCTGGGGGAAGGGAACATAATAAAGAGTAATTACAATCCTTGCTCATGATGGTGGGGCACAAAACACCATTAGTATCAACATGCCAGGACCAATCAGGAATTCCATAAGGACACAAACGGATCAAACCCTGCTTTGGGAGAGACAAGTTACAGACATCCAGACTTTACCATTCCTGGAATCACTATTGATATCCTTTCTTTGTTCACAAATCAAGAGAAAATGTTTTTATAATCTTCAAAAATTAAATTTATTAAATTCCTTTCAAAAATCATCATCAACAATAAATTGAAACTTTGTAAACATAAACAATATAAAGAATTGCAAACAATTGGATAAAAGCTCAAATTCATTGATAGAATGGTAGTCAGCAAATGGCATGACTCCATGGATCATTACAAATTTTAAAAATGGTAAATACATGGAAAAGGGTTACATTGAAATACAATGATCATTATTCCCCCTATCAACTTTGAACTCCACTGTGTCTGAAACTTCAGTCAAGGATGAGTGAATAAGAATCTTTGATGGGCAATTCTTCTGAGGGATAGAATCTGAAATCCTCGGTCATCTCAAGTGATCCAGTATGTCGACACAGTTACTTGCCATGATCCCTAACTTTTGCCTAGATTGCCCTTTCGGATTTTCAATCTACCGGGATAATTATTTCTGTTTATGTCTCTAATTTTTTCCTGGACCGCCCTTTGGGTTTTCAATCCACCGAGACGCTCATTTTTGCCTAAGCCGCCCTTTCAGGTTTTCAACTTAGCGAGCTGTTCTTTTATATTTTTTTTCCAAGCGAAGTATTTCTTGACTGCATCCACATTCACAAGACGAGTGATCTCCTAACCATCCATAGTTGCAAGAATTAATGAACCGCCAGAGAAGGCTTTCTTGACAACATATGGGCCATCATAGTTCGGAGCCCACTTGCCCCGAGAATCTTTAATGAAAGACTGGATCTTTTTGAGCACGAGGTCACCTTCTCTGAATACACGAGGTTTGACCTTCTTGTCAAAAACTTTCTTCATTCTTTGCTGGTACAACAGACCATGACACAAAGATGTTATTCTCTTTTCCTCAATCAAATTCAATTGGTTAAATCTACTCTGACACCATTCAGCCTCAGTCAACTTGGCTTCCATCAGAACTCTCATTGTGGGATCTCAACCTCGACGGGGAGCACTGCTTATGTACCATAAACAAGTGAGAAAGGGGTTGCCCCTGTTGAAGTGCGGACAACTGTACGATACCCGTGCAAAGCTAAAGGGAGCATCTCATTCCAGTCCTTCTATGTCACAACCATCTTCTAAATGATCTTTTTAATGTTCTTATTCGCAACTTCAACAGCCTCATTCATCTTCGGTCTATAAGGAGAAGAATTATGGTGTTGAATCTTGAATTCTTCACAAAGATCTTTCATCATCTTATTATTAAAGTTCGAACCATTATCAGTAATGATTCTATTCGGAACACCATATCTGCAGATAATGTTATTCTTGATAAACCGAACCACAACTTGCTTGGTCACATTAGCATACGATGCCGCCTCCACCCACTTGGTGAAGTAGTCAATTGCCACAAGAATAAAACGATGTCCATTCGAATCCTTGGGTTCAATCATACCAATCATATCAATTTCCCACATAGCAAAAGGCCACCGGGAAGAAATTACATTGAGATGAGTTGGGGGCACATGAATCTTATCAGCATACACTTGGCACTTATGGAACTTTTTCACATACTTGCAACAATCAAATTCCATTGTCAGCCAATAGTAACCTGCTCTCAACATCTTTTTAGCCATTGTATGCCCATTAGCATGAGTACCAAAATATCCTTCATGAATTTCTTTCATTAACATGCCTGCTTCGTGTCTATCCACGCATCTGAGCAAGACCATATCAAAATTCCTCTTATAAAGCACATTTCCATTCAGGAAGAAATTTCCTTCCAATATCCTCAAAGTCCTCTTATCTTTATCAGATGCCCCAAGTGGGTATTCCTGACTCTGAAGAAAACATTTAATATCATGATACCAAGGCTTGTCATCATGGACCTCTTCAACTGCAAACACATGAGATGGTCTTTCAAGCCGCATCACTCTGATTATGGGAACGTCATTCCACTGGTGCACCTTTATCATAGAAGTTATAGTTGCCAAAGCATCTGCCATCTGATTTTCATCATGAGGCACATAATGAAACTCAACTTTAGTGAAGAAAGTTGATATCCTCCTGGCATAATCTCTATAAAGGATCAAGTGGGGTTGATGAGTTACCCACTTACCCTTGATCTGATTGATTACCAAGGTAGAATCTCCATACACATCAAGATGCTTAATCCTCAGATCAAAATCTTCATCAAGACCCATAATACAGGCTTCATACTCAGCTTCATTATTGGTACAAGGAAAAGTCAACCTCGCAGCAAAAGGAATATGTGAACCATGGGGAGTAATGATCATTGCCCCAATTCCTCTTCCGCGTGCATTCATAGCACCATCAAAAACTAAACCCCATCGAGATCCAGGCTCCGGCCCTTCCTTAATCAAAGGTTCATCACAATCTTTCATTTTCAAATACATCACATCCTCATCTGGGAAATCAAACTTGATAGGCTGGTAATCATCAATCGGTTGATATGCCAAATGGTCAGCCAAGATACTACCTTTTATAGCTTTTTGAGCTCGGTACTTGATATCATATTCTGACATTAACATTTGCCAACGAGCAATCCTCCCTGTCAAAGCAGGCTTTTCAAATATATACTTGATCAGATCCATTTTAGAGATCAACCAAGTTGTATGATTCAGCATATACTAGCGAAGACGCTTTGCAGCCCAAACTAAGGCACAACAAGTTTTTTCAAGCATGGATTACCGAGACTCACAATCAGTGAATTTATTAATCAAGTAGTAAATTGCATATTCTTTTCTTCCAGATTCATCTTGCTGACCAAGCACACAACCCATGGAATCTTCCAGCACAATCAAGTACATAATCAACGGTCTACCTTCCACTGGAGGAGACAAGATAGGAGGTTCAAGCAGATATTCTTTGATACTTTCAAACTCCTTTTGACAATCATATGTCAAGACACAACCTTTGTCTTTTCGAAGCAACTTGAAAATCGGAGCACATGTGGTAGTCATGTGAGAGATAAACCTTGAAATATAATTCAAACGGCCCAAGAATCCTCTTACTTGCTTTTCAGTTCTTGGAGCAGGAATTTCCTGAATAACTTTCACTTTATCTGGATCAACTTCAATGCCTTTTTGGCTGATAATGAAACCTAACAACTTTCCAGAACTTACACCAAACGTGCACTTGTTCGGATTCAAACGAAGCTTAAACTTCCTTAACCTTTGAAACAACTTTAGCAAATGTTCAACATGATCCTCTTTAGTCCTCAACTTAGAGATCATATCATCAACATATACTTCAATTTCTTTGTGCATCATATCATGGAAAAGTGTGGTCATAGCTCTTTGGTATGTCGCACCAGCATTCTTCAATCCAAAGGGCATCACTCTGTAGCAGAATGTTCCCCATGGTGTAATAAATATGGTATTTTCCATGTCCTCGGGTGCCATCTTTATTTGATTATACCCGTAAAATCCATCCATAAAAGAGAACACATCAAACTTAGTCGTATTATCTATCAACACATCAATGTGTGGCAAAGGAAAATCATCTTTTGGACTGGCTTTATTCAAATCTTTGTAATCAACACACATTCGGACTTTTTCATCTTTCTTTGGAACTGGCACAATATTGGCCACCCATTGAGGATAATTAGATGTCACAAGAAAACCTGCATCAATCTGCTTTTGAACCTCTTCTTTGATTTTTACTGCCATATCAGGATGAGTTCTTCTCAACTTTTGCTTCACAGGTGGACATTCAGGCTTCAGCGACAATCTATGCTCCACAATATCAGTATCAAGACCTGGCATGTCTTAATAAGACCAAGCAAATACATCAACATACTCTCTAAGAAGCTCTACAATCCTCTTCTTAACATCAGGACCAAGAAATGCTCCAACTTTGACTTCTTTCTTATCATCTTCAGAACCCAAGTTGACCATCTCTATAGATTCTCCATGAGGCTGAATAACCTTCTCCTCGTGCTCAAGCAACCGAGAAATTTCATCAGGATCTCTTCAACATCCTCTTCCTCAGCTTCAAACACAGGGAATTCAAAGTTGGGAGTGGGCATAGGATCATTGTTTTCAATGGTTTTATCAATCAATCTGCACAATGATTTTATTTTTATTTTAGAGTATGAACAAATGCAAACATCATGCAGATAAATAGTGATTATTATTATTTTGGGTTTTTTATGTTACCATTTTTCAGAATAAAGCAAAAAGGAAAAACACATATGGAAATAACAAAATAGCATTTTATTGATGATGATAAAATTTAAAACAAAGCCCGACAAACATCACTTTCACCTTGGGCAGAGTGAAAGGATTTTTGAAAGAAAATAAAACAAATTACTTTGAAGCATGAACAATAAAAGGAACATCAACAACAATCCAGTTCTTGCAAATCTTTCTGTGCGTAACAAAGTTAGGCATTTCTTCATCTTCATCATCTTCAATGATGGCAGCAGCGGAATGATCATTGATAAATCCGGCACTTCGGAATTCTTCCTGGATAGTCTTCGGGTCATGGAGAGCCATGCCTGATGTAAAACTAATACCAAATCCTTCTTTGTTGTCAACAACATCAATAACTCATCCCCAACCGTTAGATCGACCAGTTTCGAGTACGCGCAGAGCATCCTTGAGAGAAGACATAGGCATAACATTCTTCTTAGCAGCATTATCAACAACAGAAAGAGCCTGGAATGAAGTTCCCACCTCTTCTTCAGCATCAATGTAGGAGAAAGATGACAAATTGCTCACTAGCATCGCCTGTTCACCATCAATAGTCACTAATTTCCCATCTTTCACAAACTTCAGCTTCTAATGGAGAGTAAATGTCACAGCTCCTACCTCATGAATCCAGGGTCTTCCAAGGAGACAACTGTAAGCGGGTCGTATATCCATTACTTGAAAAGTAATTTGGAATATAAATGGTCCAATCAGAATAGGAAGTTCAACTTCACCAATCACAGTCTTCTTTAATCTGTCAAAAGCTTTCCCAATTATCCCATTATGCCTCATGGGAGCACCTTGGTACACAAGCCTTGACAAGGTCGACTTCGGCATCACATTCAGAGAAGACCCAGTATCAACCAGTACTTTAGACATAGCATCTTCCTGACAGTTCACTGAAATATGCAAATCCAAATTATGGTTCCTTCCTTCTTCAGGCAAGTCATCATCACAGAAACTCAAATTGTTATACGATGTGATATTAGCCACAATACTATCAAACTAATCAACAGTCACATCATGGTCAACATAAGCTTGATCAAGAATCTTCTGCAAAGACTGCCTATGAGCCTCAGAGCACATCAAGAGTGATAACACTGATATCTTCGACGGAGTATGCAACAACTGCTCAGTAAAGTTGTACTTGCTTTTCTTTATCAATTTTAACACCTCATCTTCACTATCACCGAACTGGCCTGATCGGGCAACAACATCCATAATCTGTTTACTCGCACTTGTATCTTCAACTCTTTCCGGAGGATCCGAAGCATAAACTCTACCACTTTGAGTAACCTTTGTCATATCAGCAATGCTAACCACAGACCTTGGAGAAGGAATAGGAACTTCCTTACCATTTTCTATCATCGTAGCATTATACTGGTATGGAACAGCTTTATCAGACTCATATGGCATTGGACCAGGAAAATTGATCACCAAGGGAGTAACAACATATTTGTGACTATCAAAAGAAATAACCACCTTCTCAGGAACAACCTTCTCAGGAATATTGAACTGAGGCACAATAACATTCACTTCATTTTCATACTCATCTCTTTTTACTGTCACTTCAATCAACTTATTGTCCATCATCTTTTGAATGTCTCTCTTAACAATCACGCAACCACGAGGGTTCACCGAACAAATACAACAACCAGCATAATCGTGATCAATATCGTGATATTCACTTAAGAAAGCATGCATCTCAACCAAAGACCTTCGAATATGGCGGACTTCATAAATCTTGAATAAACCAGGACAACCATCAACCATATTCACAGACGTATTGCCATGCTTCGGGAGCGGATTCGTCTTCACATTTGGATTAACATCATTGAAAGACAAAACATTGCTCCTTATCAATTTCTGCACTTCATACTTCAATGGATAACAGTTCTCAACATCGTGCCCCGGGGCACCTTGATGAAAAGCACAGTGAGCCTCTGGCTTATACCACCATGGGATAGACTCTGGAACTGGAGGTGGAGAATGTGTTTGCACAAGATTCTTCACAATCAAAGATGGAAGCAAATCCGCATACAACATTGGAATGGGATCAAAACTCGGCTTAGCACGATCCTGTTGATTACCACCCCGTTGCACAGAAGGTTGTTGATAACGAGACTGATACTTTGGAGTTGTTGGTACAGTTGGAGTCACATTAATTATCGGAGTTACAGAAGCTACATGCTGCTGATGACGATTCTCACGACCACGAGGTCTTTTGTAACTTTCACGAGACACAGCATTAGTCTCACCTTCTTTCTTTTTACCAAACTTAAACCTCTTAGAACTTGAGCCTACACTACTCTCTCGGCTCAACAGTCCCTCACAGACACCTTATTCTAGTCTCATCCCCATACTCACCATTTCAGTGAAATCAGAAGCAACACTAGCTATCATCTTCTCATAGTAGAAAGAACCTAAAGTCTTCAAAAAGATCTTCGTCATCTCTTTCTCTTCCAGAGGAGGAACAATCTGCGCTGCTAGCTCGCGCCATCTCTATGCATACTCTTTGAAAGTCTCTTTGTCCTTCTGGGACATAGCGCAGAGTTGATCTCTGTCTGGTGCCATATCAACATTATACTTGTATTTCCTAACAAAAGCCTCTCCCAAATCATTGAAAGTCTTGATTTGGCTATTATCCAAACTCATATACCATCTCATGGCTGCACCAGTCAAACTATCCTGGAAATAATGAATCATCAACTGATCATTGTCTATTTGAGAAGACATCTTTCTAGCATACATAGTCAAATAACTCAGAGGACAAGTTTTTCCTTTATACTTCTCGAACTCAGGCAACCTGAACTTGTACGGAACTTTGACATTAGGAGCCAGACAGAGATCATAGGCGTCTTTTCCAAACAAATCCTTATGCTTCAAGGCTCTCATCTCCTTCTGTATTTCAGCAAAGCGACCTTGAAAATCATCAATTCTTTCAATCACACAAGCGCCTTCACTGGGTTTAACATGGTAAATCACTTCATCATGGTGCGGAATAGTGTGCATCACAGGCGGTGCAGTAGTCATCACTGGCGGAAGAGTAGTCATCACTGGTGGAAGAGTATTAAATGCAGCAATATCAGGAGGAGGAGGAGGATAACCAGCAGGAATGAAATCAACTGGAATTCCCCACGGTGTACTAGCAGGCATGCGATAGCGAGGAGAAAGAACAGTCTCAACAGGAATTGATGCAGTGACAATCTCAGAGATGACTGTATTCTGAACATGAGAATTAGGAGGAGGTGGCTGATTCTGAGTAGCCACCAAGCTTTCCATCATGGCAGTAACTCTTTCCAATCTTTCCCTCAGATATGTAACTTCCTCGCGCAGCTCGCGATTCTCTTGTTGTAAGGTTTCCGACATCTTCTTCCGATTAGCTCGAGTACCAACTTTGTGAGTCAGCTTGACAGGAAAAGTGAATGAAAACCAAGAAACAACATAAGATCCCTGGACAACACTCAAAAAGCAAGACAAATGCGAGTATGATGCATGGTATGCGTATGCAAATACAAAGATTTCAAAGGACTATAAGATAAATTGCAATATTTATAAAGAAACATTTTTTAAAGTATTTAAAAACTTATTCTTAATAAAATCAAAGTAAGGATTACAATTGAAGTACAAGCCTCAACAATCCTAATACATGAGAAAAAGTAAACTAGGCCTAGGGGATCACATCTGAAGAAGATCTGAATCCCGGATGGTACTTCATGTGAATCCTCTTAATCTCTTTCTCGTACCGATTCTCCATGTCTTCCTTATCCTTCACCAACTGGTCAACAATAGCCTTCCAAGCACTGGACGCCAGAGGAATGGTAGATGGAGTATTAGTGGAAAATAAATCCTCTCTTGGCCTCTTCATAACACGCCGCTCAAGTAACTCAATGAGATCATCATTCTCCTTTAGTTGCTCTTGCATCGTAGTCTTCTCAGGTAGTCATTCTTCTTTCTCTTTCTTCATCTTGTCCAACTCTTCTTGAAGAGCAACCTTCTCATCAACGGGAGGAAGAAAAGCGGACAATGGTAGTATAGGAAACAAAGGCTCCTCGGGTGGATAAGGCATCTTGATCTTGGAAGCCCGAGATCGAACCCACTGGATGTAACACTCGGAGGGAGTAAGGTGTTGTCTTCCCAATTGACCCTTCTCTTTCTGATGAACCACATGCCAAGAATGAGCAACCCTTTTCTTCATTTCTACATGATCTGCACCATTAAGAAAGAGGAAATGGGATAAGGAAAGGTTGTTTGGTATGTCCTTCAAACAATATCCCAACTGTCGCCTAGCAAGAATAGGGTTGTAACTAATTCCCCCACGTGTACCAAGAAAAGGTACGTTAGGAAATTCTCCACAACTATCAATAAGCACTCCAGTATCATAATGGGAACAATACCAAGTCATATCCTTATGAGAAAGTGACATAATCCTTTGAGACCATCTTCGCTTCTCTCTATTATCCTTGAAGACGTCGGACTTTGGTAGGTGCGAAATAAACCACCTATAAAGAAGAGGCGCACAACATACAATCTCTCCCTCACCTTTGGAGGTCCTATAATTAAAAGCATGATACATGTCTCCAAGAAAAGTAGGTATCGGATTCCTCTTCAAGAAAAGCTGAATGGCATTCTCATCCACAATATCATCTAAGTTAGGAAATAAGACGATCCCATAAATGAGCAAAGCAAGAATAGCCTCAAATGCATCCTTATGACCCGAAGTAAGAGAAGTAGAAGCTTTCCCCATCAAAAACTTAGCATTAATACCACAGACACTCCCTTTTGGAAGAAACTTCCCATTAAGATCGGACTCCTTGAGAAAAAGGGCTTTGGCAATGACTTTGGTCGTAAGCTCCTTCTCTAAACCACTGAAAAGAAATTCCTTGTCCAAAATAGGTAAACCCATCCAATGAGAGTAATCCTCCAAAGTCGGCATAAGCTGATAATCAGGAAAGGTGAAACAATGATGCAATGGATCATAAAACTGAGCTAAGGTAGGGAGAATCCCCTCTGGTACATCGGTATCCAAGATAAATAAGAGATTTCCATAACATTTCCGGAACTCCTGGGTGTCAACCACCAATTCTCCTAGCTTTCTCATCTCTACTATATTAGGATTCTTGAAGGTGTACTTCTTTGTGTTCCTCCTTTCAAAATTCATAACCATAGACATCTGAAATTTTGCAAAAGTTCCTTATGAGTCCCTTGAAATCTCAAAAACAATGCTCATGAATGCATGAGTGCATGTATGCAACAACCACAAACAAGATTACACAAAGCACACAGGTTTAGGTTCCGAGTCACGAGCATGAAGTCAAGGTAACAGAACACCACCCATACAGGTAAGTACTAAGGGTTTGTCTTCATTGTACCTGCAGAAAACCAAAAGGGTGCTAACAGAGGTGCCCGGAGTTAACAGCCATCTTTAGAATATTATCAGTACGTTGGATTACTCCCAACCGATAAAATTCTTAAAATAGACCTCGTCTGAGTGTAGTATCGCGTGATAAACACCTCAGGTTTACACCCAGATGGTTTCCGCACTATGTTCCTAAATTGGATTGGATGGGTTAAGGGTTCTACGGTCCTTAGTATGATCAGCTCAAGGTCGGAAAATAATGCCACGTATGATTATTCATCATGACATTGATAATCCAAGAGAGCCTAACCGAGTGGAGATTATCAAATTGATATAGCTTTGGACTACTCCATCGCTTATCGCTTTGAATATCACCGTCCTATCATAAGTTCAACTCAGATCCGGTTTAGAATCTATCTCACTCACAGAGGATCACCAAAACCGAAACAGAACAAACAAATAACAAACAAAACAAAACAAAGCAATAAATAAATCAAAGTAGACCGAATCCACTTAGAGATTACTCCCCAGCAGAGTCCCCACTTTTCTATAGCGGTAAAAACATGAGTGTAAGCTATTAGTTAACTTAACTAAAAGTAAACAGAGTCGCCACTGCGCTTTATTTTTATTCCAAGAGGAAAATGAAAAAAGAGCGAATAAATCCTAATGAATCTAAAAGCAAAAAGCTAAAGAAACACAACAGAGAAACAAGTAAGGGGATATGTTACACAATGGGAAGGTTTTACGCAACCAAAATGTATGTGGTACTCCACGGGAGCCCTTTGAAAAATTTACTGCTTTTGGTTTGAAAATGGTTTGCAAAAATGAGAGTGGAGAGATGAGAGAAAGAATTTTTTTTTTTGTGTTTGGAGAGGTTTACCACCTCATGCCTACGTACCCACAAAGTGCAATGCAAGATCAAAACCCCGTAGTTCGTGGTACAAATAGTGAAAAGGGTGGGTTATGATTAATTTTATTAAGTGAAGAGAATTTGTCATCTTCAAGTGGATAGCCAAACAAATCTACCATGAGAATGAAGGCATGGACTCATACATCATTATGGGGAGGGAGCCAACTCGGATAAAATCAACGAGTATGCCACTAAACCCCCACAAATGACAAGAGACTCAATTACATCAAACTACAACCATGGAGATTGAGAGACTTGCACCCGACTAAAGAATAATGACTCATAATCGGCACTTTTTAAAAGAAGAAAAACAAAAGTGCACAAAGGCACAAAACAACTTGAATGAGTTTGATTCTTTTTATTTTTGAATTAAGGTCATCATGATTAGATTCATTAATTTTAAAAAGAAAAGAAAAAAAAAGTAAAAGCCACTTGACAAAAGTCAAGGTTTTGGTTTGTTAAAGAGGTGATGATTTTTAAAAAAAGGAATCCTTTGAAAAAGGGAGAAGGTTTTGAAAATTAAAGAATGGGAGGAGATGAAGGGACTATCCTAAAAAAGAAAATAAGGAGATAAGGGAAGAAAGATCTAACCAAACTTGATGACATTCCAAATTATGAGTATAAGAGTTACATCCTTATAAGCTAGCAAGTGGCCAAATAAAGGCTAAATCCAACTTCATGAAGATCAAAGCAAGGGAGAGAGATCCTAAAATCTAAGTCCAAAATCTCCACTCCAAAGCCAAGGATAGTAACCAATAGTCCTCAAATTAAAGTCACAAGTTTTTTAGAAGTTTAATCCTTTATTAATGTTTTTGTGTCCAAATGGACAAAAGGAAAATCAACATAAAAAATAATAACAAATAATAAACACAATATGGATGAATAAAGCAAAATAGAGTAAAAGCAATAACAGTGCACGAAATTAAATGTTAGTAACAAATGAAATTAAAGTGCAAGAATCTAAATATTAACAATAATAAAAGTATAATAATATTCACATAATAATGGTATGGTGAACTTAATCAACCACAACCAAAAAGATAGAGTAACCAAAATCGAAGGCAACTGGATCCGCTTAGCATCTTACACTATAGCGATTAATCAAGGCAAACCGAGTCGAATTCAATGAAATTTGAAAGGCGATTGGGAGACCCAAAACACCTACGCATCAAACATTCATAAGTTTCGATTCTTAATGCAATATGATTAACCACTTTGGGATTACGCGATCAACAGGAGATCCGGTCCACGAAAGTGAAAGTACCCAATTAGATTTTTATTCCGAAATTGGGACACATTTAGGTCTATGTTAAGCAATCGCCGAGTAATTTACGAAGTAATTACCCTACAAATGAGGCCGGCCACCACCAATTAAGGTGCATAATGTTAGTACTAATGCACGCGAGATAAACGATATGTAAATCGCTATCCGGACGCGTACCGCACAAAACTAAAGGTGAATACCAAATTGAGACGCACTCATAGTATTTTTTCCATCCTTAAGTTCAATCACTCATCTTGGTGGATTCAAGCATGAAAATGTATCACTAATGCAAAGTACCTTAAATGAATTGAATAATCCACTTAAAGGTAGTTTTGAATTAATGAACATTAACTACTCTAATCAACACCCAAAGTTCATTGAAATTAAGGAGAAATCACTCCCAAAGTGCTTCCCAAGGTAAAAATAAAAAGGATGAAGAAGAAGAAGAAAAAGGAACCAAGAAGGGGCTTAAAACAAGCCAAAAACACCATTCAGTCTTGCGTTAACCGGTTAACCAACCAATTGGTTAACCGGTTAACGCAAGCAGATTTTGAATAATTTGCGCTGTTTTGAAGATGGTTAACCGGTTAACGTTGTACCAGAAGCTGTGAAATGCAGAAAATTCATTATGATCCATTTTGAAACCTTTTCTCAAACATTGGATGATCATGATCTGAATTTGCAAGAATTTTAAAACCAAAATACAGTGGAATCCTTGCAATCAAACAACAAATAAAGATCCAAAGGATCTAGAATCAAAGGCACCAAAGATCTACATCTTGAATGTTGATGGTGAATATGGGTTTATGGAAGGAGAGGAATTACCAAAGTCACTTCTTCAAATTGGACCAACACAAGCTTAGATCTACTGAAATTGAAGAACAAAAGAATGAAAGGATGAAGGTTTAGCTCAAGTTAATCAAGAATTCAATGTGAATTCTTGATAACTTCAAAAGAAAGAAAGTGAGCTTTTGAGAATTTTGGCGTTGGGGGAGTAATTTGCAAGAGGTTTTGTGGCTATCAAAAGCTTGTGTAATGAATAAAATTGTGATCCTATTTAAAGGCCTTAGGTATGAGAATTTGGTGGAGTGGAGCTTGCTTTGGTAATTTGAATTTAGGTTTGATAATTGGAATTTTTGGTGGAAATGGAAAAGAGTGGTGATTAATGAGGGTTTATGGTAGGAAATGATCAAAGTGATGTAGAGAAATCAGAAACCAATGGATCTAAAATATTCCAATTAAATCAATGATCTAAGGGTGCTGAATTTGAATAAAAAATTCAAATTTCGCACTGGTTAACCGGATAACCATTTGGTTAACTGGTTAGCCAAGCTGAAATATGAATTTTTTATTCAAATATGGTTGCATGGTTGTTTCGGCCCGATTCTTGTTGTACGTCGAAGAAGTAAACACATGATCCTTGGAAATCCTTTGAGTTAATTAATTAATTTGGGAAATCGTCGATTAGATAAATTTGAATTATTTGCGGATAAACTTCGACTTTTGTCTGTGAAATTTCGCTCGAGCTGCAGGATTGTTATTTTTGGCATTTTCAATGGTTTCACTTCCTGAAAAAAGGTTAGTAAAAGGAAAAAAATATTTTTGGATTTTGACTAATGGTTAGTAAATATAAACAAATAAAGTAATTAAAGACAATGGTGATCCCCTGCGAGGCATAAACCTAACCCGAGAAAAACCGAGCAACCAATGCGATCTTGTTTGTATGCAAGATGTAGATGAATATGCAAAGAAAATCTTAGGGCAAAAATTAGGGTGCAACACTACTGTACCTGTTCTGGGCAGGCTCAATTCCCACAATTGGGCCAGGCAAACCAGCTCCACGGAACGCTCGATGTCGAGCAACATTGAGAATCATGGTCTCCGCCGACCAAAGTCATACCGACCAAGACGAAGTCTTCCAATGACTAGTTTTGACCGTTACCTATCTTTAGGGATTCCGCGATCCGCGCCCAACGGTGTGGACCAATAATCTTCCACTTGGCCCATTATATAAACCCTCTCAGTTGAGAGGGTCAGATATTCAATTCTCTGACCTTAATTCCTGTACTTGCTCACTCTTTGCTTAGTATCTTACTTCAGCATCGGAGTGCCTTGCAGGTACACCCCCCTCCTCTCCTTATCAACTGTCTTTCAACAACGCTCGAAGCCAGCCGTATCGGATCCTAATCTCCAGGTACGATCAGGTGGCGCCGTCTATGGGAAACTGATTTCCCCGTTCTTCTCTCTCAAAGTCTTCAAAGAACCAAAGGTTTTACCAAGATCCATGGCTGCTCCAGACAATCCAGACAACCGATCAAACGACGGCATGATCCTTACGTAACGTGAGAGCAACATTCATCATCCTCCTCACGAAGAAACCGTGCAAGATCACCCAGACGGGAAGACGACTACGCCTTCTCCCGACCGCGATCAACCTCTGGAGAGTCGCCCGGAAGTCCTTTTTCCCTCGACTCCTTCAAGATCCGACTTCGCCGCACTGGCCGAAATCCTGATTCAGACAAATCTGCTGCTCCTCACCCATGGAGAGAAAATTTCCCGTCTCGAGGACAATTACTGTCGACCCCAGTCTCCCGCGAGACACCAGAGAAGGCACAATCCCTCTCCTCCCAAGAGAAAGAGGAAGGGACACATCGACGAATCTACTGGCGACAAACGACCTCGCCAGTCTCCTCCGCGGTCTTCCCCTCCAAGAAAGTCAAGAAGAAGCAGATCAAGATCTGCATCTCTCCGACGAACGAAGAAGCACGCTCCCAGGTCCCCTTCGTTCAACTCCAGCGACGACGAGGACGCTTGAGGCCCCCTCTCGTCGGAAATCATTGCGGCTAAACTTCCAAGAGGTTTAGAGAAACCTCCACCGCTAGGCTCGTATGACGGAACCACAGATCCAGACGAGCATATCGAGAATATCGATGTGCTACTCGACTACCGAGGAGTACGAGGAGCGATCAAATGTCGCCTCTTTCCTACAACCCTGAGGAAAGGAGCGATGACATAGTATAAAAGCCTCGAAGCTGAATCCATCACTTCCTGGAAACAACTTAGACGCACGTTTTCCAGGAACTTCACCGCCTCAAGGAGACACCCAAAGACAGAAGCTTCGCTCGAAGCGATCATCCAAGGGAAAGACGAGCCTTTGCGAACCTACATTGAAAGGTTCAACAAAGAGGCAGTCCAGGTGTCCACAACTGACGATATGAAGAAGTATTTGTTGGAACGAGGACTGCGCCCGTCAACAGATTTCCACCGGGCAGTCGGCATCGAGACCCCTGCCACCCTTGACGCATTCTTGCTGAAAGCCCAAGCTTATATCCAATATGAGGAAAAGCAGGCTTCCAGCTCCGTACGAGACGCTCGACGTCGCGAGGATGCGAATCCCTTCCAAGTCGATGAGCCCTCGACATCTTGTCGGGGAGGAGACAAAAGAAAGGATGACCGCTCCCGTGAACCGCAGGAGCACAGAGGACCTGTCGACCGATTTCACGAATATACTCCACTCCTGGAGTCCAGGGAGAAAATATTGTCCGAATGTGCCAACTCAGAATTCAGGCAAGCAGGGGTACGCTTTCCGAAGCAGCAACCTAGCAAACCGGGCACAGACAAAACAAAATATTGCAGATTCCACAAAAGTCATGGCCATAATACAGAAGACTGCATCCATCTCAAGGACGCAATCGAAATACTTATCAAGGACGGGCACCTTAAGCAATTCACCAAATCCAGGGACACTCCTCGACAAGAAGCACAGGAGACTCAAAAGATCGAATAGGCTGTACCCGTTCCTGCAGATGCAAACATGTAAGTTGCCTTGAGCATCTATCGCCCGGAAGATTTCTTCCTACCCGATCACATTGGGAGTCCGGGGTACCTTTCCTCCCATAACCCATGGGAAACCTTTCCATCCGCAATGGTCATCTCAGGGGGGGGGGGGGGTCAACAAAATCACGGTCGGATCCGTAAAGCAAAAATTCGACCAGCTGATTGCAAAGGGGCCCGCGCAGAATGCAACCCTGGACCCACCAAGAGAAGGCACGGTACCCCTTGCCTTTTACCGAGAAGAACTCTTGGGAGGGGCGCCAAACGCCAGCATCCCGCTACTCATCCGGGCGCGAATGGCGAATTTTGATGTAAGAAGAATCTTGGTGGACCAAGGTAGCTCCTGCGACATTATGTACTCCCAGTTATTTTCAACACTCCAGTTGAACGAAACACACCTGACTCCATACGTCGGGTCATACTTGCAAGGTTTCAACGGGGCGGTCTCTCGACCATGGGGCTACGTCGATCTGTTTGTCACCTTCGGAGCAGCCGAAACAGCCAGGACAGTCTGAGTCCAGTTCCTAGTCGTGGATTGCCCGTCGCTATACCAGTGTATTCTGGGACGACCAACACTAGCCGAGCTGATCGTTGTTCCATCCACCATCCACCTAAAAATGAAATACTATACTACTTCGGGCAAGGTTGCTACACTGCACGGGGACGTCGATGCTGCTCGCCGGTGTTTCGAAGCGGCTTCTAAAGGTCTTAGCTCAATATCCTACCAATCAAACCCCTCAGCATTGACTTCACCAGATACTCCACAAACATCTAGGACCTTTCCTCAGATAGATTCGATCGATCTGGACTGCAGATTTTCAGACGACAACGAGGGCATTCAAAAACCAACCGATTCACTATCCAGGCCAGTCCCAGACGGAGAGCTCAAGCTGATTCCTCTAGGGGATGACCCGATCCGGTGCGTTAAGGTCGGAACACATATGCCCGACTTGGCAAAACGAAAGTTGGAAGCTTGCCTCAAAGGTAAAGTGGATCTATTCTCCTGAAGCGCTGCAGAGATGCCAGGACTCGACCCTGAGACGGCTTGCCATCACCTCTCCATCGACCCAACACATAAAGCGGTCGTTCAGCGCAGGAGGAAGCAGTCGACCAAAAAAAATGAGGCAGTTGAATCTCCTGTTAAAGACCTCCTAAAGGCAAAATTTGTAACCGAGGCCAGGTACACAACCTGGCTCTCAAATGTTGTACTTGTCAAGAAATCTAATGGAAAGTGGAGGATGTGTGTTGATTATACTGATCTCAACCGGGCATGCCCGAAAGACGCATACCCTTTACCTATCATCAATAAATTGGTCGACAATTCGTCCGGCTTTAAACTATTGTCCTTCATGGACGCCTACTCAGGGTATAATCAAATACCCATGGCCGTGTCCGACAAAAAATACACGGCCTTCATGACCGAATCGGGCAACTATTATTATAACGTTATGCCCTTTGGTCTAAAAAACGCATGCGCGACATATCAGCGCATGATGAATAAAGTATTCCGGGCAGAAATCGGAGACATGCTCGTCAAATCTCAACAAGAAGCGGACCACGCGTCCCACTTACGAAAAATGTTCGATCAGGCACAGAAATGCAAAATGCGTTTCAATCCCAAGAAGTGCACATTTGGGGTCCGAGCAGGGAAGTTCCTCGGATTCTATCTGACCGAACGAGGCATCGAAGCCAATCCCGACAAATGTCGGGCATTCGCGGAACTTCCAACTCCTAATTCTAAAAAATCCATACAATCACTAAACGGGGTCCTCACTTCCCTCGCTCGGTTTATAGCAAAATCCGCTCAACGCGCTCTCCCCTTTTACAAACTCCTCCGCAAAGAGGCCACTTTTGAATGGATGGAGGAGTGCGAGCTAGCATTGTCCCACCTGAAGAAGGCACTATCTGAACCCCTAGTTTTGTCCAGACCTGAAGAAGGGGAAACACTTTACCTCTATCTCGCCGTCGCAAACGAAGTCGTGAGCGCGGCCCTCATACGCGACTTACCCGAGGGGTAGAAGCCTATCTATTTTACGAGCAAGGCACTCCATGGCCCTGAAATTCGATACCTCCAGGTAGAAAAGGTGGCCCTGGCCCTCCTTTTTGCAGCCAGGAGGCTACGCCATTATTTCTTGGCCCACACCATCATCGTAAGAACAGACCAACCCATAAGACAATTGCTCGGTCGACCAGACATGGCCGGGCGTATGTTAAAATGGTCGTTGAAACTATCTGAGTTCGACATCAAATTCGAGGGAAGACAAGCCCTCAAAGCTCAAACGCTGGCCGACTTTGTGGCAGAACTCACTTTCACTGAGCAGGAGCCAAAATCTCCATCCAGATGGACTATCTTCGTGGACGGAGCATCCGGTCCAGCAGGTAGCGGAGCTGGGGTTATTTTAGAAAACGAGGAAGGGAACATCATCGAAGTATCCTTAACATTATCTTTCCCCACTTCCAACAACCAGGAGGAATACGAGGCCTTCCTAGCAGGCATACGGCTCGCGACCGACCTAGAGGCAGAGGAAATCACAATCTGCACGGATTCTCAGCTGGTCGCTAGCCAAGTCCGAGGAGATTTCCAAGCCAAAAACGATAACATGGCCGAATACCTAGCACTCGTAAAGGGCGAACTAAAGCGATTCAGAAGCGTGGAAGTCAAGCACGTCCCGCGAGAGAACAATACCCGAGCTGACGTCCTTTCCAAGTCGGCAAGCACTAAAAGGAAGGGAAACAACAAATCCGTCATACAGAAAACACTTCCCCAACCAAGCATTGGGCAGTCATCAATCCACCTAGACGTTAATCTCGTGGGCGACGCGAACTACTGGATGACCCCAGTGTTTAACTACCTAACCAAAGGGGAGTTACCGGACGACCCGAAAACGGCCAGCATCGTGCGACGAAGATCATGCTCATATTCTCTAGTGGGCGGACGTATGTATCATCGAGGATTCTCTACACCTCTCCTCAGGTGCGTAGATGAGGAGAACATCCCACACGTACTAAGAGAAGTCCATGAAGGAATTAACGCGCAACATCCAGGCGGACGATCGTTGGCCCGAAAGATTCTCCGAGCAGGATACTATTGGCCTACACTCCAACACGACACGAAAGAACACGTGAAAAAGTGTGACAAGTGCCAACAACACGGGGACATACACGTAGCACCTCCTACCGAGCTGAAATTACTATCGTCGCCATGGTCATTCGCGTGGTGGGGAATGGATATCTTAGGACCATTCATCGTTGGATCCGGCCAAAATAAATACCTAATTGTAGGCATCGATTATTTCACCAAGTGGATAGAAGCTGAGGCCTTAGCCAAAATCACTGCACTCAACATACTACGCTTCTTCAAGAGGAACATCCTCGCCCGATTCGGAGTACCGCTCGCCATTGTGACCGACAACGGCACTCTGTTTACAGATAAACACTTCAAAGAATTTGTTGCATCAGTAGGAACAAAACAGCACTTCGCTTCGGTGGAGCACCCCCAAACTAACGGGCAGGTAGAGGCCGCGAATAGGGTAATCCTAAGAGGCCTGAAACGAAGACTGGACGAGCACAAGAAGCACTGGGTCGAGGAGTTACACAGCATGCTGTGGGCGTATAGGACCACCCCCCACTCAACCATCGGGGAGTCCCCATTCCGGTTGGCATATGGGACCAAGGTAGTGATCCCTATAGAAATGCACATCCGGTCCAGGCGAACAGAGTCCCCAATGGACCAAGACACCAACTCCGAAGCCTTGAGAGACGAGCTTGATCTGGTCGAAGAAGTCCGATCAGAAGCTGCTCTCCGGGAGGCCGTGCTCAAACAAAAAATAGCCACTCGATACGATTCAAAAGTCATAAGGCGATCGTTCGAGGTAGGCAGTCTTGTTCTCATAAGAAATCACAGGGACCCCTGCGAGGTAAAACTTACACCCAATTGGGAGGGTCCATATCGCGTCCGAGCTAAAACCAAAAGCTGAGCCTATTATTTAGAAAATCTACACGGGGAAGAACTTGCTCGGCCATGGAACGCTGAGAAGCGCAAGCAATATTACAGCTAACTCACAAAGTCACCTTGCTCAACTCTCAAGCGAGGAGCGATAGGACTGACTAAGAAATGCGTGCCCAGGTACAAGCTCGACAGCCCAAAATAACATGATCATCAGGGTCTCCCTCCAAGAGAAGGAGAAAACTGTTGCACAGGTGGAAGGGCAAAGTCATGGAAGGGCAAAGTTACCCCTAGGACCGAAGTCGCGTACTCATACATAGAAAATTTTCGACCGCCAAAATCCGAGAAGATGCGGTCGTCATCCCCTGGGCAGGTAACGATCCAGTCAGCAGGGTCACCAACAGCGGGCAGCGGTTCCACGCGAGGCCTCGAAAACGAAGACACTTTATCCAGCAAATCCTCCACCACCCATTCTTCGGGCGAGGTCCTTATTTCTTCAGGGCAGCAAGGCGAATCTGCTGAAGCCCCCTCCTCCATGGTGCTCGCGTTCGATTCTCCTGAAGAACTCTCGGAGTCGGAGGGAACTGATGCAGAAGAGCCAGAGTCTTCCGGGGACGTTTCTTCCGAGGAGACCTCCAGCGGGTCCATGAGCGAGTTTTCACCTAAAAAGAAGAGGAAAGGCATCATTGAATTCAATTAGGAATATCAAATCCACCCTTCCACTGCTCGACAAGTGAAAGGGCGCACATCGACCCAGGAACAGGGTCCCGAGCTATAGCCCTGGCTAACCATCGCTCAAGGTGATGGCTAACGCCCAACTTCAGAAATGACGAAATCTAAGCCTAAATTCTTATCAGATCCTAAGTGAGGGTCGACCAACACCTATGTCGACCATAAGCTAGGGTTTGTAGCCGACCAACAATGGTGGCAGAGATTCTAATACTCACTAGTTTAAATCTAAAACTACCGAGAAATCTACCCTAAACCACATACATTTCTACGATATCTAGCCTATAACTACCATAAACACCAAAAAGAAACCGTACCTTGAGCCTGGGAAGCCATTTGTAGAAGAGATTGATTCTGGAAATGGTGGTCGACGATGGGAACTGGTGGTCGGCGGCTGAGAATGGCTGTGTGTGAACGAGCAGAGCAATTGAGAAGAAGATTGAACGAAAAAGTTTGAAATAAAGCTCTGAGATCCTACTTATAGGGAAGGGAACACGTGCAGACGCACGTGACCCCTACCCCTAGCCAATTATTACCTACGCACTAGCCTCTTCAAACAATAATTTATAACCACGAGCATTGTTGAAATGTTCTTAATCTTTCAAACAAATTTAACAAAAGCATATGTCATAGGATTCACTGATTGATCCTACAAGTAAACCAATTTTTGGAGACCAGATGTTGTTTACCAATTTTTTCGATAAACACCACCATGGTCCAATTTTTGGGGAGTGATATGAACATCTTGTCTGACAACCAAACTAAAAGGTGTACCATCATGTGTACTCGAGGTTAAAGCTCCCCTAGTAGATTAGGTACCCAGAATACCAACCAAAATGGAAAAGCTTGAACCTCCATTTTCAGCCACCACATTGCTTCTTCAGTTTTCATTGCATCAGCACAACCAAAGAGATGTCATATGAGAGGTGATCCAAGCAACTAATCAAGCAAGATTTATATGCCCACTTACAAAATATGGTCTTCCCTTTCTTCTCTGTTTTGGCATCCACCAATAAATGGGTCTGGATGGACCTCTTCAACCGTTTTTGTCACATAAAATACTTGGCTAATCTCAAGTACTTTCTTGGTCTCTAAGTCTGACTCACAACCAAAGGAAATCATCTATCTCAATGAGAATATACCTTAGATATTTTATCTGATACTATTATTCTAAAAGCTAAACCTGTTCCAACTCCAGTGACTAAAGATTATAAACCTTTTTATGATACATTTGATCCTCCTCATGATCCTACTGCCTTTTTGCCCCCTTATTTACTTAACAAACACATATCCTGACATCAGTTTTACCGTCCAACATCTTATCCAATTTATGAAGCAACCAACAACAAATCACTAGATGACATTGTTATAATTGTTCATTACATAGTTGTTATCATTTAATTCTCATATTCATGCCAAGAATTTGGGTGACTCTAATTGGACTACATGTCGTGTGACTCATCACTCAACAACATATTTTTTCCCTTTTATAAGATATTCATTAATCTCATGACGATCAAAGAAACAATGTATTATCTCACATTCCTCTCTAGAAGCTAAATACATGGGTCTCACCTCTATTACTTATGAAATTCAGTGGTTTTTGTTCTTACTCCACAATCTACACATTCATTTCACTAAACCTTATCATTTTTATTGTGATAGCAACTCTGGACGACATATTGTAATGAACCATACTTTTCATGAACGAGCTAAACATTTTGATATTGAATGCCACATTGTTCACCAAGAACTTTAAAGTGGTATGTTTCATCTCCTACTCATTACTTCTTCAAATAAACTTGCAAATTTTTTCACTAAGCCTTTGAAACCATTAATCTTTTCTACTATTTTTTTAAGCTTAAAATGTTAAACATACGTTCTCCAGCTTAAAGGAGACTATTAGGGATTAATTGTTATTATTTTATTCTCCTTTCTACTTGTCGTACATACAATAATGGTAAACCTTCTTGTGATATTCTAAACAAGAGGTCTTCAAGGTTGTGGTATGCAAAAAATGATGGATTTGACATATCATGTGAAATATATATGCAGAGTCTCGAAGTTATAATCTTAAGCATGACTTACACGACCCACTATATTAGAGAGTGCGGTGGATGATCCATCACTGAAGACATATCAAGATATCATCAATGACGCACGTCAAATCTTGAGGTTATAATTTCATATGTCACTCACATGAGTCCATTCACTAGATAGCATGTTGGTTGACTCATTACTGAGGATGCAGTGTGTTTGCTTTTACATCCGACACATGTGTTAGCTTGTCTAACCTCATTTATGTCATCTCTCTGCATCTCACATGGTCAAAGGCGAATAAGCCGAAGTTATATTATGTGAGCTTGAATCACAATATTTCATATCAGTCTACAATCTCCAAACACGAGACTTATAAGAGCGAAGTGCATAAAAATATATAACAATCCGCATCAATTATTTATAAGTTATTTATGATTTTTAATACTAAATGATATGCATTTCTTTTCATTTAGTTAAATAAAAATATATTTTTCCATTTATTCTATTAAACACATGATCAATTTTCACATATTAAGATATATAGACAAATGCAGTAACGATTAAAAATATTTTGTACCGTGTGGAATAAAATCATCAAAAAAAAGGCCATTCTCTCAAGCAAGCAACAATTTTCTTCTCTACAAGAACTTTTCAATTTTTCTATTACCACTTCCATATTATCCATTAAATTACCTTTGAGGCTGCTTCCCTTTAATTTCCCTCTTGATAGGAAATTTCCCACGAAGCCATTTGTACACGCCTCATTCTCCCAACCCCCTTTGACCAGTTACCCTCTTTTGCCTGTCTGCTACTATCAATCATCTAGATTAATTTAATCTTCATATCATAATCAACCCTCCATTTGTTCTCAACAAATCTTTTCTCACTATAATAATAATCAACTTTACTTTCCATCTTGCACCTTAATTGTTATTGCAATTTGAACCCTTCTCACCCACTTCCACAACATTATTATTATTATTCAATCAAAGAAAAAATCAAACCCAATATCATTCAAATAATTCTCCTCATTACATCACATAAAATACCATACAGATATAAATACTTCATCTTTCATATTCTCTAATCAACTTCAACTACATATATTTATTCAAAAAACAAAAACAACCAAACATTCTTTCTTCTAATTCAAAGAACAAGATGAATGACTTATTCTCCGGCTCATTCTCCCGGTTCCGCAATACCGATCAAGTCTCGCCGGACAACCACCACCATGTCATCGAAATGTCATCCCCGAACACCGCTCAAAGTGGCGTACACCTCGACAAATTCTTCGAAGAAGTCGAAGCTGTTAAAGAGGAACTCAAGGAACTCGACCGTCTCTACGAAAACCTTCGAACCTCCAACGAGAGAAGCAAAAGCCTTCACACTGCAAAGTCTGTAAAAGATGTTCGCTCCAGCATGGATAATGATGTGTCTGTCGCTTTGAAGAAAGCTAAACTCGTTAAGATCCGGCTCGAGGCACTTGACCGGTCCAACGAGGCTAGCAGGAGTTTGCCTGGTGCTGGACCAGGTTCGTCCTCGGACCGGACTAGAACATCCGTGGTGAGTGGTTTGAGAAAGAAACTGAAGGACTCTATGGATAGCTTTAACAACCTTAGACAAGAGATATCATCAGAATACAGAGAAACCGTACAGCGTAGATACTATACCGTCACCGGAGAGAATCCAGATGATAAAACCGTTGACCTCCTCATTTCCACCGGTATGTACATGCATATATATCTGATTAAATCAACTCAGTAGATAATTGTGCAGATATATCAGATAAAAAAATTCATTTCATTGTATATTATCATTTTGGATTATAAATATTCTTGTTATATTTTGATTGAAAAATGTTATGTAATGTTATGTAACAGGTGAAAGTGAAACGTTTTTACAAAAAGCGATTCAGCAGCAAGGTAGGGCCAACATCATGGACACAATCCAAGAGATTCAAGAGAGACATGACACAGTGAAAGAGATAGAGAGAAATCTACTAGCACTGCACCAAGTGTTCATGGACATGTCTGTTCTGGTTGAGTCACAAGGTGAACAGTTGGATAATATTGAGAGCCACGTGGCACGTGCTAATTCGTACGTGAGAGGTGGGGTCCAGCAGTTGACTGTTGCTAGGAAGCACCAGAAGAATACCAGAAAGTGGACTTGTATTGCGATCTTGATACTTCTTATTATTATCTTGATCATAGTTTTGCCTATTGTTCTTAAAAAATAATTTGAGACTTTTCAAAATGGGATATTGTTATATTATAATTGTATAATCTTGGTGGCTATGACTAGTTCAAAGGCTATATGTTAGTCAAGTCAATTCATGCTGCCTTGACAATTGATTGGTTGGGTTGGTGTACATGTTTGAATATTGAGAGTTAAGATATTTTGTTTAGGTGATTTCTAGAACCTTATGATGGTCATGGTCTTTTGAGGGAAAATTTAGATATGAATTTTATCTCATTTTGGCATGTGGATTGAAGGAGAAGGTTAGTTGGATGTTCATGGTTGTAATTTTTTTTTTATTATGTTAATTAAATTTATATGTATGGGTGAATTACCAAGTTTATGTGTGGTAGGAGTTCAATTGTTTTGTGTGTTTAATGTCATTGTACAAAAGAATTGCACTTTTATTTTGTTGCATTTTTGTAGTTTACAAATAAATAATTGAATTGCTTAGTTTTATTTAGATTCCTCTATCATTATATTGTTGATTGTTGGTATAATACAAAACAAAGTAATGTAACATAAGTTAACATTTGTTATAAAATTACCCAAAACCACATCATGATATGGAAAAAATAGAGATAAAAGAGAGAAAAAGAAGAAACAACTATTCAAATGTATCTTTTACATATTGCAATATAAACTTTATTTGTGGAATAATACTAAATATCAGTAGTGTGAAAAAATACCCGAGTTTACCAAACGTTTGAAATAATTACATAGTTATCATCAAAGTTTAGTTATTTTAAAAGGAAAGGAAATATATCGATAAAATCCTTAACAAATAAAATATGATCGTCGTAATCAAATTCGTGTTCGGGAATCAATTATGCAAGAAGAAGATATTAGCATCCCTCATATACATTATACTCAACAAAAACCGTTTAGTTAGTCTTGCGAATAAGTATTAGAGTGATAGTATTTTCCTTCTCTAATTCATATGAAAATGGAAGGAAAAAAAACTAAGAAATAAATTTTTTATTTGGGTGCTTGATAAGATTGCGAGTCTTGCTCCTACGTATCCTCAAGTGCGATGAAGAATTCAAAGTTACGCAGTTCTTAGCAAGAAAAATATATTTTTGGATATTTTATCATAGTGCTTGACGAGATGTTGAATCTCACTCTTACATATCCTCATGTGCGATAAGAAATTCAAAGTTACGTAGTTCTGGGCAAGACAAATGTATTTTTGGATTTTTTTTATTATAATGCTTGACGAGAAGTTGAATCTCGCTCCTACGTATCCTCTAGTGCGATGAGGAATTCAAAGCTACGTAGTTCTGGGTAGAAAATATTTGTGTGTTGGTTGATTTTTGTGAAAGACATTTGGGCCGCATTCTAACAGTTAAACATTGCTTGTATGCTCGTGCTTCGGAGGCTTAAGCATTTTTTTATATTGCAGTAGAATGGATTCTGTTTGTTCGCAATCTAGCGGTTAAACGTTGTTTGAATGCTCGAGCATTAGAGACTTAAGCGTTTGTTTGTATGTTGCATTGGAGTGGATAAAATATCATTCGTTTATGAAAATGTTTGATTCTTGATTGCGCTAAGGTATAAAAAGATAGTTTGATTGGTTGGATTGTTTTTAGGTGGATGTCGAGTATTCAAACGATAAGTTAGAATAGTTATCATCCAAATAATCGGGGAATATGATAGATATTGCGTCCAACTAATTCTTTTTCGACCAAATAATTTATGGAATTTGTGAGGTGAATTAAGCCATGATCCCTTAATGGAAGAAAATCATTCAAATATTAAGCAATTACAGCTATCATTCAAATACTTAAGGACTAGGATGGATATTATGTCCAACTATTTTTTTTGCATCCAAGTTAGAATGAACTAAATTCATTTAATTATTGTGTTTTGAACGGAAGACTAATACTTGAATGGTAAGTTATTACGACTATCATCCAAATAATCGAGATCTAGGATGGATATTATGTCAAACTAATCTGTTTTCATCTAGTTTTATTGGGAAAAAGATTTTAGTTATTTTAAGGTTTGGAAAAAGACTCGATGTTGATTAAGTACAAAATATTTTGATTTTTTATTTGAAAATGATTTTGACTTTATTGAAAGTTTGAATTACTAGTAAATTCATCGATTACTTAGTATTAGTTTAATAATATGATTAAAAAATCTGTTTACTGAAATTCTGACACAAGAATACAAATATCGTATACGATGTCAGGACACCATGATGTTGAAAGAAAAGTCAAGACATCGTAAGAACACAATAAAATAATGAACAATTTAAACAACACGCTGAAAGTAAATAAAACATATCAATTGTTAACCCAGTTCAGGGAAACGTCACCTATATCTGGGGGCACCCAAGTCAGAAAGAAAATCCACTATAGTAGTATTAGTTTGAAGTTTTAAACAACCTCTGGTTTTACAAACTTCACACCTAATCACTACCCGTGGAGTTTCTATCTAAGACTCTCTTAGATATGAGACCTCTTTCATTCACCCTTAATCACACAACAGTGATGACGATAAAACAAAAAATCAAACAGGAGACACACTCCAATAAACATAATACACTCTTGCTTAAATGCTTATGAGTGATTCACAATTACAACTCAACTATCAGTCTAGCTCTAACATCAAGGTGATACGAGAATGACTCACAAATAAAAATGAACATATTAAACCCTAAAAAACTCTCTCACACAATACGACTGCTTTCTTCTTATTTTTATAGTCATCCTTTAAATAGCCTAAGAATAGCATGGGCTTCAGGCTAAACAAATAAACACACAGTAGATCTAAAACAGACTACAACACAATCTTCTGCATAATTTTTGGAACAAAATCAAATGTTTCCTTAAATATTTTGACAACCATTCTTAGGAATTATTGCAAAGATGGAACCAAGCTTTGAGCTTCTAAAATAAGTACTTTGAATTGCAGAATACGTTAATCAAATCATCAGAGAATCTTCACAAATCTCACGCTGAAAAACAAATATTCCAAGAATGTAAAACCATAACATGCCACGATGTCATACAAGAATGTCAAGACATCTTATCCAACTTCTTGTTATTTCACTTGTTTTAACAAAATACTGCTAATCACAATACAAACTAACTAACATTAACTAACAAAATAATAATAAGAGAAATAAAATAAGCAAATAAGTGAAGTGGGGTACAACAAGCAAACAATTGGGTGTCATCTAGTAAAAGGAGAGGGGACCTTTTGATAAAAGCCTAACATGTGACAAAAAAAATGTCTAGCCAAATTTGGTTAAAACACCAAAGGTGCTAGCCCTCTCCTTTTTTATCAGGGAAAGTTGTGTCGTCTGTATTGTGTAATACTTTGGGGGATTCGAGAACTTTACTAAAGTGTCAAGTGTCAATATAAGTGTGTCTTGCTTATCCCTCTAGCGGGAGCCCCTTTTATAGTTATTCTTGTGAAGAGTGGCCATTAAGAGAAGTCTCATGGCCTTACGTCGTTGCATGTCCTTCAATTCATAACCTTCATTCATCATTATCTATCTTGAAGGATTAGTAATGGTTAGCATGATGCGTCAGAACTGTTACATCTTTTTGACTGACATAAGTATGAATGTCAGAAAGTCGGACTTAGTATGGTTGAATGCCCAACCTTATGAGAGGGGGGCTTGGTGTGATGATTGATCCGGGTACGGTATATTGTGAGACTTCATGAGTTATGGTTTTTGCTCATCTCCGACTATATAGCACACTTTGGAAATATTTAGGTATGAACAAAAACAACAAACAAAAGAAGGGGTGTGAACTGAATCTTTGGGCACTAAAAACTAAATGAGTGAAATCCTAATGGATCTAAGCCTAGAAAACAAAGAAAAAAATTGAATGATCTAGGCCTCACGATCATCATTAAGGGGCCATCCAAATCCAAGCCCATAGTAAGTGCCATGGGGGGCCTGTATATGATCCCCTATATTATTTAAAATCCAACAATATAAGCATGACACATGATAAATAATTATTTAAAAAGTGAGTTTTGTAAACTCCACTTGAGTTTTATACAATTAAAAATATTTCTCAATTTAAATCTTTACAGTGAGGTGTGCAAGCCTCGCCTGAGTTTAAGACTCAAAATAATTTTAATACATAAAACATTTCAATCAGCATGAAAGTAAAAACTTCCCTACACAAGATTTTGATTAAAAAGATTTGATTCCTTGTATCAGGTTTATGCTTTTAAGCCTGGTTTTATCATATCTTGATGAAGCATAAGAGCCTGGTTAAAAATTCTTGATTCCTTGTACTAGAACCTAGCTTGGTTAGAAACTGGTTGTATAAGAGCTTAGTTCAAAATCATATATGTGCTTCTTCTTTTTGGTTAACCTGGTTGCTTATGAAACAAAATTTTGGATAACATAGTTAGCTAAAATATTCTTAGTAACATTGGTGAAATATTTCAAAGCTCCTAGATCATTTAGAGTTATCAAATTCAGATGTCAAAAAGAAATGTCAGAGTTATATGTTTGGGATTAGAAAACAAAATAGGTTAATCAAAATCATAACTACTTCTCCTTCTTTGGCATCAAACAAAGATAAAGGAAAATAAACAAAAAATAAGAAAATGAAATTTCATTGAAATAAAGGATAAAGATACAGATTAGAAGAAAATCATAAATATAGAAATAGAAAAACAAGAAGTTTTAGGTTGGGGTTGTAGTCTTGAAAGGATCACTTGAAGCAAGACTTCGATCTTGGTGTTGGTCTAAGCTTGTTCCTTGAACATGTCATATTGCTTGTCCAAACGAGATATAACAATAACATTCTCTTATTTCATTTCTTCCAAATTCTTTAGCATAAGAGAAATTCACTTAGATTCAGAAGGCTTCATTCCAGAAGTAGCTCCAATCTCAGATTGATAAACAACTTACTATTCAGGAAGGGGAGTATCTTTAGGAGTAGAAGTAACTTCAAGAGAATCCAAGTCCATATCAGCTTGTTCAGTCCGAGCTTCAATTGTTCAGTCAGAAGCGTTGAGCAATCTTTGTAGAAGACACATCTCCGAGTTAGAGTGCACTAGGTTATCGGAAAAATAGCAAGTGTACTATTTTTTCCAATTGTAGTTAAAATAAGGGTTTTATCCCCAATATCGATCTCGAGGACTGCGTGGGAAATATAAGTTCTAAAAAATATTCAATTCAACAAAAAGTCCTTGGAGTTTTGGATTTGTTTTGAAAATTATAATTAACAATAAGAAAATACGATAAATGATAAAATTGAGTTTCAAACAGATATGAGAAGCATGTTAGGGTACAATGTATAAATTTCGTTGCAACAACTTAAATCTTTATCCAACGAGACATCATTATGCCAAACAAGACCTTAGACAACGTTTTTCCCCCTTAGACAGCGCTTTAAAGCGTTGTCTAAACCTCCGCTGCTAAAGGTTTAGACAGCGCTTTTTTAAATCTTAAAAGCGCTGTCTAAGGTACCCTTAGACAGCGCTTTTAGGAATACCTTAGACAGCGCTTTTGGTGTAAGCGCTGTCTAATCCCCTCCTATTTTAATTTTTTTAGGTATACCTTAGATAACGCTTTTGGTGAAAGCGATGTCTAATCCCCTCCTATTTTAATTTTTTTTAGGTATACCTTAGACAGCGCTTTTGCCAAAAGCGTTTTCTAAGCCCCCCCTTAGACAATGCTTTTTGTGTAAAGCGTTGTCTAAGGTATACGAAAATTTTTGAATAATTTTTTTGAAACCACTTTTTTTACCAGAATTTTGATCTGTTTTCAACCAATTTTTTGCAGACAAATATCACAAATTATATATCAATTTATGCACCAAAATTATAAATCCAAAATTGGCAATTCAAACCAATATATATATATATATATATATATATATATATATATATATATATATATATATATATATATATATATATATATATATATATATATATATATATATATATATATATATATATATATATATATATATATATATATATATATATATATATACCAATTCAAACCATTTTGGCCCATTAAATGTACCAAAATATATACAAATTTATGTACCAAAATTATAATTACAAGTCATTGTATTTTACTACAAATGTACATATTATAATTACACATATCTAATCCATCTAAAGCATTGCTTCAAATATACATAGGTCCTGAAACAACACAAAGATTGTAATTCAATTAATAAACAATATTATAGAAATTACAACGTTACACATATTTAAATTCTCATCAATTAAAGTAAGAGTACAATATTATACCTCATATAACACCGAGCTCTATAATGAATTGACACCATTCCTCTTTGATTTCGTCCACTTGATCTTTTGTATAATATGCACACTTGAATTCATCAAAGTACTACATAATAATATAACATAGTTTGATTTAATTTCAACTATTTAATTATATGAGAGATATGTGTAAATATTAAAATAACTCATAAGTTAGAAATACATACATCGGTGGGAATCTCTAATCGGCCCAAAACAAGAGTATCTCGCATAAACCTCAACATGAAATATCCGCAATATATTTGATTACGTTGCTGAGGACACTACAGATGAAAAGAAAATATGGATAAATCCTAAGTTTTATCAAGTATCATCACTAATATAATAAAAAATATGATAATTAATAATATATCGCCACTTTTATCCATGTAATGCAGTTGTCTCTCCTCTTTGATGTTTGGATATCTCGTTGGGCTCGAAAAGCTTGTAGGATGCTAATAAAATAAAAATGAAGTAATTAGAACAATTCAAATAAATTAATAAATACACACAAGAAAATTTAGAACAATTTCACTTACGTGTCAATTGTGTCCTTCATATCCGGGTATGTTGTCAAATCATTTCCTAACGAGTCAAGATAATAAACGATTTCTCTGATAGGATTGATTACAAGCAACAACCAATGTCCACTATATGATTAAACAAATGTTAGATGTAAATTTTCTACACGACGTCAAAATACAAAATAATTATAATAGATGAATTTAGAATGAAATTCTAACCCGGTATTAAACGGTATAAAGAACAACTTCTCCGCATCTTTGTTGGCCATGAGGATCCTGAGAACATACTTCGTCACGGTATCCGGTCTACTTAAGATTAAACTTAAGTTGACGGACGCGGGTGCTAAGAATCCAAATGTTACGTCCAATCCATTGGGGCGCATCAATTTGTCATACAAAAACCTTAAATAAAAACATCATTAACATTAGACGCCTCATTTGAAACATAAAGTAAATAAGTTGTTCAATTAATATAACAAAGTAGACCGGATTTACCTGATATATGTATTGACAACATTGACGCCAATTTCTTTGCGACCAAAAACTTGCATGAAGTCTTCATTACCAATCATTTGTTCTTAATCAAATCCGAAAATACCTTCCTCCATATGCACAAGACGAACACCTCCGGTCGGTATATCTGTCATCTCTAGAACTTTTGTGGTAACTATTACTTTTTGAAATTAAATTTGTTATCTTTTGTGGTAGGTTTAGTATGAATCTTCACCTATATTAATATCTTTATAATGTATTCTTTATAATGTATTTGGCAATACTCTATAATGTATGAATCTTCACCAATATCTTTATATTAATAGAGTATGAATCTTCACTTGTGGTAGGTTTAGTATGAATCTTCACCTATAATGTATTCTTCACCTAATAAGCACTTCTACCACAAGTCAACTATATACAAAAAGTGCTTAAACTCATAAGAACTTCTACCACAAGTCAACTATATACAAAAAGTGCTTAAACTAATAAGCACTTCTACCACAAGTCAACTATATACAAAAAGTGCTTTAACTCATAAGCACTTCTACCACAAGTCAACTATATACAAAAATTGCTTAAACTCATAAGCACTTCTACAACAGAGTTTAAACTACAACAATGTCAAATAAATACATAATGAGCTTAAACTAAATGTCAAATAAATACAAAACGTTCTTTAACTCATAAGAACATAGATTGAAAGAACAAAGATGAAACTTACCAAGAAATGTGGTGGAGACGGTGGAGGACGACGGTGGACTTCACGGGGGTAAAATGTGATGGACGGCGGTGGAGAACGACTATTGAAGCTCGTTAGGGCGAAAATGGCAATTTCTGTTCGTCGTTCGCAGAAGAGAGGGAAAGGAAGAAATGAAAATAGAAACTGTATATTTTTAATATAATTAGACCTTAGACAACACTTTTGTTAAAAGCTCTTTCTATGGTAGGCCTTAGACAGCGCTTTTGAAATGCGTTGTCTAAGCCCCCCTTAGACAACGCTTTTGGTTTTAATTTTTTTTTAAAATTGAAAGACTTTAGACAACGCTTTTGAAAAAAGCGTTGTCTAAGGTCTATCTTTAAAAGCACTTTCTAAAAGAGATGTCTAAGGCCTACCTTAGAAAGCGTTTTTTCAAAAGCGATGTCTAAGGTAGGGCTTTTAACAACGCTTTTTTTTATTTTATTTGAACAGTTTCCGTGTTTGCTTTTAATTCTAACCTTAGACAGCGCTTTCTTTATAAAGCGTTGTCTAAGGTGCGTTGTTAAATGTCATTTTTGTTGTAGTGTATAGCTTAAAACAAAATCATTACCGATTCTTAAAGTATTTTCCCTAATTCCTTAGCAGGAAAAACCTTTGATATTCACCCTAAACCCTAATTCCTTAGTGGTTTAGGAAGAATATCAAATATTCTATGATATCGAGAATATTACGGTTACTACAGGGTATCCTCATTCCTAGGAAATATCTATTGTAATATTGTTGCACAAAAAGCATTAAGCTAGTTTGTCTGACCTAAACCTTAACCGTAGATAAAATTTGATTTGTCCAAAAGAAAAAGCATTAAGAGTACTTACACAACAAATTGAGTTTGAAAAAGTAGTGAAATTATTGAATAACAGTACTTAGGTTCATTACAATAGCAATTCAGAGACACCTTGTAGAATTGAGGGATTTAGTTGTTCATAATATTCAAAGAAAATAACATAATAGAAAAAATAGAAATTACAAGATAAAGAGGTAGCTTCGATCTTCAATCGCGAGAGCTCATGAAAATCTAAGTTTCCCAATTCCTTGATTTCACAAATACTTCTCGTATAATTCTCCAATGGTCAAAAGATCCCTTTCTCATTGCAAAAACTAGTCTAAGTAGTCACATATCACATAATAGTACTGTGAAATCCCCAAAACACCCTTCAGATTTTCATAAGTGAAAAATCAATAAAATCCAGAAGTTGTAGCGTCCTAGCTGTCGCTCCCACCAAATGACACCTGGCCAAGAGGGGTACAGACACGAACGGTCGGCGAAGGAGGAGAACACAAGGGTGAACTGAAAAGAGTCGCCAGCTAGGCATTTTTATCCCGAAGGAAAGGTAATGCTGCATAAACCTAGGAAGAAATGGATAAGACGGTCGCGAACCAGAGAGACTGAGAAAGGGGGTTGGTTACAACCTGGGAAGGTATTAGCACCCAGATTGTCCGCCGTACTCGACGGGATCCACGCTTGAAAGGTTTGTGTTTTAAAGGGGTGGTGTCAGTGCTATTTTGTGTGCAAAAGTTAGAAAAGAATGCAAGTGTCAGTGTAAAAGAAATGTGAAATGAAATGAAGAAGTGTCAGTGCAGAGAAAGAATATGAAGCTCAAGACTATGAGGCTCAAAGAATAATGCTGGAAGAGGGGGGAATGTACAGAGACTTTTGTTCGATAATCGTTAAGTTATGCCTACGTATCCTCTCGTGCAATGAGGAAGTCAGAACACCGTAGTTCGACTCAAAGAGACTGGAAGATAAATTGACTTATGAACTGCTTGCTTGTCTATGCTCAAGTGTATGACCTGTCTGGCTCAGGTGCTAACTGTCTTGCATTAGACGGAAGAAGCAAGTTCTCATTTGTGAGTGAAGATGATGAGAAAAGAATCCCGGAGGAGACGATTATTGTTTGTTTTTGATATTTTAAATCTTTTATTGCTTTTTGTGTTTGTCATAAGAAGATGAGCTTAAGCCTAAACCAAGGGTTAGTAAATTCATCACATCCTCCCTCTGATTAGGGGTAATGAGAATACCTTAAGTGTGAAGTAAACACCTCACACTTAATCACCATGATGCAGGGTTAAGATCATTAACCTACTTGCATTTATTTAAATGTTTTAGGAGTTTTTGTTTAGTGTTAAGTAATGAGTTTAAGCCATAATCAAAGATTTAATGGACCCATTACACCATCCTAATAGAAGGATAATAGATGGGAACCTTTAAGCTGAGGAAGGCTCCTAAACTTAATCCATGATTAGGGATTAACCTCATGACAAAACAAAGCCTTTATTAAATGGATTTTAGTTAATGGTAAGATTAAGAAATGGATTTTATGGTTTGTAAGACAACTTGAGGGGGACTTGTCCATTAACACTAGGGTTAGTCCTTCTTAACCAATTAAGGAAGAATTAGAACCCTAATGCAAGGCTCAAGTTACAAGCTTGAAGTCTTAGTGATTATTAGATGGATTGATTAAATGATTTAAACACATTAAGGGTTTAACACTCAGGATTAAAGTTATACACTCCATCCTAATAGAAGGATGCAGGCATAAGCTTAATCACAAAGCCTTAAAACCTTGAAGGTTTAGTCCTTGATTATGAGATGAGAAGAGAAGACTCAAAAGATGACACAAAGGTAAAACTAATAGGGGACTAATCAAACCCTAAATGTGATCATGCTTGGGTGTTCCTAGGGTTTATGAGGCTTGCAAGAAGATCTTCAAGGAAAAGCCACCATGGAAGAAGCAAGATGAAGGAAAGAACATCAGAAAGAAGCTGGACAACTTACTTCACTTAAGAAGATAAGTTGCTTGAAGAAAGAAGATGAGAAAGGAACATGAATGAACAAGCTCACTCTAATTCAAAATTAAAATGCAGCAATGAATGCATAAAGAGAGATGAGAAAAGATTATGAGAAGTGAAGGCAAATTCACTTCTCAAACACTTACCACCTGAAAAGTTAGCAAAGGAAGTGAAATGAAATGAAAATGAAATGAATGCAAGGATGCAAACCAAAATCAGAAGCATATTCATGATGCAAATGATGCTATGGGATGATGCAAAAGCATACCAAGATATGTGGATGATCATACAAAGGATGGGAATGCAAATGAGACATGTAAGAATCATGAAAGTTCATGAATGCATATGACATAAAATGAAAACAAAAGCATGGAAAATGGATGAGGAAATGATCAAGCATGAGTCTAATGTGTCCTAAGATGTCCTAGAAGTCATGTGAATGCACAAAATGTCATGGCAAGTTCATGTATGCAAGCATATGAAGAATGAATGCAAATGAAGGCAAAGATTAAGGTTTATGTACAAGATGCAATGCAAAATTCAAAATCAGAAGCAAAACATAAGATAAAAAATTGAAAATGGGATCAAAGGTACCATAAACCTATACAAGTCCACTGACCAAAGGGGAAGGTCAGAAGCTAAACCCTAAAGGACTTGTGATTTTCCTAAGTTTCTAGGGTTTTAAGGGTGATCCTAAAGGGAAAATGCCAAACAAATTGAAAATGCATCATAAAAATGAAACAAAATTGTTTTTGGATGCTTGAAAGTATGCTTAACATAATGCAAAAAGAATCATTCACAAACTCAACTTGGATCAAAAGTTAAGAATTTTTGAAGTTAGGGTTAAAAATATTCAAATTAAAGAACCCTAATTCAAATGAAAATTGTCTAGGTATGATCAAAACCAAAAAGAAATTTGCTTTGTAAGTTTGTAAATGTTTCTAAATGTGTGAAAATGTTCTCTGAATCATTTTGGGATTTTTAAATACTTAAAGGTATTTTTAATTAATTAATCTTCATTAAATAATTAAAATTAATCATTTAAATGATTTAAAAATATTTTTTAATGCAAAAAAATAAAAATAAAAATATTTTTGGGTTCGGAAAATTCATAAAAGATTTAATAAAACTTTTCAGAATTTTTTGATGTATTTTACTATTTTTTAAAATTCGTGCAAATTAAATGGGAAAAAAATGAAATAAAAACTAATTAAATAGAAAGTATGCTGATCTAAAGGCTGAGATTTGAATCTGGAAAGGGAGGGAAAGACCACGCGCGCATCTGGACGGCTCACATTCAAATCTCACTAATTACACAATTAAACCCTAATCTGAACCCTAATGACTCTCGGGTGACCGGAATAGTGTTCCGGTCATCTTCTCCGGCGAGTTCAAAAAACTAACTTTTTCCCTAGGAAATTTTAAACCCTCTAAAACTCCAGATCACATCTTCTAAACACCCTAAGCAAGAATCAAGCATAAAAACTCATTTATATTTCAACATAAACAAGAATCAAATCAAACAAGTTTTCAGATCAAATTTTCAGAGACACGGTTCAGGCTCAAAACTCAATCATTTTCAAAACCAACAAGCACAACATGATCAGTGAAGCATAAGCAACATTTCTATGGCATAAAAAATGATTTCTGGAAAAAATGTTCTTGGTGATACCTGAACTGGAGCTTTCACCTTTGGAGCTTTCTGGCCAGTTCTTTGCTTCAAATCAACTTCAATGATCCCCCTGAAGAGTTTGCAATGCTTGGTTGGAGTTTATATGGCCTCCATGTGAAGTTTGCTGAAGTTCAGTTCAAGGAGGGGCCAGAATCGTGTTTTTGATTTGGAGTGTTTCAGGTTGTTTCAAGGGGTGGGAAATGATCAATGGATCATGGTGAGTTGTTCTATGGAATTTGTTTTGATGTTTGTGGCTTGTATGATCAGTTTCGAAGAAAAATGCAAAGATGGGAGTTTTGGTGAATGCTGAGTTGTGGGAGGATTCAGCTTGTGTTGTTGTGTGTGTTGAGTTGCTTTTGGGTCCATGTAACATGTTCTGATTGGGCAGAGAGTTGTTGTGGAGCAGTTTGATTGGTATGGCTCAATTTGCATAAAGTCAACAAAGTTGTCCTTGGAGGTATGGGCTCATGGCAGGCCAAGGACAAGGTCATGTCCTGCGCAGGTGGCTTTAGGGAGGTCCATGGAATTCAGATTTTGTAGATAGCACAAGTGGATGTCAAGATTTGGGGCATTTTTCAATTTGTGAAGGTTTTGGCCCCTTTTGAAATACTTGATGATCAAGACATGAAACTTGAGAATTCTTTGGGAAATTCTGAATTATAGGTCATGTATGATGTCTGTGTAATGGTTAGAAGTCAATTAGAGGTCACATTTTGCCTTGGTATGAGTTTTTGCAAGTTTCCCTCTTTGGTACATAAGTGAAATTTAGTGCTTTTCCCCAACTTTGCAAAGCCATAACTTGAGTTCTATGATGAATTAGATCAAGTTCTTGTACCTTTTGAAAAGGGAATGATCCAATCTACAACTTTCATGACCAAGAATTTTTCATTTGAAGCATTTTTGAATCAAAAAGAGGAGGTTGAAAAACTTTCCCAAAATGGCAAGTTTGCATTACAAGTCACTTTCCCAAAATGGAAACTTTGCAAATGGCTTGAAATTCTTTAATTTTGTGAACTTATAACTTCTTATAAGATCAAATAAAGATCATATACACCTAAAATGATGGAGAAGACCCTTTGGTTGGATGATTGAGGGCCTCAGATGCCCTGGTTTTGCACAGACTTGCTCAGGAAGTTATCTATTGATCAGATGCCTTCCCCATTGAATTTCTTCATGAAAATTGGTATGAATGATCCTTATATCATATAGAGACCAATAGAATCAAGAATGACCAAAAAATTTGGAGTCATGGCCTTTGAAACCAAAACCCTAATTTTAGGTCATTTGTGTAGTTAAACCTGGCTCTGCTTCCATACCTTTCTCAGTTCTTGTGATATTCTGACTTCCTTGATCTTGGGAGGATATAATATGATGCTTTAACATTCATGGACCCTCTTGAGATGATTGGAGACTCTTGGAGTGGCTCAGATGACTCATGGATTGTTCAGATCACAAACCCTAGGTGCAGATGACTTTGAACCAATGCAGTGAAGCAAAATGCAACATGAGATAATATGATTGAACTTATGGAAATGAAAAAGATCACAAGCCATGGTGTGAAATTTGTGAGGGCAAATTTGGGGTGTTTACAGCTGCCCCTATTCAAACATGAGTTAGCTGTGTAGGATGTAAGCGACGGCTTGACAGGCAAACAAGATAACTTGTGGTTGAATACCAAAGACAGTCCAAGATTTGCACTCACTAGATGAAGAAGAAAAGGGATATAGATTGTAAAAGGAAGTAAAGTATGATTATAAAGTGCGGGCGACGGAGGACGACCATCGAGCAGAGGACGACTACTGGGGGTAAAGCAATGACGGGGTCGGCCGCCACGCTGGGGCAATAAAGGGATCATGATGGGGACGACCATCAAGCAAAGAAATAAGACTCTCTGGGGATTAAAGATAAAGTCAATGATGGGGACGACCATCAGGTTTGTAAAGTAAGGGTAAACAATGATGGGGACGGCCATCGGGTTAATGAAACAAATGATGAGGGACGTTCATCAAAGGTGAAGGACGATCACCTAGCAGGGGACGGCTGCTCTGTTGGGGACAAGGATGAGGGACAGTCATCCAAGGTGAAAGATAATCACCTGGCAGGATACAGCTGCCGAAAACATCACGAAATAGGCCGAATGCCGGATAGAAATGGTCGACGATGGGGACGGCCATCAGATGAGCATGATGAAGGACGATCATCAAGAGGTGAAGGACGATCACCTAGCATGGTACGACTGCTCTAGGGGTATATCATGACATAGGACGAATGTCAGATAGAAATGGTCGACGATAGGGACGGCCATCGGATGAGCATGATGAAGGACGATCATCAAGAGGTGAAGGACGATCACCTAGCAGGGTACGGCTGCTCTAGGGGTATATCATGACATAGGACGAATGTCAGATAACAAGATCAACGATGGGGACGGCCATCGGATAACAATGATGAAGGACGATCATCAAGAGGTGAAGGACGGTCACCTGGCATGGTACGCCTGCTCTGATATCACAACATATGACGAATGTCGGATAGGAAAGGGTTCCAATAATGGAGACTCCGCTGGGGGATGATGAAGGACGATCATCAAAAGGTGAAGGACGATCACCTGGAAGGGTACGACTTCCAGAAGTATCATGACATAGGACAAATGCCAGATAGAAAGGAAATAATTTATTGGGATTTGCTGGGGACTCTTCTGGGGAATGGTAAACACAGACGAGTGTCTAAATTCAAGAAAGAAAATGTATAACTGTTTGACACTGTGTATAGATTAAAGATGCGGACGAGCATCCTTAAGACTATGATACAGACGAGTATCAGTAGAAACAAACGCTGACGCATGTTCAGAGATGATGGTACAGACGAGTACCAACTAGTTAACAAAGAACACGGACGAGTGTCGAATCTGGGGAAGATAAGTGGTGTATACAAGATACGGACGAGTATCTGAATGAGTAAAAATTAAGCATGAGTGAGACACAGACGAGTGTTCAACTTGCTGGGGAGAGCATGATACAGGTGAGTATCATAAAAGAAAGTGTATAAGTTATGAATTTATAAATGTAAGAGATATTCTGAAGATCTGTGGGGATAAGATGACACAGATGGGTGTCGGAAAAAGTGTGTTATAAACAAGTGCTTGATTTATAATAAGCGTTTCGGTAACCATGTTGGGGAGTGGTGACACGGGCGAGTGTCCAAAGAGTGTATAGATATCTGTTTGTGGTTTATATCTGCAGGGGAGTGATACGACGAGTGTCGGAAAAAGGTATATATGTATATTAGTGAGTGCAAAGGGGATGCTTTGGCTTTCTGCCGTGACTGTGGGTCTTTGTATATATATATATATATATATATATATATATATATATATATATATATATATATGGCTGATGGAATGTTGGTATAAACAGGTGTTTGATTCAAGACATGGCTTATGATTATGCAATATGTTTGATTTTTTGCCGTAATGCTCCGTATTAGACAGAATGCTACGCTCTGGGGGAAATATGATGTGAATGCTATGATTATGCAAAAGATACCGATCCGGGATTCGGATCCCGCTGCCTATGAAGATCTCTGATCGATCTTGTTCTGAAAGAATATCCCAACTGGGGATGAGATCATTGGTAGATCTAACATATATGATTCTGCTCGGGGAAATAAGTCACTGATAGACCTATCTTTGGTGATGAGGAGCCCAACTGGGGTCTGTGGAAGCTTCGTCACTTTGTTGCGAGATCTTCAGTCATTGCTCTTCTGGGTAGAGGCTGGAGCTCTGTGGGGAGAAAGCGACTCTGGTGCTATTTGGAAGATGTGCCGAGGAAGTAATGATTTGGCAACTTGCTAGGGAGAAGCTTTCATGCCCCATGTTGCACTTTGACTACCTGCAATCCTGTTATGACAAAGAAACATACAAGTATCCCGAGGTATCCCTTACTGGATTCCATCATAGGAATTTAGACACTCCTGGGAGCGAATTTATTTCCTGTAAGCATGTAATTTAGAAAAGACGCATCTGTATTTATGCAATCAATATTATAAGGACATCGGACATTTTTGCAAATGAAAATAAAATGTACAAGACGAAATGTGACTGAAAATCTGATTTTATTAATTTGTGTGCCCTGAATTGGCAAGTACAGTCAAAGAAACAGATCCCCTGAAATGAGGAGATTGTTACAAATTGAGAAACAAAAAGATGCTGGCAATGTTGATGACGCTTCAGTGCTTCCCTTTTGCTATGACTTGCATGACATTGACGTTCTTCTCATCTTGCTTTTGAAGAAGGTTGATTCTGACCAATGCTTTAACCTTTCAAAGTGATACAGACGAATTCAGGATGCAGTTGTTCGCTTATTCCCTTATTTTGCATGGATCGGCCTTTCGGGTTTTCAATCCATCGGGATACCCATTTTTGCCTGAGATGTCCAATGCGGCTTTTCAACTCAGCGGGTGTACACATTTTTTATATTTCCCTTATTTTTGCCCGAGTCTTTTATTCTGTTTTTGACTCGCCGGGGATGCCCTTTTTTTTGCCTGGACTTTACATTCTGTTTTTTACGTCCAGCGGGTCATTTTTATGCGAAATATTTTTTAACTGCATCTGAATTCACAGGGGACAGGAAGTCTTCACCGTCCATAGTACTGAGCATCAGTGCGCCACCAGAGAAAACTTTCTTTACTATGAATGGACCATCATAATTCGGAGTCCACTTGCCCCTGTGGTCTGTATGAGGAGGGAGGAGTCTTTTCAGCACAAGATCTCCCACTTGGTATTCCCGAAGCCTGACTTTCTGATCGAAGGCCTTCTTCATTCTCTTATAATACAACTGCCCATGACAGATTGCAGCTAACCTCTTCTCTTCGATCAGACTCAGTTGTTCGTATCGGGATCGGACCCATTCTGCTTCATTCAATTTAACATCCATTAGTACCCGCAAGGAGGGTAATTCGACTTCAACCGGTAGGACTTCCTCCATACCATACACAAGCTGATATGGTGTTGCCCCAGTGGATGTTCTGATTGATGTACGGTACCCATGCAAGGCAAATGATAGCATTTCATGCCAGTCCTTGTACGTGACCACCATCTTTTACACAATCTTCTTGATATTCTTGTTAGCTGCCTCAACAGCGCCATTCATCTTTGGCCTGTAAGGAGAAGAATTGTGGTGTTGGATCTTGAAGTCCCGGCATAGCTCTGCCATCATTTTGTTGTTCAAGTTGGAACCATTATCAGTAATGATTCGCTCGGGAACTCCATACCGACAGATGATGTCTCTCTTCAGGAATCGGGCAACCACTTGCCTGGTGACATTTGCATATGAAGCTGCTTCAACCCACTTGGTAAAATAGTCAATAGCTACCAGGATGAATTTGTGGCCATTTGAAGCGGTCGGTTCAATCTTGCCAATCATATCAATGCCCCACATGGCAAAGGGCCAAGGTGAAGACATCACATTCAGAGGATTCGGAGATACATGCACTTTATCTGCATAAATCTGGCATTTATGGCATTTCCTGGCATAAGCACAACAGTCTGCATCCATTGTGATACAGTAATAGCCTGATCTTAACAACTTTTTCACCATTGCATGCCCTCCAGCATGGGTACCAAAAGATCCTTCGTGCACCTCGTGCATCAACAAGTCTGTTTATGTCTTATCAACACATCTGAGAAGTACCGTATCAAAGTTTCTCTTGTATAAGAAACCATCAGCATTCAGGAAGGAACTACCAGCCAACCTTCTTAATGTCTTCTTATCATTGGATGATGCCCCAGGTGGGTATGTTTGATCCTCCAAGAAGCATTTGATGTCATAGAACCAAGGCTTATCATCTTTAGCAAGGTCTGCAGAGAATACGTATGCTGGTCTGTCAAGTCTGGATACTGAAATCCGAGCACAAAGTTGGCAGCTTGAACTTTGATCATGGATGAAATGGTATCCAGAGCATCTGCAAATTGATTTTCATCTCGAGGGATATACTCAAGCTTGACTGTTGTGAAGAATGTAAGTAACCTCCTTGTATAGTCCCGGTAAGGTATCAGATGCTCCTGGTGAGTGTACCATTTTCCACTGGTTTGATTAATTACCAGAGCTGAATATCTGAAAACTGTTAAAGTCTTGATCCTGAGGTCAATGGCTTCCTCAAGACCCATAATACAAGCTTCGTATTCAACTTCGTTGTTAGTGCAGTTAAAGGTGAGTTTTGCCGAGAAAGGCATGTGAACTCCCTTAGGTGTAATGAGTATTGTACCAACACCACGACCATTCATATTAACAGCCCCATCAAACATCATAGTCCATTCCTCTTCTGGGTCAGGCCCTTCAGTGTGAATAGGCTCTTCATGATCTTTTGCTTTTATGAACATGATGTCTTCATCAGGGAAGTCAAATCTCATAGGCTGGTAATCATCAATGGGTTGCTCAGCAAGGTAATCAGACAATACATTGCCTTTGATGGCTTTCTGAGATGTGTACTGGATGTCATACTCGGTGAGAATCATTTGCCATCTTGCAACCCGTCCGGTAAGTGCTGACTTCTCAAATATATACTTGACTGGATCCATCTTGGAGATCAACAAGGTAGTGTGGGTCAACATATACTGCCTTAGTCGGCGAGCAGCCCACGCTAAAGCACATCAAGTTTTCTCGAGCAGTGAATAACGTTGTTCACAGTCGGTAAACTTTTTGCTTAGGTAGTATATTGCATACTCTTTTCGACCAGACTCGTCATGCTGTCCCAGCACAAACCCCATTGACTCTTCTAATACTGTCAAGTACATTATTAGAGGTCTTCCTTCAACTGGAGGCATAAGGATTGGAGGCTCTTGTAAGTATTCCTTGATTTTATCAAAAGCCCTTTGGCAGTCTTCATTCCACCTGACCGTTTGTTCTTTTCTTAATAATTTGAACAGGGGCTCACAGGTTGCTGTAAGATGCGATATGAACCTTTAAATGTAGTTCAATCTACCTAGGAACCCCCGAACTTCTTTTTCAGTCCTTGGTGCAGGCATTTCTTGAATGGCTTTGACTTTGTCAGGGTCAACTTCAATCCCTTTCTCGCTTACAATAAATCCCAGCAGCTTACCGGACCGCACTCCGAATGTGCATTTGTTGGGGTTTAACTTCAATTGGTACTTCCTCAGACACTTGAATAGCTTCAACAGATTCACCAGGTGGTCTTCTTCTGTGAGGGACTTGGCAATCATGTCGTCCACATAACATTCAATTTCTTTGTGGATCATGTCATGGAATAATGTTACCATAGCCCGTTGATAAGTAGCACCATCATTCTTCAGTCCGAATGGCATTACCTTATAACAGAATGTGCCCCAGGGTGTGATGAAAGTTGTCTTCTCCATGTCTTCAGGTGACATCTTGATCTGATTATATCCTGAAAATCCATCCATGAAGGAGAACACCGAGAACTGAGCCGTGTTGTCGACCAATACATCAATGTGAGGTAATGGGAAATCATCCTTCGGGCTGGCTCTGTTCAAATCCCGGTAATCCACACACATCCTCAATTTTCCATCCTTCTTAGGCACATGTACAATGTTAGCAACCCACGGCGGGTAACTGGTTACAGCAAGGAAACCGGCGTCCCACTACTTTTGTACCTCTTCTTTTATCTTCATTGCCATATCCGGGCGAGTACGGCGCAACTTCTATTTTACTGGAGGACAGTCTTCTTTCAGAGGCAGCTTGTGCATAACAATGTCGGTGTCCAACCCTGGCATATTCTGATAAGACCAAGCAAAAACATCCACATACTCCCGAAGCATGTCAATAAGTCGCCCTTTTACTGAATCTTGCAGACAGGCCCCAATTTTAACCTCTTTCAAGTCTTCTTTTGTACTAAGATTAACCGTCTCAACTTCCTCCTGATGAGGAGTGATAACCTTCTCCTCTTGTCTCAACAACCTGGCTAGTTCTTCAGGTAGCTCATAATCTTCTTCAACCCCTTCATCGGCTTGATTAATTGGATTGTCAAAGTCATACGAAGTCATAGCGGTGTTGTTGTCGGTGCAGTCTGAAGGGCATTCTCTACAAGGGTTTAGATTTGTTCATTTTAGTGATCAGTTTTATCTTGTTTAGAAAAAGTGAAAATGAAGTTATTATTTTGAAAAAAACATTGCCATTTTATTTTTGTACAAAAAATGAAAAATGAAAAACAGTGAGCGGAAAAAAGGAAAAGACTCATTTGCAAAAGATGTCCTGATATTCATTAATTGATCGTTTGCACAAAATACATGATGGCCCGATTACAAAATGAGCCCTGACATCTTGGGCAAGATGCAAGACTTGATGCATGCTTAAAGACAGGAAATAATAATTACTCTGCAGGAGTAACTCTTATAATTTCCTGGGAAGACCAGTTTGAGACTCGGTTCCCCGGGATCCTTGGACGTATCCAGCTTTCCAGGTTGCGCTCGTCTTCTGACTCATCTTACAAACTATTCACAGCATCTGGGGTGAGCATCCCCCCACTGACAAACTTAGGCTCCGTTGCAGCCTCTGGTTGATCTTGTCGAGTTGGTTTGTAACCCAACCTGAATCGGTCTTCTTTCTTTTCTACTGGCAGCAGCTTGCCCCAGCCTTGAGCGGTACCCTCCTCAACAACCTTTCGGGCTTGTTGATATGATGTGATGGAAGTCCCGGACACAACAGATGCTTCATTGATGTTCGGGGCCTTAAACCCCTGACTCATGGTCTCATGGATCTCCCCATCCATTTCTATGTACTTATACGTAGCCAGCTGGCTAACAAAGATGTCCTCCTCCCCACAGATGGTGATGATTTGGCCTTCCCACTCGAATTTTAACTTCTGGTGAAGGGTAGACGTAACAGCGCCAGCGGCGTGGATCCAGGGTCTACCCAACAGACAGTTGTAGGCCGGCTGTATGTCCATCACAAAGAAGGTAGTTTTGAAGGTTTGCGGGCCAATCAATACAGGAAGATCAATCTCCCCAAGCACTGATCGTTTAGAGCCGTCAAATGCTCTTACCACCAAATTACTTGGGCGTAATGCCAATCCATCATACTTCAGCTTCACTAAGGCTTTCTTTGGTAGACCATTGAGTGAAGAGCCAGTGTCCACCAGTACATGAGACAGAACAACACCCTTGCATTTCAAGGTGATATGCAAAGCCTTGTTGTGGTTGCGTCCCTCCGTTGTTAAATCAGTGCTTGTAAAGCCCAGTCCATGACTGGTGTTGACATTTGCAACCACAGTTTCTAGCTGATTAACAGTAATCTCCTCCGGCACGTATGTTGTGTGCAGGACTTTCAACAATGCGTTCCTGTGAGCTTCGGAACACATCAACAGTGATAATATGGAGATTTTGGAGGGTGTTTGGTGAAGCTGGTCCACTACCTTGTAATCACCCCTTTTTATTATTCTCAAGAACTCGTCTACATCTTGTTCAAAAGATGTCTTCTGAGTTTCTTTGGCAGATGGCTCTTCAGATACCACATTCTTTCCTTTTGCCTTAGCAGCAGCTTCTGCTTCAGCATTAGGTCTTTGTGTTTGTGAGGTAAAAAGGCATCCGCTTCTGGTGAAGCCTCCGCCTCCCCCAACATTATCAATTTGTGGTGAAGAGGTTGATAAATCTAAGGTGATTTTCTCCCCATTGCAGTAAAGATCAGAGCCATAATGCCAAGGTATGGCATTACTGCTTTCATAAGGAACAGGCCCAGGTATCGTAATGGTAACTGGGCTGATTGCTGCAGAGGAAGGTACTGTAATGGTGTGAGGATCATAGTAGATAGTGACCGGAGATCTGGCAGGAGGTGCCACAGTTTGTTGGAAATTATTGTCGGGAGGAACATTTGATGGGTCATAGTAGATTGTAACTGTTGAAACGTCTTCATTAATTTTTGCTGGTGTTGTAGAAGATTCCTTTAGTAAAATGGATGTTGATGTTGTAGAAGAAATAGTTGTTGAAAGTTGACTTGTTGAAATGATGGACGGAGTAATTGCTGGTGATGTTGATGAATCTGTAGGAATAATTGTTGTTGCTGTTGTAGGAGAACTTGTTGCAGAAGGAATGATTGTTGATGTTGTAGGAGAAACAGTTGTGGAGACAAGTGTTGCTGCAGGAGCTGTTGAAGTAATTTGTAAATTCCCATCTTGGATAAGGCCATCTATGCCAATTCTTAACTTCTCACAACCGTTACTAGCTGTCTTACACAATTCACAACATGCCCCACAGCCTGGGAACACTTGGCATCTTAAAAGTTGAACTTTGACTTCAGCCAGTGGTGTTTGAATCTGTGTAACATTATCAATCAATGTAGATGGTTGGTCCTCCTCAATAGCAATAATCCTAGGCCCACCATGATTAGGCATAGGATTTCTGTTGACGTTCGGAGGAGGTGCGAAGTTGAGGGCTTTAGAATCAACCAAATCCCGCACCTTCATCTGTAAAGCTCTGCATTTCTCAGTATTGTGTCCAGGTGCATTGGAGTGAAAGGCACACCTGGCGTTGACATCATAATTCTTTGGGAGATTGAGAGGATCTGGTGGTGCCAACGTCCTTAACTCAACCAGGTTGAGCTTCAGGAGTTGTGGCAATAAAGCAGCATAAGGCATGGGGATAGGATCAATCACCCTATTTGCCTGAGATGGTCTCTGTTGAAAGGGACGCTGTTGTTGGTTGCTATTGTTGTTGTTGTAGGTTCTCTGTTGTGGAAAATGAGAGGGTTGCTGATAGTGATGTTGTTGCTGTTGTTGAGGATATGATGGTTGTTGTGGGATTGGAGCTGGGATGGTAACAGCTGCCACTGACCTGTGAGAATATTGGGGCCTGCCCCTGCTTGTATGAATGGAATTTGTTTCACCAGCCCTTCGGGGCCCGGTAAAGGGTTTTCTGGGGTTGCTGGAGGAACTCGCACCACTGTCGGAGATTTTGCCCATCTTCAAGAGACTTTCAATCCTCTCACCAGCTATGACCACATCAGCAAAACTGGTAGAGGAGAAAGCAGTCATTCTATCAATATAAGTCCCTTGCAATGTGTTCATGAACATGTCATCCATTTCCCTTTCTGACATGGGTGGTTGGACAGCAGCAGCAAGCTGTCTCCATCTTTGAGCATAATCCCGGAAGCTCTCTCTAGAAGACTGAGACATGCCCATTAGCAGAGTTCTATTGGGAGCCATGTCCAGGTTGTATTGATATTGCCGGATAAAAGCTTCGGCCAAATCCTTCCAACATCTTATGGTGGCCCTAGTCAAATGCGAATACCATTCTCTCGAAGCTCCAGTCAGACTGTCCTCAAAGTAGAACATCCATAACTTTTCATCCATGGTATAAGCCTTGAGCCTACCCAAGAAATATTGTAGATGAGTGCGAGGACAGGAGGTACCATTGTACTTTTCAAAGCATGGGGGTTTAAATTTGTGGGGAATTCTCACCCCATCTACTAGTCCCATATCCATCACATCGAAGCCCAAAGAATTCTGAGATTCCAAAGATCTTAACTTTTCAACAATCTCGTCTAATCTTCTGTCATATACCTCATCTCCAGCCCCTTTAACAGTAAACTGTTCTTCCTGGGGATCCTCCTGCAGGATTCTGCCCCCAGCAGTATTACCTTGACCATTCCTCGGGATGTTAGCTTCCGGATTCAGATGGGGTCCATATTCTGGTGGGTCAATACGAGGTTGCCCCCATTCATTGTTGCTGGTTCCCCCTGTTCCAAGATGAGGTTCCTCAGGTGTTTGTCTTTCCACCAGCTCTCTCAGTCTTTCTTGGTTCTGGGCTAAGCCAGTCATGACAGCCATGAATTGAGACATCTGGTTTCTCATCTCTACTCTCTCATTGGCCATCTGATTTCTGACCTCATTTAGCTCCTGCTGTACTTGTTCCATTTGAATGTCGGGAAGGTTGTTACGAGTCGGGTACTGGTGCGTGCGGTTGACAGGGAACACTCGGCGACGAGCAATGTTTCTTGAGATCACAACAAAGTTAGAAACAAAAATAATAACAAAACCTACAAAACAAAAAAAAAGTTAGTATGCAATGCAGTATGCTTATTTGTTTTCCAAGGTATCCGATTTGGTTCTTGGTTTTGACCTTTCCAGACCTCGAGGAAGATGCTTGATGTTGTTGGGAGAAAACCCCAAAACAAACTAAAATATATTACAAATGATGAGCAATACATAGTTTTTTTTACAATACATGCCCATGGAGGGTCAAAATACAACAAAAGGAAAAGTACATCAAATGGAAACAAACAAACAAGCAAAGAATCAGACATCCAGTCCAAACTCATCTTCTCTGACCTCCTTCAGGAGTGCCTCAGTCACTGGACCAGCTGGGTGCTCTGTAATGGTCCTAATGAGGAGGTTCCTGGTAGCAATGGCAGTAGTCAGCTTCTTATGCATGTCCTGGTCTTTTGATCTCTTCAATCCGGCTCTGAGCTTCAACTCTGATATCTCTTTCTGTGCAGCCAACAGAGCTTCCTGCTGCTTCTTCTCATTGGCCTCTAGCTGATCAATCTTGGCTTGAGTCTTCTGGTCTTCTTGTGTACGGGCTTCGGTGATCCTGACCCACCTAGCCTGGCTCTCTTGCAGATAGTGCTCAGCCATAGCTTTCTGAATCTTGGCCTCCTTGTAGGCATTCTTCAATATCTGTTCCCCAGCCCTTGCTTTCCTTATGTAGTCTTCTGTCTTTTCAATTTTGGAAAGATGCTCAACCCTGAGCTTTTCTAATCTCTCAATGTCCAGACGACCATCACTCCTTTCCCAAAGAGTCTTCTTTAAGGCCTGAGATAACAGCTCATTCCTTTCCTTCAACTTTTCAAATTCCTCCAGGCTAACTGTTGTTGTAGGCTGTACTGTGGATGGTCCAGGTGTGTCTTCCAAGGTGAAAGGCATCCTGGTAATCTGAGCTCTAGTACGGGACCAGTCTATATACTGAGCTGAAGCAACATTATTACATCTTCCAAGAATAGCTACCCCTTTTGTCTGGATGTTGTCCCAAGCCCAGGATGCTTGTCTGACAACAGCTGAATTAGGTTGCACTTCACAATATAGGGTCTCAGCTAAATCCTGTCCTCTGGGAGGGTGAACTAAGGCATATCCCAATTGTCTTTTAAATAGTAAAGGATTGTAATTGATGCAACCCTTTACTCCTATCAGAGGAACATTTGGGTATTGTCCACAGCTGGTGATAATGTCCTTGCCTTTGGTGCTCTGGGTGCACCGTCTGATATCATCTGAAGTCAAGGCAATGAACCTCTTGGCCCAATTCTTCTGCTGGTGAGGGTTCAAGAAAGCATCTGAATTAGGAAGGTGTCTGAGCATCCAGGTGTAAAACAAAGGAGCACAACATCTTACCAACTTCCCCCTTTGTTTATCATTCCTCTGATGGATGGAATAGTAGAAATCTCCTAGCAATGTAGGCACTGGGTTCTTCAGAAGAAACAGATGGACGGCATTCTTGCTGACAAATTTAGGCTCATTTGCAAACAGTATAGCCCCATATATGCTGAGGGCTAACAGTGCACAGACTTCCCTCCACTCTCCCAATGAAGCCTTCAGGATGGCCTGAGAAATCGTGAAGTCCAAATGCAAACCAAGAATCCCAGCTTTTGTTGTCATACTTTGCTCAATAAGGGCAGGCTCCAAGTACAGTGCCCTTGCTATCTCTTCATTTCTGGGAGTAGTCATCTCTGGGTTGAAGGGGATTCCACCCCTGATAGGTACTCCAACCAATAAAGAAAACTCTTCCAGCAGAGGCCCTAACTGAAAGTCTAGAAAGGTGAAACATCTCAAGGGAGGGTCATAAAACTGCAAGCATGTGCGGATCATGCTCCTCTGAGAAGGATCAAGGTCCATAACCATATCCAGGATACCTCCATAGTGTTCTCTAAACAGTGGGATGTGGTCAGGTGTGATAAGTGACTGGACCTGCCTGATACCAATCAATACAGGCTCAAAAAAGTGGTAGGATATGTTGCTCTTCCTGGGAGTAGTCATGAGGGCTGCTGAAAGGGTTGAAGATAAGTACTGATGAAGATCACAGACTGATATGCTGAAGATGGACCACTGACAGACTGGTGCTGGTGAGGGTGGAGACAAATGAAGCAGATAACCGATGAAGACAGCTGAAGCAGGGGTCTATGCAGAAGAAGGGGTCAAAACCAAAACCAAGATACAATGAAATGGATACCCTGAAAATCAAATAAACAAATGTCAAATGATGCAATGATGAGATATGCAAATGATATGCAAGGGTTTGTGATCAAGCTGGATCTGATTATCTGTCTTGATATAAGGCCCATGTATGTTCAAAAGTCCAGATGAAGGCTCAGAAATCCAGTAACCAGGGTGGGGGACTCAAATAAAGATTCACATGTCCAGGGTTAATCACAAGAACTGTCCAAAGTGAAGTATTCTTAAACAAAACAGTAACAGGGTATGATGTGGCCAAGGGTTCCTGCAAACCTGTAAACAGCCCAACCCCCTCACAGGTAATGTTCTAGAACAAGGATCCTCAGACTTGGATCAGTTATGAGAAGTGTAAACACTTCTAACCCGGAGGTACAGTGTTTACAATAACCATAAAAGATCCTCCTCTAATTCACCCCAGCTTCTGAAGGTCATAATAGAAGGTCATCCAGACTTAGCAGGCTTCCTAGATAGCCCTAGCACTACAGGAAATATGTAGCACAGAGTTCTCAAGAAGAAACCCACATCTGAACCGTGTTTCATATTCCCGCATCAGACCGAAATGGAATGGGAAATAACATGAACCACTCTAGCCTAGGTGTCACTCAGATCCCAGGTATAGGACCTTAATCTCTCAATGGAACCCCACCCACCAAAACAGAAAACCAGATCCAGCATAGTGACAATGACAGTATGAAATATGCATAAGACTGTAAAGAAAGCAATAAATAAAGCTCTACATAAAGCAATAAATAAAACAAAATAAATAAACACACATAGCACATAACACCCCAGTAAACACAAATCAAACAAGCGCTAGGAGGAACCCACAAAAAGAACCAGAAGCCCTGGTTGCAATATAAGGGTCCCCAGCAGAGTCGCCAAGCTGTCGCTCCCACCAAATGACACCTGGCCAAGAGGGGTACAGACGTGAACGGTCGGCGAAGGAGGAGAACACAAGGGTGAACTGAAAAGAGTCGCCAGCTAGGCATTTTTATCCCGAAGGAAAGGTAATGCTGCATAAACCTAGGAAGAAATGGATAAGACGGTCGCGAACCAGAGAGACTGAGAAAGGGGGTTGGTTACAACCTGGGAAGGTATTAGCACCCAGATTGTCCGCCGTACTCGACGGGATCCACGCTTGAAAGGTTTGTGTTTTAAAGGGGTAGTGTCAGTGCTATTTTGTGTGCAAAAGCTGGAAAAGAATGCAAGTGTCAGTGTAAAAGAAATGTTAAATGAAATGAAGAAGTGTCAGTGCAGAGAAAGAATATGAAGCTCAAGACTATGAGGCTCAAAGAATAATGCTGGAAAAGGGGGGAATGTACAGGGACTTTTGTTTGATAACCGTTAAGTTATGCCTATGTATCCTCTCGTGCAATGAGGAAGTCAGAACACCGTAGTTTGACTCAAAGAGACTAGAAGATAAATTGACTGATGAACTGCTTGCTTGTCTATGCTCAAGTGTATGACCTGTCTGGCTCAGGTGCTAGCTGTCGCTCCCCGGATTTCCATCCTGGTATAAACGCGAAAGTGGCGCGGAAAAAGAATAGAGTCGCCAGCCAGACATTTTTATCCCGAAGAAAGGGAATGGTAATGCTGCACAAACCAGAAGAAAGAAAGAGGAAGGACAAAGGTCCTGCGAACCAAAGAGACTGAGCTCGGGAGTCGGTTACGACCTGGGAAGGTATTAGCACCCAGATCGTCCGCCGTACCTGACGGGATCCACGCTTGCAAAAGAAACTATTTTCAAAGGGTGAGGTTATGAAAACTGCAGCAAAGAAATGAAAATGAAACTGGAAAAGAAATGAATAAGAAAACAAAGAAAAATGTAGGGAAAATAAAGATTGTGCTCGAACGGGCCCTACCCCGCTGCCTACGTACCTCATCAGGATAATGGGGATCAGAGACGCCGTAGTTCCCCTAACTAGGGGTACTAAAAGGAAATTGCTTGTGAATTAAGGCTTGAACTGCCTATGCCATTGCTCATGTGTTGCAGACTCGGACGACGAGTGCGTAACCGTCTTGCAAAGTGACAAGTAGGAGCAAGTTCGCGTACGGAGCGAAAGAGATGAGAAAAGAATTCCCGAAGGAAAGACGCTTATTGTTTGTTTGTGTTTTTTATGAAGCTTTTATGAGTGAAAGTCTGCATAGGTAAGTGTACCTAAGTCTTACTCAATGGGATGCATACATCTCACATCATCCCGAAATGGAATGCGCAAGAGGCACACCTATCTATGGAGGAAATCCCCAAAGCTAGTCCCATAAGTGAAGGCTTAAGCACACTGGCCTATTACCATTATTAAGTATTTTTTGTGGTTTTATGGATTGAGAAGTGTTTTTTAGCTTTTCTTTGTGAGGTACTCATGCTAAGACCTATCCACCACGAGTGATGACTCACACCTCGCCCCGAAACGGAACGCGTGCAAGTATCTCATAGCAAAGTCTCATGTCACATTAAAGTACTCAACCTTTATTAAGTGGATTAAAATTGAATTTGAAGATGAGAAGAGAGAGCACCAAAGGATCTCAAAGGAAAAATTCTAAAGGGGGACTAAAATAATCCTAAGTGTTAACATGCATGGATGTCCTAAGGGTTAGTGAGGTTTCTATCCTAATGAAGAAGGAAAGAAGAAGAAGAAGATGATAGAAGAAGAGATGAGAAAGGCCTAAGCGCAACAACAAAGAGTTAGTGCACATAAACATAAGAAGAGAAAATGAGATTTGGAGATGTGGAACTCAATTCCCACACCTCACACTTACCAAGCCCCTGCAAGGTTAGTATGCATACAGGTGAAACCAAATGAGCAAGATAACATGGTAACATCACACAATCAGAAGTGGAATGGTATGAACATATGCATAATGCAAAATGTAACTCAAAGAAATGAAACATGAAGCTTATAAGACAAAATGAAGCAACATGAACACATATGAAGACAAATGCACACTTATGACATATGCAAAGCAAAATGCACAAGATATGGACTCAAAGCTCACAACCAGAACCAAAACAAGATGAAGAATGGATTAAGAAGCCAACAAGATGAAGAGAAAAGAGGTACAAGACCAAACAATACCAAAATGGAAGCAAAAGAAGCAATAAGATGAAGTGAAAGTACTTAAAGAAGCAAATGACTTAAAGAAGAAGCAAACACAAAAATTCAGAAGACACAAACCCTATCCTAGGACCAGGAAGGTACCCACACCCCAAAAGAACCCCAAATGAGAAGAAAAAGTTGGCACAAGTGCCCTTCTAGGCTTATAAGAGACCAAAAGGTCCAAAGGAAGCAAAATGGGACAAGGTTCAAGATAAAATCCTCAACAAATCAACCAATCACCTAAAAATTCCACAATTGAAACCAAATGATCTTCTAACATGTTATATCAACTAGCCAAAAGGATTTGAAAAGATTCAGAAGCAAACTAGATTAAATGGAGGCAAGAACACAAGTTAGGGTAGCAAACTTACATCACAAGTTACAAGACCAAGACTCAAGAAATAAGTTTCCAAAAATCCAGATAAAAATCACATGAAAAGTACAAGGTCTTAAAAATCTAAAGCAAAAATAATGGGATCAAAACTCAAAATATTGAAACCTATGGAAAATAAACAATGCAGAGTGGTCAAAGAAGGACTTAAAAAGAAGCTAAGTGCAATGAGGAATTAATTCAGACACGTGGATAATGGAAAAAAATAAAATAAAAATATGACAAAATAATAGAGACTCAAAATAACATACATGATTTTTTTGGATTTTTTGGATGACTAAAACTATTTTAATCAAATTGAAATGAAACTAGATATAAAAGGAATAAAATGTGAAAAAGAAATTAAAAGAGAAATGGCAAGGGGTGTGATTAGTAGGTATTTTAACTGAAAATGAGTTGGGCTGAAATGAATGGGGGTGCGAATATTAATGGCTTGGGCCCAGTATGCTTGCGCTGACCATGGTCTTATGGTGTGAATTAGCTGAATTAATGAAATAAAAGGCTGGAGAACAGGATCCGTATGATGTATCACACGACTGAGAATGGAGTTTCATTGAATGAGGTGGACATAAGGTGTGTTATGGTTGGCTGGCGCACGGTTCTTACCGTAGGTTATATCACACAATGAATTAAATGAAAATAGAATTATAACACATGAGACGAAATGAAAATAGGGCTACGTGGCACGCATGGGGGACGTCGGATATGAGATCCGACGGTGGTACTTCATCTTCCTCGTTGGACAAACCCTAGCTGACCTTAAAACAAATTCTGGTGATCGGAGCTAGGGCTCCGGCACCGGAAACTGAAACAGAGCTACACACAACTAAAAAATGCAAACAAATAACCCAGATCCACTAATTAGACATCAATGAATCCAAATATGACCTCAAAAACAGCTAAAAATCAAAGGATTGGACGGATCGAAAGAAATAAAGTGTCACCATCAAAATTGAAATGCATATATCTTTCACTACAATGCACCAAAATAAAATCCACAAAGTGCAGCATGACTAGTGAAGATCAAAGAACACAAAGCAACAATTCAATTCCATTTTTAGAACATGAGATTTCAAGCCATACCTGAGATGGAGATCTTGAAATAGTGAGCTAGAAAACCAACCAATGCGTGCAAATCACTCCTCTTACTCCTTAGATGCAAAATAAATGCATCTAAGGTCTTGAAATAGACTGGATCTGAGGTTTCAAGACAAGTTTCTCCTTAATGGCAAGCTTCTATTTCAGTGCTTTAAGCTCAAATGAGTGGTTGAATCTTGATCTATATGATTCACTGATCAAGAATATGGAAGAGTTTTATGAAGAAAGTGAGAGAATCAAGAGATATGTGAAGAAATGCAAGGTTGCATGAAAGTTGAGAATGATAGAATGAAGTAGATCTGAGATTTGCTAAGACCCTAATTCTCTTTGTTGTGACCTCACAAAGCAATGCTGAAAGTGTGAAAAAGAATGCACGAATGAGTAATGAGAAAAGTGTGATTTTGCATAATTTTCACTTGGTGGAATAAGCATGCTATGCTCATGCCCTCTTGGGCCTCTCAGCACATGTAGCTTTCATTTTCCACCCTTGATTCAAATCCAGTCATTCCTGGCCCTTAGATTCAAGTGTCACACTTGTTTCATGACTTTTGCTAATTTGCATGTTTTGGAGGGATTTTTTCAAAGTGCACGAAAATGACCATTTCTTTGGAGCAAAATGGTCCTAATGCAATTCATTTTAAGTTGGAAACAAGATTGGGCCTGTACCAAGTCACAAAATTCAAGTTTGAGCCTTTTTGCATTTGGTGTCATTTTGAAAAGTTGAAATTTGCCCTAGGATGTTGAAATTTACAATGACTTTTAGAGAGATCTAGGAACCCTATGAAAATTTACTTGTACTTTTTGAAAATGGGAGACCTTAATCTTCAACTTTCATGTTTGAATTTGGTCCATTTGAAGAATTTTTGATCATGTTAAGGCCATTTGAAAATTAGGGCAAAAGTTGCCAAATTTGGAAAATTCCATAAACCAACTTTGTACCATTTTTGCAAAACCCTTCAAATCTCCATGATTCTTGAACTTTGATCATTCCAAACCTCTTATAACATTGTAAGGACCCCTCTTGGCCAAAAAATTTGAGTTAGACCCCTTGAAATTGCGTAGTTGACTTTTTAAGGGCACTGTTGACTTTTTGCTTCATCTGCAAGCAACTGAGGCATTGACTGACTTCCACATGGAATTTTCTCATGGAATTTGACACATAGGATCCTCTTAACCTATAGAAGACTTTGTCCAAAAGAAATGGCCAAAGTTGTGAGATCTTGGTGCTTGAATCTCAAACCCTAATTTGGGTGCCTTGTATAGGAGCTTTGCCTTGTCCTGAGATCTCTGATGATCATGCAATCTTCTGAGCTTTTGCCAATGGACTTGAACTTGTAAATGGAGTGTATACCCACCATAGAACTTGTACAAACTCATTGGGACCCTTGTCATGGCTTGAAATGCCTCAAGGACCACCACAGATGACCATATGCTTGATGCTAGGACATGAGGGATGTTATGCTTCATCTTTCCATGATATGATGCTGAGGAAATGATATGAATATGATGAATATGATATGATATGATGCTTAAAATGAAGAGGGAAAATTTGGGGTGTTACAGCTGCTCCTATTCAATCATCAGTTAATCTGAAAAGGACGATAGCACGGGCTATCGACCATTCAAGATAAACTGTGTTTGAATACCAAGAAGACCAGAAATTTTCACTCTGACGAAGAATGCAACACTGGGAAATAAACCCAACCAGATGACACTCTGGGGATAAGAAGGAGATAAAAAGCAGACGAGCTTCTTCCAAGTTGAAACTGATATCTGGAATAAGAACACTTTGACAGATGAGTCTTCAAACAATCCTGTGACGTCAGGAGCTGGACATACAAGTCCTCAAACACTTCAAGAACATAAACTGAGACAGACGAGTCTCCTTCGGATTTACCTGTTACGCCAGGACCGGTAATGCACTAAAGTCTGTGGGATAGACATGCAATCAAGGTAGACGAACCTTCTTCATATATTATCCGCGGATATATGGTATAAGACAGACGAGTCTTCTTAGAGCAAACCTGTGACGCCAGGTGCAGCAACAATGGTAATTGGTGCTTGAGACAGACGAGCCTCCTTTGGATTTACCTGTTACGCCAGGACCGGTAACCATTTTGACATTAAATCCCACTGTCAGGGTTCGGAACCTCTTCAATACAGACGAGTATTGGATGATCATGAAGATAACACAGACGAGTGACATAAGTCAATGATACAGACGAGTATCAGATGATGATCCGAGAAACACAGATGAGCGCTTCAGGCGATGATACAGACGAGTACCAGCCACTGGTACAGACGAATACCAGAAGTTCAAACACAGACGAGCATTTGAAGTAGCAATACAGGAATACCAGGATAAACAGCAGATCCTCATATACAGATATAGGCATAACACAGACGAGTGCTGGGGACGATACAGACGAGTATCCAAGCAAAGCAGACAAGCTTCAACAGGTAAACAACACAGACGAGTGTTGGGGATGATACAGACGAGTATCCAAACAAAGCAGACGAGCTTCAACCATATATTAGAACACCACAACACAGACGAGTGTTGGAAATGATACAGACGAGTATCCACAAATATCAGGCATACCAAACACAGACGAGTGCTGGAAAGTTGCAGACGAGCAACAGTTGAAATTACATATCAAGGCACAAACGAGTGCAGCAAAGGATCAAATACCCAACACAGACGAGTGTTGGAAGTTGCAGACGAGCAACAACATATGAGATATCACAACACAGACGAGTGTTGAGAATTGCAGACGAGCAATCACATAGGAATCATGTACTAAACACAGACGAGAGTTGAGAGTCAACAACAAAGATATTACATCTCAAAGCACAGACGAGTGCTGGAAATTGCAGACGAGCAAACAACAGATACTACAGATGGTTGTTGGAAATTGCAGACGAGCAACAACAGAAAGTATACACCAAACACAGAAGAGTATTGGAAGATTTCAGACGAGCAGAAATAAAGCAGTAATATGCCCCTGCTGGGGAGAACTCAGCTTAGGGATATCATAGACGAGAGTTGAGGAACGCAGACGAGCGATAGACAAATGCCTGATTGGCCACAAGAGTTACAACTCTGCAGGGGAAGACAAGTCAAGAGGTCTGGGTACCTCACTCTGACTGAGGTGATGAATACCTGATTGTATCATCAAATTGTCCCCAAAAGTATGGCAACTTCACTGGGGAATATTTCACTGACGGAAGTGAAGATTCAATATGAACTCTGTGGAGACAGGATCATCTTCAGACTCAGCTGGGGAAGCTGCTTGAACAAAAACTAGCTGGGGAGAGAATCTGCTGATTCAAAGCTCTGGCTGAGAAAGACTTTTGCAGAGGATAGAATTCTGATAATTCTAACTCTGGTGATGTTAGGCTTTCAGACACCTGCTGGGCATACTCCACTGGGGAAGAATGACTGCTACTTCACTGGGGAAGAAGGAATTGCTTGGGCTGCTGCCAAGGCTTAGCTGGAGAAAATCTCTGCTGGAGATGTCAGGATTTCAGATACCTGTTGGGGGAGAAATCTCTTCTTGGGGAGATACTCTACCGGGGAAGAGTAAATTGCTTGGGAGAATGTGACACCATCCTGCAACCTGCAACAACAGAAAACACAAGTGTGCCCCGGGGATTTGCATGGTATGATCTATTCATCCATCGTCACCCGACACTCAAAGAGGGTTACAATTTCCCTGCATGTCAGTTTTCTTTTCAAAATTATCACCATGTTTAGATGCAATGCTATTTTCGCTGAAAATTCAGGACATTTTGCAAACAAAAATAAACACACACAGCTTTTTGACTGAATATTCTTTTTATTGAATGGCCTCTGAATAGGCAAAGATTTTACATCAGGAAGCAACCACCTGGAAAGAGGTAGCCACTATAAAATTGAGAAAAGAAACTATCCTAATGGAAATGTACATGGCATTCCAAGGAGTTCCATTTCTGCTATGACCAGCATGTCTTCGAGACTCTCCATTCTGCTTTGGCTTTCTGAGAGGATGAGGGGACTGTTTCCTATCCTTCTGATATTGTCAAGTTGTACGAAATGATGACGTGGTTCAGATAACTCGGATCGCAGTTGTTCGCTTGTTCCCTTATTTTGCGTGGATCGCCCTTTCGGGTTTTCAATCCACCGGGATACCCTTTTTTGCCTGAGCTGTCCAATGTAGCTTTTCAAATCAGCGGGTGTACATTTTTATTTTATTTATTTCCCTAACTTTTGCTCGAGCTTTTTATTCTGTTTTTAGCTCGCCGGGATGCCCTTTTTTTTCCTGGACTATAATTCTGTTTTTGTGTCCAGCGGGTCTCTTTATGCGAAGTATTTTTTAACTGCGTCCGAGTTAACAGGGGATTGGAAGTCATCTCCATCCATAGTGGTAAGCATCAGTGCTCCTCCTGAGAAGACTTTCTTCACTATGAATGGTCCTTCGTAGTTCGGGGTCCACTTGCCCCTGTGATCTGAACCTGGAGGAACGATCCTTTTCAACACAAGCTCTCCCACTTTATACTCCTGAGTACGTACTCGTTGGTCGAATGCATGCTTCATTCTCCTCTGATAAAGCTGACCATGACAGATAGCCGCTAATCTCTTTTCCTCAATTAGACATAGCTGATTGTAACGAGCACGCACCCATTCAACCGCATTCAGCTTTACATCCATCATCACTCGAAATGAAAAAATCTCTACTTCAACAGGCAGGACTACTTCCATGCCATACACCAGAGAGAAGGGCGTTTCCCCTGTTGACGTCCTGACTGACGTACGGTACCCATGCAAAGAAAATGGTAACATCACATGCCAATCTTTGTAGGTGACAACCATTTTCTGCACAATCTTCTTGATATTCTTGTTAGCTGCCTCTACCGCACCATTCATCTTTGGTCGGTAAGGAGAAGAATTGTGATGCTGTATCTTGAAGTCCCGACACAAGTCTGCCATCATCTTGTTGTTGAGATTAGAACCATTATCAGTAATGATCCTTTCGGGCACTCCATATCTGCATATGATATCCCTTTTCAGAAATCTTGCCACCACTTGATGAGTGACGTTGGCATAAGATGTTGCTTCTACCCATTTGGTGAAGTAATCAATCGCGACCAGGATGAAGCGATGACCATTTGAAGCAGTTGGCTCTATCTTCCCGATCATGTCAATGCCCCACATAGAAAAGGGCCAAGGAGATGACATGACGTTGAGCGGGTTTGGAGGAACATGCACTTTGTCTGCATATATTTGGCACTTGTAGCACGTACGAGCGAATGAACAACAGTCTGCATCCATTGTCATCCAGTAATACCCTGATCTCAGCAATTTCTTTGCCATAGCATGCCCTCCTGCATGGGTACCGAAAGATCCCTCGTGGACTTCCTGCATCAACAGGCTTGCTTCGTGTCTATCCATGCATCTGAGTAAGACCATGTCGAAGTTTCTCTTGTACAAAACCCCGTCTGTGTTCAAGAAGAAGCTAGTAGCAAGTCGCCTCAAGGTCTTCTTGTCATTGGAAGATGCCCCAGTTGGGTATTCTTGCTTTTCCAGGAATAGCTTGATATCAAAATACCAAGGTTTCTCATCAGACATGGCGTCTACAGAGAAGGCATGAGCTGGAGCGTCAAGCCTGGATATATCAATTCTGGGCACATAATTCCAACAAAATACTTTGATTGACGAAGAGAGAGTGGCCAATGCGTCGGCAAACTGATTTTCATCACGTGGTATGTATTGAAGTCTAACTGTTGTGAAGAACGTCAACAGTTTTCTAGCATAATCCCTGTATGGAATTAGATGCTCTTGATGCGTATACCACTTGCCGGTAACTTGGTTGATGACGAGGGCTGAATCTCCGAATATATCGAGGTTCTTAATCCTAAGATCAATTGCCTCCTCTATTCCCATTATACATGCCTCGTATTCCGCTTCATTGTTGGTGCAGCCAAAAGTAATTCTGGCAGCGAAGGGTAAGTGAACACCTTCAGGAGTGATAAGTACGGCACCAACTCCACGACCATTGATATTGACGGCCCCATCAAACATCAACTTCCATTTGGATTCGGGGTCTGGCCCCTCCTCCGGAAGTGGTTCCTCATAATCGTTTTCTTTGAGGTACATGATGTCCTCATCAGGGAAATCAAACTTCATTGGCTTATAATCATCTTCAAGAGGTTGCTGTGTAAGGTAATCCGACAATACACTTCCTTTGATGGCCTTCTGAGAAGTATACTGGATGTCGTATTCAATTAAAATTATCTGCCACCTAGCAACCCTTCCGGTCAACGCTGGTTTCTCAAAGATGTACTTGACAGGATCCATTTTGGAAATGAGCAGTGTGGTATGAGTCAACATGTACTGCCTCAGTCGGCGAGCAGCCCATACCAAAGCGCAGCAAGTTTTCTCGAGCAGTGAATACCGGGATTCACAGTCGGTAAACTTTTTGCTAAGGTAATAAATAGCGTACTCTTTTCGACCAGAATCGTCATGTTGGCCTAGAACACACCCCATTGACCCTTCTAGCACGGTCAAGTACATGATTAAAGGTCATCCTTCCACTGGAGGCATCAGAATTGGAGGCTCCTGCAAATATTCTTTTATTTTGTCGAAAGCTCTTTGGCAGTCATCGTTCCACCTGACCGTTTGCTCTTTTCTTAGAAGTTTGAATATTGGTTCGCACGTGGCAGTTAGATGAGATATGAACCGAAAAATGTAGTTCAACCTCCCTAAAAACCCGCGCACTTCTTTTTCTGTCTTCGGTGCAGGCATATCTTGAATAGCTTTTACTTTAGCAGGATCTACCTTAATTCCTCTTTGACTAACAATGAAACCCAGCAGTTTCCCGGAACGTACTCCGAAAGTGCACTTGTTTGGGTTCAACCTCATCTTGTACTTGATCAGTCTATCAAACAGCTTCTTCAGGTTGACCAGATGCTCTTCTTCGTCTCGGGACTTAGCAATCATATCGTCCACATAATACTCAATCTCCTTGTGGATCATGTCATGGAACAATGTGACCATCGCCCGTTGATAAGTTGCCCCGGCGTTCTTCAAACCAAAGGGCATGACCTTATAGCAGAATGTACCCCACGGGGTAATGAACGTTGTCTTCTCCATGTCTTTCGGCACCATATTTATCTGATTATAACCGGAGAAGCCATCGATGAAGGAAAACACCGAGAATCGAGCAGTATTGTCTACCAACACGTCAATGTGTGGCAACGGAAAATCATCTTTTGGGCTTGCTCTGTTCAAATCCCGGTAGTCAACGCACATCCGGACCTTGCCGTCCTTCTTTGGTACATGTACAATGTTAGCTACCCAAGGTGGGTAACTAGTCACAACAAGGAAACCGGCATCCCATTGCTTCTGAACCTCCTCCTTGATTTTCATCGCCATGTCAGGACGAGTTCTTCTCAATTTCTGCTTCACAGGAGGACAGTCTTCTCTCAGAGGTAGCTTATGCACAACGATGTCGGTATCCAAACCTGGCATATCTTGATATGACCAAGCAAAGATATCCACATACTCTTTTAGCATACTGATCAGCTCTTTCTTGACGCCGGCCTACAGACTGGCCCCAATTTTGATCTCTTTCTTCAAATCTTCATTGCCAATGTTGATGATCTCAATTTCTTCTTGATGAGGCTGAATAACCCGTTCCTCTTGTTTCAACAATCTGACCAATTCTTCAGGGAGGTCACAGTCTTCCTCAACCCCTTCATCAGCTTGGTAGATAGGATTGTCAAAGTCATGCATAGTCATAGCAGGAACGTTATCCGTGGAATCCGGATGATCAACACTGCACAGATGATGTGCTTATTCAGAATCTGCTTATTTTGAAAAAGAGACGCTAACACAAAACAAAAAAGGAAAAACACATTGTCATCTTTATATTTTTTGTGAAAAAGTTTAAAAACAAAGACAGGGAACACAGTTTGTCTGAAAATGTCCTTTTATTTCATAGCAAAATAGGATGCAGTACAAAACATGGTGGCCCAATACAACGGATCCAAGCATCTTGGGCAGAATGCTGGATTTGACAATGTAGTATGCTAATAAAAGGAAACAAAATAATTACTCTGAGAGCCAGGTGACTTGAACAATGTCTTCAGCAGACCAGTTTGTTAGCTCCTCGCCGGGCGCACACGGGTGGATCCAGTTGTCCCAGTCACCGTCACTATCCCCATCTTGGCTTGTTGTACAGATCTGGTTGCGGTCGAGCAACCCAACACTTGTAAACGTGATGGCCTTACCACTTGGAGTAGATCCACCAGGCTGATACCCTAAGCCAAACTTATCATCCTTCTTTTCCAGTTCCAACAGCTTGCCCCAGCCTTGGGCACTGCCTGATTGAACAACCTCTTTTGCTTCCCTGTAGGAATGGATGGATGTACCCTCTTTCTCACTACTCTTCTCCACAGGAGTCAAGATGCTGACGTTGACTGCTTCGAAGGCTTGGCATAAAGTTTCATGGATCTCTCCATCCATCTCCACATACTTGAACATCGACAAATGGCTTGCAAAGATGTCCTCCTCTCCACAAACTGTGATAACCTGACCGTCAACCACGTATTTAAGCTTCTGATGCTGGGTTGAAGTAACAGCTCCAGCAGCATGTATCCACGGTCGTCCCAACAAACAGCTATATGCAGGCTGGATGTCCATAACGTAGAAAACACTTTTGAAGACTTGAGAGCCTATCTTGACGGGCAACTCAACTTCTCCAAAAACTGATCTTCTCGAACCATCAAAAGCCTTGAAAATCAGATCACTTGGCCTCAGGACAATCCCATCAACATTAAGCTTCATTAGTGCCTTCTTTGAAAGCACATTCAGGGAAGAGCCTGTGTCTACAAGAACGTGCGACAACACAGCACCCTTTCACTCCATAGTGATATGTAGTGCTTTGTTGTGGTTTCTACCCTCTGACGTGAGGTCCCTGTCTGTAAAGCCTAAGCCATGGCTTGCATTGACACTTCCTACAACAGCTTCAAGTTGGTTGACAGTGATTTCCTGAGGAACATAGGCCATTTGTAGAACTTTCAATAAGGCCTCTCTGTGTGCGGGAGAACACATCAGCAGTGACAAGATGGAAATCTTGGAAGGTGTCTGGTTCAGTTGATCAACCACCTTATAGTCACTCTTTTTGATAATCCGCATGAATTCCTCGACCTCTTTTTCAAATGTACCCTGCCTAGCCACAGGAGTAGTTGACTCATCATTCACAACTTGCTTTCCTTTGGCCTTGGATGAAGCCTCGGCCTTAGGATCCCCTCTCAGCACAGGGGGAGCGAATAAACGTCCACTTCTGGTGAAACCCCCAACTCCTCCGACATTCTCTACAGTCGGGTCAGCAGCAACAGCCTTGATCTCAATCTTCTATCCAGCTACATATACATCTGAGCCATAATGCCAAGGAATGGCTTTATCGTCTGTGTACGGAACAGGCCCAGGTAAGGTGATAGTCACGGGACTAATCTGAGGAGCATAGATTGTAACAGGCTCTCTTCTGACAGGCATGTCAACTTCATCATAGAATATAGTAACTGTTGACACATCATCAGCTTCTTTATCATCAAATTTACTGAATTGCAAGGATCCATCATCAATCAAACCCTGCAAACCCATCTTCAGCTTCTCACAGCCATTCTCAGCATTCATACAGTCTTCACAATCAAAACAGCAACCAGGAAACACTTGACCCTTCAGCAGTCTCTCTTTCACTACCCTCAAAGGAGTCTTCACTTCATCAATACTCAGCACAAGACTCAACTCTTGACCACCCTCAACAGCATTGATTCTTGCCCCTCCGTGATGAGGGATAGGGTTCGAATTAACATTCGGCGGTGGCACAAAGTTGATTGCTTTAGAATCTATAAGATCTTGAACCTTGTGATGCAAAGCCCTGCACTTCTCAGTCGAGTGCCCGGGTGCTCCAAAGTGGAAAGCGCATCGTGCATTGACATCATAACCAACTGGCAGCTCTCCAGGAGGTGGTGGTGCCAAAGTTCTCAGTTGAATCAGGTTCAAATCCAGCAGTCTTGGAAGTAGAGCAGCATAAGTCATAGGGATAACCTCGATCACCCTATTAGCCGGGCGAGTTTTCCTAGGTTGATACGGTCTCTGCTGATAGTTGGTACGAGGTTGTTGTTGTTGCTGATGTTGTTGTTGTGGAGGAGGTTGCATCTGTTGCACTGGAGCTGAAGGAATTGTGACGGCTGCCACATGCTCATAGGGTCTTCTATAACCACGGCCCCGACCTCGGCCAAATACAGCATTTGTCTCGCCCTCTCTTCTTCTAGGAGGCCCACTGAAAGCTTTCCTTGCTCCACTTGAGCTGCTAGCACTATGATCTTGTATCTTCCCTATCTTCAGCAAGGTCTCAACCCTCTCACCAGCAATAACAATGTCATTGAATTTAGTGGCAGAACTGGACGCCAGTCTTTCAAGAAACACACCCTGCAGAGTCCCCATAAACATGTCAGCCATTTCGTTCTCAAGCAGTCGTGGTTGCACTCTGGCAGCAAGCTGGCGCCACCTCTGAGCATACTCTTTGAAACCTTCCTTAGCCGTCTGAGCCATGTGCTGCAATTGCGTGCGGTTCGGAGCCATGTCCATATTATATTGATATTGTCTCACAAAGGCTTCTGCTAAGTCTTTCCAACTCTTGATATTGACTCTGCTAAGCTTCATGTACCATTCCAGCGAAGCTCCAACCAAGCTGTCTTGAAAATAATACATCCAGAGTTTCTCATCATCCGTGTGAGCAACAATTCTCCCAACAAATGATTGAAGATGGGTCTTCGGGCATGCAGTGCCATTATACTTCTCAAAGGTTGAAACTTTGAACTTGTATGGGATCCTGACCCCAGGAACCAAGCCCAAATCTGTTATGTCAAATCCCAAAGAGCTCTGGGACTGAATAGCTTTGATTTGCTCAGCCATTTCCTCAAACCTCTTGTTCATCTCAGCTCTTTGACCCTCAGCTTCGTCCAGGAGAGTGAACTGGTCGTCATGATTATCCATCTGAATATTATTCAACCCATCATTGATTATTGTCACCCCTGGTTGTGTAACAGGAGCTTCAACCTGACGTGCGCCCGCACCAGTACGATTATAAGCAGTAGCAGCAACAGTGTTGTTCCTGGGTTGACTGTTCTCTATCATCTCCCGCAGACGCTCTTGGTTCTGACCCATGCCGGCCATCAATGTCATAAAGTTATCCATTCCCAGTCTCAGATCTGCCAAGTCTGCTTGCATCTGGTCCATGACTCGCTCTCTGTTAATCTTTGTTGGATATCTATGTGCAACTGGTTGTTCCCGAACTTTACGGGGAGCTATAATGCCTGAAACACAAAACACGTTAGCAACTGAGACACTACCTGCAAAACACACAAACAGGTTATATGTATGCAATGCAGTTGTTTATGTTTCCAATCCCAGGTCATTCATGCCCCGGTTCCGGTATTTAGCAAAGAAAACCAGATGGGTACTGATCCTTGACTTTCAGAAACCTTCGCGAGAAACCACATTCAAACCGTAACAGCAGGCACACCAAGAAATGGTGAAAAAGTCATAACATAAATCAGCCTACTAGGCAAATAAAACAGAATTCCCCGTAGGGTACAAGTTCTAAAAAGAAAAAACAACAACCAGGACTCCTACAACATGACTGTAGGTAATCCAGATACAAGGAAAGCAAAATAAGAAGCAAAACCACTGCCTGAGGACCCTGAACCTCCCTCACTAAACCCCACATCAGACCTAACCTTCTTGAATCCATCCATCAACTTGAGGTCTTCAATCTCTTTAAGTGCTGCTTCGAGGGCTTGTTGACTATCTACTAGCTGCTGAGTCTTCTCCCTGCGAATCTTGTGGACCTGCTCCACCTCCTCCATTTTGTAGGCCATCTGAACTTCAAAGAACTCTTCTTTTTCCTTATATTTCTCCAGCTCTTGCTCTCTCTGTCCCTGCAACCAGACAATAGACTGACGAGCATCTTTGAGAGTCTTTGAATTCTTCTTGCGTTCAGCTTCTCTTTTGGCTTCCATCATTCCCAACCTGTGGAAGTGTGCTTCTCTGCCAGCAAAATCCTTCTCCTTAGCCTCCAAGGTAGTCTGCATCTTCAGCAACTTCTCTCCAGCTTCAATCTTGGCCTTGTTGGCATGATGGTACAGGCTTACCATCTCAGTATTCTCAACTCTAACTGCATGCAGCTGGGCTTCCAACTTCTTAAACTCCTCTAGAGACACAATATCAATGGACTCAACAACTAGAGGAGCTGGTGGTGAGAATGGCAGCAAAACTCTTCTAGCTCTGTCTTTCAACCAAGCTTCATACTCTGGGAATGTTTGATTGTTGCACTTTCCAAAACTAGCTATCCCTTCTCCCTTAATGCACTTCCAAGCTCCAGCAACCTTCCTCACTAAGGGCATATTGTCCTTCACTGGAAAATAGAAAATATGGGTCAACTTCAGTTCTTCTGGCACCTCTCTCAAGGCATATCCCAATTTTCTTCTTAACAAGATTGGATTGTAATTGATCCCTCCAGTTACTCCCAATAAAGGTACACTAAGATAACTCCCACAGCTAGTGATGAAACGTGCACCTTGCAGCCTTTGAGTAATCCACCTGACATCCTTGGCAAGCAACTTTTCCAGCTTCTGAGCCCATACCAAGGTGTGGTCACTAAACACTCCAGTACTAGGTAGATGCCTCATGAACCACATGTGAAATAACGGAGCGCAGCAACGAACTAAACCTCCCCTCTTCTTCTCAGTCTTGTAGTGCACTGAGTAATACAAATCTCCAAGCAAGGTAGGCACAGGATTCTTCAGCAAAAAGAGATGTATGGCATTCATATCTATGAACTTCTCCATATCAGCAAACAAGATGATGCCATAGATAGAAAGAGCCAAGATAGCACAGACAACATCCCATTCTTCCTCAACAGCCAACTCTTCCACCTTCTTTACCAAAGCCTCCAAAGAAAACCTATGTACACCTCCCTTAATGATGGTCAAAGAATTCACAGCAGAAGTGCTCAAATAAAGAGCCTTAGCAATAGCCTCAGGTGCAGGTCTACTCATCTCAGAATTGAACAAAATCTGGTCTCGAACAGGCACTCCCAAGATTAGAGCATACTCCTCCAGCAAAGGACCTAGCTGAAAATCAGGAAAAGTGAAGCAACGGAGCTGAGGATCATAATACTGAAGCAGGGTATGAATGGCACTCCTCTCAGAAGGATCTAACTCTACCACCACATCCAGAATACTCCCATAAGCCTTCCTGAATCTCTCCACATGGTTGGGTGTAATCAGCTTTACCATCTTCTTCAACAGGCCAACCTTGGTGTCAAAGAACTTGAAGTGAATATTCTGCTTGCGAGGATCTTCCATCTCTGAAGAGGATACCGGAACCGGAAGCAAAGATATGAACCTGTGAATGAAAACAAAACATGATTAATGATGAAATGATGCAATGCAGATGCAAATGCAAAGACATATGATCATCTGGGACTGTCTGGAATCTGGATACCAAGGCCACATGATCAGAAACCCCAAATCCTCTAGATATCAGCCCATAAACACTCAGATAAGCTCAGATACTCCCAATCAAAGACCATAGAAATTCAAGAACTCCGGAACCAAAGTAACTGTATCAGAACATGAACTGTACTGGTAACAAGGGTATGATGAGGTCAAGGGTTCCTGCAAACCTGTAAACCCATTCCCAATCTCACAGGTGTGCTCCGGGTCAAACATCACGGACTCTCAAAGCCGAATAGCAATAATACTTTCACCATTTCCGAGAAATGGCTCATGACCAAATCAGGGAATCGGTTAGGCATTATGTACTACGTAGTGAGGCCTCAGCAGAGTCCGGGAAAAACAAGCATCCCTTATAAGTCCCCAGCTTCAAGCGCTGAAATCGAGAAACAATAGTACATTCAGCCCGTAGGATACAATACTAATGTCATACGACCAGATGCTTTAACTGAGTTCCTATAAGAGAACCAGGTCATCCTATGCGAGTCCCTAGTGGACCCTCGGGTGCGAATGGGTTTGCCACAAAATGTGGTCTACCACTGCCACCACTGGAGAGGGTTGTTTCCACAAAGGTTCTCAATGATCGGTCCCCAGATGCACATAACTATCAAGGTCCTATCCCGAAGTGGAGGAAATCCCCACACAAGATATTTCCAAGACGGTCGCAATCTGGGCGTGAAACACACTGCCACTCATCATGTCACATGTGAGTACAATATGTCCACTCTAATCCTATAGTGCACTAAAGCCGGGTACTTGGCTTATCTCTCAGAAACAATATCACCAGAGCCCACCAAACAGAAAACCAGTCCAGACAGTCCAGTATGATATACATGATGCATAAAATAAAGACTGAAAACTGTAAATAAAGCTATAAATAAAGCTGTAAATAAACAAAAATAAAATACAATAAGCCACAGCAAACAAACATCACCCAAAGAAACAGAAACAAACAAGCGCTAGGAGAGACTCACAGGGGAACCAGAGATCTCTGGTGTGCAGTCCCCAGCAGAGTCGCCAGCTGTCGCTCCCCGGATTTCCATCCTGGTACAAACGCGAAAGTGGCGCGGAAAAAGAATAGAGTCGCCAGCCAGGCATTTTTATCCCGAAGAAAGGGAATGGTAATGTTGCACAAACCAGAAGAAAGAAAGAGGAAGGTAACATGGTAACATCACACAATCAGAAGTGAAATGGTATGGGCATATGCATAATGCAAAATGCAACTCAAAGAAATGAAACATGAAGCTTATAAGACAAAATGATGCAACATGAACACATATGAAGACAAATGCACACTTATGACATATGCAAAGCAAAATGCACAAGATATGGACTCAAAGCTCACAACCAGAACCAAAACAAGATGAAGAATGGCTTAAGAAGCCAACAAGATGAAGAGAAAAGAGTTACAAGACCAAACAATACCAAAATGGAAGCAAAAGAAGCAATAAGATGAAGTGAAAGTACTTAAAGAAGCAAATGACTTAAAGAAGAAGCAAACACAAAAATTCAGAAGACACAAACCCTATCCTAGGACCAGGAAGGTACCCACACCCCAAAAGAACCCCAAATGAGAAGAAAAAGTTGGCACAAGTGCCCTTCTAGGCTTATAAGAGACCAAAAGGTCCAAAGGAAGCAAAATGGGACAAGGTTCAAGATAAAATCCTCAACAAATCAACCAATCACCTAAAAATTCCACAATTGAAACCAAATGATCTTATAACATGTTATATCAACTAGAAAAAAGGATTTGAAAAGATACAGAAGCAAACTAGATTAAATGGAGGCAAGAACACAAGTTAGGGTAGCAAACTTACATCACAAGTTACAAGACCAAGACTCAAGAAATAAGTTTCCAAAAATCCAGAGAAAAATCACATGAAAAGAACAAAGTCTTAAGAATCTAAAGAAAAAATAATGGGATCAAAACTCAAAATATTGAAACCTATGGAAAATAAACAAGGCAGAGTGGTCAAAGAAGGACTTAAAAAGAAGCTAAGTGCAATGAGGAATTAATTCAGACACGTGGATAATGGAAAAAAAATAAAATATAAATATGACAAAATAATAGAGACTCAAAATAACATACATGATTTTTTTGGGAATTTTTGGATGAATAAAACTATTTTAATTAAATTGAAATGAAACTAGATATAAAAGGAATAAAATGTGAAAAAGAAATTAAAAGAGAAATGGCAAGGGGTGTGATTAGTAGGTATTTTAACTGAAAATGAGTTGGGCTGAAATGAATGGGGGTGCAAATATTAATGGCTTGGGCCCAGTATGCTTGCGCTGACCATGGTCTTATGGTGTGAATTAGCTGAATTAATGAAATAAAAGGCTGGAGAACAAGATCCGTATGATGTATCACACGGCTGGGAATGGAGTTTCATTAAATGAGGTGGACATAAGGTGTGTTATGGTTGGCTGGCGCACGGTTCTTACCGTAGGTTATATCACATAATGAATTAAATGAAAACAGAATTATAACACATGAGACGAAATGAAAATAGGGCTACGTGGCACGCATGGGGGACGTTGGATATGAGATCCGACGGTGGTACTTCATCTTCCTCGTTGGACAAACCCTAGCTGACCTTAAAACAAATTCCGGTGACCGGAGCTAGGGCTCCGGCACCGGAAACTGAAACAGAGCTACACACAACTAAAAAATGTAAACAAATAACCCAGATCCACTGATTAGACATCAATGAATCCAAATATGACCTCAAAAACATCTAAAAATCAAAGGATTGGACGGATCGAAAGAAATAAAGTGTCACCATCAAAATAGAAATGCATATATCTTTCACTACAATGCACCAAAATCAAATCCACAAAGTGCAGCATGACCAGTGAAGATCAAAGAACACAAAGCAACAATTCAATTCCATTTTTAGAACATGAGATTTCAAGCCATACCTAAGATGGAGATCTTGAAATAGTGAGCTAGAAAACCAACCAATGCGTGCAAATCACTCCTCTTACTCCTTATATGTAAAATAAATGCATCTAAGGTCTTGAAATAGACTGGATCTAAGGTTTCAAGACAAGTTGCTCCTTAATGGCAAGCTTCTATTTCAGTGCTTTAAGCTCAAATGAGTGGTTGAATCTTGATCTATATGATTCACTGATCAAGAATATGGAAGAGTTTTGTGAAGAAAGTGAGAGAATCAAGAGATATGTGAAGAAATGCAAGGTTGCATGAAAGTTGAGAATGAGAGAATGAAGTAGATCTGAGATTTTCTAAAACCCTAATTCTCTTTGTTGTGACCTCACAAAGCAATGCTGAAAGTGTGAAAAGGAATGCACGAATGAGTAATGAGAAAAGTGTGATTTTGCATAATTTGCACTTGGTGGAATAAGCATGCTATGCTCATGCCCTCTTGGGCCTCTCAGCACATGTAGCTTTCATTTTCCACCCTTGATTCAAATCCAGTCATTCCTGGCCCTTAGATTCAAGTGTCACACTTGTTTCATGACTTTTGCTAATTTGCATGTTTTGGAGGGATTTTTTCAAAGTGCACGAAAATGACCATTTCGTTGGAGAAAAATGGTCCTAATGCAATGAATTTTAAGTTGGAAACAAGATTGGGCCTGTACCAAGTCACAAAATTCAAGTTTGAGCCTTTTTGCATTTGGTGTCATTTTGAAAAGTTGAAATTTGCCCTAAGATGTTGAAATTTTCGAATGACTTTTATAGAGATCTCGGAACCCTATTAAAATGTAAATGTACTTTTTGAAAATGGGAGCCCTTACTCTTCAACTTTCATGTTTAACTTTGGTCCATTTGAAGAATTTTTGATCATGTTAAGGCCATTTGAAAATTAGGGCAAAAGTTGCCAAATTTGGAAAATTCCATAAACCAACTTTGTACCATTTTTGCAAAACCCTTCAAATATCCATGATTCTTGAACTTTGATCATTCCAAACCTCTTATAACATTGTAAGGACCCCTCTTGGCCAAAAAATTTGGGTTAGACCCCTTGAAATTGCACAGTTGACTTTTTAAGGGCACTGTTGACTTTTTGCTTCATCTGCAAGCAACTGAGGCATTGACTGACTTCCACATGGAATTTTCTCATGGAATTTGACACATAGGATCCTCTTAACCTATAAAAGACTTTGTCCAAAAGAAATGGCCAAAGTTGTGAGATCTTGGTGCTTGAATCTCAAACCCTAATTTGGGTGCCTTGTATAGGAGCTTTGCCTTGTCCTGAGATCTCTGATGATCATGCAATCTTCTGAGCTTTTTCCAATGGACTTGAACTTGTAAATGGAGTGTAGACCCACCATAGAATTTTTACAAACTCATTGGGACCCTTGTCATGGCTTGAAATGCTTCAAGGACCTCCACAGATGACCATACGCTTGATGCTAGGACATGAGGGATGTTATGCTTCATCTTTCCATGATATGATGTTGAGGAAATGATATGAATATGATGAATATGATATGATATGATGCTTAAAATGAAAAGGGAAAATTTGGGGTGTTACACTAACTGTCTTGCATTGGACGGAAGAAGCAAGTTCTCGTCTGTGAGTGAAGATGATGAGAAAAGAATCCCGGAGGAGACGATTATTGTTTGTTTTTGATATTTTAAATCTTTTATTGCTTTTTGTGTTTGTCATAAGAAGACGAGCTTAAGCCTAAACCAAGAGTTAGTAAATTCATCACATCCTCCCTCTGATTAGGGGCAATGAGAATACCTTAAGTGTGAAGTAAACACCTCACACTTAATCACCATGATGCAGGTTTAAGATCATTAACCTACTTGCATTTATTTAGATGTTTTCGGAGTTTTTGTTGTGTTAAGTAATTAGTTTAAGTCATAATCAAAGATTTAATGGACCCATTACACCATCCTAATAGAAGGATAATAGATGGGAACCTTTAAGCCGAGGAAGGCTCCTCAACTTAATCCATGATTAGGGATTAACCTCATGACAAAACAAAGCCTTTATTAAATGGATTTTAGTTAATGGTAAGATTAAGAAATGGATTTTATGGTTTGTAAGACAACTTGAGGGGGACTTGTCCATTAACACTAGGGTTAGTCCTTCTTAACCAATTAAGGAAGAATTAGAACCCTAATGCAAGGCCCAAGTTACAAGCTTGAAGTCTTAGTGATTATTAGATGGATTGATTAAAGGATTTAAACACATTAAGGGTTTAACACTCAGGATTAAAGTTATACACTCCATTCTAATAGAAGGATGCAGGCATAAGCTTAATCACAAAGCCTTAAAACCTTGATGGTTTAGTCCTTGATTATGAGATGAGATGAGAAGACTCAAAAGATGACACAAAGGTAAAACTAATGGGGGACTAATCAAACCCTAAATGTGATCATGCTTGGGTGTTCCTAGGGTTTATGAGGCTTGCAAGAAGATCTTCAAGGAAAAGCCACCATGGAAGAAGCAGGATGAAGGAAAGAACATCAGAAAGAAGCAAGACAACTTACTTCACTTAAGAAGATAAGTTGCTTGAAGAAAGAAGGTGAGGAAGGAACATGAATGAACAATCTCACTCTAATACAAAAGTAAAATGCAGCAATGAATGCATAAAGAGAGATGAGAAAAGATTATGAGAAGTGAAGGCAAATTCACTTCTCAAACACTTACCACCTGAAAAGTTAGCAAAGGAAGTGAAATGAAATGAATGCAAGGATACAAACCAAAATCAGAAGCATATTCATGATGCAAATGATGCTATGGGATGATGCAAAAGCATACCAAGAGATGTGGATGATCATACAAAGGATGGGAATGCAAATGAGACATGTAAGAATCATGAAAGTTCATGAATGAATATGACATAAAATGAAAACAAAAGCATGGAAAATGGATGAGGAAATGATCAAGCATGAGTCTAATGTGTCCTAAGATGTCCTAGAAGTCATGTGAATGCACAAAATGTTATGGCAAGTTCATGTATGCAAGCATATGAAGAATGAATGCAAATGAAGGCGAAGATTAAGGTTTATGTACAAGATGCAATGCAAAATTCAAAATCAAAAGCAAAACATGAGATAAAAAATTGAAAATGGGATCAAAGGTACCCTAAACCTATACAAGTCCACTGACCAAAGGGGAAGGTCATAAGTTAAACCCTAAAGGACTTGTGATTTTCCTAAGTTTCTAGGGTTTTAAGGGTGATCCTAAAGGGAAAATGCCAAAAAAATTGAAAATGCATCATAAAAATGAAACAAAAATGTTTTTGGATGCTTGAAAGTATGCTTAACATAATGTGAAAAGAATCATTCACAAACTCAACTTGGATCAAAAGTTAAGAATTTTTGAAGTTAGGGTTAAAAATATTCAAATTAAAGAACCCTAATTCAAATGAAAATTGTCAAGGTATGATCAAAACCAAAAATAAATTTTCTTTGTGAGTTTGTAAATGTTTCTAAATGTGTGAAAATGTTCTCTGAATTTTTTTGGGATTTTTAAATACTTAAATGTATTTTTAATTAATTAATCTTCATTAACTAATTAAAATTAATCATTTAAATGATTTAAAAATATTTTTTAATGCAAAAAAATAAAAATAAAAATATTTTTGGGTTCTGAAAATTCATAAAAGATTTAATAAAAATTTTCAGAATTTTTTGATGTATTTTACTATTTTTTAAAATTCGTGCAAACTAAATGGGAAAAAATGAAATAAAAACTAATTAAATAGAAAGTATGTTGATTTAAAGGCTGAGATTTGAATCTGGAAAGGGAGGGAAAGACCACGCGCGCATCTGTACGGCTCACATTCAAATCTCACTAATTACACAATTAAACCCTAATCTGAACCCTAATGACTCTCAGGTGACCGGAACAATGTTCCGGTCATCTTCTCCGGCGAGTTCAAAACACTAACTTCTTCCCTAGGCAATTTTAAACCCTCTAAAACTCCAGATCACATCTTCTAAACACCCTAAGCAAGAATCAAGCACAAAAACTAATTTATATTTCAACATAAACAAGAATCGAATCAAACAAGTCTTCAGATCAAATTTTCAGAGACACGGTTCAGGCTCAAAACTCAATCATTTTCAAAACCAACAAGCACAACATGATCAGTGAAGCATAAGCAACATTTCTATGGCATAAAAAATGATTTCTGGAAAAAAATGTTCTTGGTGATACCTGAACTGGAGCTTTCACCTTTGGAGCTTTCTGGCCAGTTCTTTGCTTCAAATCAACTTCAATGATCCCCCTGAAGAGTTTGCAATGCTTGGTTGGAGTTTATATGGCCTCCATGTGAAGTTTGCTGAAGTTCAGTTCAAGGAGGGGCCAGAATCGTGTTTTTGATTTGGAGTGTTTCAGGTTGTTTCAAGGGGTGGGAAATGATCAATGGATCATGGTGAGTTGTTCTGTGGAATTTGTTTTGATGTTTGTGGCTTGTATGATCAGTTTCGAAGAAAAATGAAAAGAGGGGAGTTTTGGTGAATGCTGAGTTGTGGGAGGATTCAGCTTGTGTTGTTGTGTGTGTTGAGTTGCTTTTGGGTCCATGTAACATGTTCTGATTGGGCAGAGAGTTGTTGTGGAGCAGTTTGATTGGTATGGCTCAATTTGCATAAAGTCAAAAAAGTTGTCCTTGGAAGTATGGGCTCATGGAAGGCCAAGGAAAAGGTCATGTCCTGCGCAGCTGGCTTTAGGGAGGTCCATGGAATTCAAATTTTGTAGCTAGCACAAGTGGATGTCAAGATTTGGGGCATTTTGCAATTTGTGAAGGTTTTGGCCCCTTTTGAAATACTTGATGATCAAGACATGAAACTTGAGAATTCTTTGGGAAATTCTGAATTATAGGTCATGTATGATGTTTGTGTAATGGTTAGAAGTCAATTAGAGGTCACATTTTGCCTTGGTATGAGTTTTTGCAAGTTTCCCTCTTTGGTACATAAGTGAAATTTAGTGCTTTTCCCCAACTTTGCAAAGCCATAACTTGAGTTCTATGATGAATTAGATCAAGTTCTTGTACTTTTTGAAAAGGGAATGATCCAATCTACAACTTTCATGACCAAGAATTTTTCATTTGAAGCATTTTTGAATCAAAAAGAGGAGGTTGAAAAACTTTCCCAAAATGGCAAGTTTGCATTACAAGTCACTTTCCCAAAATGGCAACTTTGCAAATGGCTTGAAATCCTTTAATTTTGTGAACTTCTAACTTCTTCTAAGATCAAATAAAGATCATATACACCCAAAATGATGGAGAAGACCCTTTGGTTGGATGATTGAGGGCCTCAGATGCCCTGGTTTTGCACTGACTTGCTCAGGAAGTTATCTATTGATCAGATGCCTTCCCCATTGAATTTCTTCATGAAAATTGGTATGCATGATCCTTATATCATATAGAGACAAATAGAATCAAGAATGACCAAAAAATTGTGAGTCATGGCCTTTGAAACCAAAACCCTAATTTTAGGTCATCTGTGAAGTTAAACTTGGCTCTGCTTCCATACCTTTCTCAGTTCTTGTGATGTTCGGACTTCCTTGATCTTGGGAGGATATAATATGATGCTTGAACATACATGGACTCTCTTGAGATGATTGGAGACTCTTGGAGTGGCTCAGATGACTCATGGATTGTTCAGATCACAAACCCTAGGTGCAAATGACTTTGAACCAATGCAGTGAAGCAAAATGCAACATGAGATGATATGATTGAACTTATGAAAATGAAAAAGATCACAAGCCATGGTGTGAAATTAGTGAGGGCAAATTTGGGGTGTTTACACTAGCCAACACGGGCCGTGTCAGGAAACACTGGAACCCGTCTTGGCTCTCTGCCTCTAGTGGTCATCAAACCCCAATGCCAGACTGGCTGACACAGGCCATGTCAGTTGACACGGGCACCCGTGTCAGCCCCCTGGTTCTCTTCCAAAAGTTCACTTTTGATCCTCCTCCTAACACGGTTCGTGTCAGGTGACATGGGCACCCGTATTAGGCCTTTGACTTCCGAAATCCCAAATTCTTGTATTTTCTTCGCACTGATCCTTGGGGTTTCTTGCTCAGACCTGTAACCATTAACACTACCAAACAAACACATAAAACGCAACTGAATCGACATTAAAATAGAAATCTAAAAATGCGAGAATATAAATGCCAAAGTTAAAATCAACTTAAAAATAATAATAAAGACAAACAAAGTGTTATTGATCTCGTGAATTCATGCCAAATAAGTAAAGTAAAACTAGTAGAATTGGTGACCGATCACAACCTCAAACTTATCTCATTGCTTGTCCTCAAGTAATGCTCGAGTCAGCAAAAATGGCCACCCCAAGGTATTTCAATTATATTACCACAATACCATATTGATCTTTCGCAACTCTCTTTTCACTTTTCTTTCAATGTTTCCTTCTCACCTATATTGACGTTCTGCCACATTTCCACATCAAAGTACATATTTACCTGCAAACTTTTTCACACTCACCAAGTCTCTCCGGGTTATAGTGTTCACACTCAATATTCATAGAATACAAGTCAAACATATGATTTTCCTAGATATTATTGGTGCCACAACCCCAAACATATGATTTTCCACATATCAAATAATGACAACACCTATCTGAGCAAGGTAATTGAGTGTTTGGGCTTACAATTCAATTATGAGGTAAATAAATAAACAATGGGTAGAAAAGCTCAAGTGGGGTTTACAAAGGATAACATGAAAGGGATGGCTAGAAAGGCTCGGGGTTTAAACAAACAAGTGCCTCAGTGTGTATACATGTGCATAGAAATTCCAACAAACAAGTACACAAACTAAAAGTGACAGAGAAATACCTGAAGAACTCTCATGATGACTATGTGTTTGGCTCTTTTGTTATTCTCACCATGTTCAACTATGGTTCACAGGTTCTGAAGTACCTCTAGTATGAAGTAGCTTCATCTCCGTCTCAGGTGCACAATACTCTCGTATCAGTCTAGTATCAGAAAGTTGTGTCTGATCATCTACTTCAACAGTACCAACTTCCGGGAGTTTCCTGGAGATTAAGTATGGGTTGTGTCTTCTCATCCACCAACTACAAGTCTCATTACTTCATTCAGCACAAATACCCTCAGTCTGTAACACATAAAATATAAACACACCAATCAAAGTAACAATAAACGGTACAGAAATGAAACAACAGAAGTAAAAATACTGAAAGCAACAAAAGCAATAACCCCCCCCCCCACACACACACACACACCTGAACCAAACTTTGACCTTAATGTTTAAGTTCGTGACAGGGTGAGGACTCACAGAGCCTCACTGCGGAGGAGAAGGGTAATGCAACATCAACAGTTGCATCATCAGGTGCATCTCATTCAGCATATTCCTTTGTCGGGTTTATTCCTCTCCTTGTCCGGTTTACTCCACTCAGAGAACACCGATTTTAGTTTGGAGCCACGTCCTTTGGTCAGGAGTCATAGATGATTCTACACCTGTATGGGTGGGCATATCAGGAGTAGGAACAAATTTCTCCTGATCTTCATCTTCCTCTTCATCCCGGTCATCTGAAACAAAAGTATCAACATCATGCTCGTCCCCGTTATCCAGGACAACATTCTCATATAGCCAAATAGCATAGTTAGAAATACCAATCCTAGAAGGGTCAGGGAGTGCAATAATAAATTTATTTAAACTTACAATAACATAATAATCACTCTCAGTCCATATCATACCTTGTTGGATCAGGGCAACCATGTCCAATTTAGTTTTACCTGTTATTGGTGTATCATTGAGTAGAGAAGGATCGTAGCCAAAGTGCTCGGAGATTTGGGTAATCATACCCCCGACAGATATTCCTCCTTGAGATGCTCAGACCACTCTTCCTAAGTAATCAACCACAAAGGCAGCAACACTGGAAACTATTATGTTCTCCATTCATATAGGAAAAACAACTCCCATTGGGTAGCTACTCCAATACTAATACCCTTACCGAACAATATATAAGCTAGCCCTTTTTGGGAATACCTAAAAGTAGGGTTCTAAATACCATATGCTTTAGCCCCCTTGGCGACATACTCAGTTTTACCTGTGATTTCCATCCAAAATGCCTTTGCATCAAAATTATTCAGCACAGCCCCGGGTCCATAGATAGGGAGTCTGAGGATACCTATCAATTGCTCAATCGTCAACTCATGGTCAATGTTATATAATCTGAACTGCAAAGTACCATAATAGTACTTTGTGGTACCTATCCACATTTTTTTTCATCTGAAATTCAACAGTACTCAAAAACTCAAGGGTTATGCGCTCAAATGTGGGCACCTCAAAATGCATAAACTTTAACATACCTAATACGTGAAATATTTTATCAATTTCTTCAGACAGTCCTAAATCAGACAGAGTTTTAGAGCAAATATACCTTGTCGGCATAATATTATGCTTAACATGCAACAAATAATGTCGTTCATGTGTCGGGTTGGTGAATATGATATCATGAGCATTAGGTTGGCGATTTCCCATCTTCCGAGGTATTGACCTCTCAACCATAGGCTGCTTCCCCTTAAAAATTCTCTTTGGGGCATTTTGGATGCCTGAAAAAATGAGAAAAAATAAACTAGGAAGTTAGTGGAAAACATTATTGGAACACGTTAGAGGAAAAAAAATTGAGCAACTTTCATGAAGGGAGTTCTTGGTTCGGGTGGGTAAGGGCGGGAAAGATGAAAGCTTTGTGTGGGAGAAGTTATGGAGTTTTAGGGAAAATATGAAGAAGAAGAAGAAGAATGGGTAATTTGAAAAATATGAGAGAGAAAGAGAGAGAGAGAGAGAGAGAGAGAGAGAGAGAGAGAGAGAGAGAGAGAGAGAGAGAAAATAGTGTGTTTGTGAGTGGTAAAGGAGGTGTAATGGATGGTTAATGGGGCCCCACAAGAACCAATGGGTTAAAAATTCAAAAAAAAAATGCTTTCTTGACATGGCCAACTGTGTCAGGCCACTGCCTTATTTCATCCAAAATCAAATTTTGTCCAAGTCTTCAATAGGGCTGGCACAGGTCGTGTCAATGGATACTTGCGGTCATGTCTGCCTACTGGAATTTCTACTTTTCCATTTTTTTAACGTTCTCTCCATCTTACCCTGACACGGGTCGTCATTTTTATGTCAGGTCCCTGTTTTTCGCATTGTTCGTCATTTTTTCGATCTTTTCCAACCGTTTCTCTGACACAAGGTAATATAGTGATGCTTGCTCAAATAGTTCATGTCGTGAGATGAATATGATCTCCTGTGAAGGACTCTGTGCATACCTACATAAAAAATAAAACATATAAAACAAAGGAAACCATTAGAAATAAAACTAGTGCGTTACCTCCCACTAAGCACTTCGTTTAACATCGCATGGCTCGATGGTAGTCCATCTTATCTTGCAAGATGAACAACATCTACCTGACCACTCTCCTGTCTTTGATAATAAGGCTTCAATCTTTACCCATTCACCTTATAAGTGACCCTGTTTGTTTGAGTTTTAAATTCAATCCCTCCATGGGGAAATACCTTGTGAGCTACAAACGGTCCTCACTATTTAGACCTCAGCTTTCCAAGGAATAACTTCAACCTAGAGTTATATAAGAGAACAATTGTCCTTCCAAAAATTCCTTCTTTTGGATCCTTCAATCATGCCAAAATTCATACGCTTTGGTTTGATCTTTGTAAACTTTGGCATTTTCATACGCTTGATTCCAAAATTCTTCTAACTCATGGAGTTGAAGGATTCAGGAATCTCCCGCTTTGGAAAGATCCAAATTAAGGAATTTTAAGGCCAACAGTGTTTTGTGTTCTAACTCTAAAGGAAAGTGACACGCTTTTCCATTGACTAATTGGTATAGATACATACCTATTGGCATTTTGAATGTCGTTCGATACGCCCACAGTGCATCATCCAACTTAGTTGCCCAATCCTTACAAGATGAGCTCACAGTCTTCTCTAGGATCTTCTTGAGTTTCCTGTTAGAGACTTCCACTTGGCCATTTGGTTTAAGGATGGCATGGAATGGCAATCTTATGCTTCACATTATACTTCTGGAGTAACCTCTCAATGAGGTTATTTATGAAATGCGTTCCGTCATCACTTATTAGCACTCTTGGCACTCCAAACCTAGCAAAGATGTTTTCTTTTAGGAATGTCACCACTACTTTCGTATCATTAGTTGGAAAGGTTATGGCTTCTACCCATTTATATACATAGTCCACCGCCACTAAGAAGTATTTTTTTACAAATGATGGTGGGAATGGGCCCATAAAGTCTATACCCCAAACATCGAAAAGATCAACTTCTAACATAGAATTATGAGGCATCTGATTTCTCTTTGATATATATTTCCTGTTCTTTGACATTTGTTGCACTCCTTAACCATTTCTTGGGAATCTTTAAACAGTGAAGGCCAATAAAACCCTGACTGGAGGACTTTTGCTGCAGTTTTATCACCACTAAAGTGCCCTTCGTAGTCTGAGTCATGGAAAGACTTAAGCACACCCTTTTATTCCTCCTCATGAACACACCTTCAAACCAATACATCAACTCCTCTTTTGTACAAGAATGGATTATCCCACAAGTAAAACCTGCAATCATGCAGAAAAATCTTCCTATTAGAATCAAAATCTCCAGGGATGTCACCACCTACAAAATAATTTGCATAAACTGTGAACCATGGAGCACCAATAACAGCAAGGATGTGTTCATCAGCAAACTCATCCTTTATTGGACGTTTTTCCTTTGTTTCTTCAATTGGTGACAACCAAGAAAGGGGGTCAACAACAATTTTTTTGCACCCTCTCTTGTCACGAATCTCCACATCAAACTCCAGAAGGAGAAAGATCCATCTCAATATTCTTGGCTTAGAGTCCTGCTTAGCAAATAAATACTTCAAATCAGCATGGTCAGTATAAATAATGACTTTAGAACCCAACGGATATTTCCTGAATTTAACAAAGGCATAAACAACTGCTAACAATTCCTTTTCGGTAGTTGCATAACTCATCTTCGCAGGGTTTCAACACATGACTAATATAGTAAATAACATGTAACAACATTTCTCTTCGTTGTCCTAAAACTTCCCCCACTGCAATGTCACTCGCATCACACATGATCTCAAAAGGTAGAGACCAATCAGGGGCAATAACAATTGGTGTCGACGCTAATTTATTCTTTAATGTCTCGAATGCATCGGCACACTCTTTATCAAATACAAAAAAAGTCTTATCCTTAGCCAAAAGAGTAGTTAGAGGTTTGACTATCTTAGAAAAATCTCTTATGAACCTGTGGTAAAAACCCGCATGTCCTAAGAAACTTCTTATACCTTTTTCATTCACCAGAGGCAGAAGCTTTGATATCACCTTGATTTTTGCTTGGTCCACTTTTATTACCTTATGGAAAATTTTGTGACCCAAGAATATATCTTTATGCACCATGAAGTGACATTTCTCCCAATTGAGGATTAAGTTGGTCTGCTGGCATCTTTCTAAAACAAGAGAGAGGTTAGTTAAGCAATTTTAAAAAAAAAGAACCAAAAATAGAAAAATCATCCATGAAGACTTCCATATGCTTTTCAAGCATGTCATAAAAATTGGAAGTTATGCATCTTTGAAATGTGGCAGGAGCATTACACAACCCATATGGCATTCTTCTATAAGAAAAAAACACCATAGGGGCATGTGAAGGATGTCTTCTCTTGATCTTTCGGTGCGACAAAATTCTGATTATAACCTGAGTATCCATCGAGAAAGAAATAGTAATCATAACCTACCAACCTTTCCAACATATGATCAATGAATGGAAAAAGAAAGTGGTTCTTCTGTGTTTCTAGGTTCAACATCTTGTAGTCAATACATACTCACCAACTTGTAATTGTCCTTGTAGAAATTAACTCATTCTTCTCATTTCTGATGACGGTGGTTCCCCCTTTTTTGGGCACCACATGTACCGGACACATCCAAGAGCTATCAGATATAGGATAAATAAGTCTTGCATCTAACAACTTCATCACTTCTTTTCTGACCACTTCTTTCATGGTAGGGTTAATCCTTCTTTGGGACAACCGATTTATGATCATCTTCAATAAGAATCTTGTGCATGAAAATTGTAGGAATAATACCCTTCAAATCCTCAATAGCCCATCCAATAGCATTTTTTATTTTTTTTAGAACTTGGAGTAGCTTTTCCTCTTGGATACTTTTGAGGCTAAAACTTATTTATTTGGGCACTTACCTTTAGTGTCGAGGAAGACATATTTGAGATTTTCAAGTAGCTGCTTCAATTCCTTCCCTCTTTTGGTCTCTTCATTCCCTTCCACTAACTGAGGTTTCCTCAGATCCTCCCACCGGTGTGGTCGAGATCCTTTCCAAGGAGGTGTGTGTTAGAACAAGATTTTTATTCTACTTCTCTTATATAGTTTTGATGATAACAATATTTTATAAGAACAAATTATAGCACTAAATCCTTCTCTATGTGCAGGATATAAGTTCTCAAGAAAATAATGATTCTAAGGTTGATCAGCATCTTCTAATGGTACTCAAGCCAAGTGCACCTCTTATAGAAGATCTGATGATAGAAAGAAGTTCTCATCAAATAAGCTTTCATTGCTGTGAAATATCAATCATACTCTGATGGGAATTTAGTATATTCTGATTCTCATAATAAAGGATAATTAAGAGGGAATCAAGAATAACGGTTGGGAACAAAATCTCTATTTTTGGAAGGACATTATGACTATTTACAAACATCCAAATATAGCACCAGATGTTTCCAACGGATATCCTATTCAAACGCTTATATAAAGGAGATATCTTGAAGAAATTGCAGCTCTAACACTCATGCGCGCAACATTAATCAATTTCTTACTTTGTACTTAATTTCTGTAAAAACTATCACCTAGTGATAATAACTTTCTGAAGCAATTATTGTTACAAAATTTTGTAAACTCTTTGTGATTTCCTTGAGTGACTAGTGTATTCAGTAGACTCAAGAAGACTTTGACTATAGGTCTTAGTGGTTGTATTCATAGTTTTTGAATAGTGGATTAAGACCTCATTGAGAGAGGCAAAATCACCTTGGCAGGTGGACTGGATGTAGTTTGAGTTCAAATGAACCAGGATAAATAAAAGTGTCATTTACACTCATTGTTTTTAAAACCCGATTCCAACCCCCCTTCCTTGTGTTTTTCACTCCTTCAATTGGTATCATAGCACTAGATTCTGAGAAATACACTTAATTGTGTCAGTAGAAGATCCAGGAAAAAAAACACAATGGCAGATTCAGTCAACAACAACAATGATTATCAAAATGACAAGATTAACGGAAAACCTCTAGTGTTTAATGGTGACAACTTTGACTGCTGGAAGGATATTCTGGAGAGTTTATTTTTGGCTCTGGATGGAGATCTCTGGGATATGGTGACAGATGGCTACATTCATCCTGTTGGAGCAGATGGTCAGAAGATCAAAAGAAAGAATATGTCAGCTCAACAGAAGAAGGAATTCAGAAACCATCGCAAGGCCAGAACCATACTTCTAAGTGTTATTTCCTACACAAAATATGAAAAGATCACTAACAGAGAATCAGCCAAACACATGTTCGACTCCCTGAGGATGACACACGAAGGCAACACTCAAGTCAAAGAGACAAAAGATCTGGCTCTTATCCAAAAGTATGAAGCTTTCAAGATGGAAGAAGATGAAATAATTGAGAAGATGTTCTCAAGGTTTCAAATTATGGTTGTTGGACTGAAAGTTCTGGACAGAGGCTACTCAATAGCAGATCATGTGAAGAAGATCATCAGAAGCTTTCCAAAGGCTTGGAGACCCATGGTCACTACTTTGAAGCTATCAAAGAATCTGAATGAGATATCTCTTAAAGAATTGATTAGCTCACTAAGAAGTCATGAGATGGAACTAGAAGAATATGAACCCCAAAAGAAAGATAAGTTTGTTGCTCTTAAATCTAACAAATCTGATTCTAAGGCTTTGCAGGCAGAAGAAGAAGAAAGTTTTGGAGGCTCATCAGAAGAAGATGAATTGTCTCTTTTATCCAAAAGAGTTCAACAACTCTAGAAGCATCGTCAGAAGATGTTCAGAAATCCCAGAAGATCAAGCAATTACTTAGAATCATCCTCTGGTCATAGGAAACCCAGAAGCAAAGAAGTAGTGTGCTATGAATGCAAGGAACCTGGAAACTACAAGAGTGACTGCCCAAAACTTCAGAAAGAGAAGCCTAGAAAGAAATTCAAAAGAGAGAAGAAGAAAAGTCTCATGGAAACATGGGATGATTCATAATCTTCTGAAGTAGATTCAGACTCAAAAGATGAACATGCCAACATTGAATTAATGGCAAAGATACCAGAAGAAGTCATCTCATCAGAATCAGAATCAGATTCTGATATAGAAGATGTATTCTCTAAACTTACTAGATCTCAATTAGAAGATAGCCTATCAGAAATTCTTGAAAAATATCATAAACTTCAATTCAAATACAAAGACATAAAACAAAGTCTAGTATCTGAATCCGAGGAAGTTAGAAAACTAAGGTCAGAAAACTCTGAGTTAAAAGAAAACGTTTTAAAATGCAAAATTTCCTTTGAAAAATTTAGAACTCAGAAGGAATCTGAATCATAAATTCTACCCAGTTCTGATAATATCATAAAGCAATATGATTGTAGTTTTCAGAAATTTCTAGCTAAGAACATAGATAGAAGCAAAATTGCCTCAATGATCTATAGAGTTAGCAGAAACTGTAGAAGAGGTATAGGTTATGTGAAAACTAAAGGAGAAGAACCTCTGAAGTTTAAACAAGTTGATGACATGATTATAAAAGTTAATACTCCTTTAAGTTCTCATTTCACCTATGGTCATAATCATGATCTGAGTCAATTGCTGACTATAGCAGATGGACATGGGTAAAGTTTCTTAGACACAAGGATGAGTCAATTGCTGTAGTTTCTAAATTCTACAAACAAGTTCAAAATGAAAAGAGTTTAGAATTGTCAGAGTAAGAAATGATCATGGTGGAGAATTTGAAAACAAAAAATTGGAATTACTTTTTAATGAAAATGGCATCTCTCATAATTTCTCTTGCCCTAGAACTCCACAACAAAATGGAGTTGTAGAACATAAGAACAAAACATTACAAGAGATGACCAGAACCATGATCAATAAGACAAACATGGCTAAACATTTTTAGGCAGAAGCAGTAAATACAACATGCTACATTCAAAATAGAATCTCTATAAGACCTATTCTGGAGAAGACTCCTTATGAATTGTGGAAGAACAGAAAGCCCAACATTTCTTACTTTCATCCATTTGGATGCACTTGTTTTATTCTGAATACTAACGATCCTCTAAACAAGTTTGATTCTAAGGAACAAAAATGTTATATGTTAGGATACTCTGAACGTTTGAAAGGATACAAAGTATATAACACAGAAACACGAATTGTGATAGAATCCATCTATGTCAGATTTGATAATAAGCTTGGTTCTGAAAAACCAAAGCAGAATGAATCTCTTGCAGACATAGAAGTTCAAATCACTGAAGACATAACATCTGAAGATCAACCAGCCACTGAACAAGATAAGACAATCACCTCAACTAATACTGAAGAACCCATTCAGAAGAAACAATCCAGAAGCACGTTGAATCATCTAGAAGATAAGATTCTGGGAAAGAAGGATGATCCAATCAGAACAAGGTCATCATTCAGAAACTTTGAAGAATCTCTAATGGGACTAGTCTCTCTGATTGAACCAACTTCTATAGAAGAAGCACTTTCAGAAAATGATTGGATACTTGCAATGCAAGAAGAACTAAACCAATTCACCAGAAATGACGTGTGGGATTTAGTTCCTAGACCAAAAGGATTCAACATTATTGGCACCAAATGGGTATTCATAAACAAGCTCAGTGAACAAGGTGAAGTCGTCCGAAACAAAGCACAGCTGATTGCATAAGGTTACAGTCAACAAGAAGGAATAAACTACACAAAAACCTTTGCACCAGTCGTAAGGTTGGAATCCATTAGACTCTTAATCTCATTTGTTGTTAATCATGACATCACTCTTTATCAGATGGATGTCAAGAGTGAATTTTTGAATGGTTATATTGTTGAAGAAGTTTATGTACACCAACCCCCTGGCTTTGAAAATACCAAATTTCCAGAACATGTTTACAAACTTAAAAATCTTTATACGGTCTCAAACAAGCTCCCAGAGCTTGGTATGAAAGACTAAGTAATTTTCTTATGGAAAATAATTTTATCAGAGGGAAAGTGGACACAACTTTCTTCTGCAAAACCTTTAAAAATGATATTCTGATTTGTCAAATATATGTAGATGATATTATTTTTGGTTCCACTAAAAGTGCCTTGGGAAAGGAATTTACTAAGTCTATGCAGGCAGAATTTGAAATGAGTCTGATGGGAGAATTAAAGTTCTTTCTAGGAATACAAATAAATCAAACACCAGAAGGAACACATATACATCAAAGCAAATATGTAAAGGAACTTCTGGAAAAAATTGATATGTCAGATAGTAAGATTTCCAAAACTCCTATCTATCCCACGTGTATTCTGGAAAAGGAAGAGGTAAGTAAGAAAGTAGATCAGAAGTTCTACAGAGGTATGATTGGCTCTCTTCTCTACTTAATTGTCTCAAGTCCAGATATTTTGTATAGCGTATGTTTATGTGCTAGATTCCAATCAGATCCTAGAGAAACTCACTTAACAGCGGTTAAGAGAATCTTTAGATATCTGAAAGGTACTATTAATCTTGGTTTATGCTACAGAAAGTCCAAAAATTACAAGCTCGTAGGATACTGTGACGCTGATTTTGCTGGAGATAGAACAGAAAGAAATAGTACTTCTGGAAGTTGTCAATTTCTGGGAGACAATTTAATATCCTGGTCCAGCAAAAGGAAATCAACCATAGCACTATCAACTGCTGAAGCTGAATTCATAGCAGCAGCTGGATGCAGTACTCAGATGCTCTGGATGAAAAACCAGGTTGAGGACTTCCATATCTATGAGAGTAACATTCTCATCCTCTGTGATAATACTTTTTCTATATTTCTTTCTAAAAATCCTATATTACACTCTAGAGCTAAACACATAAAAGTTAAACATTATTTCATTAGGGACTATACTCAGAAGGGGATTTTGTTTTTAAAATTTATAGATGCAAATCACCAATGGGCTAATATTTTTACAAAAACCCTGGCTGAAGATAGATTTAATTTCATTCTGACTAATCTCAGTATGGAATTATGCCCATAATGAAAATGTTTAAATTTATGCATTTAACTCTCAGAAGATCTGTAATTTTTGTTCAGAAGTTTTTAAAATGATCTGACTGATTACTTCTCAGACTTCTGTGTTAAAAGATTAACATGAAGATCATAACATCAACACATGTCAATAAAACTCTGAGGAATCCTAAAGAATCAGAATATGTGTTCATACTCTGAAGATGGATAGAACATGCAATTGGACAGTTGTCCTCTGTAAAAGAATACGTTTTCCAGTTCTGGGAAACTGAAACGGTTGAAAAGACACAATTGAGGCGCTAGTCACATTGGTAACTGTTCCAAAATCTTTACGCCACTCCCTTGTTAGAACTCATTAAATGCAATTAATCATGATGTTTTATGCATTAATGTTTTCCACTAATTGTGCTTTTCTTTTACTACCTATTAATTCTATATAAATGTATGTTTTCACCTCACAAACACTTTTCACTTTTCACTTTCACCTTCTCTTTCACCTCATGTTTCTATTTTTTTTTCTCTACACCTGTATTCAAACCATCATCCTGGTAATAAATGGCCTCTTCATCTCAAAACGTTCATCAAACTACTTTTTCTCAGCAAACTCAACAAGATCAAACTTCAGAAAAACTCCATATCTCTCCAGTCAGAACCTTTCTTACTCCTGTAGACAAGCTAGAAGTTCTCTGTGAGCTTTTTGTTGACTTTGACAGTTTGAAGGAAAATGGGTTTGATCTTACACCTGCAGTCAAGGCTCAAGGCTGGGAGAAATACTTTGATTGTCTGATGGGTCCAATTTTTCCTAAGCTAGTCAAGGAATTTTAGATCTTTGCAAGTGCCTCTAACTCTCATGTAACTTCTTACGTTCTAGGTAAGAGGATCATTATTACTGAAGAACACATTGCAAAGTTGTTACAATCTGATGGTAATGGGATCAAGTGCAGTGAGATGGATAAGCTTCCTGATACTACACTCGTTTCTAAAGAAATCTTCTCAAATGGGTAACATTCCAACAAGATTAAAGATTTGAAGGATCATCTGAGAATTTGGGTAGAGATAATTTTAGGTTGCATTAGTCACAAAAAAGCAACAAATTCCCCAAATTACATCAATGTGGATCAGCAGTTTCTGTTGTACTTCATCTCCAAGAACAAAAAGGTCAATCTTGCTAATTCACTTTTCAATCATCTAAAGAACAACATAAGAGAAACCAGAGAAGATGAGAAAACCAAAAGAGATTGGATTCCTCTAGGAAGACTCATCTCTGACATTCTGACTGGAAAAAAATTGGTAGATCATCTGATGGAGGCTCAACAATTTGAACTTTTGGAAGCAGAAGCTGGAAAGCCGCTGAATGCTAAGAATTTGAAGAAGATGAAATTCATAGAAACCATCAAGAAGGATCCAGTTCTTCATTCTAGAGAAGTCATCACCACCAGGAAAATTCCTCTGAAGGACTTTCATATGTTCTCTGCTGACACACCACCAGAAGTTGTGGTCAGATACTTGGAATCTTGCAAGCTGGATGGTGTTGATCCTTTGTTCAATCCTGAAGAGCTCAGAAGACCTGCACTAAAAGTTGCTCAGAAGAAGAACAAGAAGAGGAAAGCATCTGAAGGAACTTCTCAGAAGGCTCCAAAGCAAATCAGAAAGAAAGGTACCTCCTCTTCTCAATCTGAGTTTATTTCTATTGTAGAATTTGTAACAGTGGTCACATATGAAAACCCTTCTTCTGATACCATTCCTTCTGTTACTCCTACACCTTCAAATCCCATCACTTCTGAAATACCTCCTCCACCTTATACTCAACCTGAAAACACTACCTCACCACCAAACATATATGAACATCACTCTCCTCAAACTCTAGAAGATTTTGACATGCCAATAGATCCAACACCTCCCTTTGATCTGAACACCTCAACCTTCATTGAAACCCATTCAGAACTTCAACAAGTTCTGTCTGATATTGATTTTTTTCCAAATTTTGTTGCTGCTTCTGAAGCTCAATCCTCTAATCCACCTTCAACTCCATCCACTCAACAAACACATGGCTTTAACCCTCCTCTAAACTCTGACTTTCATAGAGTTGTTTTTTACTTGTACCCCATTCATGAAGCATCCTTATCATCCTATGAATCCACTCCACCAAAAACTTCATCTTACATTCCCATTCCAGATAGTCCCTCCCCTACAAATGAACCCGAAGATCCCCTTAGAACATCCATTGATATATAAGCTCTACAAAAACTATCTTCTGTCACAAACAAAACTGCCATACCAGTACCTAAACCAAAACCAACCAAATCAGATGTTGGTCCATTGTTGCTAGCATTCGAAGTAGAAATGAAACTTAGGTTGGAAGATCTGAAGGTCGTCTGTGCAAAAATTTCTGATCCTACAGCTTCTGATTCTCTTTGGGCTTCCTTCAGAAAGTGGTTTAATGCTGAGACCAAAAAGCTGAAAGATATATGCTATGATATTACTCAGTAAAACTTCTGTGAAAGTATGAAAGAAGTGGTCACAAGTCTTGAGAAGAAGAAAACTCACCTTCTGGATGACAAGCCTTGGAGAGAATCTGAACCAAAGGAGTCATCTTCTACACTTCAGCTGATGATAGTTCCTTTTGATGAAGACAAGGGAAAAGAAACTGTTGAAGTACCTTCTGCTGAAGAATCTTCTAAGGAACCCTACACTCAAACTGCTGCAACAGTTGAAGAATAACTTCCAACATCCTTGGTGTTGAAAACTCTGAACGAGCTTAAGAAAGAAAATGAAACTGTAAAGCAGAGGTTGGACAAGTAAGATGAGACTAATGTTGAACTCAAGTCAATGATTGGACAACAAGTTGAATCAACTTCTCAGATCAAGTCTCTTATGGAAGCCTTAGTTACCAGGATCAACCCACAACCCTGATTTTGTTTCATGTTTTTTTGTTGTTGTTTGCTTTCTTGTTTTTTTTGGTATTTCATTATTTTGTTATATGTTATATGTTCTATCTGATTATCTGATTAATGAAGATCCTTTCTTTTGACCCTGCTTATTTATTTGTTTTAATCTTTTTGAGTTATGAAAAAAAGGGAGAGAAACGTAAATGATTTTGATCCATAGCAGTTTATCAAGACTAAGCCTCTAACATATTAATACTCTGATCAAACTGTCTAAATTGTTTTTAAAAGAACTGGATAAGTAATTAACTCAGGGGGAGCATAAACTGAAGAACTTATTATAGAGCATAAACTAAAAACTTCTTATAGAGCATAAACTGAAGAACTTCTTATAGAGCATAAACTGAAGAACTTATTATAGAGCATAAGTTGAAGAACTTCTTTTTGAAAACTCTGAAAGAATTTATCACCTTCTAAAGGGAGTTTCCTTATCTTTTAAATTATGTCCTTAATCAAAATAAATGTTTTGTCATCATCAAAAGGGGGAGATTTTTAGAACAAGATTTTGATTCTACTTCTCTTATATAGTTTGGATGATAACAATATTTTATAAGAACAAATTATAGCATTAAATCCTTCTCTATGTGAAGGATAAAAGTTCTCAAGAAAAGAACGATTCTAAGGTTGATCAACATCTTCTAATGGTACTCAAGCCAAGTGCACCTCTTATAGAAGATCTGATGATAGAAAGAAGTTCTCATCAAATAAGCTTTCATTGCTGCGAAATATCAATCATACTCTGATGGGAATTTAGTATATTCTGATTCTCATAATCAAAGATAATTAAGAGGGAATCAAGAATAACGGCTGGGAACAGAATCTCTATTTTTGGAAGGACATTATGACTATTTAAAAACATCCAGATATGGAACCAGATGTTCCCAACGGATCTCCTATTCAAACACTTATATGAAGGAGATATCTTGAAGAAATTGCAGCTCTAACACTCACGCGCGTAACATTAATCAATTTCTTACTTTGTACTTAATTTCTGTAAAAACTATCACCTAGTGATAATAGCTTTCTGAAGCAATTATTGTTACAACATTTTGTAAACTCTTTGTGATATCCTTGAGTGACTAGTGTAGTCAGTAGACTCAAGAAGACTTTGACTATAGGTCTTAGTGGTTGTATTCATACTTTTTGAATAGTGGATTTAGAACTCATTGAGAGAGGCAAAATCACTTTGGCGGGTGGACTGGATGTAATTTGAGTTCAAACGAACCAGGATAAATCAAAGTGTCATTTACAGTCATTGTTATTAAAACCCAATTCCAACCCCCCTGTAATACCCCAAAATTTTCCCTTTGATTTTTCAAATACTAACTGGTTTATCGCCTCACATTCATCTGCATTTCCCATTAGGTCATAACATTCAATCATGCATTGCATTGGCTCCTAAGGCATATGATTAAGGCCATACGAAATTAAGGTTTCGTACCTTATCTGTATCTGTCAGGTGGATTCAAAGTTTTGGTTATGTGGTTGGTAATAATATCATCCTCTGGTACTCTTTCCACTTGAAATCATTTTAAACCGCATTTAATCTAATAATCATTTTAAACCGCATTTCACTCACGATCCAAATAAATTCAAGGTCCATTTGTTTAATCTAATATCCGAGTGTCTAGCTCCAATCACAATAAACGTCTGATTTTATTCTGAGTTTACTTGTCCATTTTTATAATCAATTCATAAAATTATACCAAAACCACGTATTATCCATAGTCCTTCGTGACAAGTTTAAAAGTCATTAATTTTATGGTTACCATTAAGTGCTCATTGGGCTTATCCCATTTAATTCTTAGGCCCATCCCTTTTTTTATTTCTTCTTTTTAATTATTGTTAAGGGAGCAAAACGTGGGAAAAAAAAGACTTCGTCAGCTAAAAGCAAAAAGCCGCAGGAGAGATTCTTTTTCCCATTTGTTTCCACACCAGAATTCACAGAGTTATCAGGAAAAATCTATAGCAGAAAAACCACAAGCAAAAAGAGATAACAGAAAAACTGAATGGAAATTCAGTTAGAAATTTAGTAACATACTAACAGAATAAACTGAATAAACATTCAGTTACAAATTCAGTTACAAAAATTGAGAATACAGTTAGAAATTGAAAAGAAGAAAAATCAAAGATAACATATAGCAGAATATCATTTCCTCCTTCACCAATCTCATCTGCAGAAAATCTAACCGACATCATTCATCATCTACACACCTTCATCAGGACTTCATACCATTCATAAATTTCAGCCCCAATTTCTCTGCAACTTGGAGACAACTTCATCAATCTCATCTCCAATCTTCCATAGCAGATTCATAGAGAAACCTTCTTCTGATCTCTCTTCACCTCAAGCCTCAGATTCTTCATCCCTCTTTTCCATCAAGCTCCACCAACCTTCAATTTCTTCATACATGTTATGATCTTCATTGATACCTCTGTGTCATCGTCTTCAACTTCGAGCAATCTCTCCAGAATTTGAATAACCTTCAGCCAACCTTCCATCATCATCTACAAATCTTCAACCCTGCAAAATCAAATCCAAGAACCAAGTTTAATCTTCGAATTCACATCAATAAGGATCAACATTAACAACAATCATAGATCCAGAATCAACAACAAAACAGTTCAAGAATCCGCGATACAAACTCGCGGAGAAAATCATTCGAGATCAGAAGAAGAAGAGGTGAAACCGAAACTCATACCTGAACAACCTCTCATCAATCACTCTTCACCTTCGATCGACCAATCTCCAAACTTCATAAATCTCTCATAAGCGCTTTGCATCATCGATCTCTCTCAACGGATCTTCATCACCATCCATCAACTTCAACGATCTTCAGTTCATCAATTCAACCTGCAAATCATCGATCTACTTGAAGAGCGCATTTACACCGCAATTCAATCAACACCGCAGAAGTTAGTAGAAGAAGAAGAGTCGGGAGGAAGCAAGGTGAGTTGCGTCTTACCAAGAGTTCTGTTTGTCGCCACCGATTCGGAGTGTCACCGGAGTCGCTCCGTCTAGATTCCGAGATTGTTTTTTAGTGTGATTTGAAGTGTAGTTTCAATCGAAGAAGAGGAATACGAACGAAGATGGAGACGGTGACGATTGTTCAAACAAAGCCGCAAGAGGCGGCCACGACATCAGGAAAGATCGCTTGCACAGGGCGCGACGTAAGTTTTCGATCGAGAGTAGAGTACGGCACGACTATGAATCACGATGGCGCCGACGGTTTTTTGTTGTTCTGCATCCGTGGGACTTCTAAGAAGGTGAGATTACGATCGGATTCGTTTCGGCGGTGAGGTCAAGGGAGAAAGATGACGGTCAGATGGCGAAGATGAGAAGAAAGGTGGCGAAGAAGGGCGCCGTTGTCACATGGAGAAGAGGAATGAAACTGCTAGGTTGAAGGAAAAGGCCATGAATTATGCTGAGGAAATTAGGGTTTCGAATGGGATTGGGCTTTTAAAATTCAGACTCCATAGAAATGTTTTGCACCCTTTCTTCACTCGTGACACCCCCTTCATCTTCATTGAGCAATTGGGCTTTTCAGCCATAAAATCTCTAATCACACCCCTCATTTTAACTCATCACACCCCCATCGTCTCTTTATTGGAATTGGCCCAAGAATCTTCTATTTACACCATCTGTTTTACTCCACACCCCCTCTATGCCAAGGTTAAGGGAAATTGGGCCTTGGGCCAGTCTTTTCTTTATTCACAGTCATTGGATTTCAGTTACACCCCCCTGTATCCTTGTTTGTAGAGATTTTTTTTGTTAAGTGATTTTTTTTTCTTTTCTTATAAAAAAATTGTTAGTTAATGTTCTTGATAATCAATTTTTGTGGATTAGAATTTTAATCCATTTTCTAATAATTTTAGTTAGAATTTTTGTCATAATTCTAATTATTTGTTGTGAATTAATTGAGGATTAATTTTGATGGTGAGTATTCATGGAGTTTTTATCGATTTCGATCGATTTCAATATGGTGGATCTTCACAAAGCGAATATGGAAGATAAGAATTTATTTTGCTTATAGGAGATTTCAAGACCTATCATGAAGTTTTTGGGTTTCTTTTATATGAAGAATCGTCACTTCGATCAAGTAAGTAATTTCGACTTTTCTCACTTTTATGCATCATGCTAGTTTGTATACGGCTTAGGACCATATAACTTATGGTGCATATTGAGCCCTCCCACCTGAGACATTGGTTTTATTTGTGATTTATGATTATATGTGTCGATTTCGGAGCTTAGGGATTAGGTTACAGATTATAGGATTCAGTTCCTTTCACTTCCCCTAAAAACACCGTTTTTTGCCCGTTTCGTCGCAATTATTAAAAATAGTTTTAGGTGTGATAAAATTCTGGAAATATTCATGAGTGATCCTTATCCTCTTAATTAATTTTTCATATTTATTTATTCCAGATTTGGGTGGTTTTAATAATTAATTTGGATTTTAGATCACAAGCTTCCCCAAAATGAAGGGTTTTGACATAAGGGACCAAAAATATTTTCCCCATAGGTGTGAGTCCTATTTTTTGTGAGTGATTAGACACTGGATTTTGTGACATTTTGATGCTACTTAGGAATTTTTTTCATAATTTTTGGTGCCCCTTTTTTATCCACTTTGTGGAGTTGTTTTTCGGTGATCATGCCTTGCTATCTTGATCATCAAGTACTTGTTTTGGCATTTTGGTGCATAATTTTGTGAAATCCTTTTAGAAAATGTTAGATACGTACTTCAACATTCCAGGGATTTAATTTCATAATTTTTAAAGCCTTTTTGCTATTTTTCATGTCACCTAGATTATAGGTTCGATTATATGCTTATTTGCTCCATATCCTAGGATTTAGCAAGGCATTCATGCCATTGGCTTGAGAGAAATTTTGGTAACTTTTAGGAGTTAATTATAGGTCATTTTTAGGTCCTTAATTCCAGTTATAGGTCACTTTTTGAACCATATTTATTTGATTTGTTTTGGTGTTTCAAAGTGCATAATTACTTGAACATGTTTAACTTAAACTAGCTTCTCTTCTCCTCTAATTGTTAACATGAATTATGTGGAAATCATAAATGGCTATTCATGCACACTAATTGTATCTCATAACTTATATGCTACTGACCCATAATCATATCATGCATATTCACATGTCATTCATTCTTAATTTGCATCCTTTGTGATCTTATGCGATGTTTATTCACTTCTTCTCACATCTTCTTGTCCTTGCTCCATAGGACTAAACGATTGCATCCATGATTGTATATTCATGCATACACATTAATAAGCATTCACTACTGACTTTGATTCTCATTTCATGTATTAATTCATGCTTTTAAGCCATACGCATTCATACTTCATCCATAAACCCTAACTTGCATTTAGGTGAACTTAGGTGAACTTTTTGTACATAGTTTGACATAGTTTGATCTTGTGAGGTATCCTAGCATCCTTAGGTACCTATAACATGTATCTACTGACTTTATAAGATATATAACCTTTAGGAACCTTCACCTTTAGACTTAGTTCTTACTTTGAACCCTAGTTCCATTCTAGGACGTTTATGGTACTTAATCGCTTTTATGCTTTGATTTTACTTTCAATATGCATTGTCATGCTAACTTTTGTTTTGTAGGGGGGAAGATTGAGGTAAGCCTCACTTCATTCCTATCTCTTATGCATTATAATTGCATTTGTTTCACATATTATGCTTGTGCTTGTATAGGTTTCCCCATTTTTAGGACCAACTTAACTTCCTTAGGAAGTAAGTCGAGTTCTAAGCCTCTTTTATTCTTCTCCTTTCTTCCTTAGGATTAGAAAACTTCACAAACCATTAGGATCTCCCATTTTTATATGATAACTAACTTAGGGTTGTGTCTTAGTCCCCCTTAGTTTTCCCCTTTTTCCACTTGAGTCATTCTGTCTCATCTCATAAAGAAAAATAATAAAACACCTAATAAAGGTTGGAACGTTCTTATACGCCATGAGACTTTGTTGCGGAGTGCTTATACACGTCCTGTTTCGGGGCGAGGTGTAAGTATTTACCACGATGGATAGGTCTTAGTATGAGAATGTTCACAAACAAATTCAAAACACTTCTCATAAAAGACAAAAACAAACATAATAAGCGACTATCATGCGGGAACTTCTCTTTCTCATCTCATTCATTCTGAACGCGAACTTGCGACGACTTGTCTCGCATGCAAGAAGGTAAACGCACTCGTACCAGACGAGTCTGTTATACCTGAGCATAGACATACGCAGTTACAGCTATAAAAAATACAAACAATATTTCCCGCCTTAGTTAGGCGAACTACGTCGACTCTGATCCTAATTTTCCCGATAAGGTACGTAGGCAGCGGGGTAGGGCCCTTTCGAGCACATTCTTTATTTTCCCTACATTTTCCCCATTCTTTCTTTTTGTTCTCTTTTTGTTCCATTTCTCATTTCAGTTCCAGTTCCAGTAGCAGTTCTTTGTTCAGCAGCAGTTATATTCTTTTACCCTTTGAAACAAATAAGCAAGCATGGATCCCGTCGGGTACGGTGGATGATTTGGGGTGCTAATACCTTCCCAGGTCGTAACCGACTCCCGAACCCAGAACTTTGGTTCGTAGGACCTCGTCCTTTCCTTCTTCCTTAGGTTTGTGCAGCATTACCTTTCCCGTTTCTTCGGGATAAAAATGCTTGACTGGCGACTCTACCTTTTCCGCACCACTTTCGCGTTTGTAGTAGGATGAAAATCCCGGGAGCGACACCCCCTTCCTTGTATTTTTCACTCCTTCAGTGTGCTTCCATCATGGCTAGCACTTTTGACTCTTTTTCATCCAAGTCTTGATTAGTTTCAAAAATTGACAAGCTCAAAACTCTTTCCAAAGGTAATTGTGGTGCATTCAAAGGAGTATCATTTGTATCCACTTGATCTATCATCTCTATGTTATGACTAGTGTCGATATCATCTTTGTACTTCATGATGTTTAGCACATCAATTTTTAATTCTTCATCATAGACTTTTAGGGTCATAGTTCCCCCTTCTATGTCTATCAAGCATCTTTCCGTCGCTAAAAATGGTCTCCCAGGAATAAGAGGAATAACAAAATCAATCGGAAACACAAACTTGTCAATCTTCATAAGAACATCTTCAATTACCCCATAAGGTCTCTTTACTGAGTGATTTTCAAACTAAAGTATCATCCTTGTATCTTGCACTGTTCTTATACCCAATGTTTTGTAAATGGATAAAGGCATGAGACTCACAATTGCTCCCAAATCAATTAAGGCTTTCTTGAATGATATATCCCCAATGGTACACATAGTGGTAACAAAACCTCGATCTTTCTTTTTCACTGAAATATTCATACCCTTCAAAATAGAACTCCAAGTTTCAGTTAGAATAATCGGGTCAATATAAATAGTTTGCTTCTTTGAGATAATGTCCTTCATGAACTTGGCATATGTGGCCATTTTTTCAAGTGCCTCCAAGAATGAATGTTGATTTCAAGCTTCTTGAACATCTTTAAGAATTTTTCAAAAAATTTCTCATGCTTCCCCTTCTTCTTGTTCCTTGGCAGATAAGGAAGCTTGATGACTGGTTTTGGTTCAATGACTTTCTCTTTAACCACTTACTTAGGTAAAAAAACTTCTTCATTATCGACTTCATTTTCTTTTATCTCAAGGTATACTTTGATCAGTTGGTCTTCCTTTTTCGACTCTTCCTCTGTAATTTCATGAGCTTTTCCACTTCTGGTAGTCACAACACTCACATTATTATGCTCTTTAGGGTTGGTCACAATTGCGCTAGGAATACACCTGGTGTTTGAGAAGTTGCTACTTTCTATGCTATTTGACCCATCTGAACTTCAAGATTTTTAATTGATGTTGTGGCATTCCTAAAATTATTCCTTGTTTCTTCTTGGAACTGGGAACTTTGAGCGACCATCTTTTTAATGGCAATCTCACAATCTTCTTTTCTCGGTACCTGTTGCTGAAATTGTTGTTGAGGGTGCTAAAACTATTGTGGATATTATTACTAAGGTTGTTGTTGATGGGGTCGATATTGTTGTTGTTGTTGTGGTTAGTTCTGATGTTGGGTGAATCCTATCTTTGGAACATTCCCTTGTTGATCTTTCCAGGAGAAATTTGGATGATTTTTCCATCTCGGATTATAAGTATTAGAGTAGGGATTGTTCTGCTTCAGAAAGTTAACATCTTCTACTTGTTGCACAGTTACAAAATAGTGCATGGAAAAGGGAGGTCCCCAATTTTTTTTACAATTAACCGCTTGATTCGGTTGAATTTGTGCCACAGTTTGAGTACCAATATTCATCTTCTTAAGTCTTCTTTCTACTTCAGTTTCTATCTGATCTTCCCTTTTTACCACTTGATTAGCCAGATTCAAGTCTATTATCCCCTCAGGTTGAATAACACTACAGTCATATAGCTCTTATTGCTCATTTTCTGCAATAGTCTCAATTTTTTTTATACCTTGAAAAATTAGTTGAGCCACCGCCTGCTATATCGATGAGTTGCTTAGTTTTCATCCTAAGACCATTTACAAAAAAAATTACATGTTCGGTTGCATCCATGTTACGAATGGGAAATCCAACCAACGACCTCTTAAACCTTTTATATGCATCTCCAAGCGACTATCCCGCCTTCTGTTTGAAATTCATTATGTCATACCTTTTTCGAATGTAGACAGAAGCAGGGAAGTACTCATTAAGAAATATTGTCTCTATCTCTTGCCAAGTGGTAATACTCCCAGCAGGTAGAGAATAAAAAAACTCTTCAGCTTCCTCAGACAAAGTGAATGGAAACATCACCAACTGTTTAGCTTCTTCAGAATGCCCTTCAATTTTCAATGATGTGTTCATAGTGAGAAACCTATGTAAGTGCTTATTTGCATCTTCATTGATTTTTCTAGAAAAAGGCTTCCTCTCGAACTGACGAATAGTTGATGGGTGTAGCTGAAAGTGAGCAACATTAACCGGTTGATTTAATATTGTTAACCATCTTGTTGGAGAATTTGCTCCTTTGTAGTCACCCAGAAGTCTTTCGGTTGCAGGTGGTGGTTCAACCATAACAACAGTTTCTGGACGTGTCTCTATATTTGTGTCGGCTCCTGAATCTGTAATCTTAGAATGGACATAAAATTGTTCTTCTTTGTCTTTTTCCAAGATTAATGGTCCTGAACCTGAAGCTGCCAGTCTTTCTCATCGAGATTGACGATGTCTTATGTGCAATGATCTTGCTGGTTCTGCGTCAAAAAGAAATTCAGTTGAGGCCTTACCTCGCATACACAAATTAGACAATTATTAGTAATAATAATAAAAATTTGAAAATTAACAGAAAAATAAAATTTTAGTTGCAGAGCAACAAAATTTCAATTGAATAAAAATTAAACTTATATTTTGGCAGTCCCCGATAATGACGCCAAAAACATGACCGAAAAAATAGCAAGTTTACTATTTTTTTCCAATTGTAGTTATAATAAGCATTTTATCCCTAATATCGATCTCGAGGACTGCCTGGGAAATATAAGTTCTGATAATTATTCTATTCAACAAAAAGTCCTTGGGGTTTTTGATTTGTTTTGAAAATTATAATTAACAATAAGCAAATAAGCCAAATGATAAAATTGAATTTGTAACATATATGAGAAGCATACTAGGGTACAGTGTATGTATTGGCTTGCAACAACCTAAATCATTATTCACTGAGACATGGCTTAAAACAAACTCATTACCGATTCTTAAAGTATTTTCCCTAATTCCTTAGAAAGAAAAACCTTTGATATTCACCCTAAACCCTAATTCCTTAGTGGTTTAGGAAGAATATCAAGCATTATATGATATCAAGAATATTACGGTTACTACAGGGTATACCCATTCCTAGGCAATATCTACTGTAATATTGTTGCACAAAAAGCGTTAAGTTGGTTTGTCCGACCTAAACCTTAATTGTAGATCAAATTTGATTTTTTCGAAAGAAAAAGCATTAAGAGTATTTGCGCAAAAAATTGAGTATGAGAAAGCAGTGAAATTAATGAATAAAATTACTTAGGTTCATTACAATAACAATTCAGGGACACCCCCTAGTATTGGGGGATTTATCTGCTCATAATATTCAAAGAAAATAATATAATAGAAAAACTAGACATTACAAGATAAAAAGGTAGCTTCGATCTTCAATCACGAGTGCTCATGAAAATCCTTGTTTCCCAATTCCTTGATCGCACCAATATTTCTCGTATAATTCTCCAATGGTCAAAAGATCCCTTTCTCATTCCAAAACTAGTCTAAGTAGTCACATATCACATAATAGTACTAAGGAATCCCCAAAATACCCTCTGGGACCTCATAAGTGAAAAATCAAGAAATATTAGAAGTTGTAGCGTCTTGGCCAACACGGGCCATGTCAGGCAACACGGGCGCCCGTGTTGGCTCTCTGCCTCCATTGGTCACCAAGCCCCAGTGCCAGACTTGCTGACACGGGCACCCGTGTCAGCCCCCTAGTTCTCTTCAAAAACATCACTTTTAATCCTCCTCCTGACACAGTTCGTGCCAGGTGACATAGGCACCCATGTCAGACCTCTGACTTCCTTAAAATCTCTCTTTCGAAATCCTGAAGTCTTACATTTTCTTCGCACTGATCCCTGGGATTTCTTTCTCGGACCTACAACCATTAACACTACCAAACAAGCGCATAAAATGCAATTGAATCGATATAAAACTAGAAATCTAAAAATACGAGGTGATTAATGCCAAAGTTAACATCAACTAAAATACAATAATAAATAAAAACAAAGTGTTACTGATCTCGTGAATTCATGCCGAATAAGTAAAGGAAAACTAGTATAATTGGTGACCAATCACTAGGCTCACAGTATGATGACATCACACATCACTTTATCAGAATCAGAACTTGTATCTAATATCTACACAGTTAACAAAACCATTAGGGTACAAAATTGTTCTTTATGAATATATGTATTGTCATCATCAAAACATAAGGTCAGATGCAAAACCAAATATTGTTCTTAAAATTATGGTTTCTCTATGTAGATGTTTAGAATTGGCAGAATTTTTGACCAACAAGAAATGTTGAATTCAGTTCAGAATGTCCTATCAGATGTTGGGACATTATCAAACAGAGTATAAGAACTTAATTCAGGATGTTACACCAGATGTTGGGACATTGTGTAAATGATTTAAGTTCAGTTTTTCAGGATGTCCCAACAGATGTTGTGACATCTCAAACCTGCTACCAGATTTAATTAATGAATAACTGATCTGAGTAATTTAAGGAAAGTTATCTGGAATTAATTATGGATGGACAAAAACAGAATAAGGTGCATCTGTAGGGAGTGTTGTTATGAGACTTCAGCATAATCAGAAGAACTAAATCACCTAGAATCTAGGAAGTAACAAACCCTAATTCAAGGTAGAAGCTGCATGCGTTTTTAGGACTGGATTAACCTACAGAAAGCCCAAAATACAAACACCTATTTAAGCAACAGAATATCTCAGAATTGAGTACGAATTTCAGAAGACAAAATAGGGTGTTTTGAGTTTTAATAGCAGGTTGTTTTATTGTACCACTTTATGAGCTTTTAAGCAAAAGTGTATTTGTGTCTTGATTGAAACTGTGAAGTAAGATCAAGCTGTTTTGTTTGAAGTATGACTTCAATTTTATTAAACTTGTAAACAAGATCACTGTGTGATTGAGGGGGAGTGAGTTGGTACTCTTATCTAAGTTGTGTCTTAGGTAGAAATTGCATTGGGTAGATAATAAGTGAAATATTAAATTGGGTGGTTTAAGTCTAGAATTAATATTACTTATAGTGGATTTCCTCCTGGCTTGGTAGCCTCCAGATGTAAGTGTGGTTATACACTGAACTGGGTTAACAAACTACTGTGTTGTTTAATTTTCTTGCACTTTAAGTTTTGGTTAAATCTGTCAAGTGTTGGAACATCTCATAGGACATCTCATACCTGATCACAGAATTTCAATTGGCATCAGAGCAGGCACCCTGCCTGTTTATACTGGGTGGGATCTAGGGAATACAAATTTTGGAAACATGGACAGAGATATAGGATCAGTAAACAGACCACCTATACTGGATGGATCAAATTTTGACTACTGGAAACCAAGAATGATTGCATTCTTAAGATCACTTGACAACAGGGCCTGGAGAGCAGTCAACATTGGATGGAAACATCCTGTCCAAGACACCAAAGATGGATCAAAAGTGTTGAAACCTGAAGAAGAATGGAGTAAGGAGGAAGAAGATTCAGCACTAGGCAACTCCAATTCCTTAAATGCTTTATTCAATGGCATTGATAGGAACATCTTTAGACTTGTGCATCACTGTGAGCTGGCCAAAGATGTTTGGGACACTCTCAAAACAACTCATGAAGGAACATCAAAGGTAAAGATGTAAAGACTTCAACTTCTCACCACCAAGTTTGAAAACTTGAGAATGAAGGAAGATGAGACAATTCATGAATTCTACATGAACATCTTAGAAATAGCAAATACTTCTGGAGCCTTGGGAGAAAAGATGACAGATGAAAAGCTTGTAAGAAAGATTCTCAGATCTTTGCCAAAAAGATTTGACATGAAAGTCACAGCAATAGAAGAAGCTCAAGACATATGCACAATGAAAGTTGAAGAGCTCATTGGTTCCCTTAAAACATTTTAGATGGGAATGAATGACACAAATGTTAAGAAGAACAAAAGCATAGCCTTGGTGACAAATACTGATGAAGAAGAAGATGATGAATCAGAAACTGGTGAAAGCTTATCAGACAACATTGTTATGCTTGGAAGACAATTCAAAAAGATTCTCAGAAGGATGGAAGACAAATCCAAACCAAGTGGAAGATACACAAACTCTTCTGAGAACAAAAGATCTTATGATGCTAATAGAAGGTCAAATTATGATGAAAAGACCAGTCAAGAAAAAGGAATTAAATGCCATGGATGTGAAGGATATGGACACATCAGGAATGAATGTCCTACCTACTTAAAAAGGCAAAAGAAAGGACTCTCTGTAACATGGTCTGATGAAGACTCAGGAGGTGATTCAGAAGAAGAATCAGCTAAGCATTTCACTGCTCTAGCTGGATTATGTGAATCTGAAAGTGAATCCAGTGATGGGGAGCTTACTTTTGAAGAACTTGAGCAATCATACAGAGAACTATTCAAAAGAAGCACTGAAATATGCAGCGAGAGTATAAAGCTAAAGAAGCAGATTAAGGCACTAAAGGATGAAAAAGCAAGTGATCTAGAGATCATTGACACCTTGAAAAGTGAAGTAAGTCTTCTCAACTCCAAGTTGGAACACATGTCCAAATCTGTTAGAATGTTGAACAGTAGCTCAAGTACACTGGATGTTATTCTCAACAACAATAAGCATTCAGGAGATAAAAGTGGACTGGGATTTAACAGAGTTCATAAGGATGAAGCTAGTTCTAGCAAAACTACTCCAAAGTCCATACAGTCAAGCAAGATGTCCCAACAGATGCTGCAACATCATGAAAAGAACACAAAGCCAAACATAATGTTCAAACAGATGTCTCAGCATCCTGAAAAGAACATAATGAAAAAGAAGTATCAAAGATGGAGATGTCATCATTGTGGAAGATTTGGACATATCAAACCTCATTGTTATAAGTTGCATGGATATCCAAATCAGATGTATCAGCAACCTCCTAAACAGAAGATAGAAGTCACCAAGAAAGTGCTGCATAGACATCAAATAGATCAGCAACCCCCTAAGCAGAAGACAGAGGTCATCAAGAAGGTATGGAGACCAAAAGCTAGTCTTCATGCTGATCATAGCTACATGCCCAAGAACAAAATCAACAAACAACCTTGGAGCTCTACTGATGAAGAATACACAGGGCAGAGGTATCAAAAGAAATCTCAACTCAAATGGTCAAAGAAAGGTGTTGCATATATAGCTCATACATCACTAAGAGTATCAGCTAAAGAAGACTGGTACTTTGACAGTGGATGTTCAAGACACATGACTGGATTGAAGAATCTGCTAGTAGACTTAAAGTCATATTCATCCAGATATGTAACCTTTGGAGATGGAGCTAAAGGAGAAATCAAGGGAGTTGGGACCTTGGACTGTCCAGATGTACCAAGACTAAATGATGTGCTGTTGGTTAAAGGTTTAACTGCTAACCTGATCAGCATAAGTCAATTATGTGATCAAGGGTACAGTGTAAACTTTACCAAAACTGAATGCATAGTGTCTAACAAAGAACAAAAGGTTGTCATGAAAGGAGCCAGATCTAAAGACAACTGCTATATGTGGGACCCTCAAGACTTCAGTCTCACTTCAACTTGCTCTTTAGCTAAAGAAGAAGAAGTGAAACTATGGCACCAAAGACTAGGTCATCTTCATTTCAGAGGCATAAAGAAAATCATATCTATGGATGCTGTGAGAGGTATTCCTAAACTGAAGATTGATGATGGCAAAATATGTGGTGAATGTCAAATAGGCAAGCAAACCAAGATGTCCCATCCAAAGCTCCAACATCTGACAACTTCCAAAGTTTTGGAATTATTGCATATGGATCTTATGGGACCTATGCAGGTTGAGAGCCTTGGTGGTAAGAGGTATGCCTATGTAGTGGTTGATGACTTTTCAAGATATACATGGATAAACTTCATCAAAGAAAAGTCTGATGTATTTGATGTATTCAAAGACTTATGCCAATGAATACAAAGGGAAAAAGCCAGCTGTGTGATCAGAATAAGAAGTGATCATGGAAAAGAATTTGAGAACCAAAAATTCTTAGATTTCTGTTCTTCAGAAGGAATCAATCATGAATACTCTTCACCAATCACTCCTCAACAGAATGGGATTGTTGAGAGGAAGAATAGAACTATTCAAGAATCAGCAAGAGCTATGATCCATGCCAAAAAGTTACCTCTGTACTTCTGGGCTGAAGCTATGAACACAGCTTGTTACATCCATAACAGAGTTACTCTAAGAAAAGGAACCTTGTCCACAATCTATGAAGTCTGGAAAGGCAGAAAACCCATAGTTAAGTACTTCCATGTGTTTGGAAGTAACTGTTATATTCTGGCAGATAGGGAGCAGAGAAGAAAAATGGATCCTAAAAGTGATGAAGGGATTTTTCTTGGATACTCTATAAACAGCAGAGCATATAGAGTATTTAATTCTAGAACCAAGGTTATCATGGAGTCCATAAATGTGATAATTGATGATGCTCCTACAGATGTTCCAGAAGATGTTGGAACATCTGCTGATATCAAAATTGAAGCTGAAGAAAAGAGTGATCATTCTGACTTCACTCAAACTGATGCAAGGACAGAACAATCCAGCAAACCTCCCTCCATCAGAATCCAGAAAGATCATCCCAAAGATTTGATAATTGGTGATCCCAACAGAGGTGTAAGCACTAGATCAAAAGAAGTGATTTCAGGTTCCTGTTTTGTTTCTAAAATAGAACCTAAAAACATCAAGGAAGCTCTTACTGATGAATACTGGATTTGTGCTATGCAAGAGGAATTAGGTCAATTCACAAGGAATGAAGTGTGGAACCTTGTCCCTAGACCTGATGACATAAATGTGATTGGAACTAAATGGGTGTATAAGAACAAGTCAAATGAGCAAGGAGTTGTTACAAAGAACAAAGCTAGACTTGTAGCTCAAGGATACACACAAATTGAAGGAGTAGACTTTGATGAAACCTTTGCACCAGTAGCAAGGCTTGAATCAATCAGATTACTTTTGGGAATTGCTTGTATCTTAAAGTTCAAGCTATTTCAAATGGATGTGAAAAGTGCCTTTTTAAATGGATATCTTAATGAAGAGGTATATGTAGAATAGCCTAAAGGATTTGTTGATCCAAGCTGTCCAAATCATGTATACAAACTAAAGAAGGCTCTTTATGGTTTGAAGCAAGCTCCAAGAGCATGGTATGAAAGGCTAACTACTTTTCTTATTAAGCAAGGGTACAGGAAAGGTGGAATTGACAAAACCTTATTTGTTAAAGATGAAGAAGGAAATGTCATGATTGCTCAAATATATGTAGATGACATTGTTTTTGGTGGGATGTCAGAAAGGATGGTGAAACATTTTGTCAATCAGATGAAATCTGAATTTGAGATGAGTCTAGTAGGAGAATTAACCTACTTTATTGGACTGCAAATAAAGCAAATGGAGGACTCCATGTTCATTTCCCAAAGCAAGTATGCTAAGAACATAGTCAAGAAATTTGGGATGGACAGTGCTACTCATAAGAGAACTCCTGCCCCCACACATTTAAAGCTGACTAAAGATGACAAGGGTGAGAATGTAGATCAAAGCCTATACAGAAGCATGATTGGAAGCTTGCTATATCTAACTGCTAGCAGACCAGACATAGCATTTGCAGTAGGTGTTTGTGCAAGATATCAAGCTGATCCAAAAGTTAGTCATCTTAATCAAGTCAAGAGAATTCTGAAATATGTTAATGGTACTTGTGACTATGGCATAATGTACTTTCATGGATGCAAACCAATTCTCACTGGCTTCTGTGATGCTGATTGGGCTGGAAGTGCTGATGACAGAAAAAGAACTTCAGGAGGATGCTTCTTTCTAGGAAACAATTTGATTTCTTGATTCAGTAAGAAACAAAATTGTGTATCCTTATCTACTGCTGAAGCTGAATATATAGCAGCTGGAAGCAGTTGTTCACAGTTGGTTTGGATGAAGCATATGCTTACTGAGTACAATGTCCCACAAGATGTCATGACATTGTACTGTGACAACTTAAGTGCAATTAACATATCAAAGAATCCTATCCAACATAGCAGGACCAAGCATATTGATATCAGACATCATTTCATCAGAGATCTTGTAGAAGAGAAAGTGATTTCATTGGAACATGTAGCTACAAATCTGCAGTTGGCTGATATATTTACCAAAGCCTTGGATGCTACTCAATTTGAAAACTTAAGGGGCAAATTGGGAATCTGCTTATGTGAGATTTAGCAGTTATGGAGATGTGCCAACATGTCATATGACATTGTGTGGCATAAACACCAGATGGCAACACCAGTCTGGTCAAGCACCTTGGGTATTCCATTCCTAATAATTCTCCAAGTAAGGGCTACTTATATAATATCAGCTTGCTTTCAGCTATCCATATTCTCATCATACTCTCAAAAACGAATTGCATTCTCTAACTGTTCTTCAGAAATCATCAACCCTAAAACTCTTCATCCATCTCTTTCAAAAATGTCTCAAAACCCTAACATTTCTGAAGAAATCCTCAACAAGGAAGATGTGGTGCATGCAACCCCCATTTCTGTGGTACCCATGGATTCAACTCCAATGGACGAAATCAGAGGAAATGTTCCTCTTGCTAAAAAGCCAAGAACTCCAAAAAGAACAAAAGATCAAGTTTTCAGCAAGACCAAAGGCATTCCTTCACCATTATACAACACTCCAAAAGCTTCTGAATACGTGGATGATTCCATCAAGGAGTTGGTAACCAAGATCCTATCTGAGCAAAGAGTGGTAAGTGGGATATCTATCCCTCTGAACACCATGCCAGCACCACAAGAAGATCAACAAACTCAGGCTGCAAAGGACACTCCTGCTCAACAGGATGTCCCAATAGATGTTGAAGCATCTGAAGACCAGCAAAAGGTCTTATCTGATACTGCTGATGATATATCTGAGGACCAGAAAAAGGCCTCCACAGATAGTGATGCAGAAGCATCTGAAGACCAGCACAAGGCCTCCACTGAAGAGCACATCTCTGTTGATCAACCAGCTGAAGAGGAGACTGCTCAACCTCCTCCTGTTGTGAACCTAGAGCATGATTCTGATACAAAAATCATTGCTTCTGTAAAACCTAGCATAGCCAAAAGGCTTAGGACTAGGAAAGAAAAGATGAATGCAGGACATGCAATTCCTGAGAAGAAGCAGGCTACTCCAAAGAAGGACAAAGCTAAAGTTGTCTTTGGTCCTACAAAACAATGGAGCAAGGTGCAAACACAAAAGAGGAAAGCTGTCACTCCTCCAGATTCAGATGTTGAAGAAGATGTCCCAACATCTCCTTCAAAGAAGAAATCAGCACCCTCAAGGTCATCAACTGCTGTTCCAGAAGCTCCCTTGGACAACATCTCCTTTCATCATGTTTCAAGTGTGAATAGATGGAAGTTTGTTTATCAAAGAAGGGTAGCACTTGAAAGAGAGCTAAGCAGTAATGCACTTGAGTGCACAGAGTTAATTGATCTCATCTCTTCTGCTGGCCTCTTCAAAACTGTCTCAAACTTTTCTCCCTGCTATGAGCTGCTTGTCAAGGAATTCATAGTCAACCTCCAAGAAGATTGTGCCAATGGTAAGTCTGCTGAATTTAGAAAAGTATTTGTAAGAGGCAGGTGTGTAGAATTCTCTCCTAGGGTTATCAACCAATACCTTGGAAGAGAATCTGATGGTCCAAATGAGTTAGGGAAGACTGATAACCAGGTTTGCAAGGTTATCACTGCTAATCAGGTCAAGGCTTGGCCAGTTAAAGGAAAGCTCTCAGTTAGCATGCTGACAAGGAAATATGCCATGCTGAACAGGATTGGTACAGCAAACTGGGTACCTACCAATCATACATCCTCAATATCAACTGGATTGGGTAGGTTCATTTATGCTGTGGGCACTCAAACTAAGCTGGATTATGGAGCTTACATCTTTGATCAGACATTGAAGCATGCTGGATCATCTGCAACAAAGCTGCCAATTGCCTTCCCTTCCTTGCTGTGTGGAATAGTGCTGAGTCAGTACCCTGGGATCCTCACTGAGAAGGACACAATTTGCAAAAGAGAAAGCCCTTTGGCCTTTCACTACAAGCTGTTCCTGAGTCATCATGCAGCTGATGTTGAAGCACCCTCTGGGACATCTGCTGGTCCTTCAAATGCAAAGTCTCCAATCTCCAAAGCTGCATTGATTGCTGAACTGAAGAGCACTTGCAAAGAACTGGATGCAAGGAAGCAGAAGCTTGAGGATATTATCCAAAGGTTGGAGATTGAAAGTGATCAGAAAGCTGCTACTTCTGATGAGGAGACTGAAGAAGATGAAGAAACTGACTATGAGGAGTCTGAGTGAAAAATTGTATGTGAGGAAAAATGTAATGACAGCTGCATTGTAATTTTGAATTAGTAACTTTCGCCCCAAATTTATGTCTAACAAGGGGGAGAACAACAACAACAACAATGTATGATGCTGTTTAACTATTAATGAAAAACTTTTGTTTGGCTCTGAACTGAATCAGTGTGTTTTAATGAAAATTTCTGTTGCAACAAATCTAAATACATGTATGTTTGAGGGGGAGTAAACTCACACATGACTCAACAGAAAAGAACTGATATACTCTGATAAAAGAACTTCTGCTGCACTCTGAAAATCAGAAAAGAATGTTAGCCAAAAATTAGCCAAAGGGGGAGTTTGTAGATGTTTAGAATTGGCAGAATTTTTGACCAACAAGAAATGTTGAATTCAGTTCAGAATGTCCTATCAAATGTTGGGACATTATCAAACAGAGTATAAGATCTTAATTCAGGATGTTACACCAGATGTTGGGACATTGTGTAAATGATTTAAGTTCAGTTTTTCAGGATGTCCCAACAGATGTTGTGACATCTCAAACCTGCTACCAGATTTAATTAATGAATAACTGATCTGAGTAATTTAAGGAAAGTTATCTAGAATTAATTATGGATGGACAAAAACAGAATAAGGCGCATCTGTAGGGAGTGTTGTTATGAGACTTCAGCATAATCAGAAGAACTAAATCACCTAGAATCTAGGAAGTAACAAACCCTAATTCAAGGTAGAAGCTGCATGCGTTTTTAGGACTGGATTAACCTACAGAAAGCCCAAAATACAAACACCTATTTAAGCAACAGAATATCTCAGAATTGAGTACGAATTTCAGAAGACAAAATAGGGTGTTTTGAGTTTTAATAGCAGGTTGTTTTATTGTACCACTTTATGAGCTTTTAAGCAAAAGTGTATTTGTGTCTTGATTGAAACTGTGAAGTAAGATCAAGCTGTTTTGTTTGAAGTATGACTTCAATTTTATTAAACTTGTAAACAAGATCACTGTGTGATTGAGGGGGAGTGAGTTGGTACTCTTATCTAAGTTGTGTCTTAGGTAGAAATTGCATTGGGTAGATATTAAGTGAAAGATTAAACTGGGTGGTTTAAGTCTAGAATTAATATTACTTATAGTGGATTTCCTCCTGGCTTGGTAGCCTCCAGATGTAAGTGTGGTTATACACTGAACTGGGTTAACAAACTACTGTGTTGTTTAATTTTCTTGCACTTTAAGTTTTGGTTAAATCTGTCAAGTGTTGGAACATCTCATAGGACATCTCATACCTGATCACAGAATTTCACTCTATTATAGTTAATTTTCATATTTTACCAAATACTAATTATATATTTTTGTATTGTTCATTCATAGAACATTTTCAATTGATCATCGCGTCTCTTGGGATGAATATGGTAACTACAATGTGTTCATTACACAATCCACTTAAACCTATGATGCAATAAATTATTTCTTGGTAACTTTATGTTAATGAGACTATAATGATATTTATCATTGTTAACAATGGGTGCAGCTGGTGGAGGGACTCCTGCCATTGTGTTTCATAAATATAGATCTTTATCTAACATGGTGAAGTGTTTGATAAACAATAAATACCAAAACCGAAGCTCTGATGCCAATTAAAGGTAACAGAAACACGAGAAATGGAAGGGGGTTGAATTAGGTTTCTGGAATGAAAACTTTTTCTACCCAAAACAACAAAAAGATAACTTAGAATAAAAATAATGAACACAAATATTTGTTTCCTGGTTCCATGTTAACGAAGTTATCTTCAGTCCACTCGCCAAGGTTTTTTCACCTTATCACAAGGACTTAATTCAATATAACCAAACTTGATTACATTCACAAAGACTAATTGCTAATGTCTTCTTGAGAAATTCGGACTATTTCCTAGTCTCTCAGAGAATTACAACTCAAAAATTGAGAGACAAAGTGTGTTACAAGATGCTTCAAGGAAATCATATTACACAAATGAAATACAAATAATTTCACACAAAATATATTTTCTATGAAAGTGTATGAAAAAAAGTTCCTTGGGTGTTTGTTTTTCTTTCTCTCAAAATATTCACAGCTTCCAATGTTTACTTGAAAGCTCTTTTGCCAAAATGTTATGTATATTTATCCATTCTTCCAAGACTCCTTTATATAGGCAGTGAAAAGATCTATGGGAGGTAAAAAATGGAATCCACAAATGTAGGTGTATCCTTGCATAACGGTTTATGAAAATGGGAAACATAATGGTACAATAGTATTGTCCATTTTTCATAAAATCAGTGTAGTGGAAAGAATATTGATCTTGTACTGTGTAATATTTTCTCACATAAATTTTTTTGATCTTATCTTCAATTATCCAGAGGCTTCGGATAGAGAGATTGTAATGCACGTATTTAATTAATTAATTTAATTTAATGTTATCGCGTATTTTTCCCGATTAATTGTTATTAGGTGTTGTTTTGTCGAGTATGTCGTTAAGTTGTTTAAGTTGATGGTTAAGTCGTGTTTGGGTTGGTCGAGTTATTTAAGTCGAAGTAATAATAGAATTTATTAATGAAATAATATTAGTAAGTGGGCTTGATTGTGGTATGAGAGTAGTAAAGGTGGGGTGTTATTTTAGGCCCATTAGTAATTTGGTTAATTAGTGAAATTATAGTATTATTAAGTTAAATACCTAATTAGAAGGATTAATTAGAATTTGGTGAAAGAATAAGTCTTTAGGAAGAACAAGGTGGCCAGGATTAGATTTTTGTAGAGAACTTTTGTTGTGAACTCGAGCTGCCATCAATCCAAGGTAAGGGTGGGGTTCAAATTTTATAAACGGGATTAGGATAATTCGTATGTAGGCTGGGTATTTTGTATGATTGTTGTTGTGATCTTGTATGATATGTTATTATTGATTTTTTATTGATCTGTCATGAAGAATATGTTGTGATCTGTTGTGTTGATGTCATATACGTTGTTTATGTTGTGTTGTTGTCGCACCCCAAAAAATACGACCTTACCCAATATAAAGAGAATAACTGCGCGCTGGGTAGACATGAGAGTCGCCACCTAATTCTAATTTATTCCCAAGAGGTGAAAGGTAAGATATAGATAAAACCCGTCGAAAAGGAAGGATGAAGACAAAGGTCTCGCAACCATTGCCTGGGTTCGGAAGTCGGTTATGCAGGGGGAAGGTATTAGCACCCCATACATCCATCGTACTCGATGAGAACCATCTAAGTTATCACGCGTGAAAGGATGTCTATGCTTAATGAATTACTTGCTAGAGGGGAATGAGTTTGAATTATAATTTTAATTGATCCTAGGTGCTCGGCAAGGATTGAGATCCTTGTGCCTACGTACTCCCGTGTGCAATGGTAAAGTCAGAGCCTCGTAATTCGGCCTACTACGAATGATGGTTGTTAGATTTTATTACCTTTCTTCGATGAAAGGATTTAGGAATCGAATTGCACTAAAGACTAGGGGTAGTTTATTCCGGTCGATTCGGACCAACGTCCGGCGACGAAATAATCGGAGTGAGTAACGATAACTCGTAGTCCTCCTTTCTACTGCTTAAGGCTCGTGGCGTACAATTCTTCTCGTTTTATTAGATTGTTTTATTTCCTAAGACCGCTTGATGTTGGATCAAGGGTTTGGATCTAGAAAGAAACGTTTTGGTTTTTTGAGGTTAAAGGGTGAATGCAAATGGAGTTCTATTTTGTGGTTTGTTAGCGAGGCACAATGCACTCGGCTCGCAAGGTTAGGTGGATCCTAATAAACAAAACGATAACTGAAAAAATAAAGTGTGAGTGTGTGAAGGTGCAACCGCTTGGCGTTGGACCAAGGGTTCGCGAACTAAGCGGAAAAAATAAATAACATACATGAAATGGGGGGAGGGATACAAAATAAATACACGGGATTGCGAGAAATAAAGGGTCTCGTTGTAATTTTCCCAAGAGAAAGCGTGTGTGTAGTGTACCAAAATATTCGGAGGCGTTGGACCTCTTTATTCGGAGGCAACTATTCGAAGGCATTTGACCTTTTCAGATACATCGAAATATGGCTCTCTAACTACCTTAGAACCGATTCAATGTTTAGAATCGTTCTATGAGGAGTCGAGCATTCGTGTTGAAATGCGAAAAATAAAAATAAAGTAAACTAAATTAAATGAGAAAAAATGGTCTCATCATTAATCGAGACTTCAAGTCGGCTTGCGACGAATCTCAAGATATTAGATGTTCATCGAACCATAAAAATTAAATAACCGATAAAAATAAACTAAATTAAATTGTTTTGTCGAAATAAATTGAAATAAAATGATAAATAAAAAAACTAGACTAAGGAGGCCTCATATTAACCGAATTTTCCGACTTAATGAAATCGGACACAATTCGGCCGTTTGTTATATCGTCGGCCCAAAAATTGAGAAATACAAAAGATTCACTAAAATATTTTTAGGACATTTTCTAGATAATAATGCAACAATAAGGCAGAATAAAAAAAACAAGATTAAAATAGAAAAAAAAACAAAAAAAAAATTAAAAGACAAAAGTAAATGAAATGAAGAAAATAAAAATTGAAATATGAGAATGAGGGTGTGCGGGTCAGCATGTGGGTGCATGTTACGAAATTCACAATAACAATAGCCTTTGCTGACTAATCGGTCCATAATGGACCTCATTTAATAGTTGGCCCAAAACACTCTTCTCTAGATAATCTCAAAATTGATCAGACCAACATACTTCCCTGATTCATCGAATATAACTGAGAAAAAGTTATGGGAGGCAACTCATTAAATTCATTTAAAAAAAGCCAAGTAAATAAATTATATAAAAAAGTGTGATAAGAAAAAAATAGATCCATTGGGCTCTAAGCCCATATCACAACAAGAATTAATAATAATAGGAATATGTGTTTTTCTGAAACAAAACGAAAGTAACGTGAAAATCATCAACATAAAAACAGGACAACATCAATAAAAGGGATTTCACAATTATGAAGTCTCACTCACACTTTCAAGGTTCAGCTCGCGAATCTCTCAAATGCTCTCCGCGATTTGGTTTTGTTCTGATGTGATTCGCTCACCTCTCATAGTTTCTCGTGGTTTCAGTTTGCGTGTCGGAGATTCGGTTTGTGGATGTGAACGGCGGAGGAGTTGTGCGTGTGGTTTCTGTTTGTTTCAGAGGATGGCGATGATGAGGGCATTTCGATTGGGGGTGGACGGCGGTGCTAATAATGTTGGTGAGGAATGTTCTAGGCACGGCGGATTTGGTTTTATAGGTTGTTCTATGTTGGGTTTTTGGAATGGTGGTTTCGCGGTGGATGTGCAGTGAGGTCTGATGGCTTTTCGGTTTGTAGATTTGGGCGTTTCTGTTTCGTTTTGTAGTGGTGTTCAATCAGTCATGGCGGTTTCACGTGGTTCAGTTTTTCAGTATGGAAAGGGTGTTGTTATTGTAGCGTTTTCGGATTTTGAATCGGAACAATGGTGGTTTGTAAACGGAGGATTTGTTTCGGTGGTTTAAGGTTCAGATAGTGGTCTCGACGTTTTTCAGATTCACAAGGTTTGTCTCGTGGTGTTTCTTGTTTTTACAGTTTCGGATTCAACACGTTATCCTCTCGATCTCTCATATCCGTTTCATAGCTTTTTGTTTGTTTTAGGTTTTTGGAAGATTTATTAGTGGTGGTAATGGAGAAAACAGACGAGGGTAAAACAATGGAAGGTTTTGGTTTATGGTGGCTGTAGGGGTGGCGAGGTTTATTTATGAAGGTGAAGATGGAGATTGTGATTTGAATATTTTTCTGGTTTTTTGAAGTCTGAAATTTATTTGAGTATGTATTTTTGCAGGGATTTCATGGTTTTTCAAACTTATTGAATGAAGAGGAATTGGTCTTATTTTATAGAGAGTTTAAAGGGTGTTTTGGGCATGCTTGGAGGAAACGATTGTAGGGGATTTTGAGGGAATATGCTGCTGATTTTGTGTTGCAAGCTATGAAAATTTTAGGAGTGGAAATGGTAGTGGTATATAGTATACACGGATGACATGTTTGTGTGGGGTCTAGAAAAGTTTATTGGAAAATTGTGTTGTGTGTGTATTGAGTGGTGCTAGTTTTTAATTGTTATTAAGTGGCTGAAGAAAAAAATGCAATGAGTAATTTTGTGTGCTGATGATAAACGTTGGTTTTTTGTGTGTTTGATTTTGAAAAATATAATAATAATAGTAATAACAATAATAATAATAATAATAATAATAATAATAATAATAATAATAATAATAAAATTAAAATTAAAATGGTAATAGAAAAAATGAGAATATGAAAATTTAAACTAAAATAATAAAAATGAGTAATAATGGTAATACAAATTATGAATGATAGAAATATTAAGAGAAATGGTTAATAATAAAAGTAATAAAAAGAGAAAATTATAATAACTAATAATAATGACATTGTTTTCTGTTTTTTTAATAATAAGCTAAATAAAATAATAATAATAATAATAATAATAATAATAATAATAATAATAATAATAATAATAATAATAATAATAATAATAATAATAACTAATGATGATATTAAATGGAATTGAAATAAAAAGAAGAAAAATTGATTTTTTGGTTTGAAAATTAAAAAAAAAACATTTTTGGAATTTTGAACTATGGTTAAACAGAAAATAAAATGATAACTATGACAAATTTGGGGTATGACAGTTGCCGCTATCGAATTGGTTTAGACCGAGTAAGGTGAACTGGCTAACGTTCATACTTTCAAGGTATAAAAGACAATTGGATACTAAAAGACTCTGAATTTGTCTTAAAAGAAAGAAAGTGGTGGAAGATTGATGATTAAAACTGGAAATGATGGATTACACAACAAGTTGACTGAAAATAAATAAATCGCTATCACCAAAAGGATGATAAGGCGACCCCGAGACTCGATCTTGGACGATCGATCTGGATGTCGAGTGACAGAAAATTAAAATAATCGACCCCCGCCACCATAGGGAAAACCGAGTGACTGAAAAATTAAATAAATCGACCCCCGCCACCAAAGGGAAAACCAAGTGACTGAAAGTTAAATAAACGACCCCCGCCACCAAAGGGAAAGCCGAGTGACTGAAAATTAAATAAATCGACCCCCGCCACCAAAGGGAAAACCGAGTGACTGAAAATTAAATAAATCGACCCCCGCCACCAAAGGGAAAACCGAGTGACTGAAAATTAAATAAATCGACCTCCGCCACCAAAGGGAAAATCGGGTGAATAAAAATTAAATAAATCGACCTCCGCCACCAAAGGGAAAACTGAGTGACTAAAAATAAATAAATCGACCCCCGCCACCAAAGGGAAAACTGAGTGACTGAAAATTAAATAAACGACCCCCCCCCCCCACCACCAAAGGGAAAACTGAGTGACTGAAAATTAAATAAATCGATTCCCGCCACCAAAGGAAAAACCGAGTGACTGAAAATCAATAAATCGACCCCCGCCACCAAAGGGAAAACCGGGTGACTGAAAATTAAATAAATCAACCCCCGCCACCAAAGGGAAAACCGAGTGACTGAAAATTAAGTAAACGTCCCCCGCCACCAAAGGGAAAACCGAGTGACTGAAAATTAAATGAATCGACCCCCGCCACCAAAGGGAAAACCGAGTGACTGAAAATAAATAAATCGACCCCCGCCACCAAAGCAAAAACCGGGTGACTGAAAATTAAATAAATCGACCCCCTCCACCAAAGGGAAAATCGAGTGACTGAACATTCAATAAATCGACTTCCCGCCACCAAAGGGAAAACCGGGTGACTGAAAATTAAATAAACGACTCCCCGCCACCAAAGGGAAAACCGGGTGACTGAAAATTAAATATCGCTACCACCAAAAGGATGGTATGACAACCTGGCCGGGAAATACTGATAAAATGAGTAAAATTGCTTGGGGAAATCAACAAAAGATTGAGAAACATTATCCAATGGGGGACGGCCACTGAATAACACTTGGTAAAACTTTGTTTGGAGAAACAAACTGGAAAAACTGAGAAACTGAGCTTCAAAGAGGATGAAAAGATCCAATGGGGGACAGCCACTGGATTTGTTGAGGAGAACACTTTTATCGAAAAAAATGTTGAAGAGAAAAGTTCCATGGGGAGCGTCCATTGGAATTGTTGAAGAGAGGCCTGGAATCTTCGATCGATCCTGGGTCCTGACTTATGCATGTATGCTTGTTTGATTTTTTTGAAATGTTATTCCATAATGATGGAAATACGATGCAAGTGTTTATGCAATGAGATGCAAGTTGACATGTAAATATTGGGGATATGAAAAGTTGATTTGTTTATGTATGCAAATGATGCGTATGAGATGTAAATGATGCATAATGATGCATATGATGCATATGAGCGATTGGAATGATGAAAGGTGTCAGCTTGGTGGACTTTTGGTCTGGTAGTTGCCAACAATGATTGGACTTTGGGTGGGTGGAGGGTTTGATTCCCCGACACTCAATCTTCTATGATGTATGGTCAGAAGACGGATCTGTATGCTCCAAGTTTGGTCACTTGTTGATGAGCGTAGCGACTTAATTGATGCATGATGATTGCACTTTGCTTTGAGTGTTTGCATATATCTAGCAAGATCTGCTTGTTCAGCTGGAGAGTAGAGATAGGAATATTTTCTCCTTGTTTGCTTGCCCTTGTCTGTAGGGTATTGAAAGAATTTTGGTGGGGAAGCTTTGAGAGTGACCATGACGTGATCTTTCCCAGTGTCTGAATTTGGTAGACGCATTCCCCTGATTGAGCTCTTGAAGATGATTTGCCCCTGATTGAGTTGTTGAAGATGATTTGCCTCTGATTTAGCTGTTGAGGTAGTCTTGATTCATGTTAGCACCAATGAAGTTCAAGTTCCTCTTTTGATTGCCCCTTCTTGGGATTGCTTTGATGTCAAACACTGATTTGCAATTGAATTTTTCAAACATAAATGGTGGTGTTAATGCAACGTTCATGCAAGTTTTGAAAAATTCAATTATTTGAATGATGGTGATAGTGTGACGAATGGACCGTTAGCCCAAACGTGGTGCTGATTTAGCAAGTGAGTGAAAAATGCAGCAAGAAGAATGTGCTATCAAGATTGTAGATTAGCAAAGATGTGGGAGTCAATTTATGCAACCTTGTCGGTAGCATGCTTTCAAAATAAACTTCGCCTCAATTAGGTCTTTTAAGTGTTGTAATGTGGTCTGGTTAATGGTTTGAGAAACAAAGGCATAAGGCTCAAATTATTTTTACCCACCCCTCTTCATGATGCTCTCCAGTCCTACGTTCAGTTAACTCTACACATGCACTTTGACATTGTAAGCTGAAGATGAAGCTCCAAAGTTTGCTTGAAGTGGCAGTCATCTTATTTGAATTAATTGGATATTGGTGGCCTTTTGATTCTTGATGTGGTGGTCACCGATCTTTGTTTTGTTTTTTCTGAGGATTTCAGCTCCTCTTCTTGATTCGTTCTTCTTTTTTTGTTTGACTAAGTCTCCCTTCGGGTGCTCAACTTAGTGGTTTTCTTTGATTTTTTCTAAGTCTCCCTTTGGGTGCTCAACTTAGGGTTTTTTCTTTGATTTTGTTTTACTTTAGTCTCCCTTTGGGTGCTCGACTGAACAATTTATTTTTTTCTCGCCTAAATCTCCCTTTAGGTGCTCGATTTAGCGGTTTTTTCTTTTTTGTTCTCGCCTAAGTCTCCCTTTGGGTGCTCAACTTAGCGGTTTTCTTTTTTTCCTTTTTTTGTATTTTGTTGAATGTCGTGACTGCCAAGTCATTTGTTGATGGTCCTCCGACGGGATGTCCCATCTTGTGATTTGAAGGTGTAGTCAGGTTAACTGAACAACTACCCTGCCCCGGGTTAAGCGTAAGGGTTTGTATCCGAAAGAAACTCCTACTTCTAGGCTCGAAGTGGTTGACTAGGGATTAAATCCTTATCTCTCCAGTGTTTGGGGATTTGAAAAAAATTCATGTACATCATTGACCAGGTTTTATCCGAAAACATACCGCAACAGTTATGGGTATTCAGTTTTTATCATCCTCCCTCAAATCTTTGCTAAAGTGATATGAGGAAATATTTTTGTGATTTTGTGATTTTGTGATAAATGATGAGCGAATGCGAATAGACTTATTCAAAACATGCATAAACATAATATTAACAAAACCAAGTACAAATGACAATGTTCAGAGCAAATAGTACTTAAACAAACAATACAAAATAACAAGAATGCGGAATGGTAAATGGCACATGATGGCCTTGATTTGAGGAATTGAACTTCTCTTGATTGATTGTTGGCTTTAAAGTTGGAGACTACTCAGTTTGGTCTTCGACAACCCCTTCAAAAGCTTTCACTTGCAGGCCCCATGCGGCGGCATTGGGTTGTTCTGGACATTTGGATTCCTTTGAGTGAAGGTGAGATCCTTAGAGTCGACCAGGTCTTGAACCTTATGCTTGAAGGCTTTGCAGTTTTCGATTGTGTGGCCTGGAGAACCCTTGTGATACCCACAATGAGCATTAGCATCATAGTCTCAGGTGGTACCAATATGTGGTGGCATATCCCTCAAAGTAAGAGATCCATTTGCCATTAACCCATTGAAGATTTCGTTGTATGACATAGGTAATGGATCAATGTGTCTGTCAGATCCCCTTTGCTTATTTGGCGAACGATGTTGAGGAGTGCGTTGTTGTTGTTGACCAGGCTGTTGTGGATAAGCCGGTTGCTGGTATGGATTAGGTGCATATTGCGCAACAGTAATTAGAGGATATGGATGTGGTTGGTAAGGCATCTGAGGTAGAAAAGGAGCTTGAATAGCTGATTGATAAGGCATTGGAGGAATTGGCTGATATGGCCCTGGAGCATATTGCGCAGCAGCAACATAAGGATACTGGTAGTAGGGGATTGAAGTAGGTGCACTCTGTTGAGGTTTCCCATTTGCAGTAGAAATTGCATTTTTTTTCGCCCTTCTTGTACCCGTTGAAAGGATTTTTGACTCCAACTTGGCTGCTAGAACCTCCTTAGATTTTTCCACTCTCCAGACCTTCTTCAATTCTTTCTCCAACAATCAGCATGTCCGAGAAACCAGAAGACACGCTGTTGATCAGCTTTTTGTAGTATTACCCTTGTAAGGTTCCCATGAAGATGTCAATCAGTTCACGGTCAACCAATGGCGGATGAACTCTGGCAGCTAACTCCCTTCATCGTTGTGCGTACTGCTTGAAGGATTCGTTCTCTTTTTGAGCCATGCTCTAAAGTTTAGTATGATTCGGAGCTAAGTCAGTGTTGTACTTGTATTGCTTTTTGAATGCATCAGACAAATCAAGCCAAGTACGCACATTGTTGCGTTCGAGCTGCATGTACCATTCAAGAGATGCTCCAGACAGACTGTCCTGGAAGCAATGGAACATGAGCTTATCATCTTTATCATGAGCGGACATTTTTCTACAATACATCCTCAAATGGAGTTCAGGACAACTGAGGCCTTTGTATTTCTCAAATTCCGGCAATCTGAACTTAGCAGGGATCACAACATCTGGAACTAAGCACAAGTCTAAGGCACTCAGAGAAGTTGAGTTGTGTCCTTCCATGATTAGGAGTTTTTCATCTAACTCACGACATATCTTCATTGCTTCAGAATCTTGAACAGCATAAGGGTTGGCAATTGGAACAACAATATGTATCTCATACTCAACTTGTTGATCCTCTTCAGCATGAGGCATATGAACCTGGGTAACGGCGGGTTGAGTCTGAGGAATAGCACCAACAGTAACACCAGAGGTTGGTATTTGTTGATAAGTGACTTCTTCAACTACAGGAGTATAGCCTAGAGTTAAACCATAGACCAAATGGTTTGGAACTGGAATTGAGTGTGTTATGTGCAAGGTAGATCCTTGCACAAGAACATTGTTCATTGCGGCAGCGGCTTCGCGATGTTCTTCCATTCTGTACGAGGCTTGTATAGTCTCATAAATTTGGTCGATCTTACTCTTGACCAAGTCTATCTCTTCCCTCATAGCAGCTTGCTCTTCTTGAATCACGTCCATCAGTCTTCTAGTGTTGGCTCTAGTTAGGTACGAGCGTCGAGAAAGATACGGACAACGGGAAACCAGCTTGATTCACTGAAGATAAAGGAGCATGAGATGAGTTTTCAGATTTGGAATGAAATTCAAAAATGATGCAAATGAAATGATATGAAATGTCAGAATCCAGGATCCTTAATCACGAGATCTCATGAGTCCAAGTTACAGATTGAGGATACCCTGATCGGAAGCTCACTGGGTTGACTCTAAAGTTTAGGAACCCCAAAGTTGTCAATCCATATGGCTGTTCATCAGACACGCCATAAATATGACAGTTGAATGACTCCCTCATATGAATCTCGTTTGGGTGAGGTTTTCGTATCAAACTACACAAGAGCAACCTCTCGGTGCCCCATATTATGCAACCATCGACACGTGGTTTCAAACAAAAGTCTCAGAGTTATGGACTTGTCTCAACTGTTTTCTGTACATGTCGACAACTCGACAGTCAGTCAACTCCATTGAGAAAGTCTATTCTGAGTGAGATCTTCGTATCGAACTACACGAGAGTAACCCCTCGGTGCCCCATACTACGCGACCATCAGCCTTTTGTTTGAGCCCAAAAGTGGTTCTAAGGTCCTTAGAGTTGACGATCCTAATGAGAACATTGATCGTCCATGTCATCAATATGACGGTCGTCAACATTCGCACTAGAATCTACTCCAAGCAAGGTCTTCGTATCAACCGTCCACGGGAGCATTTCTCTCGGGAGCCAATACTACACAACCTCTCCTAATGTTTGTACTCATAAGCCCATGTATAAAGCTTTTCCCTCAAGTTTCTTTTGCAATCAAAGTATCGATCCAAATCATAGTACCAAGGAGCCACAAGATAAATAATATGGAAAGCGATAACGAAAGCAATAAACATAAACAAGTAAGACATAAAAGAAAAACATACAAACAAGCATGGAAACCTAGACTAGGCTTGACTCGCATATGAGAGTCGCAACCTAATTCTAATTTATTCCCAAGAGGGGAAAGGGAAGATATAGATAAAACCCGTCGAAAAGAGAGGATGAAGACAAAGGTCTCGCAACCATTGCCTGGGTTCGGAAGTCGGTTATGCAGGGGGGAGGTATTAGCAACCCCTACATTCATCCTACTCGATGGGAACCATCTAAGTTATCACGCACGAAAGGATGTCTATGCTTAATGAATTACTTGCTATAGGGGAATGAGTTTGAATTATAAGTTTAATTGATCCTAGGTTCTCGGCAAGGATTGAGATCCTTGTGCCTACATACTCCCGCATGCAATGGGAAAGTCAGATCCTCGTAGTTCGGCCTACTACGGATGATGGTTGTTAGATTTTATTACCTTTCTTCGATGAAAGGATTTAGGAGTCGAATTGCACTAAAGACTAGGGGTAGTTTATTCCTATCGATTCGGACCAACGTCCGGAGACGAAATAATCAGAGTGAGTAACGACAACTTGTAGTCCTCCTTTCTACCGCTTAAGGCTCGTGGCATACAATTCTTCTCGTTTTATTATAGTGTTTTATTTCCTAATATTGCTTGACGTTGGATCAAGGGTTTGGATCTAGAAAGAAACGTTTTAGTTTTTTTGGTTAAAGGGCGAATACAAATGGAGTTTTATTTTGTGGTTTGTTAGCGAGGCACAATGCACTCGGCTCGCAAGGTTAGGTGGATCCTAATAAACAAAACAATAACTGAAAAAAATAAAGTGCGAGTATGTGAGAGTGCAACCGCTTGGCGTTGGACCAAAGGTTCGCAAACTAAGCGGAAAAAATAAATAACATACATGAAATGGGGGGAGGGTTACAAAATAAATACACGGGATTACGAAAAATAAAAGGGTCTCGTTGTAATTTGCCCAAGAGAAAGCGTGTGTGCAGTGTACCAAACTATTCTGAGGCGTTGGACCTCTTTATTCGGAGGCAACTATTCGGAGGCGTTGGACCTTTTCGGATGCGTCGAAATATGGCTATCTAACTACCTTAGAACCGATTCAATGTATAGAATCGTTCTATGAGGAGTCGAGCATTCGTGTTGAAATGCGAAAAATAAAAATAAAGTAAACTAAATTAAATGAGAAAAATGGTATCATCATTAATCGAGACTTCAAGTCGGCTTGTGACGAATCTCAAGATATTAGATGTTCATCGACCATAAAAATTAAATAACCGATAAAAATAAACTAAATTAAATTGTTTTGTCGAAATTAATTGAAATAAAGTGATAAATAAATAAAAAACTAGACTAAGGAGGCCTCATATTAACCGAATTTTCCGACTTAATAAAATCTGACACAATTCGGTCGTTTGTTATATCATCGGCCCAAAAAATGAGAAATACAAAAGATTCACTAAAACTTTTTTAACACATTTTCTAGATAATAATGCAACAATAAGGAAGAATAAAAAAAAAGAACAAGATTAAAATAGAAGAAAAAAAACAACAAACAAATTAAAATACAAAAGTAAATGAAATGAAGAAAATAAAAATTGAAATAAGAGAATGAGGGTGTGCGGGTCAGCATGTGGGTGCATGTTACGAAATTCACAATAACAATAGCCTTTGCTGACTAATCGGTCCATAATGGACCTCATTTAATAGCTGGCCCAAAACCTCTTCTCTAGATATTCTCAAAATTGATCAGACCAACATACTTCCCTGATTCATCGAATGTAACTGATAAAAAAGTTATGGGAGGCAACTCATTAAATTCATTAAAAAAAAGCCAAGTAAATAAATGATATAAAAAATGTGATAAGAAAAAAATAGATCCATTGGGCTCTAAGCCCATCTCACAACAAGAATTAATAATAATAGGAATAAGTGTTTTTCTGAAAGAAAACAAAAGTAATGTGAAAATCATCAGCATAAAAACAGGACAACATCAATAAAAGGGATTGCACAATTCAAAAGTCTCACTCACACTTTCAAGGTTCTGCTTGCGAATCTCTCAAATGCTCTCTGCGATTTGGTTTTGTTCTGATGTGATTCGCTCACCTCTCAGATTTTCTCGCGGTTTCAATTTGCGTGTCGGTGATTCGGTTTGTGGATGTAAGCGGCGGTGGAGTTGTGCGTGTGGTTTTTGTTTGTATCAGAGGGTGGGGATGATGAGGGCATTTCGATTGGGGGTGGTCGGCGGTGCTAATGGTGGCGGTGAGGAATGTTCTTGGCGCGGAGGATTTGGTTTTATTGGTTGTTCTGGGTTGGGTTTTCGGAATGGTGGTTTCGAGGTGGATGTGCGGTGAGGTCTGATGGCTTTTCAGTTTGCAGATTTGGGCGTTTTTGTTTTGTTTTGCAGTGGTGTTCAATAAGTCACGGCGGTTTCACATGGTCGGTTTTTCGGTATCGAAAGGGTGTTATTATTGTAACGTTTTTGGATTTTGGATCGGAACGGTGGTGGTTTGTGAATGGAGGATTTATTTTGGTGGTTTAAGGTTCAGATAGCGGTCTCGGTGTTTTTCAGATTCACAAGGTTTGTCTCGTGGTGTTTCTTATTTTTACAGTTTCGGATTCAAGACTTTATCCTCTTGACCTCTCACATCCGTTTCACAGCTTTTTGTTTGTTTTGGGTTTTTGGAAGATTTATTAGTGGTGGTAATGGAGAAAACAGATGAGGGTAAAACAATGGAAGGTTTTGGTTTATGGTGGCTGTAGGGGTGGCGAGGTTTATTTATGAAGGTGAAGATGGAGATTGTGATTTGAATTTTTTCTGGTTTTTTAAAGTCTGAAATTTATTTGAGTATGTATTTTTGCATGGATTTCATGGTTTTTCAAACTTATTGAATGAAGAGGAATTGATCTTATTTTATAGAGAGTTTGAAGGGTGTTTTGGGCATGCTTGGAGGAAACGATTGTAGGGGATTTTGAGGGAATATGCTGCTGATTTTGTGTTGCAAGCTGTGAAATTTTAGGAGTTGAAATGGTAGTGGTATATGGTATACGCGGATGACATGTTTGTGTGGGGTCTAGAAAGGTTTGTGTGAAAATTGTGATGTGTGTGTATTTAGTGGTGCTAGCTTTTAATTGTTATTAAGTGGCTGAAGAAAAAAAATGCAATGATTAATTTTGTGTGCTGATGATAAACGTTGTTTTTTTTTGTGTGTTTGATTTTGAAAAATATAATAATAATAATAATAATAATAATAATAATAATAATAAAATTAAAATTAAAATTAAAATTAAAATGGTAATAGAAAAAGTGAGAATATGAAAATGTAAACTAAAATAATAAAAATGAGTAATAATGGTAATACAAATTATGAATGATAGAAATATTAAGAGAAATGGTTAATAATAAAAGTAATAAAAAGAGAAAATTATAATAATTAATAATAATGACATTATTTTGTGTTTTTTAATAATAAGCTAAATAATAAATCAATAATAATAATAATAACTAATGATGATATTAAATGAGATTTAGGACTCGTAATCAAATGTAGTATTCTTAGATGATGTATAGATGAGATTTAGGACTCGTAATCAAATGTAGTATTCTTAGATGATGTATATACAAAAGATTATAGGTCTCAAATTAATGTAGAAACCCAATTAGGCTTGAATTGAATACTGAATTGGTGAATTTTGTAGCAGAAGTGTGACTGGTGTGAAAGACAGGAAATCACGTAATGGATCTAGCATTACGCATAACAAGGGAGGCCTTACGCGTAACCCATAACTGTTGCGCTGGGCATTACGCATAAGGAAAGGGTTGTGGCACGACCCTCTGGCCTTTCACGTAAGCCACACGTAAGGAGTGTAGGAATTATGTGTAACGGTAATATTTCCACGTAATAGGGGCGTAGGAAGAAGACTGTTACGCGTAACAACAAGTCTATACGCGTATGAGCAGAGCTTTGTGCAGAAAATGCAATTTTTGGTGATTCGTCCTATTTTCGCATCCGAGTCGAACAGAGTTGGTTCTAGAAATTATTTAGAGATATAATAAGTTTATTTTAGTAGAGTTGATGACTAAAATAATTAGTTTAGAAATTTAATTAATTAAGTCGTAATTAGTTGGATTTCTGTGTTGTAGTTGTATGAAGTCGATATAAGTAGTGTTGTCCCGATCTTGGAAAATATTAAGTTGCAGGTCGATTGACCAATGTTGATATACGTTGTTGCGTTGTTAAGTTTTTGTTTATGTTGTTGTTGTTGTATGCCCTTCATGAGTCACATACATTTGCATATTTTTAAGTGGGAGTGAATGCTCAAATCAAGTTGGCCTGGATTGGTAAATATGTCGTTGTTGCCTTGATAAACTGGCAAGATTTCAAGTTGGGAGTTTTACTCTAAATGGTATCACATGCATATACATAAGTTGAATCGCATTTGAGTCGCATTATATACGTGTTGTTAATAGTTGTTGATTGTAGTTGTATGTTGATGTTGCTTGTTGTGTAAAGTGGTGTGATTGTATGATTTCTTGTTTACATATTAATTATCATACTCTTGCTTATATTGTTCAATATCTCACCCTTTTGATTTTTAATGTTTCCCATTTGTTGGTAACGTGCAGATAATCCAGAGTCGAGTACTTAGTAGCTTCGACTTGGTGTTTGTCACTCTGATACGTAGCACTTCGGGGGGATGAACGCATGTCTTGTCTTTTATGTTGAATTATATTTAGGTTAATAGGCATTCACCCCCCTGCAATATGAGCGTGTTTTGGTTTACCCCCCTACCGTTGCCAAAGGTAGGTTTTGGCAACGATTTTTTTGAAAAAAACGTTGCCAAAAGGCGGGGAGGGGGGAAAAGCAAAATTCGCTAACATTACAGGGGTGTAAATGCCTATTAACCCATTATATTTTAGTTGATGTATTTTTTTTTAAGTTGTTCATTTTGAAGATCCTGTTTGGAGTTGTTTATTTTGAAAACCATGTCGAAGTAGCTTAATGTTGAAAACAAATGATGTTATTTTAAAGTTGAAAATTGATGAATCCGCTGCATAGTGTCGCTCCCGATAAATGGGAAAATGGCCCAGATAAGGTACAGACGCGAACGGTCGGCGAAAGGAACAATGAGAACACACAGCAGTGAACTCATTGGAAAAGAAAAGAGTCGCCAGCTAGGCATTTTTATCCCGGAGGAAAGGTAATGCTGCATAAACCTAGAAAAGATGGATAAGACGGTTGCGAACCAGAGAGACTGAGAAAGGGGGTTGGTTACAACCTGGGAAGGTATTAGCACCCAGATTGTCCGCCGTACTCGACGGGATCCACGCTTAAAAGATTTGTGTTTTAAAGGGGTAGTGTCAGTGCAATCTGTGTATACAATAGCTGGAAAAGGATGTACAGGTGTCAGTGTAAGAAGTGTAAAGTGTATAAATGATGTGTCAGTGTAAGAACAAAGATGAAATGCTCATGATAATGAGGCCAAAAGAATGAGGCTGGAAAAAGAGGGAATATACAGAGACTTTTGTTCGATAACTGTTAAGTTATGCCTACGTATCCTCTCGTGCAATGAGGAAGTCAGAACACCGTAGTTCGACCCAAAGAGACTGAAAGATGAATTGACTTGTGAACTGCTTGCTTGTCTATGCTCAAGTGCATGACCTGTCTGGCTCAGGTGCAAACTTTCTTGCATTAGACGGAAGAAGCAAGTTCTCGTTTGTGAGTGAATGAGGTGAGAAAAGAATCCCGGAGGAGACGATTATTGTTTGTTTTTTGAGTTTTCAGTCTTTTATTGCTTTTGAGAGTTTGTCATAAGTTAATGAGCTTAGGCCTAAACCAATGGATTTAGTAAACTCATCACATCTTCCCTCTGATTAGGGGTAATGAGAATACCTTAAGTGTGAAGTCATCTTCTCACACTTAATCACCTTTGATGCAGGATTAAGATCATTAACCTACTTGTGATTATTTAGATGTTTTTGGTGTTTTTGTTTAGTGTTAAGTAATGAGGTTAAGCCATAATCAAGGATTAAACAGACTCATTACACCATCCTAATAGAAGGATAATAGATGAGAATGTTTAAGCTGAGGAAAGCTCCTCAACTTAATCCATGATTAGGGATTAAACTCATGACAAAACAAGCCTTTGGTTAAGTGGATTTTATTTAATGGTATGATGATGAAGTGTTTTTTAGGGTTTGTAAGACAACTTGAGGGGGACTTGTCCATTAACACTAGGGTTAGTCCTTCTTAACCAATTAAGGAAGAATTAGAACCCTAATGCAAGGCCCAAGTTACAAGTGTGATGTCTTGATGATTATTAGATGGATTGATTAAAGGAGTTAAACACATTAAGGGTTTAACACTTAGGATTAAAGTTATACACTCCATCCTAATAGAAGGATGCAGGCATAAGCTTAATCTCAATGTCTTAAAGCCTTTAGGGTTTAGTCCCTGATTGTGAGGTGAGAAGAGAAGACTCAAGGAGACACAAAGGTAAAAACTAAGTGGGGGACTAATCAAAACCCTAATCATTGTCATGCTTGGTTGTTCCTAAGGTTTGTGAGGTTTACAAGAGAAATCTTCAATGGAACCACCAGGAAGCAGAGAAAAAGATCAGGAGAAACAAAGTAACTTGCTTCATTCAAGAAGTCAAGTCACTTGAGGAAAGAAAGTAAGAAGAAGAAGAAAGAGCAAGCTCAATCTCAAACACATATCAAAATGCAGCATGGATGCTAGAGAGATGAAGAGAAAGTTATGAGAAGTGAAGGCAAATTCACTTCTCAAATCCACTTACCACCTGAAAAGTTAGAAAAGAAATGCAATGCAATGCAAGATGGGATGGAATGGCATGATGAGAGACAAAACCAGAAGCATATATGGGATGATAATGATGCTATGAGATGATGCAAACATGAGACAACACATGGAGATGATCATACAAGCTCATGGATGCAAAGGGAGCAAGTTAAGACACATGAACATACATGAAAAGTCATGACATGCAAATGGCATACAACATGGCAAATGCAAGATGCAATGATCAAACATGCTTCCAATATGTCTTATGATGTTAAATGAATCACATGGATGCATAAAATGTCATGGCAAGTCAAGGTATGAATGAAAATGCAAGATGAGTGCATATGGAAGCCCAAATTAGGGTTTATGATCAAGGCATCAAACACAAACCAAAATCAGAAGCAAACAATAAGATAAAAAATTGAAAATGCATTCAAAGGATCCCTAATCCTATACTAACTTACTGCCCAAAGGAGAAATTCCAACTCTTAACCTAATCCTAGTTATGATTTTCCTAAGTTTTCTAGGGTTTTAGGGTTCCTTAACAAGAAAATTACCAAACAAATTGAAAATGAAAGATCAAATCATGGCCATTTAATCTCACAAACTACATGCTAAACACAATGCAATGCAAAAAGAATCAAAGTCCAACTCTTTAGGGTTAGGCAGAAATGATTTTTGGAAGTTTGGATCAAAATAATGCATTAAAAAGGTTTTAATTCCATGAAAAATTCTCAAAATGCATCAAGATCAAAAAAGAAATTTGGTTTGAAGGTTGGACAATGTTTCTAAATGTTTTTAAATGCTTCATGAATTTTTTGGTGATTTTTAAATACCTAAAAGTATTTTTAATTAATTAATTATCATTAATTAATTAAAAAGAAACTTTTAAATATTTAAAAATACTTTTTTAATGCTAAAAATAAAAATAAAAATATTTTTGTGTTCTGAAATTAAATAATAACTTGTACAAAAAATTTCAGAATTTTTAAAGTATTTTTGCTATTTTAAATTAAATGGACAAATCAAATGAAATTAAATAAAATGAAAATGAGATTAAATGGAAAGTCAGCGCATCCAATGGCCTGTATTCAAACTGGAGAAGGAGGGAAAGACTTCGCGCGCTATCCTACGGCTGGCATTCAAACTGGCTAAAATGAATTAATTAACTTAATTAATTAAGATTAGGGTTAAGTGGATGATCTGAGCCATTGAACACGCGCGGGAGTGGACTAAGTCAACTCATCCAACGCCCAAGATTCAAACTTCATTAATGACAGGGATTAAACCCTAATTATTTTCAGGTGGCCGGAGAAGACCTCCGGTCGTCTTCTCCGGTGGGAACCCCACCTGAAAATTCCTAAAATCCTCAAAACGCAACCAAAATGGAATCTAAGCAAACAGAAATCCTTCCCACACTTCACTGAATCAAAACCCTAACACAAACATCATTTATATTTCATCAATCTCATGAATCGAAACAAAACAAATTTTAGGGCAAGACTTTCAGAACACGATTAAACTCTCATTTCTCCACCATTTTCAAAACCAAAGACATCAGAGTGATCAGGGGAACATATAGAATCTATTTAAAACTTAAAAACATGTTTCTGGAAAAAATGTTCTTGAGCTACCTGAGTTTTGAAGCTTTCAGTTTTGCAACTTTCTGGCCTCTTCTCTTGATGCAATCCACTCCTCTTGGTCCCTTGGTGATGTCTGGATGCTTAGAAAGAGTTTATGTTGGCTGGTTTGAGAGTTTGAACAGGTTCTGCTCAAGCTCAGGTGAGAATCGTGTTTTGGATTCAGGCAGTTTAAGGCAAGGGTGAGGGGTGCTTTGTGATCAGGATGATGAGTTGAGAAGGTCTGTGAAGTTTGTTTAAGTGTTTGTTGCTTGTATGGAGAATTTTGAATGCTTTTGCTCTAAGGATGGAAAATGAGAATGTGTTGTTCTTGCTGGTTTCAGGCTTGTGTTGTGAGTGAAATGGCTTGCAATTAGTTTGTATAAATAATGCTGATTGGTCAGAAGATGTGACATGCCCTTTTGTGATAGGTGTATCTACTTTTGCCAATTTGTCAACTTTGTGTAAGAGAAGCATGGGTCATGTCTTAGCCAAGTACAAGGGGTGTGGGCTGCGCAGCATGGTGTGAGGGAAAGGCTAGGATGGTTCAGCAACCAAGGCAGCAAGTGGATGAAGTGTTATGATGGTTTTGCAACTTGGTTCACTTTTGCCTCTTATGAAAAATCTTGTTCCACAAACCATAAAAATGTGTAATTCTTTGATCCATTCTGAACTTTAGATGTCACATGATCATGTTGTGTGGTTTAGAAGTCCATTTGATAGCTTTAGAACACTTGATCAAGTCATTTTGCAAAATACCTCTTTGGTAGAAACTTTGAAATTTTGTGATTTTTGCCAACTTTGGTGAGCCATAACTTTTGATCCAAAATGAATTAGGTCATGTTCTTGTACTTTTTGAAAAGGGAATGATCCATTCTACAACTTTCATGACCAAAGTTTTTCCATTTGAAGCTTTTTTGAATTAAAAAGTAAAGGTTGAAAAAGTTGCCTAAAATGACATTTTCATTAAAAGTCAAACTTGCCCAAAAAGTCAACTTTGCAAAAGACTTGGAATTCTTCAATTTTGTGAACTTCCAATGTCTTCCATGATCAAATAAAGATCATATACAATCAAAATGATGAAGAACACCCCTTGGTTGGGTCATTGGGGGCCTCAGGTGCCCTGATTTTGCACTGACTTGCTTGAAAAGTCAACTCTTGATCAGATGACTTCCCCATGGAATTTCTTCATGAAAATTGATATGCATACTCCCTATATCATATAGAGACCAATAGAAACAAGAATGACCAAAAAATTTGGAGTTATGGCCTCTGAAACCAAAACCCTAATTTTAGGTCAACTGTGCAGTCAAACCTGGCTCTGCTTCCACACCATCCTCAGTTCTTGTGATCCTTTGGCATTTTTGACTTTGAGAGGATGTAATATGATACAAGAACACATATGGATCCCTTTGAAGTGATTGGTGGCCTTTGGAGTGACTCAAAAAGCTCTTGGATTGCTCAGATCACAAACCCTAGATGCAGATGACTTTGAATCTATGCAGTGAATCAAAATTGTGGTATGAGATGCTATGATTGAGTTTATGCTTATGAAATGATCACAAGCCATGGTGTGAATGGGTGAGGGCAAATTTGGGGTGTTTACAGCTGCCCCTATTCAAACATGAGTTAGCTGTGCAGGATGTAAGCGACGGCTTATCAGGCAAACAAGATAACTTGTGGTTGAATACCAAAGACAGTCCGAAATTTGCACTCACAGAATGAAGAAGAAAAGGGATATAGATTGTAAAAGAAAATAAAGTATATTGTAAAGTAAGGGCGACGGAGGACGACCGTCGAGCAGAGGACGATGGTTGGGTAAAGAGCGATGACGGGGACGGCCGACATGCTGGGAAAAGTGTGTGAAGTAAAGCGATGACGGGGACGGCCGGCATGCTGGGGATAAAAGGGATTATGATGGGGACGACCATCAAAATAAAGCTGTAAAATTCTCTAGGGATCAATGAGACATGACGGGGACGGCCATCAAGTTCATAAAGCAAAGTAACCAACGATGGGGACGGCCATCGGGCTAAAAAGAAAAGGGACCACGACGGGGACGGCCATCGGGTTAAAGAATAAATGAAATAAACAGATGATGAGGTACGGTCATCAAAGGTGAAGGACGATCACCTAGCAGGGGACGGCTGCTCTGTAAGGGATAAGATGAGGGACGGTCATCTAAGGTGGAGGACGACCACCTGGCAGGGTACGGCTGCCGAAAATATCACGACATAGGACGAATGCCGGATAAAAAGTCAACGATGGGGACGGCCATCGGATGAGCATGATGGAGGACGACCATCAAGAGGTGGAGGACGACCACCTAGCAGGGGACGGCTGCTCTCGAGGTTTATCGTGACGTAGGACGAACGTCAGGTAACCAAAATCAACAATGGGGACGGCCATTGGATAAAATGATGAAGGACGATCATCAAGAGGTGGAGGACGACCACCTAGCAGGGGACGGCTGCTAAATATCACGACATAGGACGAACGTCGGATAGAAGGAGTCAATGATGGGGACGGCCATCGGACGAGCATGATGGAGGACGACCATCAAGAGGTGGAGGACGACCACCTAGCAGGGTACGGCTGCTCTCAGGGTTTATCATGACATAGGACAAATGTCAGATAAAAAGAAATTGTTTTTACTGGGGAATAGTAAACACGGACGAGCGTTTACATCCAAGAAATAAAAGGTATAAGTGTTTAGATGTGTATAGATTAAAGATGCGGACGAGCACCCTTAAGACTATGATACGGACGAGTATCAGGTAGAAACAAGTACTGACACATGTTCAGAGATGATGATACGGACGAGTATCAACGGGTTAACAACGAACACGGACGAGTGTTGAATCTGAAAGAATTCTTTTGGGGAATAGTAGACACAGACGAGTATCTATATTCAAGAAGACACAAGTGTTTGACGCAGTGTATGGATTAAAGATGCGGACGAGCATCCTTAAGTCAACGGTGGGGACGGCCATCGGACGAGTATCATGTAGAAACAAACGCTTGACGCATGTTCTGAGATGATGATACGGACGAGTACCAACTGGTTAACAAAGAACACGGACTAGTGTCGAATCTGCGGGGATATAAATGATGTATACGAGATACGGACGAGTATCTGTATAAGTGAAATGAGAGTGAAAAGTATGAGTGATATATAGATGAGTGTTCAATCTGCTGGGGAGAGTGTGACACGGACGAGTGTCAAAAAGAGAAGAGTATAGTATGAACAAGTATCTATAAAGTGTTTACATTACTGTACTGGGAAAAGTGATATGGACAGACGTCAAGAAAATGTATATATAAGTATCTGTGAGTGCAAGGAGGATGTCTTTGGCTTTCTGTTGGGGATATGACACGGACGGGTGTCAAGGGGAGTATATACTGGTGTTTGTGGATGTGAGGCAACTGCTTTTGCTGGGGACTCTGGGGGATGTTTTCTGTATACTGATGGATTGTCATTATTCACAAGTGTTTGATCCAAAACATGACTTATGATTATGCTATATGTTTGATTTTTTCCGTAATGCTCCGTACTTAAGACGGAATGCTACGCTTTGTTTGGTGAATATGATGCGAATGCTATGATTATGCAAAGAGAAGACAGATCCAAGATCCGGATCTCGTTGCCGTGAAGATCTCTGGCCGATCTGCTTGAAGTAATCATCCCAGCTGGGGATGAGATCGTTGGTAGATCTGATGAAAAAGATTCTGCTTGGGGAAATGAGTCAATGATAGACCTATTCCTGTAATGGGGAACCCAGCTGGGGATTTTGTAGAAGCTTTCTTCACTCTGTTGTGACTTCTTCATGCGTTGCTCTTCTGAATAGAGGCTGAAATTCTGTGGGGAGATGGTTCCCTGGCTTTTGCACTTGACTGAGGAAGAATGATTGGCAACTCGGCTGGGAGAAGCAACCAGTGGCAACTCAGCTGGGGAGAAAGTACTTGGAATGCTAGGCTGAGTGAGCGCTGATTTGCCAGCCTGCTGGGATGAAGCTTCCATGCCCCATGCTGCGCTTTTGAATACCTGCAATCCTGAAAAGACAGAGAAACTCACAAGTAATCCTGAGGTATCCCTTACCGGATTCCGTCATAGGAGTTATACACTTCTGAGAGTAAGTATATTCCCTGCAAGCACGTGTTTTATTTTCTTTATTTTTAAAGATAACATCTGTATTTATGCAATCAGTTTTTCTTAAGACATCAGACATTCTTTGCAAACAAAAATGTACAAGACGAAACATGACTGAAAAAAATCTGATTTTATTAATTCATGTGCCCTGAATCGGCAATATACAGTCAAGGAAACATATCTCCTGAAATGAGGAGATCGTTACAAATTGAGAAACAAAATGCTGGCAATGTTGACGACGCTTTGAAGGAGCTTCCTCCTGCTATGACTCGTATGACTATTGACGCTCTTCTCGTCTTGCTTCCTGAAGAAGGATGGTTCTGACAGAAACTTGATCCTTTCGAAGCTTACCAAGTTGTAGGTGACACAGACGAATTCAGCATGCAGTTGTTCGCTTATTCCCTTATTTTGCATGGATCGCCCTTTCGGGTTTTCAATCCATCGGGATACCCATTTTTGCCTGAGTTGTCCAATGTGGCTTTTCAACTCAGCGGGTGTACATTTTTTATTTATTTTCCCTTACTTTTGCCCGAGTCTTTTATTCTGTTTTTGACTCGTCGGGATGCCCTATTTTTGCCTGGACTTACATTCTGTTTTTGTGTCCAGCGGGTCATTTTTATGCGAAGTATTTTTTAACTGCATCTGAATTCACAGGGGACGGGAAATCTTCACCATCCATGGTGCTGAGCACCAGTGCTCCACCAGAGAAAACTTTCTTTACTACGAATGGTCCTTCATAGTTCGGAGTCCACTTGCCCCTGTGGTCTGTATGTGGAGGGAGGATTCTTTTCAGCACAAGATCTCCTACTTGGTACTCTCGGTGCCTGACTTTCTGATCAAAGGCTCTCTTCATTCTTTTCTGATACAACTGCCCATGACAGATTGCAGCCAATCTTTTCTCTTCAATCAGACTCAGTTGCTCGAATCGGGATTGGACCCACTCTACTTCGTTCAGCTTAACATCCATCAGTACTCGCAAGGAGGGTAATTCAACTTCAACAGGTAGGACTGCCTCCATACCATATACAAGTTGATACGGTGTTGCCCCAGTGGATGTCCTGATTGACGTGCGGTACCCATGCAAGGCAAATGGCAACATCTCATGCCAGTCTTTATAGGTGACTACCATCTTTTGCACAATCTTCTTGATATTCTTATTAGCTGCCTCAACAGCGCCGTTCATCTTTGGCCTGTAAGGAGAAGAATTGTGGTGTTGGATCTTGAAGTCCCGGCATAATTCAGCCATCATCTTGTTGTTTAGATTGGAACCATTATCAGCAATGATTCGCTCGGGAACTCCGTATCGACAGATGATATCTCTCTTCAGAAATCTGGCTACCACTTGCCTTGTAACATTTGCATACGAGGCTGCTTCAACCCACTTGGTGAAATAGTCAATGGCGACCAGGATGAATCTGTGGCCATTTGAAGCAGTCGGTTCAATCTTGCCGATCATATCAATGCCCCACATAGCAAAGGGCCAGGGTGAAGACATTATATTCAAAGGATTGGGAGGCACATGCACCTTATCCGCATAAATCTGGCATTTATGGCATTTTCTGGCATAGGCACAACAGTCTGTATCCATTGTGATCCAGTAATAACCTGATCTTAGCAATTTCTTGGCCATGGCATGCCCTCCAGCATGGGTACCAAAGGATCCTTCGTGCACTTCGTGCATCAACAAGTCTGCTTCTGTCCTATCAACGCATCTGAGGAGTACCATATCAAAGTTTCTCTTGTATAGGGACCCATCAGTGTTCAGAAAGAAACTGCCAGCAAGCCTTCTCAAAGTCTTCTTATCATTGGAAGATGCCCCAGGTGGGTATGTTTGATCCTCCAAGAAGCACTTAATGTCATGGAACCAAGGCTTATCATCTTTTACGGCGTCTGCTGCAAATACATATGCCGGTCTATCAAGTCTGGACACTGAAATCTGAGGTACAAAGTTGGCAGCTTGAACTTTGATCATAGATGAAATGGTAGCCAGAGCATCTGCAAACTGATTCTCGTCCCGAGGGATATACTCAAGCTTGACTGTTGTGAAAAAAGTCAATAACCTCCTTGTATAATCCTTGTAAGGTATCAGATGATCCTGGTGGGTGTACCATTTGCCGTTGGTTTGATTAACTACCAAAGCTGAATCCCCGAATACAGTCAACGTCTTGATCCTGAGGTCAATGGCTTCCTCAAGACCCATAATGCAAGCTTCGTATTCAGCTTCGTTATTAGTGCAGTTGAAGGTGAGTTTTGCCGAGAAAGGCATGTGAACTCCCTTAGGTGTAATGAGCATTGCACCAACACCACGACCGTTCATATTAACAGCCCCATCAAACATCATAGTCCATTCTTCTTCCGGGTCAGGCCCTTCAGTGTGAACAGGCTCTTCATAATCTTTTGCTTTTATGAACATGATGTCTTCATCGGGGAAGTCAAATCTCATAGGCTGGTAGTCATCAATAGGTTGCTCAGCAAGATATTCAGATAGTACACTGCCCTTAATGGCTTTCTGAGAGGTGTACTGGATATCATATTCTGTGAGAATCATTTGCCATCTTGCAACCCGTCCGGTAAGAGCTGGCTTCTCGAAAATGTACTTAACTGGGTCCATTTTGGATATCAATAAGGTAGTGTGGGTCAACATATACTGTCTCAGTCGGCGAGAAGCCCACGCTAAAGCACAGCAAGTTTTCTTGAGCAGTGAATAACGTTGTTCACAGTCGGTAAACTTTTTGCTCAGGTAGTAAATCGCATACTCTTTTCTACCAGACTCGTCATGCTGGCCCAGCACACACCCCATCGACTCTTCTAATACTGTCAGGTACATTATCAGAGGTCTTCCTTCAACTGGAGGCATAAGGATCGGTGGTTCTTGCAGGTATTCCTTGATCTTGTCAAAAGCCCTCTGGCAGTCTTCATTCCACCTGACCGTCTGTTCTTTTCTTAACAGCTTGAACAAGGGTTCACAGGTTGCTGTAAGGTGAGATATGAACCTTGAGATGTAATTCAATCTACCCAGAAACCCTCGAACTTCTTTCTCAGTTTTCGGTGCAGGCATTTCTTGAATGGCTTTGACTTTATCAGGGTCCACTTCAATCCCTTTCTCGCTTACGATAAAACCCAGCAGCTTACCAGATCGCACCCCGAATGTGCATTTGTTGGGGTTTAGCTTCAGTTGGTACTTCCTCAGGCGCTTGAATAACTTCAGCAGATTTACCAAGTGGTCTTCTTCTGTAAGGGACTTGGCAATCATGTCATCCACATAACACTCGATTTCCTTATGGATCATATCGTGGAATAACGTTACCATAGCCTGTTGATATGTTGCACCAGCGTTCTTCAATCCGAATGGCATCACCTTATAACAGAAAGTGCCCCAGGGTGTGATGAAGGTTGTCTTCTCCATGTCTTCAGGTGACATTTTGATCTGATTGTATCCTGAAAATCCGTCCATGAAGGAGAATACCGAGAACTGAGTCGTATTATCGACCAATACATCAATGTGAGGTAAAGGGAAATCATCTTTTGGGCTGGCTCTGTTCAGATCCCGGTAGTCAACACACATCCTCACTTTGCCGTCCTTCTTAGGCACAGGTACTATATTAGCAACCCACGGTGGATAGCTAGTTACAGCAAGGAACCCGGCGTCCCACTGCTTTTGTACCTCTTCTTTGATTTTCATTGCCATATCTGGACGAGTACGGCGCAGTTTCTGTTTGACCGGTGGGCATTCTTCCCTCAAAGGCAGCTTATGCATAACAATATCGGTGTCCAACCCTGGCATATCCTGATAAGACCAAGCAAACACATCCACATATTCCTGAAGCAGGTCAATTAGTTGTCTCTTCACTGAGTCTTGTAAACAGGCCCCGATTTTGACTTCTTTCACATCTTCACCTGTACCGAGATTAATCGTTTCGACCTCCTCCTGATGAGGAGTGATAACCTTCTCCTCTTGTCTCAACAATCTGGCTAGCTCTTCAGGAAGCTCGTAATCTTCTTCAACCCCTTCATCAGCTTGATTGATCGGATTGTCAAAGTCATACGAAGTCATAGCCGTGCTGTTGTCGGTGCTGTCTGGAAGGCACTCTCTGCAAGGGTTCAGTTTGTTCATTTTAGTGATTGATTTTAATCTTGTTTAAAAAAGTGAAGTAAAGTTGTCATTTTGAAAACATTGCCATTTATTTTTTTGTACAAAAAGAAAAATGGAAAAACAGTGAGCAGAAAAGAAAAAGACTCATTTGTAAAAGATGTCTGATATTTCATTGATTAATCTTGTTGCACAAAAAGTACAAATGGCCCGATTACAAAATGAGTCTTGTCATCTTGGGCAAGATGCAAGACTTGATGCATGCTTAAAATATACAGGAAATAATAATTACTCTGCAGGAGTAACTCTTATAATTTCCTGGGAAGACCAGTTTGAGATACTGCTCCCCGGGATCTTTGGACGAATCCAGCTTTCCAGGTTGCGTTCTTCTTCCAACTCATCTTCCAAGTTGTTGACAGCATCGGGGGTAAGCATCCCCCCACTAACAAAGTTGGGCTTCTTGGCAGCCTCTGTTTGACCTTCTTGAGTTGGTTTGTAACCCAACCCAAATCTATTTTTTCTTCTCCACAGGCAATAGTTTGCCCCAGCCTTGAGCGTTTCCTTCTTCCACCACCTTTCGGGCTTGTTGGTAGGATGTCATAGAGGTCCCAAGCACAGCAGAGGTTTCATTAATATTCAGGGCCTCAAACCCCTGACTCATGGTCTCGTGGATCTCCCCATCCATCTCAATATACTTATAAGTAGCCAGATGGCTAACAAAAATATCCTCCTCTCCACAGATAGTAACGACTTGACCTTCCCACTCAAATTTTAACTTCTGGTGAAGGGTAGACGTTACTGCGCCAGCGGCATGAATCCATGGTCTACCCAACAAACAGCTGTAGGCAGGCTGAATGTCCATCACGTAGAAGGTCGTTTTGAAAGTTTGTGGGCCAATAGTTACAGGCAACTCAATTTCTCCCAGAACTGATCTCTTAGAACCGTCAAAAGCTCTCACTACCAAGTTACTGGGTCGTAATGCCAATCCTTCATATTCCAGCTTTACAAGGGCCTTTTTAGGTAAGACATTGAGGGATGATCCTGTGTCTACCAGCACATGGGAAAGAACTGCACCTTTACATTCCATGGTAATGTGCAAGGCCTTGTTATGATTGCGGCCTTCCGAAGTCAAATCAGTGTTGGTGAATCCTAGTCCATTGCTAGCATTAACATTTCCAACCACAGCTTCCAATTGATTGACTGTGATCTCTTCTGGCACATAAGCTGCGTGCAAAACTTTGAGTAGTGCGTTCCGATGAGCCTCGGAGCACATAAGCAATGATAGAATGGAGATCTTGGAAGGCGTCTGGTGAAGCTGGTCCACTATTTTGTAATCACTTTTCTTGATGATTCTCATGAACTCATCAACTTCTTGATCAAAAGGTGTTTTCAAGGCTTCTCTAACAACCTGCTCTTCTTGCACCATGCTTTTCCCTTTCGCCTTGGCAGCAGCTTCTGCTTCGGCAGTGGGTCTTTGAATTTGCGGGGCAAAGAGACGTCCGCTTCGAGTGAAGCCTCCGCCTCCTCCCACATTGTCTATTTGTGGTGCAGAAGTTGATGATTCAACAGTGATCTTTTGTCCTTCGCAGTATAAATCAGAGCCGTAATGCCAAGGGATGGCATTACTGCTTTCATAAGGTATTGGTCCAGGCACAGTGACAGTGACTGGACTGATGGCAGCTGCAGAAGGGACTGTGATAGTCTGTGGATCATAATATATTGTGACTGGTGCCCTGGTAGGAGTAGCACTTTGCGAGTTGTAGGCAGAATCATTGGCGGGATCATAATAAATCGTAACTGTTGAGACATCTTCATGGTTTGCTGCTGATGTGGTAGGAGACTTTGTTGGAAGGATGGGTGTTGTTGTTGTAGGAGATTCGAAATGAAGTGGTGCTGAAGTTGTAGAAGGAATGTTCGTTGATATTTGGTCAGTTGAAATGACAGATGAAACATTTGTTGATGAAGCCGAAGAGTTGTCTGGAACAATGGTTGTTGCAGTTGTAGGAGGTTCTGGAGCTGTTGTTAAGGAGATTGCTGGATTGGTAGGAATTGATGTTGTAATTTGAAGCAGGCCACTCTGAATGAGACTATCTATGCCATCCCTCAAGTTATCACAACCATTCACTGAAATGTTGCAGTAAGCACACCCTAGCTCACATCCTGGGAACATTTGACATTCGAGGAGCTGAGCTTTGATCTCTACCAAAGGTGTCCGAATCTGACCCACACTGGTTATCAAGTAAGACGGCTTGTCTTCTTCAATAGCGTTAATTCGGGGACCACCATGGTGTGGCATAGGGTTCTTGTTGACATTTGGTGGTGGTGCGAAGTTCAGAGCTTTGGAATCCACTAAATCCTGCACTTTCATGTGCAAAGCTCTGCATTTTTCCGTACTATGACCAGGTGCATTTGAGTGAAAGGCACATCTGGCGCTGGCGTCGTAATTTCTGGGCAGACTGTTAGGATCCGGAGGTGCCAACGTCCTTAGCTCAACTAGGTTGAGTTTCAAGAGTTGTGGCAGCAATGTGGCGTAGGGCATAGGGATCGGATCGATCACCCTATTGGCCTGAGAGGGCCTCTGTTGGAATGGTCTCTGCTGATTGTTGTTGTTGGTGTTACTGTTGTTGTAATTTCTCGGAGGATACTGAGTTTGTTGCTGGTACTGAGGTTGTTGCTGATAATTTTGTTGCGGTGGTTGATAAGCTGGTTGTGGATGAGCTGGAGCGGGAATGGTGATTGCTGCCACAGACCTATGAACATATTGGGGCCTGCCCCTGTTGGTGTGGATAGCATTGGCCTCACCAGTTCTTCTTGGGCCTACAAAAGGTTTTCTTGTGTTACTGGATGAGCTTGCACCGTTGTCTGAGATCTTACCCATCTTCAATAGGCTTTCAATTCTCTCCCCGGCTATGACTATATCTGCAAAGCTGGTAGATGAGAAGGCAGCTAGCCTATCAATGTAAGTCCCCTGGAGGGTGTTCATAAACATATCAGCCATCTCCCTCTCTGACATGGGTGGTTGGACAGCAGCAGCAAGTTGTCTCCACCTTTGAGCGTATTCACGGAAACTTTCCCTGGATGACTGAGACATCCCCATCAGGAGGGTCCTGTTGGGGGCCATATCCAGATTGTACTGATACTGTCTGATAAAGGCCTCTGCCAGGTCCTTCCAGCATCTAATGGTTGCTCTTGTCAAGTGGGAGTACCATTCCCTCGATGCTCCAGTTAAGCTATCCTCAAAATAAAACATCCATAGCTTTTCGTCCATGGTATAGGCCTTCAGCCTCCCCAGAAAAGATTGTAGATGGGTCCGGGGACAGGAAGTCCCATTATACTTCTCAAAGCATGGTGGTTTAAATTTGTGGGGAATCCTGACCCCGTCCACTAGGCCCATGTCCATGACATCGAATCCCAAAGAATTCTGGGACTCTAAAGATCTTAGTTTCTCAGCAATCTCTTCTAACCTTCTGTCATAGGCTTCTTCCCCAGCTCCCATCACTGTGAACTGATCTTCCTGGGGGTCTTCTTGCAGTACTCTACTTGCTGTGGCAGTCCCTTGCACATTGACAGGGATGTTGATCTCTGGATGCTGGTGGGGTCCAAAGACTGGGGGATTGACATGAGGTTGGACTCTTTCATTGTTGCTTGTCCCAGCAGTCCCTGGCTGATGGTCTTCCTGGTTTCTCCCTTCTACCAGTGCTCTTAACCTCTCCTGGCTTTGAGCCATATTGTTCATCACCTCCATAAATTGTGTCATCTGATTCCTCATTTCCAACCTCTCGTTGGTCATTTGATGCCTGACCTCTGTAAGGTCCTGCTGCATTTGGTCCATCTGTATGCCCGGAAGGTTGTTGCGGGTGGGGTATCTGTGTGGACGGTTGAGTGGAAACCTTCGACGTCGAGCAATAATTCCTGAAGTCACAACAGAGTTAGTAACAATAAAACAAAAACCTACAAAACAAAACAAAGGGTTAGTATGCAATGCAGTGTGTCTATTTGTTTCCAAAGTATCCGGCTTGGTACTTGGTTTTGACCTTTCCAGACCCCTGAAGAAGATACTTGTGACGTTGCTTGAAGAATTCAGACAAACCAACACATATATTACAAAAAGGTAAATGATACATAGTTTGTTTCTTTTACAATACAAGCCCTCTGAGGGGTCAAAAATAGTACATAAAATGAAAGTAACAACAAGCAAAAGGTCAAACACCAAGGCCAAATTCATCCTCCTGAACTTCCTTGAGAAGTGCTTCAGTCACAGGATCAGCTGGACGCTCTGTTAGATTCCTGATAAGGAGATTCCTTGTGGCAACAGCTGCAGTTAGCTTCTTATGCTGACTTTGGTCCTTTGACCTCTTTACACCAGCTCTGATCTTCAGCTCTGAGATCTCCCTCTGGGCTGTTGCCAGGGCTTCCTGTTGCTCTTTTGCACTAGCTTCCATCTGCTCCATCTTATCCTGAGTCCTTTTGTCCTCCTGAGTACGGGCTTCGGTGATCCTGAACCACCTAGCCTGACTCTCCTTTAGATACAAATCAGTCCTGGCCTTCTGGAACTGAGCTTCCTTGCAGGCATTCTTCAAGATCTGCTCTCCAGCCCTAGACTTCTTAATGTAATCCTCAGACTTCTCAATTCTAGCCAAATGCTCCACCTTCAACTTTTCTAGCCTCTCAATATCCAACCTACCATCACTCCTCTCCCAGAGGGTCTTCTGCAGAGCTTGAGTCGGCTTCTCATTTCTCTCTTTCAATTTCTCAAACTCCTCTAAGCTGACAGTTGCTGGAGGTGGTGCTGTGGAAGGTCCAGGCATATCTTCAATAGTGAAGGGCATTCCAGAAATTTGAGCCCTGGCATGAGACCACTCATAGTACTGGGCTGAGGCCACATTATTGCATTTTCCAAGAATGGTTACCCCCTTAGTCTGCACATTGTCCCAGGCCCAGGATGCTTGCCTGACACTAGCCAGATTAGGCTTGATTTCAACATAAAGGGTCTCAGTCAGATCTTGTGCTCTAGGGGGATGGACCAATGCATAGCCCAGTTGTCTTTTGAATAACAGAGGGTTGTAGTTGATGCAACCCTTCACTCCAATCAGGGGCACATTGGGAAACTGCCCACAACTTGTAATGATATCTCTGCCCTTAGTACTCTGAGTACACCATCTGATGTCATCTGAGGTTAGAGCAACAAGCCTCTTAGCCCAGTTCTTCTGCTGGTGAGGGTTCAAGAATGCATCAGTCTTTGGCAAATGTTTGAGCAGCCAAGTATGGAACAAAGGTGCACAACATCTCACTAATCTCCCCCTTTGCTTTTCATTCCTTTGATGAACTGAGTAATAAAGATCTCCCAGTAAGGTGGGCACTGGGTTTCTCATGATGAAAAGGTGGATTGCACTCTTGCTAACAAACCTAGGCTCATCTGCAAAAAGCATGATCCCATATATGCTAAGGGCCAACAGAGCACAGACTGCCTTCCACTCCCCTAGGGAGGCCTTCAGACTAGCCTGAGAAGTCAAGAAATCCAGATGAAAACCTGAGATTCCAGCTTTAGATGTCAGGTTCTGCCCAATCAAAACTGGTTCCAGATGTAATGCTTTTGCTATCTCCTCATTACTGGGGAAAGCCATCTCAGGGTTGAAGGGGATTCCACCCCTGATAGGTACACCAATCAGTGATGAATATTCTTCCAACAAGGGTCCCAACTGAAAATTCTGGAAGGTGAAGCACCTCAGAGGGGGATCATAAAACTGCAGGCAAGTATGTATCAAGCTCCTCTGTGAAGGGTCCAAATCCATAACCACATCAAGGATTCCTCCATAATGTTCTCTGAAAAGTGGTATATGGTCTGGAGTAATCAGGGTCTGAATCTTCCTGATGCTAGCCAACTCAGGCTCAAAGAAATGATAGGAGATGTTACTTTTCTTAGGTGCCATGTTGCTGAAAGATAGGTGTTGATGATGATGACTGAGGACAATACTGAAGATAGGCCTCTGACAGGCTGAGACTGAAGATGCAAGTGACTGAAGCAGGTGGCTGATTGCCGAAGCAGGTGCTGATGAAGATAGGTCTATGCTGAAGAAGGGGGTCAAAACCAAGCCAAAGTAATAGGATGGATACCCTGAAAAACAAATAAACACATGTTAAAATGATGCAATGAGGATGTATGCAAATGATATGCAAGGGTTTGTGACTGAGCTGGATCTGATTAACTGCTCTGATATATGTCCATGTATGTTCAAGAAATTCAGATGGAGGCTCAAGAAGTCCAGTAACCAAGGTGGGGGACTCAAATAAAGAGCCACATGTCCTGGGTTAAAAATCACAAGAACTGTTCCAAAGTGGAGTACTCTTAATCAAAACAAAGTAACAGGGTATGCTGAGGTCAAGGGTACCTGCAAACCTGTAAACAGCCCAACCCCCTCACAGGTGATGTTCTAAAACAAAGATCCTCAGACTTGGATCAGTTATGAGAGGTGTAAACACTTCTAACCCGGAGGTACAGTGTTTACAATAACCATAAAAGATCCTCCTCTAATTCACCTCAGTTTCTGAAGGTCAAAACTAAAGGTCATCCAGACTTAGCAGGCTTCCCAGATAGCCCTAGTACTGCAGGAAATCTGCAATACAGAGTTCTCAAGAAGAAACCCATATCTGAACCGTGTTTCATATTCCCGCACCAGACCGAAATGGAATGGGAAAGAATATGAACCACTCTAGCCTAGGTGTCACTCAGGTCCCAGGTATAGGACCTTAACTCTCAGTAAAACACCCACCCATCAGAGCAACAAAACAGATCCAGCACAGCATGACAGTATGATATATGTGCACAAAGCTATAAAGAAAGTAATAAACAAAACTGTACGTAAAGCAGTAAATAAAACAAATATACAAACACAAATAGCACATAGCACCCCAGTAAACACAAATCAAACAAGCGCTAGGAGGAACCCACAAAAAGAACCAGAAGCCCTGGTTGCAGTATAAGGTTCCCCAGCAGAGTCGCCAAGCTGTCGCTCCCGATAAATGGGAAAATGGCCCAGATAAAGGTACAGACGCGAACGGTCGGCGAAAGGAACAATGAGAACACACAGCAGTGAACTCATTGGAAAAGAAAAGAGTCGCCAGCTAGGCATTTTTATCCCGGGGGAAAGGTAATGCTGCATAAACCTAGAAAAGATGGATAAGACGGTTGCGAACCAGAGAGACTGAGAAAGGGGGTTGGTTCCAACCTGGGAAGGTATTAGCACCCAGATTATCCGCCGTACTCGACGGGATCCACGCTTAAAAGATTTTTGTTTTAAAGGGGTAGTGTCAGTGCAATCTGTGTATACAATAGCTGGAAAAGGATGTACAGGTGTCAGTGTAAGAAGTGTAAAGTGTATAAATGATGTGTCAGTGTAAGAACAAAGATGAAATGCTCATGATAATGAGGCCAAAAGAATGAGGCTGGAAAAAGAGGGAATATACAGAGACTTTTGTTCGATAACTGTTAAGTTATGCCTACGTATCCTCTCGTGCAATGAGGAAGTCAGAACACCGTAGTTCGACCCAAAGAGACTGAAAGATGAATTGACTTGTGAACTGCTTGCTTGTCTATGCTCAAGTGCATGACCTGTCTGGCTCATGTGCAAACTGTCTTGCATTAGACGGAAGAAGCAAGTTCTCGTTTGTGAGTGAATGAGGTGAGAAAAGAATCCCGGAGGAGACGATTATTGTTTGTTTTTTGAGTTTTCAGTCTTTTATTGCTTTTGAGAGTTTGTCATAACTTAATGAGCTTAGGCCTAAACCAATGGATTTAGTAAACTCATCACATCTTCCCTCTGATTAGGGGTAATGAGAATACCTTAAGTGTGAAGTCAGCTTCTCACACTTAATCACCTTTGATGCAGGATTAAGATCATTAACCTACTTGTGATTATTTAGATGTTTTTGGTGTTTTTGTTTAGTGTTAAGTAATGAGGTTAAGCCATAATCAAGGATTAAACAGACTCATTACACCATCCTAATAGAAGGATAATAGATGAGAATGTTTAAGCTGAGGAAAGCTCCTCAACTTAATCCATGATTAGGGATTAAACTCATGACAAAACAAGCCTTTGGTTAAGTGGATTTTATTTAATGGTATGATGATGAAGTGTTTTTTAGGGTTTGTAAGACAACTTGAGGGGGACTTGTCCATTAACACTAGGGTTAGTCCTTCTTAATCAATTAAGGAAGAATTAGAACCCTAATGCAAGGCCCAAGTTACAAGTGTGATGTCTTGATGATTATTAGATGGATTGATTAAAGGAGTTAAACACATTAAGGGTTTAACACTTAGGATTAAAGTTATACACTCCATCCTAATAGAAGGATGCAGGCATAAGCTTAATCTCAATGTCTTAAAGCCTTTAGGGTTTAGTCCCTGATTGTGAGGTGAGAAGAGAAGACTCAAGGAGACACAAAGGTAAAAACTAAGTGGGGGACTAATCAAAACCCTAATCATTGTCATGCTTGGTTTTTCCTAAGGTTTGTGAGGTTTACAAGAGAAATCTCCAATGGAACCACCAGGAAGCAGAGAAAAAGATCAGGAGAAACAAAGTAACTTGCTTCATTCAAGAAGTCAAGTCACTTGAGGAAAGAAAGTAAGAAGAAGAAGAAAGAGCAAGCTCAATCTCAAACACATATCAAAATGCAGCATGGATGCTAGAGAGATGAAGAGAAAGTTATGAGAAGTGAAGGCAAATTCACTTCTCAAATCCACTTACCACCTGAAAAGTTAGAAAAGAAATGCAATGCAATGCAAGATGGGATGGAATGGCATGATGAGAGACAAAACCAGAAGCATATATGGGATGATAATGATGCTATGAGATGATGCAAACATGAGACAACACATGGAGATGATCATACAAGCTCATGGATGCAAAGGGAGCAAGTTAAGACACATGAACATACATGAAAAGTCATGACATGCAAATGGCATACAACATGGCAAATGCAAGATGCAATGATCAAACATGCTTCCAATATGTCTTATGATGTTAAATGAATCACATGGATGCATAAAATGTCATGGCAAGTCAAGGTATGAATGCAAATGCAAGATGAGTGCATATGGAAGCCCAAATTAGGGTTTATGATCAAGGCATCAAACACAAACCAAAATCAGAAGCAAACAATAAGATAAAAAATTGAAAATGCATTCAAAGGATCCCTAATCCTATACTAACTTACTGCCCAAAGGAAAAATTCCAACTCTTAACCTAATCCTAGTTATGATTTTCCTAAGTTTTCTAGGGTTTTAGGGTTCCTTAACAAGAAAATTACCAAACAAATTGAAAATGAAAGATCAAATCATGGCCATTTAATCTCACAAACTACATGCTAAACACAATGCAATGCAAAAAGAATCAAAGTCCAACTCTTTAGGGTTAGGCAGAAATGATTTTTGGAAGTTTGGATCAAAATAATGCATTAAAAAGGTTTTAATTCCATGAAAAATTCTCAAAATGCATCAAGATCAAAAAAGAAATTTGGTTTGAAGGTTGGACAATGTTTCTAAATGTTTTTAAATGCTTCATGAATTTTTTGGTGATTTTTAAATACCTAAAAGTATTTTTAATTAATTAATTATCATTAATTAATAAAAAAGAAACTTTTAAATATTTAAAAATACTTTTTTAATGCTAAAAATAAAAATAAAAATATTTTTGTGTTCTGAAATTAAATAATAACTTGTACAAAAAATTTCAGAATTTTTAAAGTATTTTTGCTATTTTAAATTAAATGGACAAATCAAATGAAATTAAATAAAATGAAAATGAGATTAAATGGAAAGTCAGCGCATCCAATGGCCTGTATTCAAACTGGAGAAGGAGGGAAAGACTTCGCGCGCTATCCTACGGCTGGCATTCAAACTGGCTAAAATGAATTAATTAACTTAATTAATTAAGATTAGGGTTAAGTGGATGATCTGAGCCATTGAACACGCGCGGGAGTGGACTAAGTCAACTCATCCAACGCCCAAGATTCAAACTTCATTAATGACAGGGATTAAACCCTAATTATTTTCAGGTGGCCGGAGAAGACCTCCGGTCGTCTTCTCCGGTGGGAACCCCACCTGAAAATTCCTAAAATCCTCAAAACGCAACCAAAATGGAATCTAAGCAAACAGAAATCCTTCCCACACTTCACTGAATCAAAACCCTAACACAAACATCATTTATATTTCATCAATCTCATGAATCGAAACAAAACAAATTTTAGGGCAAGACTTTCAGAACACGATTAAACTCTCATTTCTCCACCATTTTCAAAACCAAAGACATCAGAGTGATCAGGGGAACATATAGAATCTATTTAAAACTTAAAAACATGTTTCTGGAAAAAATGTTCTTGAGCTACCTGAGTTTTGAAGCTTTCAGTTTTGCAACTTTCTGGCCTCTTCTCTTGATGCAATCCACTCCTCTTGGTCCCTTGGTGATGTCTGGATGCTTAGAAAGAGTTTATGTTGGCTGGTTTGAGAGTTTGAACAGGTTCTGCTCAAGCTCAGGTGAGAATCGTGTTTTGGATTCAGGCAGTTTAAGGCAAGGGTGAGGGGTGCTTTGTGATCAGGATGATGAGTTGAGAAGGTCTGTGAAGTTTGTTTAAGTGTTTGTTGCTTGTATGGAGAATTTCGAATGCTTTTGCTCTAAGGATGGAAAATGAGAATGTGTTGTTCTTGCTGGTTTCAGGCTTGTGTTGTGAGTGAAATGGCTTGCAATTAGTTTGTATAAATAATGCTGATTGGTCAGAAGATGTGACATGCCCTTTTGTGATAGGTGTATCTACTTTTGCCAATTTGTCAACTTTGTGTAAGAGAAGCATGGGTCATGTCTTAGCCAAGTACAAGGGGTGTGGGCTGCGCAGCATGGTGTGAGGGAAAGGCTAGGATGGTTCAGCAACCAAGGCAGCAAGTGGATGAAGTGTTATGATGGTTTTGCAACTTGGTTCACTTTTGCCTCTTATGAAAAATCTTGTTCCACAAACCATAAAAATGTGTAATTCTTTGATCCATTCTGAACTTTAGATGTCACATGATCATGTTGTGTGGTTTAGAAGTCCATTTGATAGCTTTAGAACACTTGATCAAGTCATTTTGCAAAATACCTCTTTGGTAGAAACTTTGAAATTTTGTGATTTTTGCCAACTTTGGTGAGCCATAACTTTTGATCCAAAATGAATTAGGTCATGTTCTTGTACTTTTTGAAAAGGGAATGATCCATTCTACAACTTTCATGACCAAAGTTTTTCCATTTGAAGCTTTTTTGAATCAAAAAGTAAAGGTTGAAAAAGTTGCCTAAAATGACATTTTCATTAAAAGTCAAACTTGCCCAAAAAGTCAACTTTGCAAAAGACTTGGAATTCTTCAATTTTGTGAACTTCCAATGTCTTCCATGATCAAATAAAGATCATATACAATCAAAATGATGAAGAACACCCCTTGGTTGGGTCATTGGGGGCCTCAGGTGCCCTGATTTTGCACTGACTTGCTTGAAAAGTCAACTCTTGATCAGATGACTTCCCCATGGAATTTCTTCATGAAAATTGATATGCATACTCCCTATATCATATAGAGACCAATAGAAACAAGAATGACCAAAAAATTTGGAGTTATGGCCTCTGAAACCAAAACCCTAATTTTAGGTCAACTGTGCAGTCAAACCTGGCTCTGCTTCCACACCATCCTCAGTTCTTGTGATCCTTTGGCATTTTTGACTTTGAGAGGATGTAATATGATACAAGAACACATATGGATCCCTTTGAAGTGATTGGTGGCCTTTGGAGTGACTCAAAAAGCTCTTGGATTGCTCAGATCACAAACCCTAGATGCAGATGACTTTGAATCTATGCAGTGAATCAAAATTGTGGTATGAGATGCTATGATTGAGTTTATGCTTATGAAATGATCACAAGCCATGGTGTGAATGGGTGAGGGCAAATTTGGGGTGTTTACACATAGTTTTTGAAGTATTTATATTAATTAAGTTTATATTGTTTGGTTTTAAAGTTGAAAAAGGTGATATCCGGTGTTTTTGGAGAATTTTTATAACTCTTATTTAATTATAAATTTGGGTAGAAATGGGTGTTACATTAGTGGTATCAGAGCGGGTCGGTCTTTCTGGTCAAGTTATCGAGTCATAGTTTGTTTAATAATCGAGTATTGTTAAGTGGTTCTAACTTTTGTTGTGTTATAGTGTTATGTCGAGATAGCTGGAAGAAACGATGTTGCAATGACTGCTAAAATGGAAGCAATGGATCAAGTTGTGCAGAACTAATCGAACGCTAGCGGAAATGATGAGTCTCATACTTTGGCGACTTTTCAGAGAGAGAATTTGTCTACCTTCAAGGGCAAGTATGACATTTATGTAGCATTGGCTTGGTTGAAGGAAATTTAGAGAATCTTTCATGTGATGGACTGCACTCCAACGCAGATGGTTCATTATGGAACTAACATGTTGGCAGTTGAGCCTGATGATTTGTGGTTGGAAACTAGTGAAAGGTTGGAAGTTGCAGGTGAGGAGATCACTTGGGTTGTAATTCATAGGGAGTTTCTGAGGAAGTATTATCCTGAAGATGTGCGTGGAAAGAAGGAGATTGAATTCCTTGCGTTAAAATAGGGAAATATGTCGGTGACTGATTATGCTATAAAGTTTATGGAGTTGTCGAAGTTTTATACGCACAATGATGCGACGATTGTTGAATTCTCAAAGTGAATCAAGTTTGAGAACGGGTTGCACTCCGAGATTAAGAAGGTTATAGGGTATCATAATATTCGTGTTTTTGTTGACCTAGTTGATAGTTGCAGGATCTTCGAAGAAGATAACAATGCTCACTACAAGATTGTTGCTAATAGGAAAGGCAAGAATCAACAGAACCGTGGCAAGCCTTAAGATACTCCAACTGGTAAGGGTAAGCATAAAGTTGCTTCGGGTCAGAGAACTAGTGGGGGAGATGTTCTTTCTAGTATTGTTTGTTTCAAGTGTGGGAAACCTGGACACAAGAGCAATGTGTGCACTGCCGAGGTGAAGCATTGTTTCCGTTGTGGAAAAGTTGGGCATGCAATATCTGATTGCACGCATAAAGGAATGATTTGTTTTAACTGTGGTGAAGAAGGGAACATTGTTATCTAGTGTCATAAGCCAAAGAAAGCAAAGTCTATAGGAAAAGTGTTTACTTTAGCTGGGGCTCAGACGGCTAATGAGGACAAACTCGTCAGAGGTACATGTTTCATTAATAGTATTCCTTTAATTACTATTATAGATACGGGTGTCTTAAGATGTCTCCTAATAGTCACGAGATTCTCAATTGCTCAAAAGGATTCAAAGTTTCATCAGACAAAGCCTCCTCCTAAGCAATGGATCTTAAACTAGGGTTTTGAATTTCTCAAGGAAAAGTGGAATTCCAAAGCCTCCAGTGGACTTCATGACATCCCATATACCTCAACTAATCCTCATGTAAAGTTTCAAGGCTTTCCCTACAAGTTTGGTCAGTCAGATGCTCAGATATCCAAAAATCAGTTAACTTGGTCAAAAAGTCAAATGTGGTCAACCTAAAGTCAAACTTCAAGATTTTTGGTCAACATCAAGATTATGAGGTGAAAATCATTATTTTATCAAGGTTTGATCATGATTCATCAAGGAAACCTCAGAATCATCAAGAATCAAGAGTTACTAAATTAGGGTTTTGTGTAGGAAAAGTCAACTGAACTTTGACCAGCCATAACTTTCACATACTTCATCAAGAATTTCCCATACAAAGCTCATTTTGAATGAAATTCAATTCTCTACAACTTGGTATCTCACAAGCCAAGTCCAAAAATGTTTCATTTGAAAGATATGAGCCAAGACATTATAGGTCCTTTTAAAAGTCAACAAAAAGTCAACTTCTTCCAAAGCTCATAACTTAAAAATGGAAAATTAAATGGACATGGGATTAAAAGGAGAAGTTGGAGGACACTCTAATATTTCTAAAAAGTCCTAGAACACCTTCATGGGATAAAAATTGAGGGAGCTATGCATTTTTGAAGTTGGGCAATTTTGAGGTGTATGATGCAAAAAAGGCCAAAACTCAAGTTTTCTTCAAATGGGCCCATAATATTTCAATTCAAACTCAAACATGAGACCATTCACGATCCATTAATAATATTTTCTTATTTTTATTATTTATTTTACATTATATTGAATTTTAATCATTTAAATTCAATTTTAATTGAAATAAATCATAAAAAATCAAATATTTGATTCCAATATTATTTTGGGATCAAATATTTGATGATTATGTTGATTGATCACATCTTAATTCGTGTAAGACCAAAAAAGGATGATTATATGTGATTTTTGACAAATTTGGAAACATAATTTATTCACATCCAAGCAACCCAAGATCAACCCTTCAAGGCCCAAGTTTTTGACCTGAATTACACTATTATAAATACATAACATGATCACAAAGTTAGGGAACGAATTTCTTAAGAGAAAAACCCTAGAATTTTTTCAAAAAATGTGCATTAGGGCAAAGATCAAAGAGGTTCCACACATAGGTTTTGAGCCATTCTTTCCATCCAATCTTCCTCAAGAAGTATTCAGGAGTCAATACCAATCATTATTGGAGATGGAATACGTGTAGAACACTATATCTACAAGCATGCCACCATAGTCATATTGCTTCAAATCGAAACTTCTCATTCTTCATACTTTAACATGTTTTGCTTTCATAAGATTGTTTATAATCATGCATAGATAACATTTGATCGTTTCTCTTGGAGTTTTGGTGCAAGTTTGAAGATATGCCATTGTTAGGGCATGAAACGGCTTCCAATCGAAACTCGTGATACAACCACTTTTAAGCCAAGATAATGCCACCATTGAATTTCTAAGACTCAATTTAGTGGAAATACATACTTTTGACATGTTTAATTTGTTGTTTTGTGGATGTTTAAAAACGCAGGATTGGCTACGAAAAAAATCTTAGCAAAAGTTGTAGCAAAATTCGCAACAATTTTTGCAGTACTGGAGGTTGAAGATGGAGACGTGGCCGCGCGTGATTGGCTGGTTCTGAAAGCTGAGTAATCACGCAACAAAACCATCTTGTTTCAATTGATTATCACCAGTGCATGCATAACCCAGTGGAAACGTTGCTTGGTTAGTGGGTGGAGGTCCTGGGTTCGAATCCAGGCCTCCACCATTTATTTTTTGCGCTAATTTCTTCTTTTTTATATTTTTGATTAACCAATATTATTATCTTAACTAATTAATTTATTATAATTAATTTAAAAACAATTAAATCATTAACCACCACTAATCTCTTTCTTAAAAAATAGATTTCATAAATTATCCTTAAATATTTTTTTCTCACATAATATTTTATAATAATTAGTTTATTAGGTTTTTTTAATTAATTTAGTTAATTAAGTTTTAAATTAATCAGCCCTGATTTTTTTCTAAAACCCTAATTTTTTTACAACCCCTAATCAAACCCTAATTTTTCATAAAAAAAACAATTTATTTTCTAATTTAATTTTATTTGCCTTATTTATTTTTATTTAGGAAATTGTATAGGCTGTTTATTCTTATGTAATTTATTCTTTTCGCTCGATTATGTAACTGCTTCTCTTATGTAATAACTTAGGTTTAATTTTCCGTCTTTATTTTCCGCAATCCCCCCTAAAAGACAAATGTACCCCCTCCCCTAATGTAATTGTGTAGGACTTTAATTTCCGCTTTTAAATTTCTGCAAATAAATGTGTGGTTAGTAATTTAGGGAGTGCAAAGATTGTATGATGAATAAAATGGACTTAGCCCACTAATTACAATATAAATAACTGAAAATGATATTCACACATATAAGTCGATCGCTCTACGATCGCCATCTGCACCTCCTAGGGTTTCCCCTCTTTGTTGCCTTACAAAATACGGTCAAGTCCCTCAAACATGGGGGTATCTTAGTAAAAGTTTCCTACGAATAAAAAATCATCAAGTCCCTTCAAGATAAAAGATCATAGTCCCTTTGTGTTGGCTACGAATAAATGATCTTGTTCCTCGATGACCCTACGAAAATGATGATTGTCCCTTCGAAATACTAAGATACCCTTACAGGTTGTCTTCTATGACCATATGATGACCCTACGCCCGTCCCTTTAAACATTCAAGGTAAAGACTACTTACTCACTAATAGTAAGGACAATCATACCCTTAAAGGAAAGAAATAACAAGAAAGACCTTATAAACTTAGGGTAAGTAGTTCTGAAGTGCTTGCTCACTCCTTTTTCAAAAATACTCTTTACACCCCCACTTTTTTCAAATATTTTCAAATTAAACACTTTGTATACATCCATACGAGGATCACTACAAAGTTAAAGACTTTTGAAATATTGTTCTAAATACACCACCATTATTTTTCAAACAAAAGTAAATTGAGCTAAGTAGTTAAGAGCCCATGGATAACCATGGATACAAAGGGTGCTAACACCTTCCCTTTGTATAACTTACCCCCCGAAATTAAATCTTTTTAAAGGTCTTTCATGTTCTTTTATTCCTTTTCTTTATTGGATAAAATAAAAGTCGGTGGCGACTCTTGCTATCCGCAACATAGTTTTTGGAAACAAAAACGCCCAAGTCAGTTCTCGCACCGTGTTACAGGTTGTTACCCATTGTTTTATTGCTGCAGAATGTGTCAAGAGATTAGGTCTTGAGTTATCTGCTAAGAAAGGAGAAATGGTCTTCGAGATTCCGGTTAAGGGATTTTTGACTACTTCTCTAGTGTGTTCGAGGTGCCCGTTGTCTATCTTTGATAGAGACTTTGATGTTGATATGGTATGTTTATCATTAAATGGGATGGACGTAATCCTATGTATGAATTGGTTAGAGTATATCTATGTTCATATTAAATGCTATTGTAAGTCAGTGAGGTTTTCTACTCCAGAAGAGGAAGGAGTTAGGTTGTTGTCGTTTAGAGAGTTGCAGAAGTTGATGAAAGGAGAAGCCCAAATGTTTACGTTGATGGCATCGTTATCTATGGAGAGTAAAGATAAGATTGACGAGTTGCAAGTGGTGAATGAATTTCCTGAAGTTTTCCCTGATGAAATTCCTGACGTACCGCCAGAGAGAGAATTTGAGTTTGCAATTGATCTTGTACCTGGTATTAGACCTATTTCTATGTGACCGTACAAGACGTTCGCCTCTGAGTTGGCTGAATTAAAGAAGCGGTTGGAAGAGTTTCTTGAGAAGAATTTGTAAGACCAAGTGTATCGCCGTGGGGAGCTCCAGTTCTGTTGGTTAAGAAGAAAGATGGAAGTATGAGGCTTTATGTAGATTATAGACAGTTGAACAAGGTGACAATTAAGAACAAGTATATGTTACCAAGAATAGATGATTTGATGGATCAGTTGTAGGTGCTCGTGTGTTTAGCAAGATCTATTTGATATTGGGCTATCATCAGATTAAGGTGAAAGATGAGGATATTCATAAGACGATGTTCAGAACACGGTATGGACATTACGAGTATTCGATGATGCCTTTCAGTGTGACTAATGCGCCGTTCATACTTATCTGGATCATTTTATGGTTGTGTTTATTGATGATATTCTGATTTATTCCAAGTCAGAAGAAGAACATGCAGAACAATTGAGAACAATATTAGAAGTTTTGAAGGATAAGAAGTTGTATGCAAAGTTGTCCAAGTGTGAATTTTGGTTGAAGGAAGTCAGCTTTCTTGGTCATGTGATTTCAGGTAGTGGTATTGTTGTGGATCCTTCTAAGGTAGATGTTGTGTTGCAATGGGAAACTCCAAAGTCGGTTATTGAGATTAGAAGTTTCTTGGTATTAACCGGATATTACCAAAGGTTCATTGAAGGATTTTCTAAGTTGTCACTTTCGTTGACTTGGTTGACTTGTAAGAGTAAAGATTTTATGTGGGATCCCTATAGCGAAGAAAGTTTTGTAGAGTTGAAAAAGATATTGATGTCGGCTCCGATTTTGACTTTACCGAATTCAGGAGAACCATTTGTGGTGTATTGTGATGCTTCATTGATGGGTTTAGGAGGTATTATTATGCAGAATGGTAAACTAATTGCTTATGCATCGAGACAATTGAGGGTTCATGAAAAGAACTATCATACGCATGATTTTGAGCTTGTTGCAGTTGTTTTTGTATTGAAAATCAGGAGGCATTATCTTTATGGTTCTAGATTTGAAGTATTTAGAGACCATAAGAGTTTAAAGTATCTGTTTGATCAGAAAGAGTTGAATATGAGGCAACGAATGTGGTTGGAACTATTGAAAAACTATGATTTTGGTTTGAATTATCATCCAGGAAAAGCTAATATTGTGACTGATGCTTTAAGTCGGAAGACTTTGCATATGTCGGCAATGGTGGTTAAGGAGTTAGAGTTGATTGAGCAGTTCTGAGATATGATTTTGGTTTGCGAAGTGACACTGAAGAGTGTTATGTTGGGTATGTTGAAGATTAATAATGATTTTCTGTACAATATTAAAGAAGCTCAGAAATGGGATGTGAAACTAGGGGATATCATAGTTGATTGCGGTAAATCAGAGACGAATGGTTTTAAGTTGGATGTGTATGGTGAATTGAGACTTCATCATCGGATTTGTATTCCTGATGATGTGTAGGTGAAAAGAATGATTCTTGAGGAGAGTCATAGAAGTAATTTGAGTATTCATCCAAGAGCGACTAAGATGTATTAAGATTTAAAGAAGTTGTTTTGAGGGCCTGGGATGAAGAATGATGTAGTATGTTTTGTGTATGCCTGTTTGACTTTTCAGAAGTCGAAAGTCAAACATTAGAAGCTTGTTGGTTTGTTGCAACTGTTGGAAATTCCAGAATGGAATTGGGATAGCATTTGAATTCTGTAACGAGATTTCCTAATACTTCAAGAGGACATGATTCGATTTGGATGATTGTTGATAGGCTTACGAAGTCAGATCATTTTATTCCTATTAACATCAGTTTTCCAGTATCAAAGTTGGCAGAGATTTATGTCAGAGTAATTGTGAAGTTGCATGGTGTTCCTTTGTGTATTGTGTCAGATCGAGATCTGAGGTTTACTTTTGAGTTTTGGAAGAGTTTACAAGAAGCGTTGGGTTCTAACTTAAGGTTGAGTACGGGATAATATCACTGTGGAGATGATGCCGGTACAAATTAAGGATCATGAAATGGAGACTTTAAAAGGCAACGAGATTGTTTTGGTGAAGGTTGTTTGGTTGGGCGTTGTCGGAGAGAGTATGATATGGGAGTTGGAAAGCAAGATGCGTGAATGTTATCTTGAGTTGTTTGGGCAAGGTAAGATTTTTGAGGACGAAAATGTTCTAAATGGGGGAGAGTTGTAATGCCCGTATTTAATTAATTAATTTAATTTAATGGTATCGCGTATTTTTCCCAATTAATTGTTGTTAGGTGTTGTTTTGTCTAGTATGTTATTAAATTGTTTAAGTTGGTATTAAGTTGATGGTTAAGTCGTGTTTAGGTTGGTCGAGTTAATTAAGTCGAAGTAATAATAGAATTTATTAATGAAATAATATTAGTAAGTGGGCTTGGTTGTGGTATGAGAGTAGTAAAGGTGGGGGTGCTATTTTACGCCGATTAGTAATTTGGTTAATTAGTGAAATTATAGTATTATTAAGTTGAAAACCTAATTATAAGTATTAATCAGAATTTGGTGAAAGAACAGGTCTTGAGGAAGAACAAGGAGACTAGGATTGGATTTTCATAGAGAACTTTTATTGTGAATTCGAGCTGCCTTTAATCCAAGGTAAGGGTGGGGTTCAAATTCTATAAATGGGATTAGGATAATTCGTATGTAGGTTGGTTATTTTGTATGATTGTTGATGTGATCTTGTATGATATGTTGTTGATTTCATATGGATCTGTCATGCAGAATATGTTGTGATCTGTTGTGTTGATGTCATATACGTTGTTTATGTTGATGTAATTGTTGTTGTTGTTGGATTGGTTTTATTGCAAGAAATTTGTGTATATATGAGATTTAGGACTCATAATCGAATGTAGTATTGTTAGATGATGTATATACAAAAGATTATAGGTCTAAAATTAATGTAGAAACCTAATTAGGCTTGAATTGAGTGCTAAATTGGTGAATTTCGTAGCAGAAGTGTGATTGGTATGAAGGAATGGGAATCACGTAATGGATTTGGCATTACGCGTAACAGGGATGGCCTTACGCGTGACACATGACTGTTACGCTGGGCATTATGCATATGGAAAGGGTTGTGGCACGACCCTCTGACTATTCACGTAAACCACCCGTAAGGGGAGAAGGCATTAAGCCTAATGGCAATATTTACGCGTAATGGGGCGTAGGAAGAAGAGTGTTACGCGTAACAACAAGTCTATACACGTATGAGCAGAGCTATATGCAAAAAATGCAATTTTTGGTGATTCGTCCTGTTTTCGCATCCGAGTCGAACTGAGTTGATTCTAGAAATTATTTAGAGATATAATAAGTTGATTTTAGTATAGTTGAGGACTAAAATAATTAATTTAGAAATTTAATTAATTAAGTCGTAATTAGTAGGTTTTCTGTGTTGTATTCGTATGAAGTCGATATAAGTTGTGTTGTTCCGATCATGGGAAATATTAAGTTGCAGGTCGATTGACCAATGTTGATATACGTTGTTGCGTTGTTAAGTTGTTGTTTATGTTGTTGTTGTATGTAATTCATGAGTCACATACATTTTAATATTTTCAAGTGGGAGCGAATGCTCAAATCAAGTTGGCCTGGATTAGAAAATATGTTATTGTTGCCTCAATAAACTGGCAAGATTTCAAGTTGCGAGTTTTATTCCAAATGGTACCATATGCATATACATAAGTTGAGTCGCATTTGAGTCGTAATATATATGTGTTGTTAATCTTTATTGATTGTAGTTGTATGTTAATGTTATTTGTTGTGTGAAGTGGTGCGATTGTATGATTTCTTGTTTACGTATTGATTATCATACTCTTTCTTATATTGTTCGATATCCCACCCCTTCGGTTTTGAATGTCGCTTATATGTTCGTAACGTGCAGGTAATCTAGAGTCGATTACTTAGTAGCTTCGAGTTGGTGTTTGTCGCTCGGATACCTAGTACTTTGGGGGGATGAACGCATGTCTTGTCTTTTATGATGAATTATATGTTAGTTGATGTATTTTTTTAAGTTTTTCATTTTGAAAATCCTGTTTGGAGTTGTTTATTTTGAAAACCATATTGAATTTGCTTGATGTTGAAAACAAATAATGTTGTTTTAAAGTTGAAATTTGATGAATTCGGTGCGTAGTTTTTGAAGTATTTATATTATTGAAGTTTATGTTGTTTTGTTTTAAAGTTGAAAAATGTGATATCCGATATTTTTGGAGAATTTTTATAACTCTGATTTAATTATAAAGTCGGGTAGAAATGGCGTGTTACAGAGATGATGAAGCATGCAAAGAATAAGAATCAGAGTTTGTGGTTGAAGTGATTCTCAAATGAACGTGAAATTAGCGGTTGGAATAAGGTTATTTTAGGTTTCTCCTTGTGGTTGATGTCTCTCCTCCTTTTCTTCTTTAGAAGATTTCACTTGAAGATTGTTGAATGTTCTGAAGATTATTTAACTACCTAGTATGTTCTTTCGAAGGATTCCAATGATGTTTTATGATATGAGTATGATTAAGTTGATGATTCTTGTATTAGTGTTTCTTCATCTTTAAGTAATTGCATTAGCTTCTTCAATTTCTCTATAATTTCCTTCTTTTTTAATGTTTCCTGAAACTCATGAAGTCTTCTATCTTTTGAAGGATTAAACTTTTTACTTTAGTGTGTTATACTTTATAAATCTACTTTCCGCAACATATCTCTAGAATCTTTCAGAAAAATGTTTTCAAACTCTGACTTTAAATAGATAATCGAAGAATCATCAACTTCATCATACTCATATGATATAACTTTAGTGGAATCCTTTGAAAGAACATACTCGGTAGTTTAAAAATATTCAGAAGATTCAACAATCTTCAAGTGATATCTTTGAAAGAAGAAAAGGAGGAGAAACATCAACTACAGGGAAAAAAATAAAATAATTGTCTTCCAACCGCTAGTTCCACGTAGATTTGAGAATCAATTCAATTTTAAGAGCTATTGTCGCTCCCACCAAAATGACACCTGGTCAGAAGGGGTACAGACGCGAACGGTCGGCGAAAGAGGAGGAATGAATAGAGTCGCCAGCTAGGCATTTTTATCCCGAAGGAAAGGTAATGTTGCATAAACCTAAGAAAAGATATGGATAAGACGGTTGCGAACCAGAGAAACTGAGAAAGGGGGTTGGTTACAACCTGGGAAGGTATTAGCACCCAGATTGTCCGTCGTGCTCGACGGGATCCACGCTTAAAAGATTTGTGTTTTAAAGGGGTAGTGTCATTGCAATTTGTGTATCAAAGCTGGAAAAGAATGCAAGTGTCAGTGTAAAAGAAATGTGAAGTGTATAAGAGAAGTGTCAGTGTAAGAACAGGAGTATAAAGCTCAAGACTATGAGGCTAAAGAATAAAGCTGAAAGAGGGGGAATATACAGAGGCTTTTGTTCGATAACTGTTAAGTTATGCCTACGTATCCTCTCGTGCAATGAGGAAGTCAGAACACCGTAGTTCGACCCAAAGAGACTGAAAGATAAATTGACTTGTGAACTGCTTACTTGTCTATGCTCAAGTGTATGACCTGTCTGGCTCAGGTGCAAACTGTCTTGCATCAGACGGAAGAAGCGAGTTCTCGTTTGTGAGTGAATGAGATGAGAAAAGAATCCCGGAGGAGACGATTATTGTTTGTTTTTGTGTTTTCAGTCTTTTATTGCTTTTTGTTTGTTTGTCATAAGTTAATGAGCTAAAGCCTAAGCCAAGGGTTAGTAAACTCATCACATCCTCCCTCTGATTAGGGGTAATAAGAATACCTTAAGCGTGAAGTCAGCATCTCACACTTAATCACCATGATGTAGGATTAAGATCATTAACCTACTTGTGATTATTTGGATGTTTTTGTTGTTTTTGTTTAGTGTTAAGTAATGAGTTTAAGCCATAATCAGGGATTTAATGGACTCATTACACCATCCTAATAGAAGGATAATAGATGAGAACATTTAAGCTGAGAAAAGCTCCTCAACTTAATCCATGATTAGGGATTAACCTCATGACAAAACAAAGCCTTTATTAAGTGGATTTTAGTTAATGGTAAGATTAAGAAATGGATTTTATGGTTTGTAAGACAACTTGAGGGGGACTTGTCCATTAACACTAGGGTTAGTCCTTCTTAACCAATTAAGGAAGAATTAGAACCCTAATGCAAGGCCCAAGTTACAAGCTTGATGTCTTAGTGATTATTAGATGGATTTATTAAAGGATTTAAACACATTAAGGGTTTAACACTTAGGATTAAAGTTATACACTCCATCCTAATAGAAGGATGCAGGCATAAGCTTAATCACAAAGCCTTAAAACCTTTAGGGTTTAGTCCTTGATTATGAGATGAGAAGAGAAGACTCAAAGATGACACAAAGGTAAAACTAATGGGGGACTAATCAAACCCTAATTGTGATCATGCTTGGTTGTTCCTAGGGTTAATGAGGCTTGCAAGAAGATCTTCATAGAAACCACCAGGAAAGAAGCAGATGAAAGGAGCAAGAAGCAGAGAGAAACAAGACAACTTGCTTTACTTAAGAAGACAAGTTGCTTGAAGAAAGAAAGTGGGGAAGAGCATGAATGAGCAAGCTCACTCAAATACATAAGATAAAATGCAGCAATGATGCTTAAAAGAGATGAAGAGAGATTGTGAGAAGTGAAGGAAAATTCACTTCCCAAAACAACTTACCACCTGAAAAGTTAGCAAAAGAAATGAAATGCAATGCAAATGAGATGAAATGTCATGATGCAAACCAAAGTCAGAAGCATAAACATGATGTTAATGATGCTAAGAGAAGATACAAACACAAGGCAAGACATGAGAATGATCATACAAGGATATGGATGCATATGAAGCATGCTTGAACCATGAAGACTTATGAATGTTTAATGAAATGAAATGAACAAATAACATGGCAAATGAAAGATGTAATGATCAAACATGATTCTAATATGTCCTAAGATGTATTATGAATCATGTGGATGCACAAAATGTCATGGCAAGTCATTGGATGCAAGCAAATGTAAAAATGGATGCAAAGGAAGACAAAATTAGGGTTTATGATCAACATACAAAGAAAAATTCAAAATCAGAAGCAAATGACATGACAAAAAATTGAAAATGCAATCAAAGATACCCTAAACCTATACAAGTTCACTGCCCAAAGGAGGGGACCTAACTCTTAACCTAGTGCAAGTTATGATTTTTCTAAGATTGCTAGGGTTTTAAGGTACCTTGACAAGAAAAATGCCAAACAAATTGAAAATGCAAGATCAAATCAAACCAATTTTATCCTATAAACTACATGCTATGAAGAGTGCAATGCAACAAGAATCATCATTCAACCCTCAATGGTTAGGCAGAAAGAAATTTTTGAAGTTTGACACAAAATATTGCCTTGAAATGAAATTAAATCCAATGAAAATGATCAAAAGGCATCAAGAACAAAAAAGAAATTTGGTTTGAGAGTTGAACAATGTTTCTAAATGCTATGTGAATTGTTTGTGATTTTTAAATACCTAAATGCATTTTTAATTAATTAATTTCCATTAACTAATTAAAAATAAACATTTAAATGATTTTAAAATAATTTTTAATGCAAAAAATGAAAATAAAAATATTTTCTGATTAAGAAAAATATTTGAAACAAAAATGTAAAGGGAAATATTTTTAGGATTTTTCTAACTATTTTAAAATAAATATGAAAGATAAATGAATAAAAATGAAATAAAAATGAAATTAAATGGAAAGTATGCAGGATCTAAGGCTGAGATTCAAACTAAACACGCGGGAGCTGACTTGCGCGCAAATGGGTGGTCCAGATTGTTTCTGGGAAATTCAAAATTAACCCTAATTAATTAACTTAATTAATCTGAATTAGGGTTTAATGAGAGATCCAGGCCCTCCATTCGCGCGGGAGTCGACAAAAGTCCACCAGATCAAAGGTCCACATTTAAACTTGGCTAAACCTAATTATCAAACCCTAATCACTTTCAGGTCACCGGAGAAGAGCTTCGGTCGTCTTCTCCGGTGACACCCTTCCCTGAAAGTTTCAAAACCACTCCCTAGGTTATTTCTGGAGCTCTAAAGCTCCAGATCACTTCCTCTCACCTCCCTAAACTCATCCCTGCCCTCAAAAACAATTTATTTCTCACCATTAGCAAGATTCGAAAGGAAGAACAAAAATGGCAGAAATTTCAGTCAGTCAATACAAGCTCATTTCTACACCATTTTCAAAATTTCAAAGTTCAGTATGATCAGGAGAGCATGCTTTATCATTTAGAAACTAAAAATAAGAGTTCTGGAAAAATGTTTCAAGGAGGTACCTGAGCTTGAGCTTTCTCAGTTTGGGACTTTTAGGCCTTCTCTCTTTGTGCAAACCACTCCCCTTGAACTCCTGATGAAGTTTTGATGCTTGGAAGGAATTTCTTTTGGCTGGTTTGGGAGTTTGCAAGCCAACTGGTCAGAAATCGTGTTTGGTTTATGGGGTGTTTTTGGCTGTTTCAAGGGGTGGCTTGTGGTCAGTGAGTCACTTTGAGATCAATGGTGAAGTTGGTTTGAAGATTGATTGAGTGAGCTGAGAGATTCGAAAGGTTTTGCAAGTTGGGGAATTTTTGATAACTTTTGCAATCTGAGGTTTCAGCTTGTGTTGTGTGTTGTGTTTTGTTCCTTTTGGTCCACTTATCACATTTGGATGGGTCAGAGAAGTTGGTGTGGCACTGTGGGATTGGTATAGGTGTTTTTGCAAAAAGTCAAGTCTAGGTGTACTTGAGGTATGGGCAAGTGTGAGGTTGTGATAGGGGTATGGTTGGGCTCAGCTGAGATCATGGGGTTCTTGTGGATCAGTTTCTATGAGATGTAACATGTAGAGGCATGGCTTCATGAGTTTTTGCAAGTTGGTACATCTTTGGCCCCTTTGTGAATTCATGAAGTTCAAAGCACAAAAATGCATAATTCTTGGGCCAATTCTGGTTTTTAGAAGTCACATAAGCATGTTGTGAAGAGTTTGTGCACATTTGAAGTCTTTAGAATGCTTGATCATACCATTTTGCAAAATGCCTCTTTGGTACAAAACTTGAAATTATGTGATTTTTTCCAACTTTGACAAGCCATAACTTTTGATCCAAAATGAATTAGGACAAGTTCTTGTACTTTTTGAAAAGGGAATGATCCATTCTACAACTTTCATGACCAAAGTTTTCCCATTTGAAGCATTTTTGAATCAAAAAGAAAGGGTTGAAAAAGTTTCCCAAAATGGCAAGTTTCCATTACAAGTCATTTTCCCAAAAAGGCAACTTTGCAAATGGCTTGAAATTCTTCAATTTTGTGAACTTATAACATCTTCTATGATCAAATAAAGATCATACACATTCAAAATTATGAAGAACACCCTTTGGTTGGGTCATTGGGGGTCTCAGATGCCCTGATCTTGCACTGACTTGCTCAAGAAGTCAACTCTTGGTTGGATGCCTTCCCCATGGAATTTCTTCATGAAAATTGATATGCATGATCCTTATAACATATAGAGACCTATAGAAACAAGAATGACCAAAAAAATTGGAGTATGGCCTTTGAAACCAAAACCCTAATTCTAGGTCATTTGTGCAGTTAAACCTGGCTCTGCTTCCATGCTATTCTCAGTTCTTGTGATTCTTTGACTTTATTGACCTTGTGAGGATATAATATGATGCTTGAACATACATGGACCCCTTTGAAGTGATTGAAGACCTTTGGAGTGGCTCAAATGGCTCTTGGATAGCTCAGATCACAAACCTTAGATGCAGATGACTTAGAAACAATGCAGTGAAGCAAAAATGCAATATGAGATGATATGATTGAACTTATGCACATGAAAAGATCACAAGCCACGGTGTGAATGAGTGAGGGAAAATTTGGGGTGTTTACAGCTGCCCCTATTCAAGCATGAGTTAGCTGTGCAGGATGTAAGCGACGGCTTAACAGGCAAACAAGATAACTTGTGGTTGAATACCAAAGACAGTCCAAAATTTGCACTCACAGAATGAAGAAGAAAAGGGATATAGATTGTAAAGGAAAATAAAGTATGATTATAAAGTGCGGGCGACGGAGGACGACCGTCGAGCAGAGGACGACTGCTGGGGAAGAAACAATGACGGGGACGACCGACATGCTGGGAAAAATGCAGGAAATAAAGCAATGACGGGGACGGCCGACAAGCTGGGGATATGGGAGATTATGATGGGGACGGCCATCAAGTAAAGCTATAAGACTTTCTGGGGATTATAGGTAAATGAAAAAAAAATGATGAGGTACGGTCATCAAAGGTGAAGGACGATCACCTGGCAGGGGACGGCTGCTCTGTTAAGGATAAGATGAGGGATGGTCATCCAAGGTGAAGGACGATCACCTGGCAAGGTACGGTTGCCAAAAGCATCGCAACATAGGACGAATGTCGGATAAAAGGATCGACAATGGGGACGGCCATCGGATAAGCACGATGAAGGACGATCATCAAGAGGTGAAGGACGATCACCTAGCGGGGTACGGCTGCCCTCGGGGTTTATCATGACATAGGACGAATGTCAGATAACAAGATCAACGATGGGGACGGCCATCGGATAAAATGATGAAGGACGATCATCAGGAGGTGAAGGACGATCACCTAGCAGGGGACGACTGCTAACAATATCACGACATAGGACGAATGTCAGATAGAAAGGGGTTCTAGTGAATAGAGACTCCTCTGGGGAATGACGAAGGACGATCATCAAGAGGTGAAGGACAATCACCTGGCAGGGTACGGCTGCCGCGAAGGTATCATGACATAGGACGAATGTCAGATAGAAAGGAAATAGTTTAACAAGTTTTGTTGAGGACTCTGCTGGGGAATAGTAAACACGGACGAGTGTTTATATCCAAGAAACGAAAGGTATAAGTGTTTGGCACTGGATATAGATTAAAGATGCGGACGAGCATCCTTAAGACTACGATACGGACGAGTATCGGTAGAAACAAATTTGATGCATGTTCAGAGATGATGATACGGACGAGTACCAACTGGTTAACCATGAACACGGACGAGTGTTGATCCTGAGGGGACTCTTCTGGGGAATAATAGACACAGATGAGTGTCTAAAGTCTAGAAAGAGGTAAAGCACCTGACATTGTGTATGGATTAAAGATGCGGACGATCATCCTTGAGACTATGATACGGACGAGTATCGGTAGAAACAAACGCTGACACATGTTCAGAGATGATGATACGGACGAGTATCAACTAGTTAACAAAGAACATGGACGAGTGTTGGATCTAAGAGGATTTAAGTGATATATACAAGATACGGACGAGTACCTGTATGAGTAAAAAGTATGAGTAAGACACGGACGAGTGTCTACCTTGCTGTGGAGAGCATGACACGGACGGGTGTCTGAAAAAGTGTATTATAAACAAATGTATGATTTACAAAGTGTTTAGGTAACTATGTTGGGGAAGGTGTTACGGATGGGTGTCAAGGAGTTTGTATGTATATGTATTTGTATGGTGAGTGCAAAGGGGACGCTTTGGCTTTCTGCTGGGGGTATGACACGGACGGGTGCCGAAGGGAGCATGTATCTGTATCTGTAAGAGACATGTCTTGACTCTCTGCCGGGGAATTCGGGGAGTATCCTGTACTTTGATGGATGGTCAGTATTTACAAGCGTTTGATTCAGAACATGGCTTATGATTATGCAATATGTTTGATTTTTTCCGTAATGCTCCGTATTAGACGGAATGCTACGCTCTGTGGGGAGAATATGATGCGAATGCTATGATTATGCAAAGGTAGCGATCCGGGATTCGGATCCCGTTGCTGAGGAAATCTCTGGTTGATCTGCTTGAAGTGGATATCCCAGCTGGGGATGAGATCACTGGTAGAACTGACATTTATGACTCTGTTTGGGGAAATAGGTCACTGATAGACCTATCTTAGTACTGAGGGACCCAGCTGGGGATGAGAAGCTTTCATCACTCTGTTGTGATTTCTTCACGCGTTGCTTTTCCGGGTAGAGGCTGACGCTCTGTGGGGAGATGGTCCCCTGCCTTTTGTACTCGGCTGAGGAGGGAATAATAAATGGCAACTCAGCTGGGGAGAAAGCACCTCCGGTGCTGTCTGTGAGATAGACTGAGTAGATAATGATTTGCCAGCTTGCTGGGATGAAGCTTTCACGCCCCATGTTGTGCTTTGAATACCTTCAATCCTGAAAAGACAGAGAAACGCACAAGTAATCCCGAGGTATCCTTTACCGGATTCCATCATAAGAGTTTAGACACTCCCGGGGGGTAAGTATATTTCCTGCAGGCATGTATTATTATTTTTAGAAAAGAAGCATCTGTATTTATGCAATCAGTATCTTAAAGACATCAGACATTTTCACAAATGAAAATAAAATATACGAGACGAAACATGACTGAAAATCTGATTTTATTAATTCATGTGCCCTGAATTGGCAAGATACAGTCAAAGAAACAAACCCCCTAAAATGAGGAGATTGCTACAAATTGAGAAACAAAAGATGTTGGCAATGTTGATGACGCTTCAAGGAGCTTCCCTGTGTATGACTCGTATGACATTTGACGTTCTTCTCGTCTTTCTTTCTGAAGGAGGCTGATTCTGAAAGAAGCTTGATCCTTTCGAAGCTTACCAAGTCGTAAGTGATACAGACGAATTTAGAATACAGTTGTTCGCTCATTCCCTTATTTTGCATGGATCGCCCTTTCGGGTTTTCAATCCATCGGGATACCCATTTTTGCCTGAGTTGTCCAATGTGGCTTTTCAACTCAGCGGGTGTACGTTTTTTTTATTTATTTTCCCTTATTTTTGCCCAAGTCTTTTATTCTGTTTTTGACTCGCCGGGATGCCCTTTTTTTTGCCTGGACTTACATTCTGTTTTTATGTCCAGCGGGTCATTTTATGCGAAGTATTTTTTAACTGCATTTGAATTCACAGGGGACAGGAAGTCTTCACCATCCATAGTACTGAGCATCAGTGCACCACCGGAAAAAACTTTCTTTACTACGAATGGCCCTTCATAGTTCGGAGTCCACTTGCCCCTGTGGTCTGTATGAGGAGGGAGGAGTCTTTTCAGCACAAGATCTCCTACTTGGTATTCTCGGAGCCTGACTTTCTGATCGAAGGCTCTCTTCATTCTTTTCTGATACAGCTGCCCATGACAGATTGCAGCTAATCTCTTCTCTTCAATCAGATTCAGTTGTTCGTATCGGGATCGGACCCACTCTGCTTCATTTAGTTTAACATCCATCAGTACCCGCAGGGAGGGTAATTCAACTTCAACTGGTAGGACTGCCTCCATACCATACACAAGTTGATACGGTGTTGCCCCAGTAGATGTTCTGATCGACGTACGGTACCCATGCAAGGCAAATGGTAGCATTTCGTGCCAGTCTTTATAGGTGACTACCATCTTCTGCACAATCTTCTTGATATTCTTATTAGCTGCCTCAACAGCGCCATTCATCTTTGGCCTGTAAGGAGAAGAATTGTGGTGTTGGATCTTGAAGTCCCGACACAGTTCTGCCATCATTTTGTTGTTCAAGTTGGAACCATTATCAGTAATGATTCGCTCGGGCACTCCATACCGACAGATGATGTCTCTCTTCAGAAATCGGGCTACCACTTGCCTTGTAACATTTGCATAGGACGCTGCTTCAACCCACATGGTAAAATAGTCAATGGCTACCAGGATGAATCTATAGCCATTTGAAGCAGTCGGTTCAATCTTGCCAATCATATCAATGCCCCACATAGCAAAGGGTCAGGGTGAAGACATCACATTCAGAGGATTGGGAGGCACATGCACTTTATACGCGTAAATCTGGAATTTATGGCATTTTCTGGCATAGGCACAACAGTCGGCGTCCATTGTGATCCAGTAATAACCTGATCTTAGTAACTTCTTGGCCATTGCATGTCCCCCTGCATGGGTACCAAAAGATCCTTCATGCACTTCGTGCATTAACAAGCCTGCTTCTGTCTTATCAACGCATCTGAGAAGTACCATATCAAAGTTTCTCTTGTACAGGGAACCGTCAGTATTCAGGAAGAAACTACCAGCTAGCCTTCTTAACGTCTTCTTATCATTGGAAGATGCCCCAGGTGGGTATGTTTGATCCTCCAAGAAGCACTTAATGTCATGGAACCAAGGCTTATCATCTTTAACAACATCTGCTGAGAATACATATGCTTGTCTGTCAAGTCTGGACACTGAAATCCGAGGCACAAAGTTGGCAGCTTGAACTTTGATCATGGATGAAATGGTAGCTAGAGCATCTGCAAACTGATTTTCTTCTCGAGGGATATACTCAAGCTTGACTGTTGTGAAGAAATTCAATAACCTTCTTGTATAATCCCGGTAAGGTATCAGATGATCTTGGTGGGTGTACCATTTGCCGTTGGTTTGATTGATTACCAGAGCTGAATCTCCAAATACAGTCAAAGTCTTGATCCTGAGGTCAATGGCTTCCTCGAGACCCATAATGCAGGCTTCGTATTCAGCTTCGTTGTTAGTGCAATTGAAGGTGAGTTTTGCTGAGAAAGGCATGTGAACTCCCTTAGGTGTAATGAGTACTGCACCAACACCACTACCATTCATGTTAACAGCCCCATCAAACATCATAGTCCATTCTTCTTCCGGGTCAGGCCCTTCAGTGTGAACAGGCTCTTCATGATCTTTTGCTTTTATGAACATGATGTCTTCATCAGGGAAGTCAAATCTCATAGGCTGGTAATCATCAATAGGTTGCTCAGCAAGATAATCAGACAATACACTGCCCTTGATGGCTTTCTGAGAGGTGTACTGAATGTCATATTCTGTGAGGATCATTTGCCATCTTGCAACCCGTCCGGTAAGTGCTGGCTTCTCAAAAATGTACTTAACTGGGTCCATCTTTGATATCAACAAGGTAGTGTGGGTCAACATATACTGTCTCAGTCGGCGAGCAGCCCACGCTAAAGCACATCAAGTTTTCTCGAGCAGTGAATAACGTTGTTCACAATCGGTAAACTTTTTGCTTAGGTAGTATATTGCATACTCTTTTCGACCAGACTCGTCATGCTGGCCCAGCACACACCCCATTGATTCTTCTAATACTGTCAAGTACATTATCAGAGGTCTTCCTTCAACTGGAGGCATAAGGATTGGAGGCTCTTGTAAGTATTCCTTGATTTTGTCAAAAGCCCTCTGGCAGTCTTCATTCCACCTGACCGTTTTTTCTTTTCTTAACAGTTTGAACAAAGGCTCACAAGTTGCTGTAAGGTGAGATATGAACCGCGAAATGTAGTTCAATCTACCTAGGAACCCTCGAACTTCTTTCTCCGTCTTCGGTGCAGGCATTTCTTGAATGGCTTTGACTTTATCAGGGTCAACTTCAATCCCTTTCTCACTTACAATAAATCCCAGCAACTTACCAGATCGCACCCCGAATGTGCACTTGTTGGGGTTTAACTTCAGTTGATACTTCCTCAAACGCTTGAATAGCTTCAACAGATTTACCAGGTGGTCTTCTTCCGTGAGGGACTTGGCAATCATGTCATCCACATAACATTCAATTTCTTTATGGATCATGTCGTGGAATAATGTTACCATAGCCCGTTGATAGGTTGCGCCAGCATTCTTCAGTCCGAATGGCATCACCTTATAACAGAACGTGCCCCAGGGTGTGATGAAAGTTGTCTTCTCCATGTCTTCAGGTCACATCTTGATCTGATTATATCCTGAAAATCCGTCCATGAAGGAGAACACCGAGAACTGAGCCGTATTATCAACCAATACATCAATGTGAGGTAATGGGAAGTCATCTTTTGGGCTGGCCCTGTTCAGGTCCCGGTAGTCCACACACATTCTCACTTTGCCGTCTTTCTTAGGCACAGGTACAATATTAGCGACCCACGGCGGATAGCTAGTTACAGCAAGGAAACCGGCGTCCCATTGCTTTTGTACCTCTTCTTTAATCTTCATCGCCATATCTGGGCGAGTACGGCGCAGTTTCTGTTTTACTGGCGGGCAGTCTTCTTTTAAAGGCAGCTTGTGCATGACAATATCGGTGTCCAATCCTGGCATATCCTGATAAGACCAAGCAAAGACATCCACATACCCCCGAAGCATATCAATCAGTTGCTCTTTTACTGAATCTTGTAGGCAGGTCCCGATTTTAACTTCTTTCACATCTTCTTCCGTACCAAGATTAACTGTTTCAACCTCCTCCTGATGAGGGGTGATAACCTTCTCCTCTTGCCTTAACAACCTGGCTAGCTCTTCAGGTAGTTCGTAATCTTCTTCAACCCCTTCATCAGCTTGATTGATTGGATTGTCAAAGTCATACGAAGTCATAGCAGTGTTGTTGTCGGTGCAGTCTGAAAGGTACTCTCTGCAAGGGTTTAGATTGTTCATTTTAGTGATCAATTTTAATCTTGTTTAGAAAAAGTGAAATGAGTTTATCATTTTGGAAAACATTGCCATTTTATTTTTTGTACAAAAAGAAAAATGGAAAACAGTGAGCGGAAAAGGAAAAGACTCATTTGCAAAAGATGTCCGATATTCATTGATTAATCTGTTTGCACAAAATTACAAGATGGCCCGATTACAAAATGAGTCTTGTCATCTTGGGCAAGATGCAAGACTTGATGCATGCTTAAAAATACAGGAAATAATAATTACTCTGCGGGAGTAACCCTTATAATTTCCTGGGAAGACCAGTTAAGGACTTGGCTCCCCGGGATCCTTGGACGTATCCAGCTCTCCAGGTTGCGGTCGCTTTCCTCCTCGTCTTCCAAGTTGTTCACTGCATCAGGGGTGAGCATTCCCCCGCTGACAAAACTGGGCTTCTTGGCAGCCTCTGATTGATCTTGTTGAGTTGGTCTGTAACCCAACCCAAATCTGTCTTCCTTCTTCTCCACGGGCAACAGCTTGCCCCAGCCTTGGGTAGTACCCTCTTCAACAACCTTCCTGGCTTGTTGATAAGATGTCATGGAGGTTCCCAGTACAGCAGATGCTTCATTAATGTTCAGGGCCTCAAACCCCTGGCTCATAGTTTCATGGATCTCTCCATCCATTTCTATGTACTTGTACGTAGCCAGATGGCTAACAAAGATGTCTTCTTCACCACAGATGGTGATGATCTGGCCTTCCCACTCGAATTTCAGCTTTTGGTGAAGGGTAGACGTAACAGCGCCAGCGGCATGGATCCAGGGTCTACCCAACAAACAGCTGTAGGCCGGCTGAATGTCCATCACATAGAAGGTAATTTTAAAAGTTTGCGGGCCAATCATCACAGGCAGATCAATATCTCCAAGCACTGATCTTTTAGAGCCATCAAATGCTCTCACCACCAAATTACTCGGACGCAGTGCCAAGCCATCGTACTCCAGCTTCACCAAGGCTTTCTTTGGTAGAACATTGAGTGAAGACCCAGTGTCCACCAGTACATGGGATAGAACAGCACCCTTGCATTCTAGAGTGATATGTAAAGCCTTGTTGTGGTTACGTCCCTTAGTTGTTAAGTCAGCATTGGTAAAACCCATTCCATGACTGGTATTGACATTTGCCACCACAGTTTCTAGTTGATTAACAGTGATCTCCTCTGGCACGTACGCTGCGTGCAGGACTTTTAGTAATGCATTCCTGTGAGCTTCAGAACACATCAACAGGGATAATATGGAGATCTTTGAGGGAGTTTGGTGAAGCTGATCCACCACTTTGTAATCACTTCTCTTTATAATTCTCATAAACTCGTCTACATCTTGTTCAAAAGATGTCTTCTGAGTTTCCTTGATAATTGGTTCTTCAGATATCACACTCTTTCCCTTTGCTTTGGCAGCAGCTTCTGCTTCGGCATTAGGTCTTTGCAATTGTGAGGCAAAAAGGCGTCCGCTTCTGGTGAAGCCTCTGCCTCCCCCAACATTATCAATCTGTGGAGAAGAGGTTGAAGAATCCAAAGTGATTTTCTCCCCGTTGCAGTAGAGATCAGAGCCATAATGCCAAGGTATGGCATTACTGCTTTCATATGGAACTGGTCCAGGTACCGTGATAGTAACTGGACTGACTGCTGCAGAGGAGGGTACTGTAACGGTGTGCGGATCGTAGTAAATGGTGACTGGTGACCTGGCAGGAAGTGCCACTGTTTGTTGTTGGAAGTTGTTGTTTGGAGGAACATTTGATGGATCATAGTAGATGGTGACTGCTGAGATTTCTTCATTAATTTCTGTTGGCTTTGTAGAAGATTCTGCTGAATAAAGGGATGCTGATGTTGTAGAAGAAATGGTTGTTGACATTTGATTTGTTGAAGTGATGGATGAAGCCATTGTTGATGATATTGATGAATTGGTCGGAATGATTGTTGTTGCAGTTGTAGAGGAATCGGGAATTGTTGTCAAAGGAATTGTTGGGTTTGTAGGCGCCGTTGTTGAGATCTGAAGTATACCACTTCTGATAAGACCATTTATGCCGCTTCTCAAATTATCACACCCATTGACCGAAATGTTGCAATACCCACAACCGAGCTCACACCCGGGGAACATCTGATAATCTAGGAGCTGAGCTTTAATTTCGACCAGAGGTGTCCGAATCTGTCCAACACTGGTGATTAAGAAAGATGGCTTGTCCTCCTCAATGGCATTAATTCTTGGCCCTCCATGATCGGGCATGGGATTCTTGGTGACACTTGGAGGGGGTGCAAAGTTGAGGGCTTTAGAGTCCACCAGGTCTTGGACTTTCATTTGTAAAGCCCTGCACTTCTCCGTATTGTGGCCAGGTGCATTGGAATGGAAAGCACATCTGGCGTTGATATCATAATTTCTTGGGAGATTAGAGGGATCTGGTGGTGCCAATGTCCTTAATTCAACCAAGTTGAGTTTCAGGAGTTGTGGCAATAAGGCAGCATAAGGCATAGGGATAGGGTCAATCACCCTATCTGCCTGTGATGGTCTTTGCTGAAAGGGTCTTTGTTGTTGATTGTTGTTGCTGTTGTTGTAGGCTCTCTGTGGCGGATACTGAACTTGCTGTTGATAGTGGGGTTGCTGTGGTGGTTGATATGCTGGTAGCTGAGGAATCGGAGCTGGAATAGTGACAGCCGCTACTGATCTGTGGACATACTGAGGTCTACCCCTGCTGGCATGAATGGCATTTGTCTCACCAGTTCTTCTAGATCCCACAAAAGGCTTCCTGGAGTTACTGGACGAACTCGCACCATTATCAGAAATCTTACCCATTTTCAAAAGGCTTTCAATCCTTTCCCCGGCTATAACTACGTCTGCGAAACTGGTGGAAGAAAAGGCAGCTAGCCTATCAATATATGTTCCTTGCAGAGTATTCATAAACATGTCGGCCATTTCTCTTTCCGACATGGGTGGCTGGACAGCAGCAGCAAGCTGTCTCCACCTCTGGGCATATTCCCTGAAGCTTTCCCTGGAGGATTGGGACATTCCCATCAAGAGGGTCCTGTTAGGAGCCATGTCCAGATTGTATTGGTACTGCCTGATGAAGGCTTCAGCTAGGTCCTTCCAGCATCTGATAGTAGCTCTGGTTAAGTGTGAATACCATTCCCTGGAAGCCCCAGTCAAACTGTCTTCAAAGTAAAACATCCACGGTTTTTCATCCATGGTGTATGCTTTAAGTCTCCCCAGGAAGGACTGTAAGTGAGTTCGTGGACAGGAAGTTCCATTGTACTTCTCGAAGCACGGGGGTTTAAACTTGTGGGGAATTCTTACCCCATCCACTAACCCCATATCTATTACATCAAAACCCAGGGAATTTTGAGACTCCAGAGATCTCAACTTCTCAGCAATTTCATCAAACCTCCTATCATAGACTTCATCCCCAGCTCCCATTACAGTAAACTGCTCCTCTTGAGGATCTTCTTGCAAGATCCTGCCTGCAGTAGTATTTCCTTGCACATTACCCGGGATGTTGACTTCCGGATGTAGATGAGGCCCATATACTGGTGGATTAACATGAGGCTGATCCCTTTCTTTGTTACTTGTTCCTCTAGTTCCCAGATAGGGTTCTTCCGGGGTTTGTCTTTCTACTAATGCCCTCAACCTTTCTTGACTTTGGGCCAAGCCATTCATTACTTCCATGAATTGGGTCATTTGGTTTCTCATCTCCAGCCTTTCATTAGCCATCTGAGTTCTGACCTCTGTCAGATCTTGCTGTACTTGATCCATTTGGATACCAGGAAGATTGTTGCGAGTAGGATACCGGTGCGGACGGTTGAGAGGGAACACCCGGCGGCGAGCAATAATTCATGAAGCACAACAGAGTTAGTAACAAACAAAACCCTACAAAACAAAACAAAAGTTAGTATGCAATGCAGTATGCTTATTTATTTTCCAAGGTATCCGGCTTGGTGCTTGGTTTTGACCTTTCCATACCCCGAGGAGGATGCTTTGATGTTGCTTGAGAAAGAAAACTCAATGAAACAAACTGGAAAATACATTACAAATGGTGGATCATACATAGTTTGTTTTTACAACATATGCCCCTGGAGGGTCAAAATACAATCATAAAAAGAAAAGTACATGAAATGGAAATAACAACAGGCAAAGAAGTCAAACATCTAATCCAAACTCATCCTCCTTAACCTCCTTCAAAAGTGCTTCAGTTACAGGACCAGTCGGATGCTCTGTAATGTTTCTGATAAGAAGGTTTCTGGTGGCAATAGCAGTGGTCAGCTTTTTGTTCCTGTCTTGGTCCTTTGACCTCTTCAGACCAGCCCTAAGCTTCAACTCTGAAATCTCCTTCTGGGCTGCCAGCAAAGCTTCCTGTTGTTTCTTTTCATTGGCCTCTAACTGCTCAATCTTGGCTTGAGTTCTCTTATCTTCTTGAGTGCGAGCTTCAGTGATCCTGACCCACCTAGCTTGACTTTCTTGCAGATAGAGATCAGTCCTAGCCCTCTGAAACTTGGCCTCCTTCCAGGCATTCTTCAATATTTGCTCCCCAGCTCTTGATTTATTGATGTAGTCCTCTGCTTTCTCAATCTTGGCCAGATGCTCCACCCTAAGCTTCTCCAACCTCTCAATGTCTAGACGACCATCACTCCTCTCCCAGAGGGTCTTCTTCAGAGCTTGAGACAGATTCTCATTCCTTTCCTTTAGCTTCTCAAATTCTTCCAGGCTGACGGTTGCTGTAGGCTGTACTATAGAGGGTCCAGGTGTGTCTTCAATGGTAAAAGGCATTCCAGAAATCTGAGCTCTAGCATGGGACCATTCATAGTATTGAGCTGAAGCCACATTATTGCACCTCCCAAGAATGGCCATCCCTTTGGTCTGGATGTTGTCCCAAGCCCAGGATGCTTGTCTGACAACAGCTAGATTAGGTTTTATCTCACAATACAAGGTCTCAGCTAAATCCTGCACCCTAGGAGGGTGGACCAAAGCATAGCCCAATTGTCTCTTAAACAGCAAAGGGTTGTAGTTGATGCAACCCTTCACTCCTACTAGAGGTACATTGGGGTACTGCCCACAGCTAGTTATTATGTCCCTTCCTTTGGTGCTCTGGGTACACCATCTGATGTCATCTGAAGTCAAAGCAATAAGTCTTTTAGCCCAATTCTTCTGTTGGTGAGGATTTAGGAAGGCATCAGTCCTAGGTAAGTGTTTGAGCAGCCAGGTGTGAAATAGAGGAGCACAACATCTTACCAACTTTCCTCTTTGCTTCTCATTCCTCTGATGAATGGAATAATAGAAATCTCCCAGCAAGGTGGGTACTGGGTTCCTCAAAAGGAAGAGATGGATGGCATTCTTGCTGATAAACTTGGGCTCATCTGCAAATAGTATAACCCCATATATACTGAGGGCTAATAATGCACAAACTGCCTTCCATTCTCCCAAAGAGGCCTTCAGGATGGCTTGATAAATCAGAAAGTCTAGGTGCAAACCAGGGATCCCAGCCTTTGTTGTCATGTTCTGCTCAATCAATATAGGCTCTAGGTACAGTGCTTTTGCCACTTCTCCATTGCTGGGAGAAGTCATCTTTGGGTTGAAGGGGACACCACCCCTGACAGGTACTCCAATCAATGATGAGAATTCCTCCAGCAGAGGTCCTAACTGAAAGTTCTGGAAAGTGAAACATCTCAAAGGAGGGTCATAGAACTGTAGGCAGGTGTGGATCATACTCCTCTGAGAAGGGTCTAGGTCCATAACCATATCAAGGATACCTCCATAATGCTCTCCGAATAATGGGATGTGGTCTGGAGTGATAAGTGCCTGGACCTGTCTGATGCCAGTCAACACAGGCTCAAAGAAATGGTATGAAATGTTGCCCTTCTTGGGTGCCATGACTGCTGATGAAGAGCTGAAAACAAGTGTTGATGATGAAGACTGATACTGGAGATGAGCCACTGATAGGCTGAGGCTGGTGATAAAAGTAACTGGAGCAGGCAACTGATGAATATAGTTGAAGCAGATAACTGAGGAACAGGGGTCTATGCAGATGAAGGGGTCAAAACCAAGCCAAATATGATGTGGATACCCTGAAAAACAAATAAAAAAATGTTAAATGATGCAAATGATGAGTATGCAAATGATATGCAAGGGTTTGTGATCGAGCTGGATCTGATTAACTGCCTTGATATAAAGTCCAAGTATGTTCAAGAAATCCAGATGGAGGTTCAGAAATCCAGTAACCAAGGTGGGGGACTCAAATAAAGAGTCACAAATCCAGGGTTAAATCACAAGAACTGTCCAAAGTGAGGTACTCTTAATCAAACAAGTAACAGGGTATGATGTGGCCAAAGGTACCTGCAAACCTGTAAACAGCCCAACCCCCTCACAGGTAGTGTTCTAAAACAAGGATCCTCAGACTTGGATCAGTTATGAGAAGTGTAAACACTTCTAACCCGGAGGTACAGTGTTTACAATAACCATAAAAGACCCTCCTCTAATTCACCTCAGTTTCTGAAGGTCATAATAAAGGTCATCTAGACTTAGCAGGCTTCCCAGATAGCCCTAGCACTACAGGAGATCTGTAGCACAGAATTCTCAAGAAGAAACCCACATCTGAATCGTGTTTCATATTCCCGCACCAGACCGAAATGGAATGGGAAAGAACATGAACCACTCTAGCCTAGGTGTCACTCAGGTCCCAGGTATAGGACCTTAAACTCTCAGTAGAACCCCACCCACCAAAACAAAAAAAGAAGATCCAGCCAGATGACAATATGACAGTATGATGTATAAAGCTGTAAAGAAAGCAATAAATAACTGTACATAAAGCAGTAAATAAAACAAATATATAAACACAATTAGCACATAACACCCCAGTAAACACAAATCAAACAAGCGCTAGGAGGAACCCACAAAAAGAACCAGAAGCCCTGGTTACAGTATAAGGGTCCCCAGCAGAGTCGCCAAGTTGTCGCTCCCACCAAAATGACACCTGGTCAGAAGGGGTACAGACGCGAACGGTCGGCGAAAGAGGAGGAATGAATAGAGTCGCCAGCTAGGCATTTTTATCCCGAAGGAAAGGTAATGCTGCATAAACCTAAGAAAAGATATGGATAAGACGGTTGCGAACCAGAGAAACTGAGAAAGGGGGTTGGTTACAACCTGGGAAGGTATTAGCACCCAGATTGTCCGTCGTACTCGACGGGATCCACGCTTAAAAGATTTGTGTTTTAAAGGGGTAGTGTCAGTGCAATTTGTGTATCAAAGCTGGAAAAGAATGCAAGTGTCAGTGTAAAAGAAATGTGAAGTGTATAAGAGAAGTGTCAGTGTAAGAACAGGAGTATAAAGCTCAAGACTATGAGGCTAAATAATAAAGCTGAAAGAGGGGGAATATACAGAGACTTTTGTTCGATAACTGTTAAGTTATGCCTACGTATCCTCTCGTGCAATGAGGAAGTCAGAACACCGTAGTTCGACCCAAAGAGACTAAAAGATAAATTGACTTGTGAACTGCTTACTTGTCTATGCTCAAGTGTATGACCTGTCTGGCTCAGGTGCAAACTGTCTTGCATCATACGGAAGAAGCGAGTTCTCGTTTGTGAGTGAATGAGATGAGAAAAGAATCCCGGAGGAGACGATTATTGTTTGTTTTTGTGTTTTCAGTATTTTATTGCTTTTTGTGTGTTTGTCATAAGTTAATGAGCTTAAGCCTAAGCCAAGGGTTAGTAAACTCATCACATCCTCCCTCTGATTAGGGGTAATGAGAATACCTTAAGCGTGAAGTCAACATCTCACACTTAATCACCATGATGTAGGATTAAGATCATTAACCTACTTGTGATTATTTGGATGTTTTTGTTGTTTTTGTTTAGTGTTAAGTAATGAGTTTAAGCCATAATCAGGGATTTAATGGACTCATTACACCATCCTAATAGAAGGATAATAGATGAGAACATTTAAGCTGAGAAAAGCTCCTCAACTTAATCCATGATTAGGGATTAACCTCATGACAAAACAAAGCCTTTATTAAGTGGATTTTAGTTAATGGTAAGATTAAGAAATGGATTTTATGGTTTGTAAGACAACTTGAGGGGGACTTGTCCATTAACACTAGGGTTAGTCCTTCTTAACCAATTAAGGAAGAATTAGAACCCTAATGCAAGGCCCAAGTTACAAGCTTGATGTCTTAGTGATTATTAGATGGATTTATTAAAGGATTTAAACACATTAAGGGTTTAAAACTTAGGATTAAAGTTATACACTCCATCCTAATAGAAGGATGCAGGCATAAGCTTAATCACAAAGCCTTAAAACCTTTAGGGTTTAGTCCTTGATTATGAGATGAGAAGAGAAGACTCAAAGATGACACAAAGGTAAAACTAATGGGGGACTAATCAAACCCTAATTGTGATCATGCTTGGTTGTTCTTAGGGTTAATGAGGCTTGCAAGAAGATCTTCATAGAAACCACCAGGAAAGAAGCAGATGAAAGGAGCAAGAAGCAGAGAGAAACAAGACAACTTGCTTCACTTAAGAAGACAAGTTGCTTGAAGAAAGAAAGTGGGGAAGAGCATGAATGAGCAAGCTCACTCAAATACATAAGATAAAATGCAGCAATGATGCTTAAAAGAGATGAAGAGAGATTGTGAGAAGTGAAGGCAAATTCACTTCCCAAAACAACTTACCACCTGAAAAGTTAGCAAAAGAAATGAAATGCAATGCAAATGAGATGAAATGTCATGATGCAAACCAAAGTCAGAAGCATAAACATGATGTTAATGATGCTAAGAGAAGATACAAACACAAGGCAAGACATGAGAATGATCATACAAGGATATGGATGCATATGAAGCATGCTTGAACCATGAAGACTTATGAATGTTTAATGAAATGAAATGAACAAATAACATGGCAAATGAAAGATGCAATGATCAAACATGATTCTAATATGTCCTAAGATGTATTATGAATCATGTGGATGCACAAAATGTCATGGCAAGTCATTGGATGCAAGCAAATGTAAAAATGGATGCAAAGGAAGACAAAATTAGGGTTTATGATCAACATACAAAGCAAAATTCAAAATCAGAGGCAAATGACATGACAAAAAATTGAAAATGCAATCAAAGATACCCTAAACCTATACAAGTTCACTGCCCAAAGGAGGGGACCTAACTCTTAACCTAGTGCAAGTTATGATTTTTCTAAGATTGCTAGGGTTTTGAGGTACCTTGACAAGAAAAATGCCAAACAAATTGAAAATGCAAGATCAAATCAAACCAATTTTATCCTATAAACTACATGCTATTAAGAGTGCAATGCAAGAAGAATCATCATTCAACCCTCAATGGTTAGGCAGAAAGAAATTTTTGAAGTTTGACACAAAATATTGCCTTGAAATGAAATTAAACCCAATGAAAATGATCAAAAGGCATCAAGAACAAAAAAGAAATTTGGTTTGAGAATTGAACAATGTTTCTAAATGTTTCTAAATGCTATGTGAATTTTTTGTGATTTTTAAATACCTAAATGCATTTTTAATTAATTAATTTCCATTAACTAATTAAAAATAAACATTTAAATGATTTAAAAATAATTTTTAATGCAAAAAATGAAAATAAAAATATTTTCTGATTAAGAAAAATATTTGAAACAAAAATGCAAAGGGAAATATTTTTAGGATTTTTCTAACTATTTTAAAATAAATATGAAAGATAAATGAATAAAAATGAAATAAAAATGAAATTAAATGGAAAGTATGCAGGATCTAAGGCTGAGATTCAAACTAAACACGCGGGAGCTGACTTGCGCGCAAATGGGTGGTCCAGATTGTTTCTGGAAAATTCAAAATTAACCCTAATTAATTAACTTAATTAATCTGAATTAGGGTTTAATGAGAGATCCAGGCACTCCATTCGCGCGGGAGTCAACAAAAGTCCACCAGATCAAAGGTCCACATTTAAACTTGGCTAAACCTAATTATCAAACCCTAATCACTTTCAGGTCACCGGAGAAGAGCTCCAGTCGTCTTCTCCGGTGACACCCTTCCCTGAAAGTTTCAAAACCACTCCCTAGGTTATTTCTTGAGCTCTAAAGCTCCAAATCACTTCCTCTCACCTCCCTAAACTCATCCCTGCCCTCAAAAACAATTTATTTCTCACCATTAGCAAGATTCGAAAGGAAGAACAAAAATGGCAGAAATTTCAGTCAGTCAATACAAGCTCATTTCTACACCATTTTCAAAATTTCAAAGTTCAGTATGATCAGGAGAGCATGCTTTATCATTTAGAAACTAAAAATAAGAGTTCTGGAAAAATGTTTCAAGGAGGTACCTGAGCTTGAGCTTTCTCAGTTTGGGACTTTTAGGCCTTCTCTCTTTGTGCAAACCACTCCCCTTGAACTCCTGATGAAGTTTTGATGCTTGGAAGGAATTTCTTTTGGCTGGTTTGGGAGTTTGCAAGCCAACTGGTCAGAAATCGTGTTTGGTTTATGGGGTGTTTTTGGCTGTTCAAGGGGTGGCTTGTGGTCAGTGAGTCACTTTGAGATCAATGGTAAGTTGGTTTGAAGATTGATTGAGTGAGCTGAGAGATTCGAAAGGTTTTGCAAGTTGGGGAATTTTTGATAACTTTTGCAATCTGAGGTTTCAGCTTGTGTTGTGTGTTGTGTTTTGTTCCTTTTGGTCCACTTATCACATTTGGATGGGTCAGAGAAGTTGGTGTGGCACTGTGGGATTGGTATAGGTGTTTTTGCAAAAAGTCAAGTCTAGGTGTACTTGAGGTATGGGCAAGTGTGAGGTTGTGATAGGGGCATGGTTGGGCTCAGCTGAGATCATGGGGTTCTTGTGGATCAGTTTCTATGAGCTGTAACATGTAGAGGCATGGCTTCATGAGTTTTTGCAAGTTGGTACATCTTTGGCCCCTTTGTGAATTCATGAAGTTCAAAGCACAAAAATGCATAATTCTTGGGCCAATTCTGGTTTTTAGAAGTCACATAAGCATGTTGTGAAGAGTTTGTGCACATTTGAAGTCTTTAGAATGCTTGATCATACCATTTTGCAAAATGCCTCTTTGGTACAAAACTTGAAATTATGTGATTTTTTCCAACTTTGACAAGCCATAACTTTTGATCCAAAATGAATTAGGACAAGTTCTTGTACTTTTTGAAAAGGGAATGATCCATTCTACAACTTTCATGACCAAAGTTTTCCCATTTGAAGCATTTTTGAATCAAAAAGAAAGGGTTGAAAAAGTTTCCCAAAATGGCAAGTTCCATTACAAGTCATTTTCCCAAAAAGGCAACTTTGCAAATGACTTGAAATTCTTCAATTTTGTGAACTTCTAACATCTTCTATGATCAAATAAAGATCATACACATTAAAAATTATGAAGAACACCCTTTGGTTGGGTCATTGGGGGTCTCAGATGCCCTGATCTTGCACTGACTTGCTCAAGAAGTCAACTCTTGGTTGGATGCATTCCCCATGGAATTTCTTCATGAAAATTGATATGCATGATCCTTAAAACATATAGAGACCAATAGAAACAATAATGACCAAAAAATTTGGAGTTATGGCCTTTGAAACCAAAACCCTAATTCTAGGTCATTTGTGCAGTTAAACCTGGCTCTGCTTCCATGCTATTCTCAGTTCTTATGATTCTTTGACTTTCTTGACCTTGTGAGGATATAATAAGATGCTTGAACATACATGGACCCCTTTGAAGTGATTGAAGACCTTTGGAGTGGCTCAAATGGCTCTTGGATAGCTCAGATCACAAACCTTAGATGCAGATGACTTAGAAACAATGCAGTGAAGCAAAAATGCAATATGAGATGATATGATTGAACTTATGCACATGAAAAGATCACAAGCCATGGTGTGAATGAGTGAGGGCAAATTTGGGGTGTTTACAGATATTAGTAGGTTGAACTCTCAAACCCCCTTATACAAGGAAAAATGAAGTTTATGGCTAACTTCCAACCAAACACCAAATAGTAGAGAGAAGTAGCGAGTCTTCCTTCAAATCAATGGATCAAAGTGGTTAGTTTTATTTCCACAAGAATCTTGGAGCGATTAGTCTTCAAGCATCAAACAAACCTATGAAGCTTTTAAAACTAGGCTAAGCTCACGAATCAAAACTTATTTTTATACCAGGATAACCAAGATCTTCTTAGATTTTATCATGGGCTTGTCTCTAACAAAAATAAGCTTTTATCGTGGGTTGATATTTAACCAAAACTTGGTTTTATCATAGGCTTACCAAGAACCAATGAGATTTTATCATGAGTTGGTCTCTAACCTTGAAATATTATGAACGGGCTAAACTTTCAAACCTAAATGGAGACTTAATAACATAATCTCCAAACAAAAGCTTATTATGGGTTTAGCTTTTAATCCAAAAAATACTCCTTAAATGGATAATATTTTCAACCAAGGGATAAACAAAACTTCCTTGGCGAACTTACCGAACTACCCTTCCAGAATTATAGATTCCTCATTCGCAAATAACTTTCTCGAAAAGAACTTTGATTAAACCATTAATGAATGAAAGTAAACAAAAAGAATTGTTAAGGGAGAGAGAGAGAGAGAGAGAGTCACTTTTTTGGATGTGATAAGAGTGGAAAGGGCCCTCTATTTATAAGCTAGAATTTGGCATATAAAAGAAATAGTTTTAAGGTTTTTATTACTTGCCAATCGATTGGAAATATGCACCAATTGATTGGTTAGCCTAAACTAATAAATTTTCAATTTAAAAATGGAAGGGAAAGATATTTAGCTATTAATCATCATTAAGATGTCGTCTTAATCAATTGGGGCACATTTTGGAACTATTCTAATTGATTGGAAAAGTGCAAATCGATTGACAGAGACAGAAATTCCCCCAAAGCTTTTCCGACAGCTCCTAACTCATCTGATATAACTTCAAGGCATTTTAAAAAATGTTAATTTTAGAAAAATAAGTTTGTGTGCGTGTTTGATTTAGCCATGTACGTTTATAAGAATACCCTTGTGCTTTACAATGTTTTCACTCGGACATGTTAAGGCATAATTTCTTATACTTCAAGACTTGTTAGATGCTTCATCTTTATATAAACTTTCTTGAGTTTACTTGAGATGAGGCTTGGGTTAGATTCCATTTGGTTGTTATCATCAGATAATTTCTTGAGTTTACTTGAGATGAAGCTTGAATTAGATTCTATTTGGTTGTTATCATCGGATAGTCAAGTCCATTAAACCCTACTACTTTGGTTTTCATTTTTAACCGTTTGATGCTTTACTTTAGTTGTTACCAATATACAATGCATGATCATTTTTAATAGTTTTCATCATCAAAAGTATTTTTTATAACCTATAAAACAAGGTTCCACGGTTACCAACAATGATAATCAGTGGATTCAAAAATGAAACCTAATCCCTTTATAAATCTTGTAATTTTCAACAATTTTATTCTCGCAATTTATTATTCTCAATTAAACATGAAAAAGAAAACCAGTTTACTTTCATAGCACATTAATCACCTTGGTAAAGTAACTCAATTCAAGTGAAAACAATTTAGCCCATAGTTGTATTAAGGATGCCACCTTTCCTTTAGTAGAGCCGTCTTCACGAAGTTACTGATATACCACATATCTGAACTCCATGATGAGCATTCTGGAATGCCCTAAAGTATCTGGATCAGAAATAAACCAATCCAAGTAGTCATCAAGATTATGATGTCTTCATAGTCTTCTATCTCCATCTTCAAAAATAATGCATCACTGTCTGGACAAGTCTCAATACTTTCCAGGAAAAGATGTGAAGCCAATAATCCTAGGTCAAAATCCCAAGAGACTTCTGAGTGAATGTATAACTCCTCCCATGATTCTTCAAACCTCTGATGAAGAGATGTTAGAACATCTAATATAACATCCTTAATCTTGAATCACAAGGATGATCAAATCTGCACTAACCAATTGATCTTTAATCCTTGTTGTGATAACCCTTGTCTGATTCCAACATATTTCGAATATCACATAGATATTCCTCTTCATGTTGTCTTCTTCTGTTGTTGTGCAAGTCGTTAAGATATCAAGGCTTCCCCTTGACTCAAGCTTTTAAGATTCTCTTTGAACGAATCCTAATTACCTTAACTGTGTGAACTCATCCTTAGGTTTAAGAAGTGTGAGTTCTTCCTTGCATGTTGTTTGTAAATGGTGAAAATAAATCACATCCACTGTCTTCACTTCCATGCTTCTAAGAAATAATCTCCTAGTCTGAAGAAAAACTAGCAGACTTCAAAATACGACTGAATTGTCTTAACTGGACTTGATCATAATATCAAGTGTCTTCAACAACTTAGCCAACAAGTAATCATCAAACCCCTAGAGCATGAGTTTGATAATTCATCTTACCTCTTCTATCCAGTATGACTTTAGCATATATGATGACACCACTCAATCACGTACCAGGTCACATAAGACTCAATCATCACAATAACATTCTTCTGCTTCTGGCTTTGGAATGTTATATATCTTCAAACCGATTGACATCTACAAGAACAGAACCATGTAAAGACAACTGCAAGCTTTCTACAATCAATACTCTAGTATCCCATACTACTGGAATTCTTCAATCAGAATATATGTAGCGAAATCACCAAAGAACAACTTCAACATGCCCTAGACAAGATGTCAAAACATCTTTCAGGACACCATCCAAGAGAACTAGCCACTCCTCCTGTTTGTTGTTGCAAAACCCTTCAGAAAATAACTCCTCCTGTTTAATCACCAAAAATTACTCAATGGATCTCATCCAAAAAACATACAAGGATGTCTACTCTGATACCAATTGAAATTTTGGTTATGCAGATAGTCCAATGTCCTATCTTAATGTTAAGAGAATGATTACTGCACTTTAGTAGACAGGAGAATTACACAGCTGTTGTTTTGAAGTAGTGCATCACAAATACCAACAGATGTCACGACAACATTTTGGGACATCTCAGTCAAGAACATACATACAAAAACTGTACATCTGCAAAATATAAAGAACATAGTAATTGTTGACCCAGTTCGGTGTTAACAAACCTACATTTGGGGGATATCAATCCAGGACGAAGACTTCACTATATCATAGTATTATCACAAAGTTAAAATCTTTTGTTTACAACATTGGCTCCTAATCACTATCCAAATTAACATCCTTACCAAATCTAACCTATGAGGTTTACAACCTTGATATAAGAGACCATTCACATCTTTCACAACATGTGTTGCATCTGTCTTCTGCCATCACAGAACCTGGCACGGTTTCTTGATCTACAAGTCATCTTGGACATGCTTAAAAGCTTCACCCAAGAACAATACAACAACCATTACCTAAATGCTTCTGGAAGTATACATGTATATATGTTGTCCTTTTTGCATCCAATACTACATATTGAAACTACAACCCTAAGAGCCAACAACTCTCAAAACCTAAACCCTTATTTTACAAAAGAGAACTAGATTACAATTGTTACATAAGGAATAATTATCCATAGATCTAAGTCTTCATATATATAGTCTTCTATCTTGGACCTTCTATCTTTGTCTTGATCCAGAAGTTAAATCCTCAGCAAATCTCGTACAGATTTGTTTCTAATTTAAATGATGCAATACATTTCAGGATGTATCATCTTGTTATTAGGACATCTTCTTCGACATCTTTAATTTGCACAGATTCTTTATCTTCAGTCTTCTTATGTTTAGCCAAAAAAAATTCAAACCTTAGGTACTTTCAATGCATCCATACATTGATGACATAATTGATGTGGCTGACGATGGAAACTGTGGTTTCAGGCTATTGCAGCTTTACTTGGATGGGGTGAAAAGTCTTGGGCGTTGATTCGGAATCAGTTGGATAATCAAATTTATCAACAACCAAAATTGTTTTCCAAGTTGATCTATGACATTATTGATGTAGTTTGAAGTTCCTTAAAAGTATAACACTTGGGTGTACAGGGTAAAGAGAAATGGATGTAGATTCTTGATATGGGTTATCCTATTGTGACTAGGTATAATGTGGTTTTTGTCTCATTGTCAATGACACTTAACCAAACATTATCCCCTCTTACCATAGCTCCGTCTATGTATATGGGCATGCATAAAATCATGGTTGCTGGATTTGTCAACAACAATCATTGGGTTCAAGTAAAATTAAAACCCGATAGCCCGTTGCCTCTCGTCACTACCCGGTGGAGAGAGAATTGTACTAAAGAGGCAATAATATGGGAATCAACATATGAATGATGGATTAGGCACTAAGAGGAAGAAATTAGGAAGTCACGTTAATTTTATATGTAATTATATTGATGTTAATTACTGGTAGTGTTCTTTTTTTTCCCCAGAAATTTCAAATTCCCGGTAGTTAAATATGTTTTGTTTAATTTGTGTTGTTTTTTTGCAGTGAAGACTAGAGATACTGATGATAGCATCGGTGGGAGGGCGTGTGATTTGGCTGCAACTGGTAGGGGTACAACCACTCCAGATGTTTAGTCTACCCATGTATGGGCTGGATGGGTGGTCCCAACCATTTCACACCAGAAGAGGATGGCCGAGCAGCGGGGCATTTCCAGGAACCTTGCATCGTTAGTAGACGTGGAGGTATTTCTTTATAGTAGGACACACCTGAGGACGTCCCTGTTATTCAGCCTCAGCCGGTGGATGCTATTGATAGAGATGTTTCAGAGGAGGTTGTTGTTAGGGATGTCGTAGACGAGACTGATGTTTGTGTATCAGCTGAGGACATGCAAGAGGGTGATATTATTGGCAAGAGTGATGGCACTAGAGGGGTGTAACATCCCAATCTTTGCCCTAAGATTTCTTCGCATTTCATCTGTATTGTGCATACAAACAAGATCGCACTGGTTCCTTGGTTCTTCTCGGTTGTAGGCTTATGCCTCACAAGGGAACACCATTGTTATTGTATTTTATTTGCTTTATATTTGTTTATTTTATTAACCACTAACCAAAATACAAAAAATATGTTGTGCTTCGCTTCTTCTTCTCTATGTGTGTTTAGGTGTTACAGGGTTTTCAAAGGTAGTGCAATGATTTCACTTCAGATGTGGTTATTCAAATATGATCTGATTCAGATGAAAGTTTGACCTAATATTGGTCAAACTATCAGGAGATTGTTTCAACTATAAGTTATGTGTGCCAGTGGTTATTTCTCAGGAGATGCATATTCAATGTCAAGTTGTGTTTTGTGCGAAAGTTCTCAGGTTTTTCGAACAGTGGTTCGTGAGTAGTTTGGGCCAGTTTGTCTTGATTAAGTGTTCATCAGTTCATCAGTGGTTCATCTGTGGATTTATTTACCAGAAGAAGATTCAGAAAAATTAAAGGTTGATGGTTGTTGTTGTGGTTGCGAATTATTCGATGGCTTGGGATTGGTTTTATTCATCAGGCGTGTGGAAAAGTTCAAATTTGGTTCTGGACTTAAAATAAAAGAAATCATCGCTTCACCTATTACCCGATTCATAACCATTTTTATCATTTACCACCCATTTCCTTATACAATTTTTTTTCTTTTCATTAGTAATATCCATTCATTTCCAATTCTATAACTGTTTTCGTTATCCGATTTATTTCGATCATTCAATTTCCAATTTCCATTTATCCATTAGTCATTTTAAGTCAATTATCAAAACTCTTTTTTTAATCCATTTTTATCATTATCCACAACTCAAACCAATTAAATCATTGTTTTTAAATCCACTATCATTTTATTTCTATTGGTCCATATCACAAAATAAAAACTCATAATCCATTTTTTCATTTAATCCTATTTTTCTCATTCAATTTCATTAATCCACTTTAATCCTCATTTTTTTTCTTAATACATTTCCTTTATAAGACCAACAAAAAGCCCACTTCATTAAGCCTACTTCTTATTATTTCTTTTATAAATCAAATAATATAAATAAATAAAAAAAGGAAAACAATAGATGATGAAGTCATGCATCAGCGCATCACCTTGAGGCTACATTTCCATCCAACCGTTCATCACTTCATCAAACACACCACATAATATCATCTTTAGTCACTTATAGCCAATACACTTCACTCCAAAGCTACACAAGCCAAAGCCAAGCCAATTTCAAGCAACACACAAACACAGTAGCATGCGTTGGAGCTGAAGCAAAACGCAACAAATTTATCCAAAACGGTGATCAAAATTTTCACTCAATTTCACTCCAAGAATTCTATAAATAGAGTTTCAATCTCATTCATTTATCAAGCTTGGATAGCCTATTGAATCCCTGTAAAAACACACTCTAAAACCAAAAACTCCATTAAAACTTCAAACCCAAAGCTTCAGTAACATCATCAAATTCTCACCACAAATCAGTTCCAAGCACCAAATTCTTCATACAACAACAAGAGGAAGAGAATAGAAATTGAAGAGGAGTCTTGCTTCAATTTTTAAAGGTAGTTGTAAATTTTCGTCGGTTATTCGAAACTCCGATTCGTTTTGTTCTTGTATCCTCTGTTAATTCTAATTACATATTTGGAATCATCTCCGTCTCACGATCGCAACGGTATATGATTTGAGCTCCATCGCTCTGATTTGACAAAACTCAAAAATTAAAGTGGTGGTGTTCTTTTGTGTAGTAGCGCGGGTTCTGTGAGGAAGAAGAGGAATAATGACTTTTTTATTTCTTTTTATTTTTTATTAATTGGTTTATAAAATGAGTGTGAGTCTTGGGCTTAAGAGTGAGATGGACCAATTTTGCTATTCCAGCCCCTGTTTTGTACACCTCACCCCCTCTGGCCTTTATTTCTTTTTTTAAAAATTCTCCTTTTTCTAACTTCTATTTTTTTTATATAAATAGTTTTTTTCTCTGATTTTTTATTGATTTATATATACTTTGAAATATTATTTTTGAAAAGAATTTTAAAAAATATTTATAGTTGTTTCTTTTTATGGATTATTTTTTAGATCTTGAATTTTTGATAAAATCTCATCAATCTCAATGAATTTTGGGTGTAGATTTTTATCCACCAAGAGAGATGGTTGATATTGATGATGATTTAATCAATTTGAGATTTATAATATTTAATCCATATTTCTCTTCATCTCTTATTTTTCTTTTGGTCGATGAGATATCTGATTCGACGATTGTTGATTTTCAAAGATGTTTAATCTTCATTATTTCAAATCTATGGATGAATGATCATTTAGACCATTCTCCATACTTTGGAATCGTGATAGGTTGCCTTTGATAAATCAATGTAAAATCTCGATTAAGATTAGACCGTTACCACTTTTTTCTTTTAGTGTGACATGTTTTCGGAGGATGATCCATTATATCATCTCTCTAACATGTATTAGCACAAATATCGTTCACCTTAATTGGTGTTGGCCGGTCTCATTTGTAGGGTAATTACTTCGTAAATTACTCGGTGATTGCTTAACATACACCTAAATGTGACCCGAATTCGGAATAAAAATCCAATTAAATATTTGCACTTTCGTGGACCGGATCTTGTGTTGGTCGCGTAATCCCAAAGTGAATAATCTTTTTGCGTTAAGATCCACGACTTTTGAAGTTTGATGTGTAGTTGCTTTGGGTATCCCAATCTTCTTTCAAACTTCATTGAATTTGGATCTAATCGCCTTGATTAATCACTATAGTGTAAGATACTAAACGGATTCGGATACTTCCTTTGGTTGTGGATGATTAAGTACACCATACCATTATTATGTACATATTATTGTTAATACTACTATATTACTATTCTATTATATTTCTTGCATTTTATTGTTCTTTAATTTCCTTCTCGCTCCTTTATCTCCTTTATTTTTATTATGTTTTATCATTCATTATCATGTTTATATTCTTGCTATTATTATATTGTTGTGTTGATTTTTCTTTTGTCCAATTGGACACAATATTAGTAAAGGCTTAAATCATTAAAAAAACTTAATTCTTCCCATCTTGGATTATTGGTTACTAGCCTATGCTTTGGAGTGATTTACCTATGGATAAACTTTGAAGTATTGATGAAACTTTTGGACTTAGAATTAGGACTTCTTATCCCTCAACATGGAGTGTTAATCGTTGAAGACTTGCCTTTATTTGGCATTGGCTTTTAGCATGCTTAAGGATGAAATTCTTATTAATACTTTGAAGTGGCTTCATTTCGGTTAGATCATTCTTTTTCTTGGCTTTTTTTTGTGTGTACTAGGTTAGCCTCTTCATCTCTTCCCCCTTCTTCAATTTTCAAAACTTCTTTCTTTTTCAAAGGATTCTCGTTTTCAAAACCATCACCTCTTTAATAAATAAAACCTTGACTTTTGTCAAGTGGATTTACTACTTATTTTCTTATAAAAAAATCAATGAACTTAATCATCTTGACTTTAATTCAAAAATAAAAAGAACCAAACACATTCAAGTTGTTTTGTGCCTTTGTGCACATTTGTTTGTTTTCTTTACAAGTGTAGACTATGAGTCATTATTCTTTAGTCGGGTGCAAGTCTCTCAATCTCCAAAGTTGTAGTTTGATGTAATTGAGTCTCTTGTCGTTCGTGGGAGTTTAATGGCATACTCGTCGATTTTATCCGAGTTGGCGTTCTCCCCATAATGATGTATCAGTCCATGCCTTCATTCTCACGGTAGATTTGTTAGGCTATCCACTTGAAAATAACAAATATCTTCACTTAATAAAATCAATCAAAACCAACCCTTTTCACTATTCTTACCACGAACTACGGGGTTTTGATCTCGCATTGCACATTGTGGGTACGTAGGCATGAGGGGGTAAACCTCTCCAAACACAAAAACATTAAAAATAAATTCTTTTCTCATCCCTCCTCTCTCTTTTACAAACATTTTCAAACCAAAATCAATAAATTTTTCAAAGGGCTCCCGTGGAGTACGACAGACATTTTAGGTGCGTAAAACCTTCCCATTTGTAATTTATCCCCTTACCCGTTTATCTGTTTGTTTTTTTAGATTTTTGCTTTTAGATTCATTAGGATTTATTCTCTCTTTTTTCCTTTTCCACTTGGAATAAAACAAAAGTGCGGTGGCGACTCTGTTTACTTTGAGTTAAGTTAACTAATAGCATACACTCATTATTTTACCGCTACAGAAAAGTGGCGACTCTGTTGGGTACATGAGACGTAGAGGAGACCATTTAGATGGATGTGACGGTTCCTTCGACCGAGCCATCCGTACACGCTAAGCCAGGATTCCCTGGTGGGCCGATTGATAGGTCTGTGCTTACAGAGTATAGTGAGCACGTAGCTTTGCGTCTATGGCAGGGGGAGGTATATGGTGTTTACATTTAATTTTAACATTTGTTTACTAATGCATAAATGGTTTATGTATTAATAAAAAAAAATGTTGGTTGGTGTCACAGATGCGACCTGAACTGAGGGTCCAGTCTCACGGTGCAAAGATGAAGGGTTTTCCTTATATTTCCTTCCCTGATGCTGTGAGGACGATTGTGATGGACTTTGACTTGCTTCATTTTGGCCACTGCTCCCTGACGATGTTGGATGTGGATATGCTCAGTGCCTTCGTTGAGAGGTGGCATAAGAAGACGTCGCCATTTCATCTCCCATTTGGAGAGATGACTGTGACTTTAGATGATGTCGCTTCCTTATTCCATCTCCCTATCGGCGACAGATTCTGGACGGCTCCTTTATTGAGTGTGTCCCAGGCACAGGAGCTGGTAGTTCGTGATCTTTGTTTTCCTGAAGGCAGTGGTGGCACAGGAGTTCGCTGATATAAGAGGTGCTCACCTTCGTATGTGGTGGCTGCAGGATAGGTATGACGAGCTCGTTGCTGCTGGGAGGTATCAGGCTGCCACTAGGGCGTACATGTTGCATGTAGTAGCATGTACTCTTTTTGTGGACAAGTCTGTTACGTATGTGGTTGCTCGGTATTTATGCCTCTTCGCGATCTGGAGTCGCACAAATGGGTTTATGATTGTGTAGCTCTGACTCAGTTGTATCATGCGCTGAGAGAGGCGACCCGATCTGATACGAAGCAGCTAGTTAGGTATCTTAGTTTGTTATAGGTATATCTTAATTCATTTTCTAACTTAATTTTTGTTATATTTTTTAATAATATGAATTCTAATTTATTGTTTGTTGTGATCTCAGTGTTGGATCTATGAGCATTTCCCGCAGATATGCGATAGGAGGATTCAGTCCTATACACCAGGGAGCCATGAGTGAAGAGGTGGAAGGCGAGGCAAAAATACCCTGGAGGCAACTTGAGTACGAGAGGATATTGGATGAGCTGATCGTAGAGGATGTCATCTGGACACCCTACGATGAGCATAGAGTCGTACGTGCGTTTGAGGAGTCGTCATTATACTCCGGCTATATGCGGTGGGAGACTTTGATTGCTAGGCACGTGTCAGAGAGATGTCTGCGTCAGTTTGGGTACATTCAGACCATACCACCAGCAGTTCTGGATACACCCTCTAAGGGTATTGACATGTGGTTTTAGACGCACTTCATCATTTCTTCTCGCACCATTGTTGATAGATCAACACTTGTGCAGTATTCCTCGCAGTGTGATGATGCCTACTTGGAGTGGTATCTCAGCGTATCCCATCCACGCATCACTCCACCGGCGGCTGAGGAAGCACCTTCAGAGGATGTACCTTCTGGTGGTCAGGAGCCTATTGGTGCTTTCACCATGAGGATGCGCAACAATTTATGATGATAACAGTGCTGGCTGATGAGCTCACACACTTGATAGACATTAATAGTAGTATTGTTGTTGGATTAGCTAGGATTGCACACTTAGCCCGTGGGGACCTATTTAGTATTATTTTTATTTCTAGATGATTTGTATATTGTTGTATTATATGTATATTATGGTAGAACTATATATTATTATTATGTCTTCATTTATTCCCTTACACTACAGTGATCTTGATTAAAAAACTTAAACAAATAAAAAAGCAACATTACAACATGATAAATTGATATTAAAAACCTAAACACTATCAGATGCTTCAGGGCATTTCAGCATCGCCATTATTTCATCAACTGATCTTGCCAGCCGCACATCTAATGTCAGCGGACCCCTTGTTAGTCTACGGCGAAATAATCTCCATATTTTGCTGACGTCTTCATCGTTCTTCAGCTCAATTAGATTATATTTCACACTATCATCCCCCAAATCCTCCTAAAACTCGATCTTCAACATCTTTATATTCTCACCATCAGCCAACAATTCCTTCAACTTCGAAGTCAGACCGACAAAGGAGGTCGTGTCATCCGGAAGCATAAATTCGACAGGTTGAGAACCTCTCTTGAAGTAAACTTCTGCCTTAATTAAAAATGTTGGAATAGCCATTTTCCATATATGTTTAACCACAAGACCTAACCCTTATTTATACAAACGTACAACAATTATGGACCACACAAATTGTCGATGCAATCACAACCATACAAAATTGTCGGCACAATCTCGACCGTTTAAATAAAAAAAATCTAAAAAACCCTAAATTTATGCCTACCGGGAATTTCGAATGATTTGAAATTCTCGGTATCAAACTGTAATTTTACAAAAAATCAGTTTTCTGGCAATATACCGGGAATTTGAAAAATGAACTACCGAAAATTTCATCACATGCCGAAAATTTCATTATGCCTACTGGGAATTTGTTTTGGAAAATTATATGTAAAAATTTTAGAAAGATTCTTGTCATTTTGAAAATTTGGGGAGGTGTTAGGTACGAATGTGGCAGGTAAATTCCTCTCGAATTCATTTTATTTAGTTTTGGCTCGAATTACTTTCATCATTCTCATACTCATATATTTAATTATACTAAAATATGTTAAATTATGCATTTATTTTATGACAAAAAAATATGCTTTTAAGAATATAATCTTAAAATTCATGAATTCAATTATTTTATAATTTAATTTTAGTAATATAAAAAAAATATTATTTTAGCTTAAACATAATTTTAATATTTTTTATAAGCATAATTGGTGTTACAATAAAAAAAATTAGCTTTTTTTATATTTATTTTTAAACTAGCTTGTTTTTATATGCCTAAATTTTTATTTTCGGTTTTATTTTAGTTTTTTTTTAACATGAATTGAAATAAAATATATTTGATTTAAATTGTCACACACAAAAAAGACATAATTTTAATATATATTTCTATAAGTATAATTGACGTTAAATAAATCACTAAACTAAATAGTAGTGATTGACACTGAACTTAGTAAAAATGACCCTGATTCGATTACCGTAACTACAATTAAATGGAGGCAGTGGTATCGATTACCGTAACTACAATTAAATGGAGGCAGTAGTAATTGACACTAAACTTAGTAAGAATGACCCTGATTCGATTACCGTAACTACGATTGAATGGAGACTAGAACCACTTGATGTCAGATTTAACCGCCGCATCAATTAATTGATTCAATGGACCGAATACTATGGTGAAAAAAAAATTGTTTATTATACAATAAATACATAATTCTATACATATTTTAGTATATATAAAATATGTCTAACTAGCAAGGATACCATGATTAAAGTAATTGGAGTCAATTAAATAAAATGAATTGGACCATCTCAACCTAATTTAAAAATGAATAATTTTTTTTTTCTTTTGGATGTCACATCTTTTCTTCGTGTTTCATAGTACCTCTTCCTAATTCGAAAAATTAGATTTGATAAATTAGTCGGTACAGTTGCACATACAGTACATACCCAATTTATTTAACTAACAAAAATTTCCAATGTTCATAAAAAACAGATTAAAATTCCCATGTTTGTAAAAAGTTGAAATCACTTATCTTTTGTACATAAATATAACATTTCTTTCATTCATAAACATATGAAATTGGTTTTCAAAGGTTCATCAAACATCAAAATAAACCTGTAACAACATATTTTTTTGTCATTACTACTTGAGATGAAATCAAAACAATTGAAGAAAAAAATTGATGTGGATGCTTAATGAAAGACTAATGTAGATCACATTCACATATATCTTTGAAGAGCAAAATAACATGTTGGATCCTCTATACTTGAATTTTACAATGCAGTCAACTGTAGAACTTTAAACTAAAGTAGCAAAATTATTTTAGTCGAACAGCACAGTGAAGCCGGTAGTAGAGGATTTGGTTTCTGGTTCTTAACCACCATTACAAAAAACAAAAGAATTGACATTGATAGAAAATTATGCCAATGTGATTAGTAATTGGCAGAAAACTATGACATGAAGGACCCCTTTGTACAAAATTGAAGAATATTCAAAGGGTGGAAACGCGTTAAATTATATACCTCATTTGCTTATTCCAGACAACAATTCCAAGCTATCAACATTACTTTCTTTATTTTGATCAACTACCGGAGGAGGAGATGAATGCTTCTCGTACTCAACAGCGAATTTTCGTTGTAAAGGCCGCTTCTTGTACTCAACAGCCAATTTCAGTCGTAAAGGCCGGCCTTGAACCTCCTGAAAAACATTATGTTATATGGTACATACAAAGAAAGTTGTTACATAGTTAGATTGAAATATCACAAGATGAACAAAAGTTGCAAAATTAATAATCACCAAAACTCGTTCGTACCACGCCGTTCATAGCATTCAAAGCAGCCTCTACATTCTCAGCAGTTTCGAACGAAACGAACCCATATCCGCGAGATCTTCCAGTGTTCCTTTCATAAATAACCTTGGCACTCAGTAAGCCTTGCTGCTTGGCAAAGGCTTCTCTAAGAACCTGAGAAGTCATATCCCAACCGAGGTTTCCAGCATAGATCATGTGAGGGCTGTCTACATAACCTCTATAGTTTGAGCCCCTTTTTGCCTTTTTTCCTACCCTGGGCACTTCTGGGAAGTTTACCTTAAGAACCTTACCTCCAATATTCTGTTCACCATCATAGCCATTGCCATTAGAATTGAGTTATGATCGTTTGTTCAATGCAGTAAACAGTAGAGTTGCAATTGAACAATTTATTGGTTTAGATTGACATATTTGAGCTTATCTACTAACTACATGTCCATAAGATGTTTTCAATTTCATAAGTTTTTCATGATAGCATATGAAAACAGTCTATAGCTTATATTAAAAAGTTTAACTTTATTTTGATTTTAGTTATAGAAATAGCTTATAGATAAACACTTGTTATAAGTGCTTAATTAAGTCATTTATCCAAACAGGGCCTGATTTCTACTCAAAATGATAATAAGACAAGAAATGTGAAATCCAACCAAGACTTACAGTGCCCTCAAACCTTCGAATTGCTTCTTCAGCTTCCTCCACGCTCCCCATCGTAACAAATGCAAATTGTCTACTTCTATCCGTGATGTCATCGTACGCGATCTGCATAACTCAGACCAAACATAAAAAACACAGCTCAAAACAAAAATCACCCAAATAATCCATAAACAAAAAGATCTTAAATTTAACAACAGAAAGGATGAACTTGATTAAAATTTTGCAATTTCAGGGATTATTTTCAAATACTGATAGTAAAAGGACTAAAATGATAACGTTTTATAAACCTAATTTGGGTAACAATGATAAAAACTTTAGGAAAGTTCCAAACCTCTACAGACACAACATTTCCGGCTTCTGCAAAAAGTTGAGCTAATTGGGAAGACAACAGTGAAATTGGGAAGTTACCAACGAAGAGTCTCTTTGATTGCGGCAAATTTGGGTCTGGATTTTGCAAGGTTTTAGGTTCTGTTTCAGGATCATTTTCTTCTTGGGTGAATTCGAATTGTTGGAAGGAAAATGAAGGTGGGTGAAGAGGGTGGAGTTTGAGAGAAGGGTTGAAAATTTGGGGATTTAGAAGGATGGGTTTTGAGGGTATGGTTGTTGTCGTGTGTGGAAAGTTAAGGGTGTGGGGAAGGGATGAATGGGTGAAGGAGAAGTTGAAGAGTTTGTGGTGGTAGATAAGGGAGGAAGCAGTGATTGCACCAGCCATGGATAGGTTTGCTACGTTAAAAAATTTGTAGAGCAAAAATCCTTTTTGTTTTTGATATATAGAAGTTTTGTTTGTAATTTTGATTGTACTATTGTATTTAAATTTGGTTAGATGTTAATAATTTTTAATAGGGTGACAAACAGATATGTCTTTTCTGTTTAGATGTCTTATGGAAAAATCTTAAAAAACGGAGTGATTATAGTTGAAGATGCGAGGTTAAAGCCTAGATTCATCGTATAAAAAGTGAAGAAAAAACGGGATAAATCTATTGGCACCGCACCTTTTAATTCTAAAAATGTTAAAATTAATATAAATGTTTGTGTCCGTAAAAGTTAATGAAGAAAATGGAACGGAATAGGTCAGACAAATTAGAGTGAAATTCTGGAAGCAGATGTGAGATGTCGAGTGAGATGTTACAACACTAATATCTGACATATTCAAGTATGAACAAGTTAAATAAATAAAAACAACTGTAAAAAACACAAGCAATTGTTAATCCAGTTCGGTGCGAACACACCTACTCTGAGGGTTACCAAGCCAGGGAGGAAATCCACTATTAGTAGTATCAATTCAGAGTTAAACCACTCATTTTATCCTCTTCACTTAATCACTACTCAATGCAACTTCTATCTAAGAACTCTTAGATAAGAGACACCTCTCACTCCCCCTCAATCACAGCAGTGATAATAAACTAACAACCAAGCACTAGAAGATACACTTCAAAGACAAATCTTGACCTTGCTTAAAAGCTTTAGTCAAGTACAAATCACTCTTGCTTAAAAGCTTTAAGCGGACAACTTATAACTCAAAAACCCTAGTCCAAAACAATTATCAACATGATAGTTGTTTGGCTCACAAGAAAACTAAGACACGCGTAAAAATCCTTATACCAATAACACTCTTCAACGCCTTATTTTATGTATCTTCAAATAGGGTTTTGCAGTCTTTTTGTAGAGGAAGAAACGTGGGTGTGGGCATGCTGCATAAGTGAATCAGTTTTAACCTAATAAAACTAATTTCTAAAATAAATGAACAAAGATAGCAACCAATAAAATATTCTAAAACGAACAAATCAGTTGAATCACAACCTTCTAAATAAAGCGCCTAATAATTCTCAACAAAAGCATTCAAATGAATTATTGAATATGCGCGCAAGATTAAAATAGTCGGTTAGGTCTTCAGCACCAGACAGAGATGTCATGATATTAGTCTTGACATCCTGATAAAACATCCAACACACATAAACTTTCACACCTACAGATTTCTTAAACAACATGTCATAATATCAAGCATGACATTAGAACACATAACTTGTTTTACCATAAAATGCTGCCAATCTACAACATCTACAAACTCCCCCTTTGACAAATTTTTGGCTAAATAAATTCAAGCATCTATCAGAGAACAACCAATAGAAGAAACACAAATGAAAGATTAACAATCTCCCCCTCAACACAACTTGTATCAGAGTACATCTAATAGAAACATAAATGAGAGAGATTAAACTCCTCCTCAACACAACCTGTAGAGCCTGTAAAGCAATCCTGCAAACTAAGGCAGAACAAACCAGTATAAATAGATAAGCCTATATATCATATATTTAACTATCTCCCCTTTTTAGCTAGAAATAGAGACAAAATAATAAACTATCATAGAACCAAAGGAGTGCTAGTACAAAAGCTCATAAAGAGCATAAATCCAAAGAAAACATCAGAAAACTAAAAATCCAAAACAACCTGAAGTTACACCAAGGCCTTCAAAGGCCATTCAAACACAAATATAAAAAAGAAAACCATAAAAACTTCATCAGAACCAGATTCCTCATCATACAAACATAGTCATCCAAAAACAGGTTATTCCTCATCAGAACCATATTGATTAGAGTCATCTCCAACACTAGCACCTTCTCCCTCACTTTCATGATCACCATCTGAACCATCAGAACTTTCACCATTCTTCTCAGAGATTTCTTCAGCACCATCATTTGATTTCTCAGCTTCCATATCTCATTTCTCATCATCAGTGACATCCTTCTCCAGCATACTAATCATCTTCTCAAATTTCATTTTTCTTGTTTCCAGCTCTTTACAAGCCTCCTTGAGCTCATTAATAATAATAACTTTGTGAATATGCTTGTTGTTATTGGATGTCCCATCAGATGTCACAGCAATGTCAGTGACATGCGTTCCCTGAAACAACTTGTAATGAAAGGAAAATGCACTTTCTCTTTTACAAGCAATATCAGACTCAGTTAGTATAGCAGGGCACTGATCCAGGATGATCCCACAAATAAGAGAAGGGAAAGCTATTGGTAATTTGATTGTCAAAGTGTTAGACGATAGCGCGAATCTAGAAAGGGGGTTGAATAGATCCCTTTTTCAAAATTTACTTTTCAAAAATTAATTGAAAATGTATTGCAGAAGTTTCCCGGAAAATCGTCTAATAAAAATTGAAGTCACCGGAGATCGGATATACGCTTTAAACCAAATGGGAATAGAATGTTGACAAGATGAATTAATACAACACAAAAGATTCACTTGATAACACCACAATTAATAAACTACTCTTAACAATGATATAGAGAAAGAAAATAAGCACAAACTAATTGATTTTGTGTGGTTTGACTTTTTGACAAACACTTGGTGTGCAATACACTAAGTGTGATTTTGTTGTATCAAGTAATGCAGAATTTTTAACAAAGTAGCTGTCACTTTTGAGTGCAACAATTTGTCAAACACCTTGAGTGCACTACTTAGACACACCAGAATTTTTAGAACACACAAAATCAAAGTATGCAAAAGTAAAAGGCGAGAATAGTAAAGAACACAAGGAATTTGTTTAGGCAGTTCCTTCGTCGTCCTCGCTCGAAGTACTCTGCCCCCAATTCACAATCGAATTGGGAAATTTTATTAAAATTGCAATTGTTTTACAAGAAGAAAATAAATAAACCAACAAACCAATCCATGTTGAATGTGCTATCAAATCTTCTTCTTGTCCCTTGATTCAAAGTCGAATCAAGACCTCCACGCGTGTCGAGAAAGCCTCCGGTTAATTGTTCCCTTCTTGCAAGGATATACGATCCTTCAAACTTTGAGCACGGCTGAGTTTCTTCAACAATTGTGAACCCACAAAGATCTTCGCAATCCTCTATTTACCGTGATATGAAAGAACGATCCACTTGATCTTCAATATACCTCACTCGGCTGAATGTACGAACGATGGTTGTATGCAAAAACCCCTCAAACCTTCTGTGATCTTGGAGGAGAAAACCCTTCAGATTTTTCCAAGAAAAACCCACACTCTCAAAACCCAATCTGAAATCTCTAATTCACGATTGAACGTTATCTTCGAAACTAACACCTTAATCAACAAAGATTATTGTGTGTGATTGTTGATGGATGCAAGGAAGAAGAAGATGGAGATAGAAGTGTGTATATCTTTCACTTTTCTTGTTGACCTCTCGAAAGAAATACAAGCAGCTATTTATAATGGTTAGTTTATGACAGAAAAATATAAAGCAAGATTTAATAAAAAAATTGACAGTTACAGGAATGAGCCTGCTCAAATCAGCAAATGAGCCGGCTAGAAATGGGGGGAAGGCAGCTTGTTGAGACCCGCACACATTTGGGAGAAAACAATTAAATGAGTCGGCTCATGAGGGGTTTTGAGCCGGCTCATACATACCCAATGAGCCGGCCAAAATTTGACCTCAGGCAGCCTATTGGGACCCGCGAGGATTGAGCACAAAATACACTGAATGAGTCGGCTCATGGTGGAATTTGAGTCGGCTCATTCAGTTCATTTTTACAAAAATGATATTTCTTCTTTTTTCCTTGTGAACCAAGCACTCATTCAATCATGCCAAGTTTTTAACACATTCAAAATCCATGTCATGTCTCCCAAACTCCCTTTTTTTATGATGGCAAAAACATGATGAATTAGTCACCATATGTTGCTAAGCTCCCCCTGAATGTATGCCAACAAACACGATCTATTCTATGCTTTCAATATCATCTCCCCCTTTGACAACATCAAAAAGAAAAATATATTCATGAGTAACCAAAAACAAATATCATGCTAAGCATATGTTCAAGATGAGATACCAATTGCAATAATCGCACGCATTCACAAACACACAATTTGGAAGAACGTGAAAAACATATTCGAAAATAAACAAATGCTAAATAAGAAGCAGTCAAATGATAGAGATATGAATTCATACATAATCAAACCATTATCCATTTTCCATAACAAACCATAAGGAAACTACATTAACAACAACACCAAAAACAAAAACAAAAGAAATGAAATGGGATGCAATGATTCTCTAAATGTTGGGGATCACGATCCCGATTGGATGGATAACGTCGATGGTAAGTGATAGGCTGAGAGTCATCCATATCAGCTTCGGTAAATTGAAGGAAATTGCTATTGATGGAGTTAAACGCGATATCTTGGGCGGCCAAATGAGCTTGCAATTCTGTATACCGAGTGCTCTGAACGGAAACATAAGCAGCAAACTCCTTATCTTGTTCATTTAATCGCCTTTCCAATTCCGAGTATCTTTCAGTTTGAGTTGTGTAATAAGCTTCTTGCTGAAGTTGGATATTCTGAAGCAAAGACATGATGCTAGACAAATCATCTTGTTGAGGTTGAGATAGAGGAGGAGATGGAGGGGAAAATCGAGTAGCCGTGATGGTCCAGCCCGTGTATTGTCACTCACCCCATCCTTGATTTGCATAGGATGCAAAATCATTAGATGGAATACCATTCCACCCTTCATTGTCAGTGGGTAATTCATCATTTGGAACATTCCCTTCATTTTGATCCTCAAGATCGTCGCCTTCAGAATTTTCTTCCAACTCATGATTAAAATCACCTCTTAAAAGATATCTATATTGTTTCTCCTTAGGATCCCATATGTGACCCATAAGACTCAGTGTCTTTTGTTGAAACCAATTTGTGTCAGATACGGAAACCATAGGTAAGTCGTTACCAACAATTTCTGCTTTGTTAATAATAGCCTGAATAATTGATGGATAGGCAAGAGCAACTCCTTTCTTTTCCTTTAGAGCAAATATACGACTAGCGAAATAATGTGGCCAGTTAACTTTTACCTTATTCCGGAGAATGTAGATCAAGTGAACTTCAACCATATCAATGCGGGAAAAGCCTCCTTTATTTGGACATAAATTGTGTGATACTATCCAATGAAGAATGCGATCCAACGGCTTAACCTTTCCAGTGGTGGTTGAATTTGGAAACAAGTCAGAATTGACAACTGAGTCAGAGAATGGGTCTTTAAGCATACCATTTAATTCTGAACGAAATATATAGTTCTCCACTTGAGATGAATTAGTCATCAAGATGATAGCTTCCTCAGGATCAATGCGAAATAAGTCTTTCCAAACTTGAGCATTTACAGCAAACATTCTAGTGCCCATGCGAAAATTAAACTCAAATCCTTTAAATGTCCCTACCAGTCCAGCATAAAACATCCTTACTAAATCCTCGTTATAATTTTTATGACAATAGAGAAAAGGGTTGATACCATGAAAATCTATTAGTTCAACAATGTGAGGAATATGCATCGGATTGGTTGTCGTTCTGGAGTACACATATTGAGGAACAATTTTCCTATTCTTGAACTTTTTATTGTAAACTTCAACCAAATCAGATGGAAGAAGAGATAAAGTGTTTACTGGTAGAGAGGATTGTGATGAAGAACCCCGTGACCTTTTTCCTGTAGCTCTTGAAGCCATTGTTGAGGATGATGAAGAGATTTGAGACTTTGAGTGAGAAATTGGGGTTTAGGGTTTGTTGAGACAATTGAGATAATATGAATTGATAATGAGATGAAAATGTGATTTTAATGATTAGAATTCATAAACAAATTTAAATGAAAGTCAAAAAGTGGTATGAGGCAATTAATGTGCCGACCTAGGGGCATGGGATGCAGACAGCGCGTCTTTTCAAGACAGTCAAATGTCATATGAAACGACAATGAGCTGGCTCAAAACTGACAGTGAGTCGGCTCAAATCAAATTTGAAATGAGTTGGCTCAAGCAGCAAGGAGGTCGACTCATAAGGTTCAATGAGTCGACTCGTGAGTCGGCCTGTTGGGACCCGACAATTTTGAATGAACTTTTTCCCTAAAATGCACTTAAAACACATCAAATCATTATAATATCACCTTATATGTTGATCAAATGACATACAACCACTTATAACCAAAAGAAAGTGAGGGATAAATAAAATCACGAACACAAGTATAGACACACCATACATATTATATACCATGGATGAATAGAGAAAATCAAAGATCAACGAAATGATTAGAGATAAACTAAGTTTAGAAGGATATTACCTCTAGTGTATATGAAAATGAAGGAAAATAATACTACACTAAAAGAGAAGTTAGTGACAAGATAAGGTAAGCCAAACAATAATATATGACAATTCAATGATCATCAAGATCGATCTGAAATGTTAAGAACACCAACTTCCCTACAAATATGAAAGAAAGGTTCGATAGCAAGTGGTTTTGTAAAAATGTCAGCAAGTTGATTCAAACTTTCAACATGCTCAAACACCACATCACCTTTCTCTACATGATCCCTAAGAAAATGATGTCTTATTTCAATATGCTTAGTGCGGGAATGAAGTATCAGATTTTTGGTAAGATTGATTGCATTAGTGTTGTCACACAAAATTGGAATTTGTTTAAGAGTAATATTGAAGTCAAGTAATTGTTGTTTTAGCCATAGAATTTGGGCACAACAATTTCCGGCCGCAATATATTCTGCCTCCGCAGTTGACAAAGCAACTGAAACTTGCTTTTTGCCATGCCAACTAACAAGAGAGTTTGAAAAAAAATGGCAAGTTCCACTAGTGCTTTTCCTATCCACTTTGTAACCGACAAAGTTGTAATCGGAAAAACCTACGAAGGAGAAATCACTACCCTTAGGATACCATATACCAGACTTAGAAGTACCACAAAGGTACCTAAGTATGCGTTTAACTAATTTTAAGTGTGATTCCTTAGGGCACGATTGAAATCTAGCACACATACACACACTAAACATAATATCTGGACGCGATGCGGTAATATAAAGAAGGGATCTGATCATACCTCGATACCTTTTTATACCCACATCCTTACCATTTTCATCACGATCAAGACTAGCAGTAGTAGGCATTGGTGTATCAATGGGCTTGGAATTTGTCGTATCAAACCTTTTGAGTAGCTCATTGCAATACTTTGTTTGACTTATGAATGTCCCATCTTCAAGTTGTCTAATTTGGAGTCCGAGGAAAAAGTTATGCTCCCCCATCATACTCATATCAAATTCACCTTGCATGGAACTTGAAAATTCTTTGACTAACTTCATATTAGTAGATCCAAAAATACTTTCATTTACATATACTTGAACTAATATAGAGTGATTTCCTTCTCGTTTAATAAAGAGTGTAGTGTTAACTTTTCCTCTTGAAAAACCTTGATTGATAAAAAATTTACTTAGGCGCTCATACCAAGCTCTAGGAGCTTGTTTGAGACCATACAAATCACGTTTAAGCTTGTATACATGATTTGGTTTTTCATCGTTTTCAAATCTGGGAGGTTGACACACATACACCTCTTCATTTATATATCCATTAAGGAAGGCACTCTTAACATCCATTTGATATAATTTGAAATTCTGTGAACATGCAAATGCAAGTAGAAGACGTATAGCCTCGAGGCGAGCAACAGGAGCATAAGTTTCCTCATAGTCTATGCCTTCCTCTTGGTTATACCCTTGAGCAACAAGACGGGCCTTGTTGCGAATGATGATACCGTTTTCATCCAACTTGTTCCTAAATACCCATTTAGTGCCAATCACTCGATGATCTCGCGGAGGTGGAATAAGGTCCAAGACCTCATTTCCTTTAAACTAATTTAGTTCATCTTGCATGGCTAGAAACCAATTTCATCGAGTAAGGCCTCTTTGGTGTTTTAGGCTCAATTTGAGAGATAAAAGCATGATAAAAACAAAATTTACTTATTCTTGATCGAGTGATAACACCCTTTGAGATATCTCCTATAATTTTGTCGACGGGATGGTCTTTTGATGTTTTCCATTCCAATGGTAGATCATTTTGGATAGATGCTTGATCTTCCTCTTTGAGACTAGACTCCTTAGCCGACTCCTTACAATCAATATCTGGAAAGGGTTCCACACGAGACATATCTTGGTCTTTAGCAATCTCTTCTGAAGATGCACTTTCACCAATAACAACACTACCTTTTCCGACAACTTTCGGATAAGATTCATCAAAAGATACATGCACGGATTCTTCAATAATAAGCAGCCTTTTATTGTATACTCTATATGCTTTGCTTGAATTTGAGTATCCAAGAAAGATACCCTCATCTGCCTTTGAATCAAATTTACCAAGGTTTTCTTTTCCATTATTTAGCACAAAACATTTGCAACCAAAAACATGAAGGTGTGACACATTTGGTTTTCTTCCGTTTAAAAGTTCATAGGGCATTTTATTTAGTATAGGTTGAATAGTGATCCTATTCAACACATAGCATGTGGTGCTAATAGTATTGGCCCAAAAGTATTTAGGAAGACCACTATCATTGATCATAGTTCTTCCCAACTCCTCTAACAAACGATTTTTACGTTCCACAATGCCATTTTGTTGTAGAGTTCTAGGAGAGGAAAAATTATGTTCAATGCCATGTTTCTCACAAAATTTTTCAAAAAGATGATTTTCAAACTCACCTCTATGATCACTTCTAATTGTTACAATGTTTGTGCCAAGTTTGTTTTGAGATAATTTGGCGAAAGTTTCAAATGCCGAAAAAGTATCACTTTTACTAGCTAAGAAGATTGTCCAACAAAATCTCGAGTAGTCGTCAACAATAACAAAACCATAATAGTTTCCTCATATACTCTTGATTCTCGAAGGACCAAAAAGATCCATGTGTAGAAGTTCAAGAGTTCTATATGTAGAAACTATTTTTTTTATTTAAAAGATATTTTTGTTTGCTTTCCCATTTGACAAGCATCACAAAGATGATCCTTAGTGAACTTTATGTTTGGCAAACCAACTACTAAGTTTTTGGAAACAATCTTATTTAGCAAGTCGAAGTTGATATGTGCTAAACGTCTATGCCAAAGCTAAGAGTCTTCACTTTTGGAGATTAGACATTTAGGATCACTCATGGACATCAAATTCAAATCAAGCATGTATACATTGTTAACCCTTAAGCCTTTAAACATATCCTCTTTATTATCATTATGTTCAATTATGCAACCTTCTTTAGCAAATGAGACTTTATATCCCTTGTCACACAATTGACTAATGTTAATGAGATTATGCTTAAGACCTTTTACTAAGAGGACATTAGAGATAGATGTAGAAGAGGGATTACCTAAACTACCTTTGCCGAGTATATCTCCCTTGTTGTTATCACCATAGGTAACAAATCCCTTCTTCTTAGCCACGAAGTCATAGAATAAGGAAATGTCACCCGTCATGTGTCTTGAGCACCCATTATCTAGAAACCAACGTTTCTCCGTAGCCTAAAGACACTCCACCTATATGATTAGACAAGATAAAGAGGTACCCAATTTTCATTGGGTCCTATAGTGTAAGTGAAAATTTGGTTGCATTTGGGCAACCATTGACAAATGCCTTTAGGAACCAAGTATCTCCTAAACCGGCATTTAGCAATCGTATGACCTTCTTTGCAACAATAGTGACATTTCAAGAATGGTTTAGAATCACATTTACTATCTTGATCCTTCACAACATAAGTATACCTTTGATATGGGTTGTTCATTGATTCTCTAAAGTTTGAACGATCAATAGTAAAGGTTATCTTAGGTTGCGATAACTTGTCTAATTTGTCTTGAAGTCTTTTAACTTCTTTTTGCCAAATGCAACACGCTTCTCAACTATAAAAGGTATGCCATTCTCGCATTTTGATTATCTGATACCTTTTTCTCTAAATATGTAAAAATTTGTTTATCGGATGCAATGCACTTAAAAGCTTCTTTATCCTCTTGATGGAGAACTCTAAAAGTACTAAGTAGATCATTATAAGACAATTTTTCAACATTATCATATTTAGCATGTTTTACCTCTTTCTTGCCTTTCTTATGAGCCATGAGGAAAAGATTTACTTTCTCTTCCTCATCACTTGAGCTTGCCTTGCTAGAAGATTCACTATCACTTTCCCACACAATATATGCTCTTCTATTTTTGTTACCTTTCCTTTGATGCTTATCTTTAGCTTTGTCTTTCTTTAGCATTGGACAATCTGGTTTGTAGTGACCCGGTTTTCCACAATTGTAGCATGATCCTTTACCTTTCGTACTTTTAATAGATTCTTGATTGGAAGGGTTAGATTTCCTTCGATAGTTGATGAGACGCTCATCCGAATGAGATATTTCATTCTTTCGAAGATTCCGATTGTATCTTCGAATAAACAAACTCATATCTTCATTTGATTCATCGTCTTCATCACTTGAATCACTCTCACTATCTTTATTGGTGGAAGATTTTTAGGAAGAAGCCTTTAAAGCACTAGACTTTTTCTTCTTCTATGATCCTTATGCTTCTCGTTCTTTTCTTTCTTTTCGTTATCTTCATGCTCATGTAAATTTAAGAGCTCTTGTTCATGCTCTTGTAGCTTTCCAATAAGTGTAGTCAAATCCAAGGTCCTTACATCATTGGCTTCTTTGATTGCCGTAACTTTTGGAAACCATTCCCTAGTAAGACATCTTAAGATTTTGTTAGTAACTACATCATTAGGAGTAGTTTTACCAAGAGTGGTTAAACGATTCGTCAGGTGAGAGAACCTTTTTCCCATTCCACCAATGGTTTCCCCTTGGCTCATGTGAAATCGATCAAACTCTTAGTCGTAGTATGATGAGAAACTCGAAAATATTCATCCGCTCCCAAAGAAGTTATAAGCATATTTCGAGCTTTCCAATCATAGCTATATTTCTTTTCATCATTCTCGTCCCATTGTGCTTCAGGTTTTTCAATTTGGCGTTATTCGGACCGACCATAATTATTTGAAAATGGTCGTCTTGAATAACTTTCCAAATTTTTCTATCAACAGAGTTGATATGAATGCGCATACAATCCTTCCAGTGACTATAGTTTTCTCCGGTAAAAACTTGAGCTCTATTGTATGCTCCCGTTGGATCATTGTCCATTTTCCAATAAGTTGTATGTGAAGCACTAGATGAACTGGTGCTCTTGATACCACTTGTTAGACGATAGTGCGGATCTAGAAGGGGGTTGAATAAATCCCTTTTTCAAAATTTACTTTTCAAAAATTAATTGAAAATGTATTACGGAAGTTTCCCGGAAAATCGTCTAATAAAAATTGAAGTCACCGAAGATCGGATATACGCTTTAAACCAAATGGAAATAGAATGTTGACAAGATGAGTTAATACAACACAAAATATTCACTTGATAACACCATAATTGATAAACTACTCTTAACAATGATATAGAGAAAGAAAATAAGCACAAACTAATTGATTTTGTGTGGTTTAACTTTTTAACAAACACTTGGTGTGCAATACACTAAGTGTGATTTTGTTGTATCAAGTAATGCAGATTTTTTCACAAAGTAGTTTTCACTTTTGAGTGCAATAATTTGTCAAACACCTTGAGGTGGGTTATTCTTAGTCCCACGAGAAGCATCCGTAAAGACTTTAGTGAGTGTTATATCGAGCCCTCCATAACGTCTTGAGTAAGTCTTGAGGTGGGTTTCCCTTAGTCCCACGGGAAGCATCCGTAAAGACTTAAGGTAGATGTTCCACTCATTTTACATTGAGATTAGGCATGGCCTTTGTCCCTTTTGTTTTGTTTTCTTATGAGAAGTGGACAAAGACTTGTGAATGATAAAATTTAACCCTTAGAGCCGAGAGAACTTTAAGATAGGGAACTTACTGAGATGTTTTATCTCACCCCATGTTGATGTTGTTATTTCAGGTACTTCAGGTTCCGCAAAGGGTAAAGATAAGGCAACTTGATTATCTCTGCTTGTTTGATGGTTTTTTTCCGCTGTGGACTTTTGAGATCTCCGGATCTAGTTTTTAGACTTTTATTTTTTGAACATCTTGTATTATTTATAGCCTTTTGTATTAGTACTTTATGTTGTAGTGGCTATATTTATGCAATGTGTTACTAAGAACTTGTTGTATTTCAGTACCAAACTTAAATTTATATATGAAAAATATGCTTTGATGTATGTCTTTTATAAATGGGTATTACAATAGTTCACTTGATATGTGGCTAATCTGGAAAGTAATTGACATTTAAGTGATGTGTGTCATGGGATTCCACAAATCTCACAATTTGGAGTTACGGCAGCTGCGGTGGTTGGTGGTATTATGGTCAAGTTATCGATTTTCTGAACTATGGCATCCATCTTTGCATTTACGTGATCGAAACTATTCACTTCATACATTCCTCCTTTAGTATGGTTCTTCTCTACAGGTGTTCTTTCTCCACCCCATTGGCAATGGTTCTTAGCCATGTTTTCAATGAGGTTATAGGCTTCTTCGTAATGTTTATCCATAAGGGCACCGCCCGCAGCAGCGTCTAACGTCATCCTAGTGTTGTATAGAAGTCCATTATAGAAGGTTATGATGGTTACCCAATTTTCAAACCCATGGTGTGGACATAATCTTAACAGGTCCTTGTATCTTTCCCAAACTTCATAAAGTGATTCGACATCTTTCTGTCGAAATCTATTAATTTGAGCTCTCGGCATAGCTGTTTTGCTTGGGGGGAAATAACGAGATAAGAAAACTTTCTTTAGTTCTGCCCATGTTGTGACAGAGTTGGCTGGTAACAATTGTAACCAGGCCCAAGCTATATCTCTTAAATAGAACGAAAAGAGTCTTAGTCTAATTGCGTCTTGGGTTACACCATTTTCTTTCACAGTATCTGTATATTGTACGAATCTTGTCAGGTGTTCATTTGGATCGTCCGTCGGATTTCCAGAAAACTGGTTCTGTTGTAGAGCTTGCAGCAGTGAAGGTTTGATTTCAAAATCATGTCGGGTTATGGCTGGTGCGACAATACTGTTGTGTGGTTCTTGTTGGTTAGGATTCACATAGGACTTAAGTGAACAAGGTGGTCCTCCATTTTCTTCAGCCATGATAGGTTCTTCAACTGGTTCTGGTATAATAATTTCAGGAATAAGGGTTTCGTTGGGTTCGGTTCGGCGTCTCGAACTTAAGAAACGTTCTACTTCGTCGATCAGGGGTTCTAAGTCTTCGCCTCGGGAGCGAGTATTGCGCATACAATCAACAAAGAATAGGTAAATTTTTTGCCTTAGCCTAGACGGTGCAACAACTTAATTCTCTATTGACTAAATCTAAGTCCCCGACAACGGCGCCAAAAACTTGGTCGCGACTTCCTGAGTCTAACGGTTACTAACATCAAGTGCACAATCTATCGCGTAGTAATAAAAGATATTGATCTCACAGAGACTCGATAATCAACCTAGTGTTATTGGGTGTTGCTATGTTTAGCTAAGGCGAGCGATGTTTTTGGTTTTAAAGGATTAGGAATTAATTAAATTAAATTAATGATATAAATTATCGATATGTAATTGATTTCGCCTTCGAGAATTCAATAGAGGGTCGACTTGTTAAGGTTTATTAAGTTATCTTTTCGTAGAAACTTTTGGTTTAAAAGTCTTCGACTCACACTCTTGTGGTCTTGCCTATTACTATACTCCTAAGTTAATTGAGCGCTCTCGCTGTGTCAATTCAAGTTATAAATACTTTTTGGAAACCTAAGGGCTCTAATAGGTTTTAAAGCGCTTCCGTTGTGTTTAAAACTAATGCTCGATTTCAGCTATCTGATTATAATCTCACACTCTCGTGGTCTTAATCCTAATCTTTAGTAATCTCTTACTCTCGTAACGAAAGTTAATTAAAACAATAAATTGAAACCAGATTATAACTTAATTTAGGGTTTTAGCCTAATTCTATCGAATTCGTTTCGGTTTACACAATTACATATTGATTAACAATTTAGCTAGACATATTAAATAAAGAAAGGTAGAAGAAGATGAAATGCATAATATAAATAAATGCGATAATAAATAAACGAGCATTAAAATCAGAAACCTGGTTGCAATATCCTTGATCAACCAAACTTCGAAACTTGAAACGAATACAATAATGTAGTGGCTGGAAACAATAAAAATTGTGATAGTTTCCTAATGGCGGAAACTGTCACTAAGGTTTGGTAAAGAAAATAAAAATAAATGAATACTGAATAATAAAAGAGAACTTAGAACGAAATAAAAAATGGCAGCAATTGGACGTAAATGAAGCTCTCCCGTTGCAATGGCAGAGACCTCTATTTATAAGCATCGAGGTATGGTTTATTGAGAAATAATAGGCTTGGACTCCGACTGGGCTTGAGACTGAGTTATATAGAATAAGTTAACTAAGGTGAGGAAACTTCTCAGCGTGAACGAAAAAATATCGTTTAATTTTGACTTATGTTTTGTCTGATACAGCTTTTACGTTTCTGCGTAATTAATTGACACAAACGTTTAATAATTGAGACGACCAACTCTTGCAATGAGACGATCAACTCAACTTTTGAGCGTTTTAACTTGAGACGGTCGTCTGGTGGTGGAGATGATCATTTGACAGTAAAAATGCAGAAATGCATTTTTTCTGTTGTTTTCCTTCTGTTTTGCCATGGTTTCTTGTTCTTAAAGTTTCCTTTTTCATTTTTGCCTCCAAATGATATGTCTAATCAAATGTCTACAAAACAAACACAATTCACACGTAATATTGTCCAAAACAAATAAATAAAAATATTTAAATAATCGGAAATCTCATTAAATAATCGATATGAATTCGAGTTATCAATGGGACTCATCAAGTCCATGTGCAACAACTCCAAAACTTTAGAGGTGGTAAGATGTTGAATCTTCGGATGTGACATCTTGGTTTGCTTGCCCACTTGACATTTACCACACACTATTCCATCATCAATCTGAAGCTTAGGAATTCCTCTTACAACATCCATAGATATAACTCTTTTCATCCCTCTTAGATGAAGATGACCCAGTTTTTGATGCCACAGTTTTTCCTCATCTTCTTTGGCTATGGAACACACAGATGAGTAACTAGGATCTTGATTAACCCATAGGTAACAATTATCTCTAGACCTGACTCCCATCATGATCACTTCCTTATCTTCATTTGTAACCACACACTCAGATTTGGTGAATTTGACATTAAACCCTTGATCACACAATTGGCTGATGCTGATAAGATTAACAGTCAATCCTTTTACAAGCAAAACACCATCAAGATTTGGAACTCCTGAGCATTCCAGTTTTCCAACACCTTTGATTTCTCCTTTTTCTCCATCACCAAAAGTCACATAGCTTGTAGAATGAGGTTTGATGTCAACCAACAAATTCTTTATTTTAATCATATGTCTAGAGCATCTACTATCAAAATATCAATCCTCTTTAGCTGATACTCTAAGAGAAGTATGAGTTATCAAGGAAACAACATTATAAACCCATTGCCGTTTCTTGATGATCATGTTTTATTTAGGTCTGAGCTGAGGATTATGATCAGGATACCCATAAAGTCTGTAACAGAAGGGTTTTATGTGACCAAATCTTCCACAGTGATGACATCTCCATCTTTGATATCTTCTCCTTTGATGATTTGATATTCCTTTACCCTGATATTGAGACATGGGTTTTGATATCTGATTTGAATCATCATACTTTAGTTCAGGTTGACTGCTACTTGAAGACATGTTTCTTGTATGTTCAAACCCTATACCGGATAGGTCTCCTACATTCTTTCCAATCTAAAGAATCTCATCCAGCGTTTTAGATCCATTGTTCAACATTCTGATTGATTTGGTCACTTGTTCAAGCTTGAAATTCAGCATGATGACTTCATTGTTTAAGTTGAATATTGTTGCTAGATGCTCTTTCTTTTCTGCCTCCAATTTTATTATGAGATTCTTTTGCTTCTCTCCTTCTTGCACCACTTGAGCACTTCTGAGACACGACTTTCTATAAGATGTTGCAAGTTCATAAAATGTTAATTTATCCTTCCTAGAATCATCATCAGAAATACATGTTCTTGTCAAAACAATGATGTGTTTAGTTGATTCCTCTTTAAAATCACTTTCAGAATCTCCATCAGACCATGAAACAGATATCCCTTTCTTTTGTTTCTTAAGATAAGTAGGGAATTCATCTCTAATGTGACTAAAACCCTCACATCCATGACATTGAACTCCTTTTCCTTGACTTGGCTTATCTTTAGGATTTGTCCTTCTGCTAGAATCATAGGATCTACTGATGTCAGATGAAGTGTTCCTGACATTAGGTCTTGAATTCACATTCATTTTTTTCATAATTTTGTTGAACTGTCTTCCAAGCATATCAAGAGCTTCTCTTAGGTTTTCCTCAATTTCCATCTCACATTCTTCTACTCCCTCTTCAGAATTAGAAACAAAAGCTATGCTTTTATTCGTCTTATCAGAGACATCACTGATCCTTATTTCAAATGTTTGAAGAGATCTAATGAGATCATCCACCTTCATATTGAATATGTCATGTGCTTTCTCTATAGCAGTAACCTTCATAGTATAACGGTAAAATCATGAGTGTAAGCTATTAGCTAACTTAACTCAAGGTAAACAGAGTCTCCACCACGCTTTTATTTTATTCCAAATGGAAAAGGGAAAAAGAGCGAATAAAACCTGATGAATCTAAAAGCAAAAAGCTAAAAGAATCAAACAGAGAACGGGTAAGGGGATAAGTTACAAATTGGGAAGGTTTTACGCACCCAAAATGTCCGTGGTACTCCGCGGGAGCCCTTTGAAATATTTACTGCTTTTTTTGGTTTGAAAATGGTTTGCTTGAAAAAAGATTGAAGAGATGAGAAGAGGAATGTTTTTTTAAGATTTTTGTGTTTGAAGAGACGATCGTCTCATGCCTACGTACCCACAAAGTGCAATGCGAGATCAAAACCCCGTAGTTCGTGGTACAAAATGTGAAAAGAAGAATGAGTTGAATTGATTTTAAAATGTAAAGATAAGTCGTCATTCTTTAGCGAATAATTCCGCTAGAAAGAATGAATCATATCTAAACATGAAAATGGAAAGAAAAGAAACGTGCACGAGGGCACAAAATCAATTGAATGAGTTTGAATGTTTTTTAAGTTTTGAGAAGAAAGTTTCGATATGCTTATGTGGTTTAGCATTTATTAAGAAATGAAATGAAAAGGTAAAAATCGCATGACCTAGGTCAAGGTTTGATTGCGAAAATGTTTGAAGTTTGAAAACAAAGAAGATTTGAAAATAAGAAGAAGATTTGAAAATAAGAAGAAGATTTGAAAATCTAAGAAGTGGAAGGAGATGAAGGGACTATCCTAAGACTTGAAAGTAAAAGTTAAAGGGAGAACAATCAAACCGTGTGGTGAACATTCTTTGAAACAAACGGATTTCCATCTTCATAAACAAGTGAACTTAATCGGAGCCAAAGTATTCAATCCATAATAGCTCAAGCAAGGGAATGATCCTAGAATCTAAGTCCAACTCCAAGTCCAATGCTAAGGATAGTAACCATAGTCCGAAATTAAAGTCACAAGTCTTTTTAAATGTTTAATCCTTTATTAATGTTTTTGTGTCCAAATGGACAAAAGAAAAATCACAAGCATAACAATATATACATAAACAATATGATGAATGATATAGTATAAGAAAAGCATAATAAAAGAGATAAGGAGCGAGAGATTGAAATAAAGAGGATAAGGTGCGAGAGATTGAATTAAAATGGTTAGTATATTAATATTATTATTATATTTACATAGAAATGGTATGATGAACTTAATCAAACACAACCACAAAAAGATAACTAAAATCGAGGCAACCGGATCCAAATGGATCTTATTCTGAATTCGGGACAAGTTTAGGTCTATGTTAAGCAATCGCCGAGTAATTTACGAAGTAATTACCCTACAAATGAGGCCGGCCACCACCAATTAAGGTGGAAAATATTTGTGCTAATACATGTTAGAGAAATGATATTATGAACCATTCTCCGAAAACATGTCGCACGAAAAGAAAAGGTAATGGTCTAATCTTAATCGAGATTTCACATTGGATTATAGAAGGCAACCTATCACGATCCCAAAGTATGGAGAATGATCCAAATGATCATTCATCCATAGATTTGAAATAATGAAGATTAAACATCTTCGAAAACCAATAATCGTCGAATCGGAGATCTCATCGACCAAAAAAAAGAAAAGGAGAAAGAAAAGTGAATTTAAAATTTATGATCCACCAAAAAACCAACAAAATGGAATAAAAATATTCCATTAAAAAAACCTAAAATATTTTTCCTCAAAGACCAAAAAATAAAAGAAAAACTATACAACTTTTTTATTTATAAAAAGTATAGAAACCAATTAACAAACACACAAAGTAAATGTATATATAAAAAAAAAGAAAAAAGAAAATAAGAAACGGGGGGTTGAAACGCAAGTTGAGAGGTGGAGATAATCATCGATCCAAATGGATCAAGCAGCCCAAACATAGAACAATTTATTAAACAAAAATATAATAAAAATTGTAAAAACAAAAGAACAAAAAGAAAAAGGGAACAAAAAAAACAAATCGCCCTCTTCTTCTTCACGCCTGAAATGAGAAACATAGGTCACAAAATCCATCACCTTCAAAAACAACAATCAAATGCTTCTTCAACGGAAATCACCGGAAAAAACAAATCCTCCTTCACTATGATGCCTCTCAACACCTCTTCTCTCTCAATCCCGACGCCATATACCTTCTCTTCTTCTTCTTCTCAAACCGCTTTCACAAAATTCGTTCGCCGTGCTTGTTGTTGTTGTTATCAATTCAGATTCGCAGGTTTGAAAGAGATTCGATGAAGGTGTATAAAGTTTGAAGAGATTTGGAGAATAGAAATTAAAAGGGATTTTCGAGTTTCAGAAATGGTGAGTTGGATTTTGGTGAAATTTATGAGGGTTTGGAATCACTGAATTGAAGCTTGAGTCTTATTTTTTGCAGGGTATTTGTGGGCTTTTCAAGCTTGTCAAATGAGAGAGTGGAGGGTTCAATTTATAGAAGATGAGGTGAGGAAATTGTTGCCGTTTCGTTGAGTCCTATTGCGTTTTGAGGGTCACGAAATTGGCGTGAGGTGTTCTTGCTGTTTTGGGCTGTGAACCTCGCGTTTCATGCTTTAATTTTCTGCGTTTTGATGTTGTTATTCGTGTGCAGGGCGTGATGTGAGGAAGGAGTGACTCGCAACTTACGTTTAATTCACAGCCTTGCTGCGTTTCAAGTGGGCTGAAGCTGCGTTTCATGTGATGCTTCCTACGTTTGCGTTTTAATTGTTTTCGGACTGCCGTTTTGGTGTGATGCTGTGTGCGGCTGAAGTTGGATGCATTGCGGCTTCGCTTGGCTTTGTTGCTGTTGTTGGCTAGTGTTGTGCAGGCTTGCGTTTTATGCTTACTCAGGTTGCGTTTTGATGTGAGCAAGTACGTTTCGGTGTTGTTTGAAGTGTATTCACGTGTATGCTTGTGTGTTTGGCTGGTGTGCGGTTTGCGATAGCTGGAAAAGGAGTGGGCCAACTGAACAAAAAGTTGTCTCAATTGATGGGCCTCTTTTTTTTTAATTATATTGTTTGTATGGATTGAATAGCAATTATAATAAAATTTGGATATTGGATGGTAAATAAAAAAACATATTTAGTAAATGAAATATTGACTATAGAATTTTGGATAAAAAAATGGATTAAAAGAAAAGATTATAAGAAATGAACAATAAAAAATGAATTGGGCCTATGGGCTAAAAAAAACAGAATTGGTAATGGAAAATAAAAAATAAAAGGGGATGGAATAATCAGGAATCGAAAAAAATGGTTAATGAATTAAATTTGGAAGAAAGAATTGAATTTGGAATAATGGAAATGATTATTGAAAAGGGAATACGGGTGAATAAATGGTTTAATCGAAAAATGAATAATGGAGATGAAAACTTGATTTTATCCCACAACCAATTTCTGTTTTTTTTTCACAAGCCACTTGATGAACACAGTCAATCTTAAACCACTGAATAAATCGCAACTTTGTCACCTAAGCCACAACCATTGTCTGAAATTTGCCTCGATTATTTGAATCCATGCTGAGGAAAATAAATCCTCAGATGAACTGCTGATAAACTGGTGAACTTGAAGACTCAAACCAAACTTCGCACAAAACACTGTCTGATAACTGATGCCTTTCACACACAACACAACTTGAACTTTTGAAAACACACTATCTGAGGAATAAACCCATGGCACACATAACATGCAGTCGAAACAATCTTTTGATAGTTTGACCATGATTAGGTCAAACGTCCATCTGAATCGAATCGTAACTGAACCAACGCATCTGAACTGAAATCACTGCCTTATCTTCGCAAACCTGCAACACAGCGAGAAGAAAAAGCAAACTGCAACATATTTTTGGCATTTTGGTTAGAGGTTAATAAATATAAACAGATAGAAACAAGAAAAGTATGGTGATCCCCTGCGAAGCAAAGACCTGCAACTGATAAGGATACATGAACCAGTGCGTGATCTTGTTTGTATGCGAAATGCAGATGAGATGCGAAAAATCTTAGGGTCAAAAATTAGGGTCTGACAGATGCCCCTATTTAAGTTTCTTCAATCCAGAGATAATGAAGATTAAAATCTTCATTTCGACAAGATGGAAGATACTTAAATATCAAAAACCCCAAATTTTTGATCCTAAGATGCCAAAAAATGGAATGAAATGAAACGAACAATATGAAATGATATGAAGATGATATGGAACTGATATGAAGCATATGATAATGTATATGAAAATGATACGAAATGTATGTGGAAACAAATGAAATGTTATGATAAAATTTATGAGATTATATGAAATGTATATGAAATGCAGAGAAATCCGTGAGGGATAAAACGACACATGAAAAATAATAAACGCTGGGGATAAGGAACATAAGAATCCGACTGGAAAAACAGCATGCCAGAGACCAACTCCTAGCTCAGCTGAGGTGAAAATGTCCAAGAATGGCAATTGGACAGAAAGCAACACAACATCCTGGAATGGCACTGAATGAAGTGAGAAAAGTCCCGAAAAAGTACATCAGAAACATCCAGGGATGACATTACTTGACTTTAATAGGGATATCCGAGAATGGCAATCGGAAAAAAGGTAATCACCATATCTGAGAATAGCAAGCAGATAAAAAGTGAATCACAACATTCAGGAACAGAACTGAATGAAATGGGAAAAATTCGGGAAATTACATCAACTCAATGATGATTCCGACAAGGAAATCCGAGAATGGCAATCGGAAGGAAAGTGATCACAACATCCAAGAATAGCAATCGGATAAAATGTGAATCATAACATTTAGGAACAGAACTGAATAAGATGGGAAAAAGTCCGGGACAGTACATCAAATCAATGATGACTCCACTATGGACATCCGAGAATGGCAATCGGAAGGAAAGTGATCACAACATCCGAGAATAGAAATCAGATAAAATGTGAGTCACAACATTCAGGAACAGAACTGAATGAAATGGGAAAAAGTCCGGGACAGTACATCAAATCAATGATGACTTCACTATGGACATCCGAGAATAGCAATCGGATAAAAAGGGTGTAATATCTGAGAGACACAACAAGTATATGAAAAGTTATGGAGAGACGAAGATAAATGCCAAGTAAGTTGGACTTTGATCACAAAGTAAGAAGCTGAAAACAACAAGACCTCGAGAAATGCATATGAGGACTAAAACACTCAGTATGCGGACATTTACGAAAATGGGGACTAAACCACCCAAGAACACGCATAATGAAGACTAAAACACTCAAATATGAAAATGTAGACAAAACTGGGGAATAACACACCCAAGAAAACACATAATGAGGACTAAAACACTCAAATATGCAAACGTAAACAAAACTGGGGAATAACACACCCGAGAAAACACATAATGAGGACTAAAACACTCAAATATGCAAACGTAAACAAAACTGGGGAATAACACACCCAAGGAGATAATATGAGAGAAAATGTTGACAACCAGTTTAGACTCTTAGAGGAGTGAAAAAGATGGAAGACTGATTCCTCAACACGGAGATCACTGCCATTCTGCTCGGAGATTAGAGATGCTACTGCTCTTTGAACAAATTTCTGTCCCACTAGTAAACTGTACCAAGTTGAAAATATTTTGAGAGAAGTCATGAAAAGCTGCTTGGAGATTCTTGAAGAAAGTTGCCCCAAGTTCAATAACTGATAAAGGTAAACTGATAATGGATTCAGTTCTTGATTACTGCCAGAGAAAATACTCAGATCTTGAAATGACTGTTGAGAAGAATAAACTGATCATGGCTTCAGTTCTTGAAATGAATGTTGAGAAGATAAATCCAGTATGAAACTTGCAGAGAATCTTCTGACTAACCACATCTGAGAACAACTTGCACTGATCAACAACTCTTGAACCATAGGACCTGAGAAGAACTTGCCCCTGATAAGATCACTGACCAAATTTCTTAACTGTTTGAAAATTCCTTGACGAGGAAAGTTTATTTGCAAATAAAAAGTGTTTGTACAAACTGGTAATTTTAATGCAAAGTTCAATGCAAAGTTTGAAATCAAGAATCATTTTGGAATGAAATTTATTGATGTAAAGTAAATGAAAACATTGTCAAAACATGGCGGTTGAGACAAAATTAAAGATAAAGCAAAGATAAGAAAACAAATGATTGGTAACGAACTTGGGAGTCAGTTTACGCAACCTTGTTGTAGTATGCTTTTCAAAAGAAACCTGGATTCAATTAGGACTTTTGAAGGTTGTAACGTGGCCTGGTTCACGGTTTATGAAACAAAGGATATAGGCTCAAAGTTTATTTGTACCCAACCCAACTTCGTAATGAACTCCATTCCTACATTCAGTTAATTCAGCCTATGCATTCAAGTTCCAAGACTTTTGGGATTGCACGGATGAAGATAGTTCGTAAGCTAAAGGATTTTAAGATAACAGTCACATCTTTCCTTTTGTTATTTCTAGTGAGGACTTTGGTCCATTCATCTTATTTTTTCTGAGGATTTTGATGACCTCTTGACAAATCTTTCTTTTTATTATCCCTAACTTTTTCCTGAACTGTGTTATTTCAACTTACAGCCAGCGGGATGCCCCAGTTTTTGCCTAAGTTTCCTTTATAGGTTTTAACTTAGCGGGCTTTGATTTTTTTTTTCAATAATTTTTTTTAATATCATTTTTTTTGAAAGATAATGACTGTATGGCTTAATGATTACGACGAACCATCATTGACTTTTGAATTGAGAAACATCTTCAACACTTCATTGATGTGTGTGAAGGAAAACTTGAGATTGCAACCTTTATTGAAAGGTGTCTTGAATGATTCTCTTGTACTTGAATGCACATTCGAATTAATTGAGAACTACCCATCCCCAGGTTAAAATTGCGGGTTTTTCCGAATAGAAAGAAACTCCAACTTCAAGGCTCAAAGGGGTTGACAAAGGATTAACTTCCTTATTTCTCCAGTGTTTGGGATTTGAAACAATGCCTGTATATCATCAGCCAAGTCTCAATTGAAAGCATACTAACAACAATTATGGGTATCTCGTTTTCATCATCCTCCCTCCAATCATTGTAAAAGCTTGAGAAAAGAAAATGAACTTGAAATATAAAGCATAAAGATGCAAATAGTAAATGAAATTGAATCAAAACAAAGCAATGCTCATTTTATTAAAATCAACATGCAAGTACAAACAAAGTTTAGAAACAAACAACTTAATACGATTGAAGAAAAATTGCAAACATAAAGAAACAATGGCTTAGTGATCCATCAGCAACAAGGATGAGCTGTCCCGTCTGATATTATGGCCTTGAAGAAAAATTAACTATTGAATTCCTCTAGAAGATTCACTTCCCAAGCTTCGGCAAAGGATTGTTGACAACATTAGGATTTGTATCATTAAAGTAAAGGATGTTGTTCCTGATAAGTTCTTGCACTTTAGCCTTCAGTGCAAAGCAATGTTCCAAGTCATGACCAGTTCCACCTTGATGAAACTCGTAGCGAAGATCTGATCTATAACCAACCGGAAGAGGATTCGGAACAGGAGGCGGAGGCCTAGTAGTAATTAAACCACTCTTAATCAAGGAAGGAAACAAATCAGTGTAAGGCATCGGGATAGGATCAAAGTTTGGCCTATTGCGATACTGATTTTGTCCAGCAGCAGGATGAGGAGCCTGAGCTTGAGCTCGAATTTGAACTTGAGCTTGAGCTGGTTGAGCTCTAACTTGAGCTTGAGTTTGAGCTGGTTGAGCTTTAACAACAGGAGCAATTGCAGCTACGTATGGTTGAACATATCGTTGTTGCGGGTGATAAGGCTTCCTCTCAGTTGAAACAGCATAAGCATCACCATCTTTTCTCTTGTGAAAATTCCCAAAAGACTTTCTTGCAGCATTAGGAGATATAGAATTGGTAATCTTACCTTTCTTGATACCTTCCTCTAGTCTTTCTCCAATAGTGAATAGATCAGAAAAACCAGATGAAACACTTCCTACCATTTTCTCCTAAAAGAACGGTTGAAGAGTGTCCATGAACAAACCAGTTAATTCCCTTTCGGTCAAAGGTGGTTCCACTTGAGCAGCTAGCTCTCTCCAACGCTGAGCATACTCTTTGAACGATTCTTTCTCTTTCTGTGACATGTTTTGAAGTTGACGACGGTCAGGCGCCATGTCCAGATTGTACTTATACTGTCTTACAAAAGCATCAGATAAATCTTTCCAGCTTCGAATGTGACTCTTCTCAAGTCCCACATACCATTTCATAGAAGCACAACTCAGGCTATCTTGAAAACAGTGAATATGCAGCTTGTCATCCTTGGCATGCGCAGCCATTTTGCGACAATACATCAGCAAATGAATCTTTGGACAAGTATGACCATTGTATTTCTCGAATACAGGAACCTTGAACTTATCAGGAAGAACCAAGTCGGAAACCAAACACATGTCAATTGAAGCGGAACCAAAGACATCTTTCCCTTCTAGACCTCTTACCCTCTTCTCAAGAGTCAAACATTGCTCTCTAACTTCATCCATATATCCAGGTTCACCCTGACTTTCAGCTTGTGGACCAGCAGCTTGATACAAGAAAGGAGAATTCTGATACGTAGTCTGAGCAGTAGTGTGCACAACAGGTTGAGGTTCGACAAAAGTCGGAGCTGAAAAGACTGGCACAACAGATGGACCACCCATTTGAGCATTAGCAGCAGCTGGCACATAATCCTGAGGTAACCCATATTCTGGCCAAGTAGAAACCGGTTGCTGAATAACAGGAGGATCAACAACAATAGTAAAAACTTCAGAGATAACAGTCCTTTGAGGTGGTTCACCTCGAGCAATCAAAACTTGCATCATTTCAGTGAGCCTGGTCATACCGGCCTTCAACTCATCAATCTCCATCCGGACTTCCATGTTATGCTGTTCTTGGTTTTCCATTCTCAATCTGATAGCTCTCAATCTGTTAGCAGCTCTAGTAACGTATCTGTGATGAGGAGTCAACTTGACGGATCAACAAACAACTGAAGAAAGAAAACAACCGGGATGAGTTCCCACACAACTCGGATGAACGCAAGAATATGCGAGGATGCAATGATATGCAATGTTCACTTCCATTTTCAGAAAAACAACTTGATTATTGCAAACATGGTCAACATCGAGAATACGATCATGAAAAATCCTGACAAAAAAAGGAATATTTGCCTTTTCCAACATTTGCAATAATCAGAATTATTTTCCTTGAAAAATGGTTGTGATGATGATCATGATGAATATGTTGATGCAACAACCACAAACAAGATCACGCAAAGCACACAGGTTCAAAGGTTCGGATCACGAGCATGGAGTCAAGGGATAAGAACCAACAACCCACAAAGGCATGTACTAAGGTTTGTCTTCATTGTACCTGCAAAAAACCAAAAGGGTGCTAACAGAGGTTCCCGGAGTTAACAACCATCTTTAGAATATCATCGGTATGTTGGATTACTCCTAAACCGATAACATTCTTAAAATAGACCTCGTCCGAGTGTAGTATCGCGTGACAACCACCTTAAGTTTACACTCAGATAGTTTCCGCATTACGTTCCTAAATTGGCTTGGATTGGTTAAGGGTTCTACGGTCCTCAGTATGATCAGCTCAAGGTTGGAAAATAATGACACGTACGATTACTCGTCATGAAATTGATAATCCAAGAGAGCCTAACTGAGTGGAGATTATCAAATTGATATCGCTTTGGACTACTCCATCGCGTATCACTTCGAATATCGCCGTCCTATCATAAGTTTATCTCAAATCCGGGTTAGAATCTATCTCACAGAGGATCACCAAAACCGAAACAGAACAACCAAATAACAAACAAATCAAACCAAAGCAGTAAATAAATCAAAGTAGGCCGAATCCACTTAGAGATTGACTCCCCAGCAGAGTCGCCAATTTTCTGTAGCGGTAAAATCATGAGTGTAAGTTATTAGCTAACTTAACTCAAGGTAAACAGTGTCACCGCCGCGCTTTTATTTTATTCCAAATGGAAAAGGGAAAAAGAGCGAATAAAACCTGATGAATCTAAAAGCAAAAAGCTAAAAGAATCAAACAGAGAACGGGTAAGGGGATAAGTTACAAATTGGGAAGGTTTTACGCACCCAAAATGTCCGTGGTACTCCACGGGAGCCCTTTGAAATATTTACTGCTTTTTTTGGTTTGAAAATGGTTTGCTTGAAAAAAGATTGAAGAGATGAGAAGAGGAATGTTTTTTAAGATTTTTGTGTTTGAAGAGACGATCGTCTCATGCCTACTGTAACACCCCAAATTTGCCCTCTTCTTGTTTAGCATCGTTATCATATCATAATCATCATGAGCATACCATATCCTTATCATTCAGCATAGAAAAATGAGGCATAACACTCGCATGTTCCAGCATAAGGCATATGATCGGTCATCTGGGAAAATCCGAATCTGCAAGTCAAAATCAAGAGCATGGTGATCTGGCAAGAATCTCACAGGATCATTTTGCGCAAGCCTGGTATCATGTTCAGAGCCCTAGAAAGAGAAGATGGATCAAAATTTGCTTGAAACGGTTGGTGCAGGTCTATTTTTGAAGGTTCCCACCAAAGGGAGGGAAATTCAAATTTTTCATGCGTTAACCGGTTAACGCATATGGTTAACCGGTTAACAGCTGCGAAATTTGAATTTCCAGCAGCATTTTCAGCATGTGTGTTTTGGTCCCATTTTCCAATTTTCTGATTTTTATTCATTTGAATTAAATTTGAATTTGAGAGAAGGATCTAGAGCATTTATCCAAGCCTCATTCCAACCCTAAATCCAAATCACTTTCTAAGCTAATCCCAAACCATAATTTTGGATCCCAAACCAAAATTTTGGGCCCCAAACCTAAATCATATTTATTCCATTTCCTTCCAAACCAAAGGGCTCTCACTCATTTTTCACTCTCATTTCTGAATTTTGATTCCTCTCACTCACAATTCTCTCACTTTTCTCTCCCAATTTTCCAAATCACTCAAAGTTCCTCTTTGAAGATCACACAACCTTGCCTTGAGGTGTGTAGATCTTGGAACTAAGCCTCCATTCATAGTTTCTTTGCATCTTTTTGCTGGTTTTATTGGAGATTCAGATCTGATTTGAGATCTAGAAGTGCTTTTGGATCCAAAATTCTGCATCAAGAGCTTGTTCTTGCATTTATTTTGCATGGAGTGTGGAGCTTAGCATCGGATCTTCAAAGTTTTGCGCGAGATCTACTGTTTTCAGCTCAATCAACAATTACCAAAGCATACCTCAGCTTTGTAGGTTGGTTAATTTCAGATCTAGCTCTGTTTTTAGCTTATTTGCATGCTTGTGCTTTAGATCCACCATGTGTTTGTGTATTTGATTGTGTTGCATGAATTGATTGTTTGATTTGTATCCGGATCCGAATGTTATTGTTCATGAGCTTAATGATATGGATTAATGTGAATTGATCTAATTTTCCATGTGTAATTGATTGCTGGTCTGGTGCAAGCTTATTTGGATAAGCTGTTTTGAGATGCTGTTTTCTGCAGGATTTGTTGCTGTTTTATCAGTGTTAACCGGTTAACGTATATGGTTAACCGGTTAACACACCTGTTTCATGTGTATTTTGTGCAGGTTTGAGCTGGTTAACCGGTTAACGCATATGGTTAACCGGTTAACACTGAGGCAGAATGGTTTTTTAGTGTTGTTTTGAGCTTGTTTGATCCCTTTGCTTGTTCTAATTGCCTTGGATCATTGCATGATCATTAAGCATGATATTTTAGGGTGATTTGCTTGCTGGTTGATGTATGCTTTCATGTTTTCGACGCGTAAGTCGTGTATTTGCAATGCTTGGCATGTTGTTTGTTTCTTGTTTACAAGAACCTTTGAGCATGATTAATTCCATGATTGTGTTGGTCAATTTGCTGGATTTTTGCTAACATTGCAGGGGCTATGGTAAGTGAGAGATGTGGGAATTGAGTTCCACATCTCCAATTCTCATCTTCCTCTTATGTTTATGTTACTAACCCTTTGTTGTTGGGCTTAGGCCTTTCTCATCCCTTCTTCTATCTTCTTCTTTTTCCTTCATTAGGATAGAAACCTCACTAACCTTTAGGACTTCCATGCATGTGAATACTTAGGATTATTTTAGTCCCCCTTTAGAATTTTTCCTTTGAGATCTTTTGGTTCTTCTTCTCTTCTCATCTCATAACTCTTAAAAAGAAAACACTTTAATAAATGTGAAGTGATGCATTGATCCATAGCCTTATTCCATGAGGTATGCTTGTAGTCTTCCCATCTTGGGATAGTACATGTTTACCTTGTGATGCACAAGTCTGATCAAGGTATCTTCTTCATAAAGAAAAGCATAAAAAACACTTCTTCATGTAAATAACCAAAAAGCACTTAATAATTAAGCGAGTTAGTGAGCCTAAGCCCTAATCTTTGGGTTCAAGTTTTGGGGATCTTCTCCTTACTTGAGTGTGCTTGTTCTATTATTCCATCTTGGAATGTAGTGACAAGTGCACATTCCATTGGTGAGAGTTTGAGTTCACTTCCTTGTGACACACTCATAAAAGCTTCTAAAAAACACAAAACAAACAATAAGCGTCTTTCCTTCGGGAATTCTTTTCTCATCTCCTTCGCTCAGTACGCGAACTTGCTCCTACTTGTCATTTTGCAAGACGGTTACGCACTCGTCGTCCGAGTCTGCAACACCTGAGCAATGGCATAGGCAGTTCAAGCCTTAATTCACAAGCAATTTCCTTTTAGTACCCCTAGTTAGGGGAACTACGGCGTCTCTGATCCTCATTATCCCGATGAGGTACGTAGGCAGCGGGGTAGGGCCCGTTCGAGCACAATCTTTATTTTCCCTACATTTTCCTTTCGCTTTTCTTATTTCAGTTCTTTTCCAGTTCCAGTTTCTTTTCATATTCATTTCTTTGCTGCATTTTTCATACCCTCACCCTTTGAAACAGTTTCTTTGCAAGCGTGGATCCCGTCGGGTACGGCGGACGATCTGGGTGCTAGTACCTTCCCAGGTCGTAACCGACTCCCGAACCCAGTCTCTTTGGTTCGCAGGACCTGTGTCCTTCCTCTTTCTTTCTTCTGGTTTGTGCAGCATTACCATTCCCTCTCTTCGGGATAAAAATGCCTGGCTGGCGACTCTATTCTTCTTCCGCGCCACTTTCGCGTTTGTACCAGGATGGAAATCCTCGGGAGCGACAGCTTGGCGACTCTGCTGGGGATCGAACCCAGAGTCTCTGGTTCCCCTGTGAGTCTCTCCTAGCGCTTGTGTGTTGCTGTTTCATTGGGTGATGTTTGTTTGATGTGGCTTGTTGTATTATATTGCTGTTTGTTTATTGCTTTATTTACAGCTTTATTTACAGTTTTCAGTATTTATTTTCTGCATCATATATCATACTGGACTGTCTGGACTGGTTTTCTGTTTGGTGGGATGGGAGTTACTGGTTCTTGAGAGATATGGGCCAAGTACCCGGCTCGAGTGCACCATAGGACTTAGAGTGGTTCCACTTTGGCCTCATGAGATCTTGTCATGGGGGTAGTAGTGAGTTCCACACCCAGGTTGCGATTGTCTTGGAAATGTCTTGATTTGGGGATCTTCCTCTCTCATTACATAACCCTGACAGTTATGTGCAGCTGGGGACCGATCATTGAGAACCTTTGTGGAAACAACCCTCTCCAGTGGTGACAGTGGCAGACCACATTTTGTGGCAAACCCATTCGCACCCGAGGGTCCACTGGGAACTCGCATAGGATGGCCTGGTTCTCTTATAAGAACTCAGTTAAAGCATCTGGTCATATGACATTAGTACTGTATCCTACGGGCTGAATGTACTATTGTTTCTTGATTTCAGCGCTTGAAGCTAGGGACTTATAAGGGATGCTTGTTTTTCCCGGACTCAGCTGAGGCCTCCCTGCATAGTACATAATGCCTAACCAATTCCCTGATTTGGTCATGAGCCATTTCTCGGAGATGGTGACAGTATTATTGCTATGTGGCTTTGAGAGTCCGTGATGTCTGACCCGGAGCCTTTTACCCGTGAGATTGGGGGGTGTGTACAGGTGTGCAGGAACCCATGACCTCAACATACACTCATCTGTTCAGTTATGATCTTTGGTCCTGTGAATATGACCGGTGGTTCTATTGATTCTATGGTTCCAAGGTTATGGTCCTGGAATTCTGGATTTCTTGATACTGTGGGTCTGAGATCTTCTATCAGAGGGTTGTGATTACCAGAGGGGGTGACTCAGTGAACTTTTGGGTTTGTCGGTTATTCAGAGGGGCCCTTGTCAGTGTTCCAGTTCAGATGGTCCCAGTTGGTCATATGCTTGCATTGCATTACATTTGCATCATTCTTTGCATTAACTGTTTATGTTTCCCATTTGTTCAGGTCATTACTCACATCTGTTCCCGGTTCTGGTATTCTTATCTCCATGGCAGAAATTAAAAGCGATCCGAGAAAGAAGAATGTGCATTACACCTTTCTTCAGCCGGAAGTCAAAAGTGTTCAGAGGTTAGCAGGTCTGATGAATGATCAAGTCTTAGGAAATTTCAAGAAAAGATATGGCCAGATACTGAAGTTTGTGGACAAGCCTACTACAGACCAAAAGGACAGCTTGCATACCTTGTTGCAATTTTATGATCCCCTGCTGCGTTGTTTTATTCTTCCAGGTTACATCTTAGCTCCGACATTAGAAGAGATCTCCAGCATGCTGAGTATCCCGATCAGAGAGACATTGCCGTTCTACGGGTCAGAGGTTGTGCTCAGAGATGAAGACATAGCCAAGGTTTATAGGTTGCCAGTTGCTTCAGTCAGAAAAGCTTTGCAAGAGAGTAAAGGCAGAGGTCTACCATGGAGTGTGCTTATCCCAGAAGCTGAGAAGTATGCTACAGAAGCTAGGTGGAGCGACTTTGGAGCTTTGCTTGCATTGATGGTATATGGGTCTAGCTTGTTTCCCGGAGAGAAAGAGTTTGTCAGCTTAGAAGTGATCTCAATCTTCGCAAAAGGCAATCCAGTGCCTACTTTATTGGGTGACTTTTATTTTAGTGTCCATTACAGAAACGAGAAAGGTAGAGGCGGTCCAGTGGTCTGCTGTGCTCCTTTGTTTGCTGAATGGTTCGCTAGACAGTTGCCTAAGTCAGGTGCCTTCAAGGATATACGAGACGAATGGAGATGGTCCAGAAGACTGATGGGATTGACTGAAGAAGACATTGCTTGGGGTTATGACAGGGATTTGCTAGGAAAAGAGGTGATGGTTAGCTGCGGAAGGTTTGCCGGAGTACCTTTGCTGGGAAGGAAAGGTGTCATCAGTTACTACCCGACATTAGCCAGAAGGCAGTTTGGCTACCCTTTGAAGGATCCTCCTCAGATGGAAATGTTTGCTGAATCTTTGTATTTTCCTGTTGATGGAAACAGAGAGCTAGTCCAACAAGCAGTTCAATCCTGGGATCACAGGAAAAGGAAAGGGAAGAAGGACTTCGGCCGAGTTGATCCCAAAGCATATCCACCATACGTTGAATGGTTGCAAAGGCATATCGAGTCAGTTCTCATGCCTTTTTCAGTCGAAGCTCCACTTTATCCTCGAGAGGTACCAGGTCCGAGCAGTACGGTTTCCTTGGAGGAGTACAAGAAGCTAGAAGCTCAGCTGCATGCGGTCAGAGTAGAGAATGTTGAGATGGTAAGCTTATACCACCAGGCCAATGGAGCCAAGAAGGAAGCTGAAGACAAGCTGCAGAAGCTCCAGTCCTCCTTGGAAAACAAGGAGAAGGATTTTGCCGGAAGAGAAGCCCATTTCCACCGATTGGGTATGATGGAAGCGCGAAGAGAAGCCAAGTACAAGGAGACCTTAAAGACTCTCAGGAGTGCTCGACAGTCCATTGTTTGGCTGAAAGGCCAAAGGGAGGAAGAGCAAAAGAAATTCAAAGAGAAGGAAGAGTTCTTTGAAGTTCAGATGGCTTTTAAGAAGGAGGAAGTGGAACAAGCCCACGCCATCCGGAGGGAGAAGACCCAACAGTTGGCCCAAAGTCAATTAGCTCTGGAGGAAGCCAGGAAAGAGATTGAAGAGCTCAAGCTGAGAGCAGGCGTCAAGAAGAGCAGGGCAGAGGTGGCAGAGTCGGGGTCCTTAGCTTAGTTTATTTTTCAGACTACCTACAGGCTTGTTGTAGGGGTTTTGCTTTCATTTCCTTTGTCTTTATGTACTGATTTGTAACCCTTCGGGGAATATTCTTGGATGTATTCTGACTTTTAGCCTATAGTGGTTTGTCCATATTCAATATTAATGTGCAAGTTATCGTTTTGAATGTGCAAGACTCGTTTGTCTGGATACTACTAACGTCTGAACACTTATCAAAGAGAAAGTTTGAAAGCTACACACTGAAAGTGATTGCCGAGATAGATACCAGAACTGGGGCATGCCAAATGCTTAAAATTGGGAACATGAACAGTTACATTGCATTGCATATAACCTGTTTGTCTGTTTTGCAGGTGTTGCATCAATTACTAACGTATTTTGTGTTTCAGGCACTATAGCTCCTCGAAAAGTTCGAGAACAACCGGCAGGGCACAGATACCCAACCAAGATTAACAGAGAGCGGGCCATGGATCAAATGCAGGCAAATTTGGCAGACCTAAGGCAGAGAATGGACAATTTCATGACGTTAATGACCGGCATGGGGCAGAATCAAGAACGGCTGCGAGAGTTGGTTGAAAATCAGAACAGAAATGCTGCTGCTGCTAATGCTGGTAATCATGCTGGTGCAGGCGCACATCAAGGGGGAATTCCTGCCACACAACCAGGGACGACAACAGTCAATGACGGGATGCATAACATTCATGTGGACCACCAGGAGGACCAGTTCACTGTACTTGATGAGACCGAGGGTCAAGGGGTCGAAATGAACAAGAGGTTTGAAGAGATGGCTGAGCAAATCAAGGCTATTCAGTCCCAGAGTTCTTTGGGATTCGATATAACAGACTTGGGTTTGGTTCCGGGAGTCAGAATCCCGTACAAATTCAAGGTTCCTACTTTTGAGAAGTATAACGGCACTGCTTGCCCAAAGACCCATCTGCAATCATATGTGGGAAGAATCGCCGCTCATACAGACGATGAAAAGCTGTGGATGTATTACTTTCAGGACAGCTTGGTGGGAGCTTCCCTTGAGTGGTACATGAAGCTCAGCAGGGTCAATGTTAAGAGCTGGAAAGATCTTGCTGAAGCCTTTGTGAGGCAGTACCAGTACAACATGGATATGGCTCCGAATCGCACCCAGTTGCAACATATGGCTCAGACAGCAAAAGAAGGCTTCAAAGAATATGCCCAGAGGTGGCGCCAGCTAGCTGCCAGGGTGCAACCCCCCTTGTTAGAGAATGAAATGGCCGATATGTTTATGGGTACCCTCCAGGGGGTATTTCTTGAGAGATTGGCATCGAGTTCTGCTACAAAGTTCAACGATATTGTCATTGCGGGAGAAAGGGTCGAAACGCTGTTGAAAATGGGGAAGATACAAGACCCAGGTGCTAGTAGTTCAAATGGGGCGAGGAAAGCTTTTAGCGGACCTCCAAGAAGGCGAGAAGGAGAGACCAATGCTGTATTCGGCCGAAGCCAGGGCCGTGGTTATAGAAGACCTTATGAACATGTGGCTGCTGTCACTATTCCTGCAGCTCCCGTACAACAGATGCCACCTCCACCACAACAACAACAACAACCCAGAGCCAACTACCAGCAAAGGCCTTATCAGCCAAGGCAGGCTCGTCCTGCTAGCAGGGTGATTGAAGCTATTCCGATGACATATGCTGCCTTGTTGCCGAGACTACTAGACTTGAACCTTATTCAATTAAGGACTTTGGCACCACCACCTCCTGGAGAGTTTCCAGCTGGTTACGACGTCAACGCGCGATGCGCTTTTCATTCAGGAGCACCCGGGCACTCAACTGAGAAGTGCAGGGCGCTGCATCACAAAGTTCAAGATCTCGTGGATTCAAAGGCAATCAACTTTGCGCCACCACCGAATATCAACTCGAACCCTATACCTAATCATGGAGGGGCAAGAGTTAACGCTGTTGAGAGTGATGACAAGTTGAGTTTGGTACTGAGAATTGATGAAGTCAAGACGCCGTTGAAGGTGGTGAAAGAGAGACTGTTGAAAGGTCAAGTGTTTCCTGGTTGTTCTCTCGATTGTGAAGACTGTATAAGTGTTGCGAATGGCTGCGAGAAATTGAAGACGGGTTTGCAAGAGTTGATTGATGTTGGGTCTCTACAATTTAGCAAGATTAGTAATGAAAAGGCTGATGATGTGTCAACCATTACTATCTTCTACAATGAAGCTGACATGCCCGTTCGACAAGAGCCTGTTACCGTTTACGCTCCTCAGATTGGTCCTGTGACTATAACTGTACCTGGGCCAATGCCGTATAATGATGATAGAGCCATTCCGTGGCATTACGGTTCCGATGTCTATGTGGCGGGACAGAAGATGGAAAGTAGACCTGTTGCTGACTTGACCATTGAAAATGTGGGAGGTGTTGGGGGATTTACTCGAAGTGGCCGTTTATTTGCTCCCCCTGCATTGAGAAAGGATCCCGAGGCCGAAGCTTCATCCAAAGACAAAGGGAAGCAGACTGCGATTGACGAGTCAACTACTCCTGTGGCTGGGCAGGGGACGTTTGAAAAGGAGGTAGAGGAGTTTATGAAGATCATCAAAAGGAGTGACTACAAGGTGGTTGACCAACTGAATCAGACGCCTTCAAAGATTTCTATCTTGTCACTGTTGATGTGCTCTCCCGCGCACCGAGAAGCTTTACTGAAAGTACTTCAAATGGCCTATGTTCCTCAAGAGATCACAGTCAATCAACTCGAAGCTGTTGTTGGAAGTGTTAATGCTAGCCATGGCTTAGGCTTCACCGACCGAGACCTCACTTCGGAGGGAAGGAATCACAATAAAGCACTGCATATCACGATGGAATGCAAGGGCGCTGTTTTGTCTCATGTTCTTGTGGACACAGGCTCTTCCTTGAATGTGCTCCCGAAGAAGGCGTTGATGAAGCTTAACATTGATGGGGTTATTCTGACGCCGAGTGATCTAGTGGTTAAAGCTTTCGATGGTTCAAGAAGATCCGTTTTCGGAGAGGTTGAGTTGCCTGTCAAGATAGGCTCTCAAGTCTTCAAGAGTGTCTTCTATGTTATGGACATCCAGCCTGCGTATAGTTGCTTGTTGGGCAGACCGTGGATACACGCAGCTGGAGCCGTCACTTCAACCCTGCACCAAAAGCTTAAATATATGGTGGATGGCCAGGTCATCACAGTTTGCGGGGAAGAAGATATTTTCGTCAGCCACCTGTCGACGTTTAAATATGTGGAAATGGACGGAGAAATTCACGAGACTTTGTGCCAAGCTTTTGAGGCAGATGTCAGTATCTTGACTCCGGTGAAGAAAAACAACGAAGGCACGTCAATTCATTCTTACTGGGAAGCAAAAGAGGCCGTCCAATCAGGCAATGCCCAGGGCTGGGGCAAGCTACTGGAGGTGGAAAAGAAGGGTGATAAATTCGGTTTAGGGTATCAACCTGGGGGGTCTATTCAGAGTGGTAAAGCTATCTCATTCACAAGTGCTGGGTCGCTCGACCGCGATCAAATCTGTACGGCGAACAAAGACGGGGATAGTGACAGAGACTGGGACAACAATTGGATCCGCCCGTGTGCACCCGGCGAGGAGCTAGGAAATTGGTCTGCTGAGGACATTGTTCAAGTCACCTGGCTCTCAAAGTAATTGTTTTGTTTCCTTTTATTAGCATACTGCATTGTCAAATCCAGCATTCTGCCCAAGATGTTTGGATCCATTGTACTGGGCCACCATGTTTTGTATTGCATCGTTATTTTTGCCATGAAATAAAAGGACATTTTCAGACAATTTGTGCTCTCTTTCTTTGTTTTTAAACTTTTTCACAAAAAACAATATAAAAATGGCAATGTGTTTTTTCATTTTTTGCTTTGTGTTAGCGTCTCTTTTCAAAATAAGCAGATTCTGAATAAGCACATCATTTGTGCAGTATTGATCATCCGGATTCCACGGATAACGTTCCTGCTATGACTATGCATGACTTTGATAATCCAGTCTACCAAGCTGATGAAGGGGTTGAGGAAGATTGTGACCTACCTGAAGAGTTGGTCAGATTGTTAAAACAAGAGGAACGAGTTATTCAGCCTCATCAAGAAGAGATTGAGACCATCAATATTGGCAGTGAAGATGCAAAGAAAGAAATCAAGATAGGAGCCAATCTGCAGGCTGACGTCAAACAAGAGCTGATCAGTATGCTGAGAGAGTACGTAGATATCTTTGCTTGGTCATATCAAGATATGCCAGGGTTGGATACCGACATCGTGATGCATAAGCTACCTCTGAGAGAAGACTGTCCTCCTGTGAAGCAAAAGTTGAGAAGAACTCGCCCGGATATGGCGATGAAGATTAAAGAGGAGGTGCAGAAACAGTGGGATGCCGGGTTCCTTGCCGTGACTAGTTACCCACCTTGGGTAGCTAACATCGTACCAGTGCCTAAAAAGGACGGCAAGGTCCGGATGTGTGTTGACTATCGAGATTTGAACAGAGCAAGCCCAAAGGATGATTTTCCGTTGCCACACATCGACGTGTTGGTCGACAGTACTGCTCAATTCTCAGTATTCTCCTTCATGGATGGATTCTCCGGTTATAATCAGATAAAAATGGCGCCGGAAGACATGGAGAAGACAACGTTCATTACCCCGTGGGGAACATTCTGCTACAAGGTCATGCCCTTCGGTTTGAAGAACGCTGGGGCAACTTATCAACGGGCAATGGTCACGTTGTTCCATGACATGATCCACAAGGAGATCGAATGTTATGTGGATGATATGATTGCAAAGTCCAAGGACGAAGAGGAGCATTTGGTTAACCTAAAGAAGTTGTTTGACAGATTGATCAAGTACAAGTTGAGGTTGAATCCGAACAAGTGCACTTTCGGAGTGCGTTCTGGAAAGTTGCTGGGTTTCATTGTAAGTCAAAGAGGAATTGAGGTAGATCCTGCTAAAGTGAAAGCTATTCAAGATATGCCTGCACCAAAGACAGAAAAAGAAGTGCGCGGGTTCTTAGGTAGATTGAACTACATTTCTCGGTTCATATCTCACCTAACTGCCACGTGCGAACCGATATTCAAACTGCTAAGAAAAGAGCAAACAGTCAGGTGGAATGACGATTGCCAAAGAGCTTTCGACAAAATAAAGGAATATTTGCAGGAGCCTCCAATTCTGATGCCTCCAGTGGAGGGGAGACCGTTAATCATGTACTTGACCGTGCTAGAAGGGTCGATGGGGTGTGTGCTTGGCCAACATGACGAGTCTGGTCGAAAAGAGTACGCCATTTATTACCTTAGCAAAAAGTTTACCGACTGTGAATCCCGATACTCACTGCTCGAGAAAACTTGCTGCGCTTTGGTATGGGCTGCTCGCCGACTGAGGCAGTACATGTTGACCCATACTACACTTCTCATTTCCAAGATGGATCCTGTCAAGTACATCTTTGAGAAACCAGCATTGACCGGAAGGGTTGCTAGATGGCAGATGATTTTAACTGAATACGACATCCAGTACACTTCTCAGAAAGCCATCAAAGGAAGTGTATTGTCGGAATACCTTGCTCAGCAACCTCTTGAGGATGACTATCAGCCGATGAGATTTGATTTCCCTGATGAGGACATCATGTGCCTCAAAACAAACGATTACGAGGAACCACTTCCGGAGGAGGGGCCTGACCCTGAATCCAAATGGAAGTTGATGTTTGATGGGGCTGTCAATATCAATGGTCGTGGAGTTGGTGCCGTACTCATTACTCCTGAAGGTGTTCATTTACCCTTCGCTGCCAAAATTACTTTTGGCTGCACCAACAATGAAGCGGAATACGAGGCGTGTATAATGGGAATAGAGGAGGCAATTGATCTTCGGATCAAGAACCTCGATATATTCGGAGATTCAGCCCTCGTCATTAACCAAATTACCGGCAAGTGGTATACACATCAAGAGCATCTAGTTCCGTACAGGGATTATGCTAGAAAACTGTTGACATTCTTCACGACAGTTGAGCTCAAATACATACCACGGGACGAAAATCAATTTGCCGATGCTTTGGCCACTCTCTCTTCGTCAATTAAAGTCCTATGTTGGAATTTTGTGCCCAGAATTGACATCTCCAGGCTTGACTCTCCGGCTTATGCTTTCTCTGTAGACGCCGTGTCTGACGAGAAACCTTGGTATTTTGATATCAAGTTGTTCCTGGAGAAGCAAGAATACCCAACAGGGGCATCTTCCAAAGACAAAAAGACCTTGAGACGACTTGCTGCTAGTTTCTTCTTGAACACAGACGGGGTTTTGTACAAGAGGAACTTCGACATGGTCTTGCTCAGATGCGTGGATAGACACGAAGCAAGCCTGTTGATGCAGGAAGTCCATGAAGGATCTTTTGGTACCCATGCAGGAGGGCATGCTATGGCAAAGAAACTGCTAAGATCAGGGTATTACTGGATGACAATGGATGCAGACTGTTGTTCATTCGCTCGAAAATGCCACAAGTGCCAAATATATGCAGATAAAGTGCATGTTCCTCCAAATCCGCTCAACGTCATGTCATCTCCTTGGCCTTTCTCTATGTGGGGCATTGACATGATCGGGAAAATCGAGCCAACTGCTTCGAATGGTCATCGCTTCATCCTGGTCGCGATTGATTACTTTACCAAGTGGGTAGAAGCAGCGTCTTATGCCAATGTCACTCGTCAAGTGGTGGCAAGATTTCTGAAAAGAGATATCATATGCAGATATGGAGTACCCGAAAGGATCATTACTGATAATGGTTCTAATCTCAACAACAAGATGATGGCAGACTTATGCCGGGACTTCAAAATACAGCATCACAATTCTTCTCCTTACCGACCAAAGATGAATGGTGCGGTAGAGGCAGCTAACAAGAATATCAAGAAGATTGTGCAGAAAATGGTTGTCACCTACAAGGATTGGCATGAGATGTTACCGTTTGCTTTGCATGGTTACCGAACGTCGGTCAGGACGTCAACAGGGGCAACTCCCTTCTCTCTAGTGTATGGCATGGAAGCAGTCCTGCCTGTTGAAGTAGAGATTCCTTCACTGCGTGTGATGATGGACGTCAAACTGGATGAGGCTGAATGGGTGCGTGCTCGTTACAATCAGCTATGTCTAATTGAGGAAAAGAGATTAGCGGCTATCTGTCATGGTCAGCTTTATCAGAGGAGAATGAAGCGGGCATTCGACCAACGAGTACGTACTCGAGAGTATCAAGTGGGAGAGCTTGTATTGAAGAGGATCGTTCCTCCAGGTTCAGATAACAGGGGCAAGTGGACCCCAAACTACGAAGGACCATTCATAGTGAAGGAAGTATTCTCAGGAGGGGCACTGATGCTCACCACTATGGATGGAGAAGACTTCCCATCCCCTGTCAACTCGGACGCAGTTAAAAAAATACTTCGCATAAAGAGACCCGCTGGACACAAAAACAGAATGTAAGTCCAGGCAAGAAAAGGGCATCCCGGCGAGCTAAAAACAGAATAAAAAGCTCGGGCAAAAATTAGGGAAAATAAACAAAAAAATGTACACCCGCTGAGTTGAAAAGCCACATTGGACAGCTCAGGCAAAAAAAGGGTATCCCGGTGGATTGAAAACCCGAGAGGGCGATCCACGCAAAATAAGGGAATAAGCGAACAACTGTGATCCAAGTTATCTGAACCACGTCATCGTTTCGTACGGTTTGACAATATCGGAAGGATAGGAAACAGTCCCCTTGTCTTCTCAGAAAGCCAAAGCAGAATGGAAAGTCTTGAAGACATGCAGGTCATAGCAGAAATGGAACTCCTTGGAATGCCGTGTACATTGCCATTAGGATAGTTTCTTTTCTCAATTTTTATAGTGGCTACCTCTTTCCAGGTGGTTGCTTCCTGATGTAAATCTTTGCCTATTTAGAGGCCATTCAATAAAAATAATATTCAGTCAAAAAGCTGTGTGTGTTTATTTTTGTTTGCAAAATGTCCTGAATTTTTGGCAAAAAATAGCATTGCATCTAAACATGGTGATAATCTTGAAAAGAAAACTGACATGCAGGGAAACTGTAACCCTCTTTGAGTGTCGGGTGATAATGGATGAACAGATCACGCCATGCAAATCCCCAGGACACACGTGTGTTTTCTGTTGTTGCAGGTTGCAGGATGGCGTCACATCAAGCAATTTACTCTCTCCCAGTAGGGTATCTCCCCAAGCAGAGATTTTTCTTCTCCAGCAGGTAGCTGAAAGCCTGACTTGTCTAAATAGATATTTTCCTCCAACTAAGTCTTGGCAACAGCCCAAGCAAGTTCTTCTTCCCAAGTGAAGTAGTAGTCCATTCTTCCCCAGCGGAGTGTGCCTAGCAAGTACCTGACAGCATGTCATCATCAGAGGTGGAATTGACAGTATTTTATCATCAACAAGATTATTCCCCAGCAAGAGTTCTCGCCTATCGGGTACCCGAAAGCCTGATATCCCCTCAGAGTCTTGAATCATCGGATGCTCTCCCCAGCCAGAGTATTTGCCCAGGAAGCTTCCCCAGCTAAGTCTGAAGATGATCTGTCCCCCCCACAGAGTTCATATTTGATTTGCACCTCCGTCCGTGAAATATTCCCCAGCAGATTTGCCCTATTGTTGGTTTATTTGATGATGCAGCCAGGTATTCATCACCTCAGTCGGAGTGGGTATCCAGACCTCTTGACTTCTTCTCCCCTGCAGAGTTGTATCTCTTGTTGCCGATCAGGCATTCGTTTATTGCTCGTCTGCAATCTTCAACACTCGTATGTGTTATCCCTAAGCAAGTTTTCCCAGCGAGGACATATCACTGCCGTATTGTTGCTCGTCTGCATCTTTCAACACTCGTCGGTGTTAGCTCTGTGTTGCTGTTTGCTCGTCTGCAATTTTCGGCATTCGTCTATGTTTTGAAGTGATTACCTTATTATTGCTCGTCTGCCTCTTTCAACACTCGTCTGTGTTAGCTCTAGCCGTTGTTGCTCGTCCGCGACTCCTCAACACTCGTCTGTGTTCGGAGATGATATTTGCTGTTGCTCGTCTGCAACCTCCCAACACTCGTCTGTGTTCGGTATGGGGTCCTTCGTTGCACTCGTCTGTGCCTTGACATGTATTCTCTGTTGTTGCTCGTCTGCAATTTCCAGCACTCGTCTGTGTTTGATTATGATAGTTGTTGTTGCTTGTCCGCAACTCCTCAACATTCGTCTGTATCATCCTCAACACTCGTCTGTGTTCTGAGATGTTACTTGTTGTTGCTCGTCTGCAACCTTCCAACACTCGTCTGTATTTGGTATGGGGTCCTTCGCTGCATTCGTCTGTGCCGTGATATGTATTCTCTGTTGTTGCTCGTCTGCAACCTTCCAACACTCGTCTGTGTGTGTTTGAAGCTCGTCTGCTTTTATCCCCCAGAAGTCGTTTGTGTTCTGAAGCTCGTCTGCTTTGCCTGGATACTCGTCTGTATCATCCTCAGCACTCGTCTGTGCTAGCTTGCACCTGAATGTGAAGATTTGCTGTTTACCCTGATATCTCTGTTGCTACTTCAAATGCTCGTCTGTGTTTGAACTTCTGGTATTCGTCTATACCAGTGGCTGATACTCGTCTGTATCATCGCCTGAAGCACTCGTCTGTGTTTCTCAGATCATCGTCCGATACTCGTCTGTATCTTTGACTATTGGCACTCGTCTGTGTTCTCTTGATGATCATCCAATACTCGTCTGTATTGAAGAGGTTTAAAATCCTGACAGTGGGAATTAAATGTCGAAATGGTTACCGGTCCTGGCGTAACAGGTAAATCCGAGGGAGGCTCGTCCGTCTCAAGCACCAATTATTATGATTGCTGCACCTGGCGTAACAGGTTTGCTCAGAAGACTCGTCTGTCTTATGCCATATATCCGCGGATAATATATGAGGAAGGTTCGTCTACCTTGATTGCATGTCTATCCCACAGACTTATATGCATTCCCGGAGCCTGCGTAAGGGTTATCCGAAGAAGACTCGTCCGTCTTATTCCACTTATCTGCGTAAGGATTAGTGAAGGAGATTCGTCCATCTCAGGTTACTTTGAAGATCCTTAAGGGCTCGTCCGCTCTCTGTACCTGGCGTCACAGGTCATGCGAAGACTCGTCTGTCAGCATGGTAGTATTCCAGATATCAGTTTCAACTTGGAAGAAGCTCGTCTGCTTTTTTCTCTCCTTCTTATCCCCAGAGCGTCATCTGGTTGGGTTTATTTCCCAGTGTTGCATTCTTCGTCAGAGTGCAAATTTCAGGTCTTCCTGGTATTCAATCACAGTTTATCTCGAATGTCTGATAGCCGTTGCTCTCATCCTTTTCAGATCAACAGTTGATTGAATAGGGGCAGCTGTAACACCCCAAATTTGCCCTCTTCTTGTTTAGCATCGTTATCATATCATAATCATCATGAGCATACCATATCCTTATCATTCATCATAGAAAAATGAGGCATAACACTCGCATGTTCCAGCATAAGGCATATGATCGGTCATCTGGGAAAATCCGAATCTGCAAGTCAAAATCAAGAGCATGGTGATCTGGCAAGAATCTCACAGGATCATTTTGCGCAAGCCTGGTATCATGTTCAGAGCCCTAGAAAGAGAAGATGGATCAAAATTTGCTTGAAACGGTTGGTGCAGGTCTATTTTTGAAGGTTCCCACCAAAGGGAGGGAAATTCAAATTTTTCATGCGTTAACCGGTTAACGCATATGGTTAACCGGTTAACAGCTGCGAAATTTGAATTTCCAGCAGCATTTTCAGCATGTGTGTTTTGGTCCCATTTTCCAATTTTCTGATTTTTATTCATTTGAATTAAATTTGAATTTGAGAGAAGGATCTAGAGCATTTATCCAAGCCTCATTCCAACCCTAAATCCAAATCACTTTCTAAGCTAATCCCAAACCATAATTTTGGATCCCAAACCAAAATTTTGGGCCCCAAACCTAAATCATATTTATTCCATTTCCTTCCAAACCAAAGGGCTCTCACTCATTTTTCACTCTCATTTCTGAATTTTGATTCCTCTCACTCACAATTCTCTCACTTTTCTCTCCCAATTTTCCAAATCACTCAAAGTTCCTCTTTGAAGATCACACAACCTTGCCTTGAGGTGTGTAGATCTTGGAACTAAGCCTCCATTCATAGTTTCTTTGCATCTTTTTGCTGGTTTTATTGGAGATTCAGATCTGATTTGAGATCTAGAAGTGCTTTTGGATCCAAAATTCTGCATCAAGAGCTTGTTCTTGCATTTATTTTGCATGGAGTGTGGAGCTTAGCATCGGATCTTCAAAGTTTTGCGCGAGATCTACTGTTTTCAGCTCAATCAACAATTACCAAAGCATACCTCAGCTTTGTAGGTTGGTTAATTTCAGATCTAGCTCTGTTTTTAGCTTATTTGCATGCTTGTGCTTTAGATCCACCATGTGTTTGTGTATTTGATTGTGTTGCATGAATTGATTGTTTGATTTGTATCCGGATCCGAATGTTATTGTTCATGAGCTTAATGATATGGATTAATGTGAATTGATCTAATTTTCCATGTGTAATTGATTGCTGGTCTGGTGCAAGCTTATTTGGATAAGCTGTTTTGAGATGCTGTTTTCTGCAGGATTTGTTGCTGTTTTATCAGTGTTAACCGGTTAACGTATATGGTTAACCGGTTAACACACCTGTTTCATGTGTATTTTGTGCAGGTTTGAGCTGGTTAACCGGTTAACGCATATGGTTAACCGGTTAACACTGAGGCAGAATGGTTTTTTAGTGTTGTTTTGAGCTTGTTTGATCCCTTTGCTTGTTCTAATTGCCTTGGATCATTGCATGATCATTAAGCATGATATTTTAGGGTGATTTGCTTGCTGGTTGATGTATGCTTTCATGTTTTCGACGCGTAAGTCGTGTATTTGCAATGCTTGGCATGTTGTTTGTTTCTTGTTTACAAGAACCTTTGAGCATGATTAATTCCATGATTGTGTTGGTCAATTTGCTGGATTTTTGCTAACATTGCAGGGGCTATGGTAAGTGAGAGATGTGGGAATTGAGTTCCACATCTCCAATTCTCATCTTCCTCTTATGTTTATGTTACTAACCCTTTGTTGTTGGGCTTAGGCCTTTCTCATCCCTTCTTCTATCTTCTTCTTTTTCCTTCATTAGGATAGAAACCTCACTAACCTTTAGGACTTCCATGCATGTGAATACTTAGGATTATTTTAGTCCCCCTTTAGAATTTTTCCTTTGAGATCTTTTGGTTCTTCTTCTCTTCTCATCTCATAACTCTTAAAAAGAAAACACTTTAATAAATGTGAAGTGATGCATTGATCCATAGCCTTATTCCATGAGGTATGCTTGTAGTCTTCCCATCTTGGGATAGTACATGTTTACCTTGTGATGCACAAGTCTGATCAAGGTATCTTCTTCATAAAGAAAAGCATAAAAAACACTTCTTCATGTAAATAACCAAAAAGCACTTAATAATTAAGCGAGTTAGTGAGCCTAAGCCCTAATCTTTGGGTTCAAGTTTTGGGGATCTTCTCCTTACTTGAGTGTGCTTGTTCTATTATTCCATCTTGGAATGTAGTGACAAGTGCACATTCCATTGGTGAGAGTTTGAGTTCACTTCCTTGTGACACACTCATAAAAGCTTCTAAAAAACACAAAACAAACAATAAGCGTCTTTCCTTCGGGAATTCTTTTCTCATCTCCTTCGCTCAGTACGCGAACTTGCTCCTACTTGTCATTTTGCAAGACGGTTACGCACTCGTCGTCCGAGTCTGCAACACCTGAGCAATGGCATAGGCAGTTCAAGCCTTAATTCACAAGCAATTTCCTTTTAGTACCCCTAGTTAGGGGAACTACGGCGTCTCTGATCCTCATTATCCCGATGAGGTACGTAGGCAGCGGGGTAGGGCCCGTTCGAGCACAATCTTTATTTTCCCTACATTTTCCTTTCGCTTTTCTTATTTCAGTTCTTTTCCAGTTCCAGTTTCTTTTCATATTCATTTCTTTGCTGCATTTTTCATACCCTCACCCTTTGAAACAGTTTCTTTGCAAGCGTGGATCCCGTCGGGTACGGCGGACGATCTGGGTGCTAGTACCTTCCCAGGTCGTAACCGACTCCCGAACCCAGTCTCTTTGGTTCGCAGGACCTGTGTCCTTCCTCTTTCTTTCTTCTGGTTTGTGCAGCATTACCATTCCCTCTCTTCGGGATAAAAATGCCTGGCTGGCGACTCTATTCTTCTTCCGCGCCACTTTCGCGTTTGTACCAGGATGGAAATCCTCGGGAGCGACACCTACGTACCCACAAAGTGCAATGCGAGATCAAAACCCCGTAGTTCGTGGTACAAAATGTGAAAAGAAGAATGAGTTGAATTGATTTTAAAATGTAAAGATAAGTCGTCATTCTTTAGCGAATAATTCTGCTAGAAAGAATGAATCATATCTAAACATGAAAATGGAAAGAAAAGAAACGTGCACGAGGGCACAAAATCAATTGAATGAGTTTGAATGTTTTTTAAGTTTTGAGAAGAAAGTTTCGATATGCTTATGTGGTTTAGCATTTATTAAGAAATGAAATGAAAAGGTTAAAATCGCATGACCTAGGTCAAGGTTTGATTGCGAAAATGTTTGAAGTTTGAAAACAAAGAAGATTTGAAAATAAGAAGAAGATTTGAAAATAAGAAGAAGATTTGAAAATCTAAGAAGTGGAAGGAGATGAAGGGACTATCCTAAGACTTGAAAGTAAAAGTTAAAGGGAGAACGATCAAACCGTGTGGTGAACATTCTTTGAAACAAACGGATTTCCATCTTCATAAACAAGTGAACTTAATCGGAGCCAAAGTCTTCAATCCATAATAGCTCAAGCAAGGGAATGATCCTAGAATCTAAGTCCAACTCCAAGTCCAATGCTAAGGATAGTAACCATAGTCCGAAATTAAAGTCACAAGTCTTTTTAAATGTTTAATCCTTTATTAATGTTTTTGTGTCCAAATGGACAAAAGAAAAATCACAAGCATAACAATATATACATAAACAATATGATGAATGATATAGTATAATAAAAGCATAATAAAGGAGATAAGGAGCGAGAGATTGAAATAAAGATGATAAGGTGCGAGAGATTGAATTAAAATGGTTACTATATTAATATTATTATAATATTTACATAGAAATGGTATGATGAACTTAATCAAACACAACCACAAAAAGATAACCAAAATCGAGGCAACCGGATCCAAATGGATCTTATTCCGAATTCGGGACAAGTTTAGGTCTATGTTAAGCAATCGCCGAGTAATTTACGAAGTAATTACCCTACAAATGAGGCCGGCCACCACCAGTTAAGGTGGAAAATATTTGTGCTAATTGTAACACGGTGGGAGAACTGACTTTAGTTATGTTGCGGATAGCAAGAGTCGCCACCGACTTTTATTTTATCCAAAGGAAAGGCATAAAAGAACAGGAAAGACCTTTTTAAAAGATTTTTGGGTCCGGGGGGTAGGTTATGTAAAGGGAAGGTGTTAGCACCCTTTACATCCATGGTTATCCATGGGCTCTTAGTTACTTAGCTCACTTTAAAATGTTTTTGAAATGTGAAGTGTGTGAATAAAAATTTTCTTAAGTATTTTATAATAATCCATGTACGGATGTATATAAAACCTTTGTTTTGAAAATTGTTTGAAATGTATGAAGTGTTTGAAATGTTTTGAAGAGTGAGCAAGTATCTAAGAGGAACCTACCCTAAGTTTAAGTCTTTTCTGTTCTTGAATCCTTTAAATGGTAAGACTATCCCTATTATTAAGGAATAGGTAGTCATTACCTTGGATGTAAGGGACAAGTGAAGGGACATCTGTTATTTAGGAAACTGTGGGGTGTATAAGCAACTCGAAGGGACTTATCATCTTTATTCGAAAGGGACAAGATCATTACGAAGGCAACGTTCGAAGGGACTTGATCTTTTTATCTGTTTAGGGACTAGATGATGTGAAATGAGGGACTTTGCTTTATACACCCTACTTGACCTTTTGTTTTAGGCAACATGAGAGGTATCCTTAAGGAAGTGAGATGGCGATCAAAGATCGACTTACGTGTGTGAGTGTACAATTTTAAACATTTATCTTTTAAATTAGTGATCTAAATTAATTTTAAAATACAAACATGTTTCACTCCCTATTTTACTAACCATAGCATTTAAAAATAAATATTAAATATTACTACTAAAATATTACATAAAGGAGACAATTACATAATAATAATAATTAAATCACAATAAATAAGCAAAATAATAATAATAATATAATTGGGTTAGTAAAAATAATAATAATAAATCACAATATATAATTGGGGTTAGTAATAATAAAATAAATATCATATGAAAATAAATATAATTAATAATATAAACAAAAATATTAGCATAATAATTAAAAGATCAATTTTTTATATAAACAATTATTTTTTAAGATTAAGAAGAAAATATAAACAATTCATATTATACCAATTATTATAAAGTTTTAAATTATATACAAATTATAAAAAATTAGGTTAATTATAAACATATTATGAAAATAAATTATATTTACAAAATTAAATTAGCAAATTTTAATTATTTTTAAGCATATACTAAAAATTATTTACATACAAGAATTAAATTATAAACAAATTATAAAATATATACATATTATGAAAACAAGGTTAATTATAATTGATTAATCGTATTATTATATTTACAAAATTAAATTATCAAGTTTTAATTAATTATCTAACATTATCTATATACAAGAATTATATCAAATAATAAAAATATGGACATAATTAACATTTACATGAAATAATTAGGGTTTAAAAGTACTATTAGGGTTTATAAAAAATTAATTAGGTTTTTACAAAATATTTCAGGGTTTTAGAAAATTAGGGTTTATATATTTTTTAGAATAAATTAGGATTAATAACTATATAAAATTTTACAATATTAATAATTTACAAAAATAAATAATTTTTCTAATAAGATTTAAATTAAAAAGATGAGTTCTAAAATATAATAATAATATAAACATCCTAGTTATTTTTCATTATTTGAATTTATTTAAATTTATTCAACTATAATATGAATTAAATAAATAAGAAAAACAGAAAAAGAATGAAAAAAACAAAACTTACCTGGGCTGGGATTTGAACCCAGTCCCTAAGCTTTCAACCCTCAAGACCAGCACACCAACCACTGGGCCATGCGCACACAGGTGATAGTGAGAGCACTCCATTTGGTTTTGTTGTTTAACCTGGAAAAATCATGAAAAAAGCAAAACAAATAACAAAAAGGCATGGGGAGGGATTTGAACCCAGGACCTTCACACAATACGCAAGCACACTTACCATCCAGCCGGGAGGGCGCAGCTGGTAGTATAACCAACACAATCCATTATATATTAAGTCTAACAATTAAATAGAAAAACAAGAAAAATTGCTGCAGCCAGGATTCGAACACAAGCTTTAAGGTCATATGCGTGCGTCTCTCACCACTGGGCTAGCGCTGCAGCTGTGATATAATTCCAATAATATAACATAAAATATTATAATAAAATTTGAATTTGAAATCTGGCACGCTGACTTCATCTTCTTCCTTGGATTTTCGCAGGTTTTCCTGCGAAATCTCCTGGGAAATTTCCTGCGATTTTTCCTGCACACAAGCCCTGCCAATTCCATATCATCATAAATATGTACGATTTCATCAAATTGATCACATTTTCATGATCCCCAGACATCACACAGTTCATTTATAGTTTTAGAATTAATTTATATTAACTAAATCGAAAGATCCCAAATTCTATTCAAAAACCCTAGCCATGGCAACTTGCGGTTTAGGGCCTGGTTCTTCAATCTTCTTGTCCAGAAATCATCTAGGCATCATACTCAACACAAATACATGGTTAGAATGCATTATTACTACACAAATAATGAAAATCGAAAAAAATACAAACAAGAGCAATGTTGGTTCGGTTTATGCAATATAGGATGCTTTGTATGCAAATGAGTATTGAGAACGATTCAAGGATGTCCAATAAACATGTTTACACCTTCAAAACTCTTAGGAATGGCCTCTATGGAAGAATCCGAATTTGAGATTTTGTGATGAATTTTTGAAAGTGGCAACTTACTCTTGAGGCAGAAGATTCGTGCCCTATGCATTGGGTTATCTTGTATACTTATACTAGAATGAAATTAGGTCAAGAGATTTGATCATTGTATGGATCTTTTTGATTTTGGAGATTGAAAAAGATTAGAACTTAAATTTCAAATATTTGTGAATGAGACCTTTCTATTTCAAGCCAATCTTCATCAATTGTGTATCAATTCAATCCAATTCATGTTAATGACATTCTAGAACAAAAATATATTTTAAATTTTCACATTTGATATTTTATTTAAATTTAAAATGATTTTTAATATAAAAAATCATAATAAATAAATTAAATAAAATAAAATTATGAAAATATCAAATAAATTTCGTGCATGATGTCATGGAACACTTTGGGTCACAAAAAGTTCAGCCCATTTAGAAAAATTTGGTTTTAAGACCCTATTTTCTTCATACACCACCCAAATATTTCCCAACTTTTCAAGGGCACACATCCTTCAATTTTAATGCTATAAGGGTGTTCTTGGACATTTTGTAAAGCTTAAAGAGTCCTATATCCAACCCCATTGGTTTCATGTCCATATCATTTACCATTCTCAAGTTATGCCCTTTTGAAGTTGTTGACTTTTTGTTGACTTTCAAAAGGACCTATAATGTCTTAGCTCATACCTTCCAAATGAAGCATTTTTGGGCTTGGCTTGTGAGACACAAAGTTGTAGAGAATTAAATTTCCTTCAAAATGAGCTTTGGATGAAAAAAATGTGATGAAGCATGTGAAAGTTATGGCTGGTCAAAGTTCAGTTGACTTTTCCTAAGGAAACCCTAATTTAGAAACCCTTGATTCTTGATGATCTGAAATCTCCTTGATGAATCATGATCAACCCTTGATCAAATGATGAAATTTACTTCACCTACTTGATGTTGGCAAAAAATCATGAAGTTTGACTTTGGTTTGACCACAGTTGACCTCAGTTTGACTTTTTAACTGCTTTGACTGATTTTGACTTATCTGATCATTTGACTGAGCAAACCCTTGAGAAAAGTTCTGAAATTTGTCATAGGGATTCTTAAACATATATAAGATGTTATGAAGCTCACTTGAAGTCTTGGAAGTCCATTTAGCTTGACTAAAGTCAAAACCCTAGTTTTAGATGCACTACTTAGGAGGATGATTGTCTGAGGGAATTGTCATATCTTCTGACCAATTGTGAACTTTGTGAACCTTATGAACCTCATAGGATGTCTTGTGAACCTTGTGAACCTCATGAAAGGTCTTGTGAACCTTGTGAATCTCATGAAAGGTCTTGTGAACCTTGTGAACCTCATAAAGTGTCTTGTAAACTTCATGAACCTCATGAAAGGTCTTGTGAACCTTGTGAACCTCTTAGCACACAAAGTCTTGTATTGTGAGGGCAAATTTTGCGGTGCAACACTAATACATGTTAGAGAAATGATATTATGAACCATTCTCCGAAAACATGTCGCACGAAAAGAAAAGGTAATGGTCTAATCTTAATCGAGATTTCACATTGGATTATCGAAGGCAACCTATCACGATCCCAAAGTATGGAGAATGATCCAAATGATCATTCATCCATAGATTTGAAATAATGAAGATTAAACATCTTCTAAAACCAATAATCGTCGAATCGGAGATCTCATCGACCAAAAAAAAGAAAAGGAGAAAGAAAAGTGAATTTAAAATTTATGATCCACCAAAAAACCAACAAAATGGAATAAAAATATTCCATTAAAAAAACCTAAAATATTTTTCCTCAAAGACCAAAAAATAAAAGAAAAACTATACAACTTTTTTATTTATAAAAAGTATAGAAACCAATTAACAAACACACAAAGTAAATGTATATATAAAAAAAAGAAAAAAGAAAAAAAGAAACGGGGGGGTTGAAACGCAAGTTGAGAGGTGGAGATAATCATCGATCCAAATGGATCAAGCAGCCCAAACATAGAACAATTTATTAAACAAAAATATAATAAAAATTGTAAAAACAAAAGAACAAAAAGAAAAAGGGAACAAAAAAACAGATAGCCCTCTTCTTCTTCACGCGTGAAATGAGAAACATAGGTCACAAAATCCATCACCTTCAAAAACAACAATCGAATGCTTCTTCAACGGAAATCACCGGAAAAAACAAATCCTCCTTCACTATGATGCCTCTCAACACCTCTTCTCTCTCAATCCCGCCGCCCTATACCTTCTCTTCTTCTTCTTCTCAAACCGCTTTCACAAAATTCGATCGCCGTGCTTGTTGTTGTTGTTATCAATTCAGATTCGCAGGTTTGAAAGAGATTCGATGAAGGTGTATAAAGTTTGAAGAGATTTGGAGAATAGAAATTAAAAGGGATTTTCGAGTTTCAGAAATGGTGAGTTGGATTTTGGTGAAATTTATGAGGGTTTGGAATCACTGAATTGAAGCTTGAGTCTTATTTTTTGCAGGGTATTTGTGGGCTTTTCAAGCTTGTCAAATGAGAGAGTGAAGGGTTCAATTTATAGAAGATGAGGTGAGGAAATTGCTGCCGTTTCGTTGAGTCCTATTGCGTTTTGAGGGTCACGAAATTGGCGTGAGGTGTTCTTGCTGTTTTGGGCTGTGAACCTCACGTTTCATGCTTTAATTTTCTGCGTTTTGATGTTGTTATTCGTGTGCAGGGCGTGATGTGAGGAAGGAGTGACTCACAACTTACGTTTAATTCACAGCCTTGTTGCGTTTCAAGTGGGCTGAAGCTGCATTTCATGTGATGCTTCCTGCGTTTGCGTTTTAATTGTTTTCGGACTGCCGTTTTGGTGTGATGCTGTGTGCGGCTGAAGTTGGATGCATTGCGGCTTCGCTTGGCTTTGTTGCTGTTGTTGGCTAGTGATGTGCAGGCTTGCGTTTCATGCTTACTCAGGTTGCGTTTTGATGTGAGCAAGTACGTTTCAGTGTTGTTTGAAGTGTATTCACGTGTATGCTTGTGTGTTTGGCTGGTGTGCGGTTTGCGATAGCTGGAAAAGGAGTGGGCCAGCTGAACAAAAAGTTGTCTCAATTGACGGGTCTCTTTTTTTTTTAATTGTATTGTTTGTATGGATTGAATAGCAATTATAATAAAATTTGGATATTGGATGGTAAATAAAAAAACATATTTAGTAAATGAAATATTGACTATAGAATTTTGGATAAAAAAATGGATTAAAAGAAAAGATTATAAGAAATGAACAATAAAAAATGAATTGGGCCTATGGGCTAAAAAAAAGAATTGGTAATGGAAAATAAAAAATAAAAGTGGATTGAATAATCGGGAATCGAAAAAAATGGTTAATGAATTAAATTTGGAAGAAAGAATTGAATTTGGAATAATGGAAATGATTATTGAAAAGGGAATACGGGTGAATAAATGGTTTAATCGAAAAATGAATAATGGAGATGAAAACTTGATTTTAGCCCACAACCAATTTCTGTTTTTTTTTTCACAAGCCACTTGATGAACACAGTCAATCTTAAACCACTGAATAAATCGCAACTTTGTCACCTAAGCCACAACCATCGTCTGAAATTTGCCTCGATTATTTGAATCCATGCTGAGAAAAATAAATCCTCAGATGAACTGCTGATAAACTGGTGAACTTGAAGACTCAAACCAAACTTCGCACAAAACACTGTCTGATAACTGATGCCTTTCACACACAACACAACTTGAACTTTTGAAAACACACTATCTGAGGAATAAACCCCTGGCACACATAACATGCAGTTGAAACAATCTTTTGATAGTTTGACCATGATTAGGTCAAACGTCCATCTGAATCGAATTGTAACTGAACCAACGCATCTGAACTGAAATCACTGCCTTATCTTCGCAAACCTGCAACACAGCGAGAAGAAAAAGCAAACTGCAACATATTTTTGGCATTTTGGTTAGAGGTTAATAAATATAAACAGATAGAAACAAGAAAAGTATGGTGATCCCCTGCGAAGCAAAGACCTGCAACTGATAAGGATACATGAACCAGTGCGTGATCTTGTTTGTATGCGAAATGCAGATGAGATGCGAAAAATCTTAGGGTCAAAAATTAGGGTCTGACACATAGCAAATCTTTTGGGAAGAGATATGAGAATTTTCCTCATAAGCTTTTCATAAGACATTTTTTCTCCTAAAGCTCCTGACGTATTGGCAATTTCAAGAATATTCATGTGAAAATCATGAGTAGTCCCATCCTCTTTCATCCTTAGATTTTCAAATTTAGTAGTGAGCAACTGAAGTCTTGACATCTTAACCTTGGAAGTTCCTTCATGAGTGGGTTTGAGAGTATCCCAAACATCCTTGGCTAATTCACAATGATGCACCAGCCTGAATATATTTATATCAATTCCATTGAACAAAGCATTTAAAGCTTTATAGTTTCCTAGAGCCAACTCATCCTCCTCTTTGTTCCATTCTTCCTCAGGCTTTAAGATCTTTGATCCATCTTTTCCAATAGTGACAAGATGATCCAATCCTTTGTCTGCAACTTTCCATGCCTTCCTGTCCAGAGATTTCAAGAAGGCCATCATACGAGGTTTATAGTAATCATAGTTAGATCCATCCAGAATGGGTGGTCTATTCACAAATCCTCCATCCCTGTCCATAGTACCAGAATATACTGCCCCTAGATCTCACCCAGAAAAACAGGCAGGTGCCTGCTCTGATGCCAATTGAAATTCTGGAAGTAGATATGAGATGTCGAATGAGATGTTACGACACTAATATCCGACAGATTCAAGTATGAACAAGTTAAATAAACAAAAACAACTGTAAAGAACACAAGCAATTGTTAACCTAGTTTGGTGCATACACACCTACTCTAGGGGCTACTAAGCCAGGGAGGAAATTCACTATTAGTAGTATCAATTCAGATTTAAACCACTCAGTTTATCCTCTTCACTTAATCACTACCCAATGCAACTTCTACCAAAGAATTCTTAGATAAGAGATACCTCTCACTCCCCCTCAATCACAGTAGTGATAATTTTAAACACCCCAAATTTGCCCTCACCCATTTCCCCATGGCTTGTGATCTTTTCATTTGCATAGATTCAATCATAACATCTCATATTGCATTTTTTGCTTCACTGAATTGGTTCTAAGTCATCAGCATCTAGGGTTTGTGATCTGAGCCATCCCTGGGCTATCTGAGCCACTCCAAAGGTCTTAAATCATCTCAAGAGGGTACATGTATGTTCAAACATCATATTGTATCCTCCCAAGGTCAAAGAAGTCAGAAAATCACAAGAACTGAGGAAGACATGGAAACAGAGCCAGGCTTAACTACATAGATGACCTGAAATTAGGGTTTTGGATTCAGAGGCCATAACTCCAAATTTTTTGGTCATTTTTGTTTCTATTGGTCTCTATATGATGTAAGGATCATACATACCAATTTTCATGAAGAAATTCAATGGGGAAGGCATCTGATCAATAGATGACTTCTTGAGCAAGTCAGTGCAAAATCAGGGCATCTGAGACCCCCAATCATCCAACCAAAGGGTCTTCTCCATCATTTTGGGTGTATTTGATCTTAGAAGAAGTTAGAAGTTCACAAAATTGAAGAATTTCAAGCCATTTGCAAAGTTTCCATTTTGGGAAAGTGACTTGTAATGAAAACTTGCCATTTTGGGAAAGTTTTTCAACCTTCTCTTTTTGATTCAAAAATGCTTCAAATGAAAAATTCTTGGTCATGAAAGTTGTAGATTGGATCATTCCCTTTTCAAAAAGTACAAGAACTTGATCTAATTCATTTTAAAACTCAAGTTATGGCTTGTCAAAGTTGGGAAAAATCACATAAATTTCACTTTTACACCAAAGAGGGAAACTTGCAAATTCTCATGCCAAGCATTTTTGTGACCTCAAACACACTTCTACATGTCTTAACATCATAATGCATTGCCTAAGGATCAGAATTGGCCCAAGAATCATTTCATCCCATGCCTTGAACATCAAGAAATTCAAAAGGGGCCAAACTTCATGAAAATTGCAAAAGGGCACATAACCTTTCACAAGCTTGCTGAATCACCTCAATTTCAAATCTATGGCTCTCCTTGATCTATGTTGAGCCAGGACAAGCCAAAAGCCAGCTGCAAAACCAGCCCATACCTCAAGTACAAAACTTTTGACATTTTGGCAACTTGCCCATACCAATCACCATAGGCCACCACCCACTCTCTGACCTATCACAGCTTGTTATGTGGATCAAACACAGCTCATAACACAAGACACACAAGGCTGAAACGTCAGATTGCCCAAGTTCTCAAAAATCACTCCAACTTGCAAAAGCTTTCGAAACTCATAGCTCAGCCAATAAATCTTCAAACTTTTTCCACCATTCAACTACACATCCATAACTGATCATTTCCCACCCTTCATCTTGCCTTGAAACACCTTAAATCAAAAACATAATTTTCACATTTCTTGAACTGAGTTTCATCCAACTTCACATAGAGGCTATATAAACTCCAACCAAGCACTGCAAGCGCTTCAGGAGGATCATTGAAGCTGATTTGAAGCAAAGAAGCAGCCAGCCAGTACCATTTTCGAAAGCTTCAGTTCAGGTATCACCAAGAACATTTTTTCCAGAAATCGTTTTTTATGCCATAGAAATGTTGCTTATGATTCACTGATCATGTTGTGCTTGTTGGTTTTAAAAATGATTGAGTTTTGAGCCTGAACCATGTCTCTGAAAGTTTGACCTGAAAAACTTGATTGATTCGAATCTTGTTTATGTTGAAAGATAAATGAATTTTCATGCTTGATTCTTGCTTAGGGTGATTAGAAGTTGTGATCTGGAGCTTTAGAGGGTTTAAAATTGCCTAGGGAAGAAGTTAGGTTTTGAACTGGCCGGAGAAGATGACCAGAACACTGTTCCGGTCACCTGAAAGTCATTAGGGTTCAGATTAGGGTTTAATTGCGTAATTAGTGAAGTTTGAATATCAGCCATTCAGATGCGCGCGCTGGTCAATTCCCGCGTCCTTGGTTTAAACCACAGCCCTTAGATCTGTTGACTTATCATTTAAATCAATTTAATTTTCATTTTATTTGCATTTTCTTTATCATTTTATTAAAAATAGCAAAACTCATCTAAAAAATTTTATTTTTTGCATCATGGTTCTAAATATTTTTCTCATTCTGAAAATAATTATTTAATTTTTTGCATAAAATTTGTATTTTTAAAATATTTAAATGTTTATTTTAATTAGTTAATGGAAATTAATTAATTAAAATACCATTTAAGTTTCTAAAAATCACCAAAAAAATCACATTGCATCTTGACACATTTAGAGACATTATCAAACCATTCATACAAATTTCTTTTTGGTTCTTGATCCATTTTGACATTTTTCTTTTGATTTAGGGTTCTTAAAAATCAATATTTTGACCCTAACTTAGAAAAATCTTTTCTGCCTAACCATGAAGGGTTTGATAATGGTTCTTTTTGCATTGCATTCCACATATCATGTAGTTTCTAGGATAAAATTGGCATGAATTTATCTTTCATTTTTGATTTGTCTTGCATTTTTCTTTGTGAGGTACCTTAAAACCCTAGCAAACTTAGAAAAATCATAAGTCCTTTAGGGTTTAGTTTCTGACCTTCCCCTTTGGGTAGTGAACTTGTATAGGTTTAGGATACCTTTGATCCCATTTTCAATTTTTTATCTTGTCATTTGCCTCTGATTTTGAATTTTGCATTGCATCTTGTTCATAAACCCTAATTTTTGCCTTCATTTGCATTCATCCTTCATATGCTTGCATACATGAACTTACCATGACACTTTGTGCATCCACATGACATATAAGACATCTTAGGACACATTAGAATCATGTTTGATCATTGCATAATCCATTTGCCATGTTATGCATTCATTTCATTTCATATGCATTCATGAACTTTCATGCTTCCTACATGTCTCATTTGCATTCCCATCCTTTGCATGAACATTCAAATCACTTGACATGACTTTGCATCATCCCTTAGCATCATTTACATCATAAACATGCTTCTGATTTTGGTTTCCATCTTTGCATTTCATTTCATTTTCATTCCATGTCACTTCCTTTTGCTAACTTTTCAGGTGGTAAGTGTTTGAGAAGTGAATTTGCCTTCACTTCTCACAATCTCTTCTCATCTCTCTTATGCATTCATTGCTGCATTTTAATTTTGTATTAGAGTGAGATTGCTCATTCATGTTCCCTCCTCACTTTCTTTCTTCAAGCAACTTATCTTCTTAAGTGAAGTAAGTTGACTTGCTTCTTCTGCTTCTCTTCCTTCCATCTTTGCTTCTTCTTTGGTGGCTCTTCCTGAAGATCTTCATGCAAGCCCCATAAACCCTAGGAACACCCAAGAATGATCACAATTAGGGTTTGACTAGTCCCCCCATTAGTTTTACCTTTGTGTCATCTTTGTGTCTTCTCTTCTCACCTCATTATCAGAGACTAAACCTTAAAGGTTTTAAGGCTTTGTGATTAAGCTTATGCCTGCATCCTTCTATTATGATGGAGTGTATAACTTTAATCCTAAGTGTTGAACCCTTAATGTGTTTAAATCCTTTAATCAAATCATCTAATAATCACTAAGACATCAAGCTTGTAACTTGGGCCTTGCATTAGGGTTCTAATTCTTCCTTAATTGGTTAAGAAGGACTAACCCTAGTGTTAATGGACAAGTCCCCCTCAAGTTGTCTTACAAACCATAAAATCCATTTCTTAATCTTACCATTAACTAAAATCCACTTTAAAGGCTTTGTTTTGTCATGAGGTTAATCCCTAATCATGGATTAAGTTGAGGAGCCTTTCTCAGCTTAAATGTCCCCATCTATTATCCTTCTATTAGGATGGTGTAATGGGTCCATTGAATCTTTAATTATGGCTTAAACTCATTACTTAACACTAAACAAAAACTCCAAAAACATCTAAATAATTACAAGTAGGTTAATGATCTTAATCCTACACCATGGTGGTCAAGTGTGAGGTGATTACTTCATACTTAAGGTATTCTCATTACCCCTAATCAAAGGGGGGATGTGACGAGTTTACTAATCCTTGGTTTAAGCTTAAGCTCATTTTCTTATGACAAACTCCAAAAAGCAATAAAAGATTGAAAACACAAAAACAAACAATAATCGTCTCCTCCGGGATTCTTTTCTCACCTCATTCACTCATAAACGAGAACTCGCTTCTTTCGTCTAATGCAAGACATTTTGCACCTGATCCAGACAGGTCATACACTTGAGCATAGACATGCAAGCAGTTCACAAGTCAATTTATCTTTCAGTCTCTTTGAGTCGAACTACGGTGTTCTGAATTCCTCATTGCACGAGAGGATACGTAGGCATAACTTAACTGTTATCGAACAAAAGTCTCTGCATATTTCCCCCTCTTCCAGCATTATTCTTTAAGCCTCATAGCCTTGAGCTTCACATTCTTTCCTTGCACTGACACTCTCTTACTTCACTTCACACTTCTTTTGCACTGACACTTGCTTTCTTTTCCAGCTTTTGCACACAAAGTAGCACTGACACTACCCCTTTAAACACAAATCTTTCAAGCGTGGATCCCGTCGAGTACGGCGGACAATCCGGGTGCTAATACATTCCCAGGTTGTAACCAACCCCCTTTCTCAGTTTCTCTGGTTCGCGACCGTCTTATCCATATTTTTCCAGGTTTATGCAGCATTACCTTTCCTTTGGGATAAAAATGCCTAGCTGGCGACTCTTTTCTTTTTCTCTTTCGCCGATCGTTCGCGTCTATACCCTTTCTGACCATGTGTCATCAGGTGGGAGCGACAGCTTGGCGACTCTGCTGGGGATCCTTATATTGTAACCAGGGCTTCTGGTTCTTTTTGTGGGTTGCTTCTAGCGTTTGTTTGATTTGTGTTTACTAGGGTGTTATGTGCTATGTGTGTTTATTTATTTTGCTTCATTTACTGCTTTATGTACAGCTTTATGTATTGCTTTCTTTACAATTTTGCATATTTCATACTGTCATTTGCTGGATCTGGTTTTCTTTGGTGGGTGGGATTCCATTGAGAGTTTAAGGTCCTATACCTGGGACCTGAGTGACACCTAGGCTAGAGTGGTTCATGTTCTTTCCCATTCCATTTCGGTCTGGTGCGGGAATATGAAACACGGTTCAGATGTGGGTTTCTTCTTGAGAACTCTGTGCTACAGATTTCCTGTAGTGCTAGGGCTATCTGGGAAGCCTGCTAAGTATGGATGACCTTTATTATGACCTTCAGAAGCTGAGGTGAATTAGAGGAGGATCTTTTATGGTTATTGTAAACACTGTACCTCCGGGTTAGAAGTGTTTACACTTCTCATAACTGATCCAAGTCTGAGGATCCTTGTTCTAGAACATTACCTGTGAGGGGGTTGGGCTGTTTACAGGTTTGCAGGAACCCTTGGCCTCATCATACCCTATTACTATTTTGTTTAAGAGCACTCCACTTTGGACAGTTCTTGTGATTAACCCCGGACATGTGACTCTTTATTTGAATCCCCCACCCTAGTTACTGGACTTCTAAGCCTCCATCTGAACTTTTGAACATACACGGGCCTTATATCAAGGTAGATAATCAGATCCAGCTTGATCACAAACCCTTGCATATCATTTGCATATATCATCATTGCATCATTTGACATTTGTTTATTTTCTTTTCAGGGTACCCACTTCATTCTATTTTGGTTTTGGTTTTGACCCCTTCTTCTGCATAGACCTCTGCTTCAGCTGTCTTCATCAGTTACCTGCTTCAGTTATCTCCATCCTCACCAGCACCAGTCTGTCAGTGGTCTACTTTCAGCATCTCAGTCTGTGAATCTTCATCAGCACTTATCTTCAGCTTCTTCAACAAGCACTCATGGCTACTCCCAGGAAAAGCAACATATCCTACCACTTCTTTGAGCCTGTGTTTACTGGTATCAGGCAGGTCCAGTCACTTATCACACCTGACCACATCCCATTGTTTAGAGAGCACTATGGAGGTATCCTGGATATGGTTATGGACCTTGACTCTTCTCAGAGAAGCATGATCCACACATGCTTACAGTTCTATGACCCCCCACTCAGGTACTTCACCTTTCCTGACTTTCAGATGGGGCCTCTATTGGAAGAATTGTCTTTATTGATTGGAGTACCTATCATAGGAGGGATCCCTTTCAATCCAGAGATGACTGCTCCCAGAAATGAAGAGATAGCAAGGGCATTGTACTTGGAGCCTACCCTTATTGAGCAAAGTATGACAACAAAAGCTGGGATTCCTGGTTTGCATTTGGACTTCTTGATCTCTCAGGCCATCCTGAATGCTTCATTGGGAGAGTGGAGGGCAGTCTGTTCACTGTTATCCCTCAGTATATATGGGGTAATACTATTTGCAGATGAGCCTAAGTTTGTCAGCAAGAATGCTATCCATCTGTTTCTTCTGAAAAACCCAGTACCCACATTGCTAGGAGACTTTTATTACTCCATTCACCAGAGGAATTAGAAACAAAGGGGGAAGTTGGTAAGATGTTGTGCTCCTTTGTTTTACACCTGGCTGCTCAGACACCTGCCTAAGTCAGATGCCTTCTTGAACCCACATCAGCAGAAGAATTGGGCCAAGAGGCTCATTGCCTTGACTTCAGATAATATCAGATGGTGCACCCAGAGCACCAAAGGCAAGGACATTATCACTAGTTGTGGGCAATACCCAAATGTGCCTCTGATAGGAGTGAAGGGTTGCATCAACTACAATCCTTTACTGTTTAAGAGACAACTGGGTTATGCCTTGGTTCACCCTCCCAGAGGACAAGATTTAGCTGAGACCCTGTATTGTGAAGTGCAGCCTAATTCAGCTATTGTCAGACAAGCATCCTGGGCTTGGGACAACATCCAGACAAAAGGAGTAGCTATTCTTGGAAGATGTAACAATGTTGCTTCAGCTCAGTATTATGACTGGCCCCGTACTAGAGCTCAGATTACCAGAATGCCTTTCACCTTGGAAGACATGCATGGACCATCTACAGTACAGCCTGTAGCAACAGTTAGCCTGGAAGAATTTGAAAAGTTGAAGGAAAGGAATGAGCAGCTGTCTCAGGCCTTGAAGAAGACTCTTTGGGAAAGGAGTGATGCTCGTCTGGACATTGAGAGATTGGAAAAGCTCAGAGTTGAGAATCTTGCCAAAATTGAGAAGACAGAAGATTACATAAGGAAAGCAAGGGCTGGGGAACAAGTATTGAAGAATGCCTGTAAAGAGGCCAAAATTCAGAAAGCTAGGGCTGGACACTATCTGCAAGAGAGTCAGGCTAGGTGGGTCAGGATCACCGAAGCCCGTACACAAGAAGATCAGAGGACTCAAGCCAAGATTGAGCAACTAGAGGCCAGTGAGAAGAAGCAGCAGGAAGCTTTGTTGGCTGCACAAAGGGAGATATCAGAATTGAAGCTCAGAGCAGGGTTGAAGAGGTCCAAGGACCAGGACAGACATAAGAAGCTGACCACTGCCATTGCTACCAGGAACCTCCTCATTAGGACCATTACAGAGCACCCAGCTGGTCCAGTGACTGAGGCCCTCCTGAGGGAGGTCAGAGAAGATGAGTTTGGGCTGGGTGTCTGATTCTTTGCTTGTTATTGCTTCCATTTGATGTACTTTTCCTTTTGTTGTATTTTGACCCTCCATGGGCATGTATTGTAAAACAAACTATGTATTATTCACCATTTGTAATATATTTAGTTTGTTTTCATTTGGGTTTTTTCTCAACAACACCAAGCATCTTCCTCGAGGTCTGGAAATGTCAAAACCAAGAACCAAACCTGATACCTTGGAAAACAAATAAGCATACTGCATTGCATACTAACTTTGTTTTTGTTTTGTAGGTTTTGTTATTGTTTCTAACTTTGTTGTGATCTCAGGAAACATTGCTCGTCACCGAGTGTTCCCTGTCAACCGCATGCACCGGTACCCGACTCGTAACAACCTTCCCGGCATTCAAATGGAACAATTACAGTAGGATCTGACTGAGGTCAGAAATTAGATGGTCAATGAGAGAGTGGAGATAAGAAATCAGATGTCTCAGTTCATGGCAGTAATGACTGGCTTGGCCCAGCGTCAAGAAAGGTTAAGAGAGCTGGTGGAAAGACAAACTCCTGAGGAACCTCATCTTGGAACAGGAGGAACTAGCAACAATGAACGGGGTCAGCCTCGTATTGACCCACAAGAGTATGGACCTCATCTGAATCCAGAAGTTAACATCCAAAGAAATGGTCAAGGTAATGCTACTGGGGGCCAAATCCTGCAGGAGGATCCTCAGGGAGAACAGTTTACTGTCATTGGGGCAGGAGATGAGGTATATGACAGGAGATTGGATGAGATTGCTGAAAAGTTAAGATCCTTGGAATCTCAGAATTCTTTGGGCTTCGATGTGATGGACATGGGACTAGTGGATGGGGTGAGAATTCCCCACAAATTCAAACCCCCATGCTTTGAAAAGTACAATGGTACCTCTTGTCCTCGCACTCATCTCCAGTCTTTCTTGGGAAGGCTCAAAGCTTATACTATGGATGAAAAGTTGTGGATGTTCTACTTTGAGGAGTCTAACTGGAGCTTCAAGGGAATGGTATTCACATTTGTCTAGGGCCACCATAAGATGCTGGAAGGATTTGGCTGAGGCTTTCATCCGTTAATATCAATACAACCTAGACATGGCTCCCAATAGAACTCTCCTGATAGGTATGTCTCAGTCTTCTAGAGAGAGCTTCCGGGAGTATGCTCAAAGATGGAGACAACTTGCTGCTGCTGTCCAACCACCCATGTCAGAAAGGGAAATGGCTGACATGTTCATGAATACATTGCAAGGGACTTATATTGATAGGCTGGCTGCTTTCTCATCTACCAGTTTTGCTGACGTAGTCATAGCTGGTGAGAGAATTGAAAGTCTCTTAAAGATGGGCAAAATCTTCGACAATGGTGTAAGTTCCTCCAGCAATCCCAGAAAACCTTTTGCGGGACCCCGGAGGGCAGGTGAGACAAATTCCATTCATGCAAGCAGGGGCAGGCCTCAATATGCTCACCGGTCAGTAGCAGCTGTTACCATCCCAGCTCCAATACCACAACAATCATCATATCCTCAACAACAACAACCACAATATCAACAACAAGTTCATTATCTGCAACGAAGGTCGTACAACAACAACAACAACAACCAACAACAGCGTCCTTTCCAACAAAGGCCATCACAAGCAAACAGGGTAATTGACCCAATTCCAATGCTGTATGCTGCACTCTTGCCACAACTCCTGAAGCTCAACCTAGTTGAGTTAAGGACATTGGCACCACCAGATCCTCTTAATATGCCAAAGAACTATGATGCAAATGCCCGGTGTGCATTCCACTCAAACGCACCGGGGCATAATACTAAAAAATGCAGGGCCCTGCAGATGAAAGTCCAAGATCTGGTGGATTCAAAAGCTCTCAATTTTGCACCTCCTCCAAATGTCACAAGAAATCCAATGCCTAGTCACAACGGGCCTAGGATTAATGCTATTGAAGAGGGCAAACCATCCACATTAATCAACAGTGTTGCATAAATCCGAACACCTTTGGTTGAAATCAAAGCTCAGCTGTTAGAATGCCAAGTGTTCCCCGGATGTGAGGTCGGCTGTGGATATTGCAACATCGCCGTTAATGGATGCCAGAGACTGAGAAATAGCATAGATGGCCTCATTAAGGATGGCATTCTTCAGATTATGACAACAGCAACTACAACTCCAACAATTCCTTCACCAACAATCACAGATACTCCTACAACGTCAGCAACCATTGTTCCAACAGATTCTACTACAACTCCAACAATTACTCAATCAATCACTTCAACGGATACAAGTTCAGTCACAATTCCTTCTACAACGACAACACCCGTTACTCCATCAGTTCCTGCCACAACTTCAACACCCGTTCAGTCAATAGTACCGCCTACAACATCAGCAACAATTAATGAAAGCATCTCAACGGTTACGATATACTACGATCCCGCAAATGTTCCTTCCAGCAACTCACAACAAAATGCTACTCCTGTCAGAGCTCCGGTTACCATATATTATGATCCACACACCATTGTGGTCCCTTCTGCAGCTGCTATCAGTCCAGTTACTATCACAGTGCCTGGGCCAGTTCCTTACGAAAGCAATAATGCCATCCCGTGACATTATGGCTCAGATCTATACTTCGAGGGGCAGAAAATCACTTTATAATCATCAACTTCTTCACCTCAGATAGACAATGTGGGGGGAGGCGGAGGCTTCACTAGAAGCGGACGTCTCTTTGCCCCGCAAATACCAAGACCCATGGCCGAAGCAGAAGCTGCTGCTAAGGCAAAAGGGAAGAGCATGGTGCAAGAAGAACCAGTTGCTAAAGAAACTTCAAAGACTCCTTTTGATCAAGAGGTTGATGAATTCATGCGGATAATCAAAAAGAGCGATTATAAGGTGGTGGACCAGCTTCACCAAACTCCTTCCAAAATCTCCATACTATCATTGCTAATGTGCTCCGAGGCTCATCGGAATGCACTATTAAAGGTCCTGCATGCAGCTTATGTGCCGGAGGAGATTACTGTCAATCAGTTAGAGGCTGTGGTTGAAAATGTCAACACTAGTCATGGACTGGGATTTACCAATGCTGATCTGACAACGGAAGGTTACAATCACAACAAGGCTTTGCACATTACCTTGGAGTGTAAAGGTGTAGTTCTTTCTCACGTACTGGTGGACACAGGGTCATCCCTCAATGTCCTACCCAAGAAAACCCTTGTGAAGCTGGAACAGGATGGATTGGCACTACGCCCAAGCAACATGGTAGTGAGAGCCTTTGATGGCTCTAAAAGATCAGTTCTGGGAGAGATAGAATTACCAATAATGATTGGCCCACAGGTTTTCAAAATGACTTTCTTTGTGATGGATATACAGCCTGCCTACAGCTGTCTATTGGTTAGACCATGGATACATGCCGCTGGCGCCGTGACGTCGACCCTTCACCAGAAGTTAAAATTCGAGTGGGAGGGCCAAGTCATTACCATTTGTGGGGAGGAGGATATCTTCGTTAGCCAGCTGGCTACTTTCAAATACATTGAAATGGATGGGGAGATCCATGAAACCATGAGTCAAGGGTTTGAGGCCCTGAATATCAATGAAACATCTGTTGTGTCTGGCACTTCCATCACATCATATCAATAGGCCCGAAAGGTTGTTGAGGAGGGTACCGCTCAAGGCTGGGGAAAGCTACTGCCAGTTGAGAAGAAAGAAGACCGATTCGGGTTGGGTTACAGACCAACTCGACAAGATCAACCAGAGGCTGCAAAGGAGCCCAAGTTTGTCAGCGGGGGGATGCTCACCCCGGATGCTGTGAATAGTTTGGAAGATGAGTCAGAAGACGAGCGCAACCTGGAAAGCTGGATATGTCCAAGGATCCCGGGGAACCATGTCTCAAACTGGTCTTCCCAGGAAATTATAAGAGTTACTCCCGCAGAGTAATTATTATTTCCTGTTTTTAAAGCATGCATCAAGTCCTACATCTTGCCCAAGATGCCAGGACTCATTTTTTAATCGGCCCATCTTGTATTTTGTGCAAACGATCAATTAATGAATATCAGGACATCTTTTGCAAATGAGTCTTTTCTTTTCCACTCACTGTTTTTCATTTTTCATTTTTTGTACAAAAATAAAATGGCAATGTTTGTCAAAATATATAACTTCATTTTCACTTTTTCTAAACAAGATAAAACTGATTACTAAAATGAACAAATCTAAACCCTTGCAGAGAGTGCCCTCCAGACAGCACCGACAACAACACCGCTATGACTTCGTATGACTTTGACAATCCGATTAATCAAGCCGATGAAGGGGTTGAAGAAGATTATAAGCTACCTGAAGAATTAGCCAGGTTGTTAAGACAAGAGGAGAAGGTTATCACTCCTCATCAGGAGGAAGTTGAGACGGTTAATCTTGGTACAGAAGAGGACTTGAAAGAAGTTAAGATCGGGGCTCGTCTGTAGGATTTAGTGAAAGAACAACTTATTGACATGCTTCGGGAGTATGTGGATGTTTTTGCTTGGTCTTATCAGGATATGCCAGGGTTGGACACCAACATTGTTATGCACAAGTTGCCTCTGAAAGAAGACTGCCCGCCAATAAAACAGAAGCTGCGCCATACTCACCCGGATATGGCCATGAAGATAAAAGAAGAGGTACAAAAGCAGTGGGACGCCGGTTTCCTTGCTGTGACCAGTTACCCGCCGTGGGTTGCTAACATTGTACCTGTGCCTAAGAAGGATGGCAAGGTGAGGGTGTGTGTGGATTACCGGGACCTGAACAGAGCCAGCCCAAAAGATGACTTCCCTTTACCTCACATTGATGTATTGGTCGACAACACGGCTCAGTTCTTGATATTCTCCTTCATGGACGGATTTTCAGGATAAAATCAGATCAAGATATCACCTGAAGACATGGAGAAGACAAATTTCATCACACCCTGGGGCACATTCTGTTATAAGGTGATGCCATTCGGACTGAAGAATGCTGGTGCCACTTATCAAAGGGCTATGGTAACATTATTCCATGACATGATCCATAAGGAAATTGAATGTTATGTGGATGACATGATTGCCAAGTCCCTCACAGAAGAAGACCACCTGGTAAACCTATTGAAGCTATTCAAGCGTCTGAGGAAGTACCAACTGAAGCTGAACCCCAACAAATGCACATTCGGGGTGCGATCCGGTAAGCTGATGGGATTTATTGTAAGTGAAAAGGGGATTGAAGTTGACCCTAATAAAGTCAAAGCCATCCAAGAGATGCCTGCACCAAAGACTGAAAAAGAAGTTCGGGGGTTCCTAGGTAGATTGAACTACATTTCAAGGTTCATATCTCACCTTACAGCAACCTGTGAGCCTTTGTTCAAATTGTTAAGGAAAGAACAAACGGTCAGGTGGAATGAAGATTGCCAAAGGGCTTTTGACAAAATCAAGGAATATCTACAAAAGCCTCCAATCCTTATGCCTCCAGTTGAAGGAAGACCTCTAATAATGTACTTAACAGTATTAAAAGAGTCAATGGGGTGTGTGTTGGGCTAGCATGACGAGTCTGGTCGAAAAGAGTATACAATATACTACCTAAGCAAAAAGTTTACCGACTGTGAACAACGTTATTCACTGCTCGAGAAAACTTGCTGTGCTTTAGCGTGGGCTGCTCGCCGACTAAGGCAGTATATGTTGACCCACACTACCTTATTGATCTCAAAGATGGATCCAGTCAAATACATTTTTGAGAAGCCAGCACTTACCGGACGGGTTGCAAGATGGAAAATGATTCTCACAGAATATGACATTTAGTACACATCTCAAAAAGCCATCAAAGGCAGTCTACTGTCTGACTATTTGGCTGAGCAACCCATTGATGATTACCAGCCTATGAGATTTGACTTCCCCGATGAAGACATCATGTTAATAAAAACAAAAGATCATGAAGAGCCTGTTCACACCGAAGGGCCTGACCCGGAAGAGGAATGGACTATGATGTTTGATGGGGATGTTAATATGAATGGTCGTGGTGTTGGTGCAGTACTCATTACACCTAAAGGAGTTCACATGCCTTCTCAGCAAAACTCACCTTTAACTGCACTAACAACGAAGCTGAATACGAAGCTTGTATCATGGGTCTTGAGGAAGCCATTGACCTCAGGATCAAGACTTTAACTGTGTTCGGAGATTCAACTCTGGTAATCAACCAAACCAACGGCAAATGGTATACTCACCAGGAGCATCTGGTACCTTACCGGGACTATACAAGGAGGTTACTTACATTCTTCACAACAGTCAAGCTTGAGTATATCCCTCGAGATGAAAATCAATTTGCAGATGCTCTGGCTACCATTTCATCCATGATCAAAGTTCAGGCTGCCAACTTTGTGCTCAGATTTCAGTATCCAGACTTGATAGACCAGCATATGTATTCTCAGCAGACCTTGCCAAAGATGATAAGCCTTAGTTCTATGACATCAAATGCTTCTTGGAGGATCAAACATACCCATCTGGGGCATCATCCAATGACAAGAAGACATTAAGAAGGCTAGCTGGTAGTTTCTTCCTGAATGATGATGGTTCCTTGTACAAGAGAAACTTTGATATGGTACTCCTCAGATGTGTTGATAAGGCAGAGGCAGACTTGCTGATGCACGAGGTGCACGAAGGATCTTTTGGTACCCATGCTGGAGGGCATGCTATGGCTAAAAAGTTGCTAAGATCAGGTTATTACTGGATCACCATGGATGCAGACTGTTGTGCTTATGCCAGGAAATGTCATAAATGCTAGATTTATGCAGATAAAGTGCATGTGCCTCCAAATCCTCTGAATGTGATGTCTTCACCTTGGCCCTTTGCCATGTGGGGCATTGATATGATTGGGAAGATTGAACCAACTGCTTCAAATGGCCACAGATTCATCCTGGTAGCCATTGACTATTTTACCAAGTGGGTTGAAGCAGCTTCATATGCAAACGTCACCAGGCAAGTGGTAGCCCGATTCCTGAAGAGAGACATCATCTGTCGGTATGGAGTGCCCGAGCGAAGCATTACTGATAATGGTTCCAACTTAAACAACAAAATGATGGCAGAGCTATGCCGGGACTTCAAGATCCAACACCATAATTCTTCTCCTTACAAGCCAAAGAGGAATGGTGTTGTAGAGGCAGCTAACAAGAATATCAAGAAGATTGTGCAGAAGATGGTGGTCACCTATAAGGACTGACATGAAATGCTACCATTTTCCTTGCATGGGTACCATACGTCAATCAGAACGTCCACTGGGGAAACACCGTATCAGCTTGTTTATGGTATGGAGGCAGTCCTACCTGTTGAAGTTGAATTTCCCTCCCTGCGGGTACTAATGGATGTTAAGCTGAATGAAGCAGAATGGGTCCAATCCTGATACGAACAACTGAATCTGATTGAAGAGAAGAGATTAGCTGCAATCTGTCCATGGGCAGTTGTATCAGAAAAGAATGAAGAAAGCCTTCGATCAGAAAGTCAGGCTTCGGGAATACCAAGTAGGAGATCTAGTGCTGAAAAGACTCCTTCCTCCTCATACAGACCACAGGGGCAAGTGGACTCCGAATTACGATGGTCCGTTCATAGTAAAGAAAGTATTCTCTGGCAGAGCACTGATGCTCAGTACTATGGATAGTGAAGACTTCTTGTCCCCTGTGAATTCAGATGCAGTTAAAAAATACTTTGCATAAAATGACCCGCTGGCCATAAAAACAGAATGTAAGTCCAAGCAAAAATAGGGCATCTCGGTGAGTCAAAAACAGAATAAAAAGACTCGGGCAAAAATAAGGGAAAATAAATAAAAAATGTACACCCGCTGAGTTGAAAAGCCGCATTGGACAGCTCAGGCAAAAATGGGTATCCCGGTGGATTGAAAACCCGAAAGGGCGATCCACGCAAAATAAGGGAATAAGCGAACAACTGCATTCTGAATTCGTCAGTATCACTTACAACATGGCAAGCTTCGAAGGGATAAAGCGTCAGTCAGAATCAGCTTTCTTCAAAAAGCGGGATGAGAAGAACGTCATTGTCATACAAGTCATAGCAAAAGGGAAGCTCACTTAAGCGTCATCAACATTGCCAACACCCTTTTGTTTCTCAATTTTGTAACGATCTCCTCATTTCAGGGGATCTGTTCCTTTGACTGTACTTGCCAATTCAGGCCAAGTAATTTAAAAAAACCAGAATTTTCAGCCACACTTCGTCTTATGCACTTTTATTTTTTTTGCAAAAATGTCCGATATCTTTGATACAATGGTTGCGTAAATACAAATGCGCCTTTTCTAATCACATGCGTACAGGAAATATATTACTCCCGGGGGTGTCTAAACTCCTATGACGGAATCCAGTAAGGGATACCTCGGGGTACTTGTGCGTTTCTTTATCTTAACAGGATTGCAGGTATTCAGAGTGCAACATGGGGCATGAAAGCTTCTCCTCAGCAAGCTGCCAAATCACTATTTACTCAGCACATCTCCCAAATAGCATCAAAGATGCTCATTTCCCCAGTTGAGTTGCCAGGCTTCAATCATCTTCAGCAGAATCACAAAAATCTCTAGGAAGGTCGTTCAGTGATCATTCCTCCTTAGCCGAGTGTTAGGCAGGGAACCTTCTCCCCGCAGAGCTCCAAGCCTCTATCCAGAAGAGCAATGTCTGAAGATCTCACAACAAAGTGACGAAAGCATCCACAGATCCCAGCTGGGCTCCTCATCATTAAGAAAGGTCTATCAGTGACCTGTCTCCCCAAGCAAAATCATACATCTTATCAAGATCTGCCAATGATCTCATCCCCAGTTGGGACATTCTTCCAAAGCAGATCAGTCAGGAATCTTCACCGCAATGGGATCCGAATCCCTGATCGGTATCTTTTGCATAATCATAGCATTCACATCATATTTCCCCTCAGAGCGTAGCATTCCGTCTAATACGGAGCATTACAACAAAAATCAAACATATTGCATAATCATAAGCCATGCTTTGAACAAATACCTGTATATACCAACATTCCATCAGCAGTATACAAATACCCCTCAAATTCCCCGGCAGAAAGCCAAGGTGTCCCCGTTTCACTCACAAATATAGCTACATGCTCCTTTTGGCACTCGTTCGTGTCATCATTCCCCAGTAAAGCCGCCCGAGCTTTCTCTACAAACAGATATATCAATATACACTCTTTGGACATTCGTCCTATGTCGTGATGTTTTAGCAGCCGTACCCTGCTAGGTGATCGTCCTTCACCTCTTGATGATCGTCCTTCATCATTTTATCCGATGGCCGTCCCCATCGTTGATTTTGTTGTCTGACATTCGTCCTATGTCATGATAAACCCCGAGAGAAGCCGTATCCTGCCAGGTGATTGTCCTTTACCTCTTGATGATCGTCCTTCATCATGCTTATCCGATGGTCGTCCCTATCGTCGACCTCTTTCTATCCGGCATTCGTCCTATGTCGTGATATCTTCGGCAACTGTATCTTGCCAGGTGATCGTCCTTCACCTTAGATGACCGTTCCTCATCTTATCCCCAACAGAGCAGCCGTCCCCTGCTAGGTGATCGTCCTTCACCTTTGATGACCGTCCCTCATCATTTATTTCATTAACCCGATGGCCGTCCCCATCGTTGTTTACCCTTACTTTACAAACTTGATGGTCGTCCCCATCATTGCCTTTATTTTAATCCCCAGAGAGTTTTGTTTCTTTGCTTGATGGTCGTCCACATCATGACCTCTTTATTTCCCCAGCATGTCGGCCGTCCCGTCATTGCTTCATCCCCAGAAGTCGTCCCCTGCCCGACGATCGTCCTCCGTCGCCCGCACTTTATAATCATACTTTTCTTCCTTTTACAATTTATATCCCCTTTATTTTTCCCAGTGAGCGCAAATTTTGGACTGTCTTTGGTATTCAACCACAAGTTATCTTGTTTGTCTGTTAAGCCGTCGCTTACATCCTGCACAGCTAACTCATGTTTGAATAGGGGCAACTGTAAACACCCCAAATTTTCCCTCACCCATTTCCCCATGGCTTGTGATCTTTTCATTGGCATAGATTCAATCATATCATCTCATATTGCATTTTTTGCTTCACTGCATTGGTTCTAAGTGTTGCACCCAAAAATTTGCCCTCACAAGACAAGACTTTGGGTACTTAGAGGTTCACAAGGTTCACAAGTGTCACAAGACATCTCATGAAGTTCACAAGGTTCACAAAGTTCACAATTAGTCAGAAGATTTAACATTTCCCTCAGACAATGCATCCTCCTAAGCAATGCATCCTAAACTAGGGTTTTGACTTTAATCAGGCTAAATGGACTTCCAAGACTTCAAGTGAGCTTCATAACATCTTATATGTGTTTAAGAATCCCCATGACAAGTTTCAATACTTTTCTCAAAGGTTTGCTCAGTCAAATGATCAGATAGGTTAAAATCAGTTAAAGCAGTTAAAAAGTCAAACTGAGGTCAACTGTGGTCAAACCAAAGTCAAACTTCATGATTTTTTTCCAACATCAAGTATATGTAGTAAAATTCATCATTTGATCAAGGGTTGATCATGATTCATCAAGGAGATTTCAGATCATCAAGAATCAGGAGTTTCTAAATTAGGGTTTTCACAGGAAAAGTCAACTAAACTTTGACCAGCCATAACTTTCACATGCTTCATCAATAATTTTCCATCCAAAGCTCATTTTGAAGGAAATTGAATTCTCTACAACTTTGTGTCTCACAAGCCAAGCCCAAAAATGCTTCATTTGGAAGGTATGAGCTAAGACATTATAGGTCCTTTTGAAAGTCAACAAAAAGTCAACAACTTCAAAAGAGCATAACTTGAGAATGGTAAAAGATATGGACATGAAACCAATGGGGTTGGTTAGAGGACTCTTTAAGATTTCCAAAATGTCCAAGAAAACCCTCATAGCATTAAAATTGAAGGATTTGTGCCCTTGCAAAGTTGGGAAATTTTAGGGAAGTTTATGAAGCAAATAAGGCCTAAAATCAAATTTTTGCTAAATGAGCCCACCAAATTGCCATCCCATCTTTATAAAAACACCAAGCACAACCCAACCCACTTATTTTCTGAATTTTTATTTTATATTTATTTGAATTTTATTCATTAAAATATCATTTAAATTAAAATAAAATATGAAATGAAATATTTAAAAGGGGATATTGCTTCTAGAAAGTCATAAACATTGTTTGGATCAGATTGATATGAAAATTATGGTGATTGTCCTAAAATAGCAATGCTATATCAAAGAATATTTGAATTTTAAGGCATGATCTTTTTCAATCTCAATTGATCCAAAAATCCAAAGGAAAGTCTGATTTTTTGACCTAATTATGTTCTACTATATATGTATAACTCATCCAAACACAAAAGGGACGAATTTTTGCAGCCAAGAGCACCCTTCACAAACGTCAAATTTGACAAGAAAATAAATTTTCGGTTTTGGCTTTTAAGTTGATTTCAAAACAATTTTAAGGTTGAAATATGTTCCTTGACCCTTACTGAACGCATCCCAATCATTATTATCATCAGAAACATGCTCATATGCATAGGCCGAATCACATTTTTTGTGTGTTCTTGAATTTTTCGAATGCATAGATTTATGATCTTTTACTGGATTTTGATGATTGTATGTTGTTTATAGTGTTCTATACATTGTTTCTGGCTGGTTTGTTTGAAGTTTTGGTGCAGGTATCAACAATCACCATTGTTAGGGTTTAAGCTCCCGATTTGGGGCTTTATAATTAGGGTAATATAAATAAATTTTAACAACATGATTGGATTGTGTATGAGGTAAGGATCACTATGGCATAATCAATTTGTTAAGATTTTACAGGTTTCATGGTGATTGGAGAAACCTAGGTTCTGTTGCGAAAACAAATTCGTAGGAAAAATCCCAGCTAAATTCGTAGCAAAATTCGCAGGGTACGAGGAAGAAGAAGAAGCTCAGCGCGCCAAATTCTTATTTCAAAATTTGATATTGTATTTTATTTTATTGTTGTGATACTTATTCCAGAAGAACATGATGGCTCAGTTGGTATGCGCGTTTGTTAATGATTGAATGGTCCTGGGTTCGATTCCCCCCAGGCCATTTTATATTGTTTTGCTTTTTTACGATTTTTACAGGTGAAGAAACAAAACGCATTGGTACTCATTCCGTATCACCTGCGCGCGCGTAACCCAGTGGCTGGCTTGTTGGTCTTGAGGGAGTAAAGCCTAGGGCCTGGGTTCGAATCCCAGCCCCAGCTAAGTCCTTTTTCTTACTTTGTTTTATTATTTTATTTAATGTTTGTTTTATAATTGATTTTAATTTGTAATAAATATTCAAAACAAAAATGTTTATATTATTTTCTTGTATATAATTCAAAACTTATATTTTCAAAAAAATTAAACTTTATTAATAAAATTATTTTACTTGTATATTATTAGTATTATATGTTTTGTATAAATAATTTAATTATATTTAGATTAACTCATAAACCCTAATATTTTATATAAAACCTAATTTTCTTCATAAACCCTAATTATGTTATAAATATTAATTGATTTGTTTGTAAATTTTAATTATATATATTTATTTTACAATTTGTTTATATTATTATTATATGTAGTTTTTATAAATAATGTAATTAGGATTAGATTAAGTAGTTAACCCTAATTTATTTTTCTAAACAATTAAAAACCCTAACTTTATTTTATGAATTTAATTTATTATTTTTATATGCTTATTTAATTATAATTAGATATTTTTATAATATGTATATAAAATTAAATTATTAGAATTATAAGTCATATTTATTAGTATATAATTATTATTATTTATTTCTTTTATTAAAATTCTCTAAAAAAATATTTATTTATCTAATTTTGAATTTTGAATTTATTTCTATATTATATTGTTATACTAACCTTCTTATATTTATTGTTTGTTTATTATTACTAACCAATCTAATTATTTATTGATTTATATGCTTATTTATTTAAATTATTATTATAATGTAATTGTACCAATCATGTAATAGTTGTAGAATTATTTTTATTATTTATTTAAAATGCCATGGTTAGTAAAATAGGGAGTGCAAACATGTTTGAATTTAAAATTGAATTTAGATCATTAATCTTAAGATAAATACTTGAATTTGTACACGCACACACGTAAGTCGATCCTGGATCGCCATCTCACATTCTTAAGGATACCTCTCATGTTGCCTAAAGAAAAAGGTCAAGTAAGGTGTATAAAGCAAAGTCCCTTCATTTATTTATATCATCTAGTCCCTTAAAAGATAAAAAGATCAAGTCCCTTCATGGTTGCCTTCGTAAATGATCTTGTCCCTTTCGAATAAAGATGATAAGTCCCTTCGAATTGCTAAATACACCTTACAGTTGCCTAATCACAGATGTCCCTTCACTTGTCCCTCATAACATCCAAGGTAATGACTACCTATTCCTTAATAATAGGGATAGTCTTACCATTTAAAGGATATTTAAGAACAAAAAAAATTTAAGTTAGGGTAGGTTTCTCTTATGTACTTGCTCACTCTTCAAAACATTTCAAAACACTTCACATTTTTCAAGAAATTTTCAAAACAAAGGCTTTATATATATCCGTACATGGATCATTATAAAGTACTTAAGGAAATTTCTAAACGCACACTACACATTTCAAAAACATTTTAAAGTGAGCTAAGTAACTAAGAGCCCATGGATAACCATGGATGTAAAGGGTGCTAACACCTTCCCTTTACATAACCTACCCCCCGAACCCAAAAATCTTTTAATGTCTTTCCTGTTCTTTTATACCCTTTCCTTTGGATAAAATAAAAGTCGGTGGCGACTCTTGCTATCCGCAACATTTAACTAAAGTCAGTTCTCCCACCGTGTTACACTAAGTCATCAGCATCTAGGGTTTGTGATCTGAGCCATCCCTGGGCTATCTGAGCCACTCCAAAGGTCTTCAATCATCTCAAGAGGGTCCATGTATGTGCAAACATCATATTGTATCCTCCCAAGGTCAAAGAAGTCAGAAAATCACAAGAACTGAGGAAGGCATGGAAGCAGAGCCAGGCTTAACTGCACAAATGACCTGAAATTAGGGTTTTAGTTTCAGAGGCCATAACTCCAATTTTTTTGGTCATTTTTGTTTCTATTGGTCTCTATATGATTTAAGGATCATACATACCAATTTTCATGAAGAAATTCAATGGGGAAGGCATTTGATCAATAAATGACTTCTTGAGCAAGTCAGTGCAAAATCAGGGCATCTGAGGCCCCCAATCATCCAACCAAAGGGTCTTCTCCATCATTTTGGGTGTATTTGATCTTTATTTGATCTTAGAAGAAGTTATAAGTTCACAAAATTGAAGAATTTCAAGCCATTTGCAAAGTTGCCATTTTGGGAAAGTGACTTGTAATGAAAACTTGCCATTTTGGGAAAGTTTTTCAACCTTCTCTTTTTGATTCAAAAATGCTTCAAATGAAAAATTCTTGGACATGAAAGTTGTAGATTGGATCTTTCCCTTTTCAAAAAGTACAAGAACTTGATCTAATTCATTTTAAAACTCAAGTTATGGCTTGTCAAAGTTGGGAAAAATCACATAAATTTCACTTTTACACCAAAGAGGGAAACTTGCAAATTCTCATGCCAAGCATTTTTGTGACCTCAAATACACTTCTACATGTCTTAACATCATAATGCATTACCTAAGGATCAGAATTGGCCCAAGAATCATTTCATCCCATGCCTTGAACATCAAGAAATTCAAAAGGGGCCAAACTTCATGAAAATTGCAAAAGGGCACATAACCTTTCACAAGCTTGCTGAATCACCTCAATTTCATATCTATGGCTCTCCTTGATCTATGCTGAGCCAGGACAAGCCAAAAGCCAGCTGCAAAACCAGCCCATACCTCAAGTACAAAACTTTTGACATTATGGCAACTTGCCCATACCAATCACCATAGGCCACCACCCACTCTCTGGCCTATCACAGCTTGTTATGTGGATCAAACACAGCTCATAACACAAGACACAAAAGGCTGAAACGTTAGATTGCCCAAGTTCTCAAAAATCACTCCAACTTGCAAAAGCTTTCGAAACTCATAGCTCAGCCAATAAATCTTCAAACTTTTTCCACCATTCAACTACACATCCATAACTGATCATTTCCCACCCTTCATCTTGCCTTGAAACACCTCAAATCAAATACATGATTTTCACATTTCTTGAACTGAGTTTCAACCAACTTCACATAGAGGCTATATAAACTCAAACCAAGCACTGCAAGCTCTTCAGGAGGATCATTGAAGCTGATTTGAAGCAAAGAAGCAGCCAGCCAATACCATTTTCGAAAGCTTCAGTTCAGGTATCACCAAGAACATTTTTTCCATAAATCGTTTTTTATGCCATATAAATGTTGCTTATGATTCATTGATCATGTTGTGCTTGTTGGTTTTAAAAATGATTGAGTTTTGAGCCTGAACCATGTCTCTGAAAGTTTGACCTGAAAACTTGATTGATTCGAATCTTGTTTATGTTGAAAGATAAATGAATTTTCATGCTTGATTCTTGCTTAGGGTGATTAGAAGTTGTGATCTGGAGCTTTAGAGGGTTTAAAATTGCCTAGGGAAGAAGTTAGGTTTTGATTAGGGTTCAGATTAGGGTTTAATTGCGTAATTAGTGAAGTTTGAATATCAGCCATTCAGATGCGCGCGCTGGTCAATTCCCGCATCCTTGGTTTAAACCACAGCCCTTGGATCTGTTGACTTATCATTTAAATCAATTTAATTTTCATTTTATTTGCATTTTCTTTATCATTTTATTAAAAATAGCAAAACTCATCTAAAAAACTTTATTTTTTGCATCATGGTTCTAAATATTTTTCTCATTCTGAAAATAATTTTTATTTAATTTTTTTGCATAAAATTTGTATTTTTAAAATATTTAAATGTTTATTTTAATTAGTTAATGGAAATTAATTAATTAAAATACCATTTAAGTTTCTAAATATCACCAAAAAAATCACATTGCATCTTGACACATTTAGAGACATTATCAAACCATTCATACAAATTTCTTTTTGGTTCTTGATCCATTTTGACAATTTTCTTTTGATTTAGGGTTCTTAAAAATCAATATTTTGACCCTAACTTAGAAAAATCTTTTCTGCCTAACCATGAAGGATTTGATAATGGTTCTTTTTGCATTGCATTCCACATATCATGTAGTTTCTAGGATAAAATTGGCATGAATTTATCTTTCATTTTTGATTTGTCTTGCATTTTTCTTTGTGAGGTACCTTAAAACCCTAGCAAACTTAGAAAAATCATAAGTCCTTTAGGGTTTAGTTTCTGACCTTCCCCTTTGGGTAGTGAACTTGTATAGGTTTAGGGTACCTTTGATCCCATTTTCAATTTTTTATCTTGTCATTTGCCTCTGATTTTGAATTTTGCATTGCATCTTGTTCATAAACCCTAATTTTTGCCTTCATTTGCATTCATCCTTCATATGCTTTCATACATGAACTTACCATGACACTTTGTGCATCCACATGACATATAAGACATCTTAGTACACATTAGAATCATGTTTGATCATTTCATCATCCATTTGCCATGTTATGCATTCATTTCATTTCATATGCATTCATGAACTTTCATGCTTCCTACATGTCTCATTTGCATTCCCATCCTTTGCATGAACATTCAAATCACTTGACATGACTTTGCATCATCCCTTAGCATAATTTACATCATAAATATGCTTCTGATTTTGGTTTCCATCTTTGCATTTCATTTCATTTTCATTCCATGTCACTTCCTTTTGCTAACTTTTCAGGTGGTAAGTGTTTGAGAAGTGAATTTGCCTTCACTTCTCACAATCTCTTCTCATCTCTCTTATGCATTCATTGCTGCATTTTACTTTTGTATTAGAGTGAGTTTGCTCATTCATGTTCCCTCCTCACTTTCTTTCTTCAAGCAACTTATCTTCTTAAGTGAAGTAAGTTGACTTGCTTCTTCTGCTTCTCTTCCTTCCATCTTTGCTTCTTCTTTGGTGGCTCTTCCTGAAGATCTTCTTGCAAGCCCCATAAACCCTAGGAACACCCAAGCATGATCACAATTAGGGTTTGACTAGTCCCCCCATTAGTTTTACCTTTGTGTCATCTTTGTGTCTTCTCTTCTTACCTCATAATCAGAGACTAAACCTTAAAGGTTTTAAGGCTTTGTGATTAAGCTTATGCCTGCATCCTTCTATTAGGATGGAGTGTATAACTTTAATCCTAAGTGTTGAACCCTTAATGTGTTTAAATCCTTTAATCAAATCATCTAATAATCATTAAGACATCAAGCTTGTAACTTGGGCCTTGCATTAGGGTTCTAATTCTTCCTTAATTGGTTAAGAAGGACTAACCCTAGTGTTAATGGACAAGTCCCCCTCAAGTTGTCTTACAAACCATAAAATCCATTTCTTAATCTTACCATTAACTAAAATCCACTTTAAAGGCTTTGTTTTGTCATGAGGTTAATCCCTAATCATGGATTAAGTTGAGGAGCCTTTCTCAGCTTAAATGTCCCCATCTATTATCCTTCTATTAGGATGGTGTAATGGGTCCATTGAATCTTTGATTATGGCTTAAACTCATTACTTAACACCAAACAAAAACTCCAAAAACATCTAAATAATTACAAGTAGGTTAATGATCTTAATCCTACACCATGGTGGTCAAGTGTGAGGTGCTTACTTCATACTTAAGGTATTCTCATTACCCCTAATCAAAGGGGAGATGTGACGAGTTTACTAATCCTTGGTTTAAGCTTAAGCTCATTTTCTTATGACAAACTCCAAAAAGCAATAAAAGATGTAAAACACAAAAACAAACAATAATCGTCTCCTCCGGGATTCTTTTCTCACCTCATTCACTCATAAACGAGAACTCGCTTCTTCCGTCTAATGCAAGACATTTTGCACCTGAGCCAGACAGGTCATACACTTGAGCATAGACATGCAAGCAGTTCACAAGTCAATTTATCTTTCAGTCTCTTTGAGTCGAACTACGGTGTTCTGACTTCCTCATTGCACGAGATGATACGTAGGCATAACTTAACTGTTATCGAACAAAAGTCTCTGCATATTTCCCCCTCTTCCAGCATTATTCTTTAAGCCTCATAGTCTTGAGCTTCACATTCTTTCGTTGCACTGACACTCTCTTACTTCACTTCACACTTCTTTTGCACTGACACTTGCTTTCTTTTCCAGCTTTTGCACACAAAGTAGCACTGACACTACCCCTTTAAACACAAATCTTTCAAGCGTGGATCCCGTCGAGTACGGAAGACAATCCGGGTGCTAATACCTTCCCAGGTTGTAACCAACCCCCTTTCTTAGTTTCTCTGGTCCGCGGCCGTCTTATCCATCTTTTTCCAGGTTTATGCAGCATTACCTTTCCTTCGGGATAAAAATGCCTAGCTGGCGACTCTTTTCTTTTTCTCTTTCGCCGACCGTTCGCGTCTGTACCCCTTCTGACCATGTGTCATCAGGTGGGAGCGACAATAATAAACTAGAAACCAAGCACTAGAAGACACACTTCAAAGACAAATCTTGACCTTGCTTAAAAGCTTCAGTCAAGTACAAATCAGTCTTGCTTAAAAGCTTTGAGTGGAAAACTATAACTCAAAAACCCTAGTCCAAAAGAATTATCAACATGATAGTTGTTTGGTTCACAAGAAAACTAAGACACACGTAAAAACCCTTATACCAATAACACTCTTCAATGCCTTATTTTCTGTATCTTCAAATAGGGTTTTGCAGCCTTTTGTAGAGGAAGAAACGTGGGCATGGGCCTGTTGCATAAGTGAATTGGTTTTAACCTAATAAAACTAATTCCTAAAATAAAGGAACAAATATAACAACCAATAAAATATTCTGAAACGAACAAACCAGCTGAATCACAACCTTCTAAATAAAGCGCCTATTAATTCTCAACAAAAGCATTCAAATTAATTATTGAATATGTGTGCAAGATTAAAAGAGTCAGTTAAGTCTTCAGCACCAGGAAGAGACGTCATGACATCAGTCTTGACATCCTGATAAAACATTAAACACTCATAAACTTTCATACCTGCATATTGCTTAAACAACATGTCATAACATCAAGCATGACATTAGAACACATAACTTATTTTACCGTAAAATGCTGCCAATCTACAACATCTACATAGAGGATGAAGATAAATCCATAACCCATCACACACTAAAGTGTGGAGCAAAACATATATGCTCACTGAATCGGATCCGTTTTGTCATCCTAACTTTAGTTAGAAAAAAACAATGTACTAAACATTGTGCTTATAGATATTGTGATGGACCCTTTTAATTCTAAGTTAATTGATCTCAAAACCAAATATTGAGGGCATTTTTGTTTGCTTTTGTAAAACTGATTTTCAGTTTTAAAATTTAAAAATTATAAAATTTGATGGATAATCTAATTTTAGAATTTTTTTTTTTAAAATTTTTTTTATTTAATATTTTTAAAAACTAAAAAAACTAAAAAATTTTTTAAAGATTTTTTGTTTTGGTTTATAGTTTTGGAAATTAGGAAGAGTAAGAAAATAAGAAAAAAAATTATATTTTCATTAATAACAAATTTATAATATTGTTCAATATTAAAACAATTTTTAAAATTTAGATTATCAAACAAATTTATATATTTTTCTTCAAAAATCTTTTTTAAAATTTATTTATAAAATAGTTTTGAAAAATTAAAGACTAAAACTAATTCAAACGGATCCTAAGACCCTGTTTGATTTAATTTATAAAGTTATTTTTTTTAATTTTCTAAATGTAAAAATCATAAAATGTGTTTGATATTCTAATTTTACAAAACTATTTTTGATTTTTTTTTATTTGAGAGTTTTAAAAACTAAAATAGATTTTAGAGGTTTTGAGTTTTGGTTTTTGGTTTTTAATTTTAAAAATTACAAAGGGTAAATAAATAAGGTAAAATTGTACACTTTTTGTTAATGAAAATTTTATAATGTTGTTCAATTTTAAAATGTTTTCTTTTATAAATAATTTTAAAATAATTTTTAAAAATTAAATTACCAAACGATTTTTTCATCAAAACTCTTTAAATTTGATTTACAAAATATTTTTCAAAAACTAAAAGTTAAAATTCAATCAAACAAATACTAAATATATTATAAAAATAATAAAGTTTTATATAATAGTCACGGCCTCTTATAATAATTTTGGAATTTTAAATGTCATTGAAATTAATGACAATAAAACATAAATTTTATTAGAGTATTTACATTATTATAAATGTTAATTTAATAGTTTTTTTAATGATAAGAGAGTCGAAGTTCAAAAAGAAAATATTACATAACAATTAATTTAGGAGTAGAGACTACAATATAATCAACTAACAAAATAAGAGAAATTTGAATAGGAATTCGCTCATAAAACATCAAATTAGGATCTAAATCACACTTCATGTTGGAAAATGCATTTGCACAAGTATTCGACTTATGGTACATATGGCAAACTTGCACCTCCTAATTCAGTTTGAGCAACAACTAAATTTGTTGTTCCAATCGCATTCTAATTATACTACCCAGTCCAAAATCTGGAATATTTTGAACAACCATTTTGGAATCTATACGAAATTCAATAGCTCGAAATTCAAACTCTTTTGATAATCTTTATCCTTCTAACACATCCTAAAGTTCAGCAATATATGCATTACAAAAACTCAAATATCTTGCGAAGTCTCTAAGCCGCTCACCCATACTACCTCTTAAAAAACCACCACATCCAACTATCAAGTCATTCTTACTAGCTCAATTTGTGTTCAATCTCACCTATCACAAGGAAGAGAAATTCACCTTATTTGATTAGCCTCTCGAGCCAAATCCATCTTACTACATGTTCGCTATCGAATTTAACGAACAATCGTTGATTTCTAATTTACGTTTAAATTAGTTTACTTGCAAGACCAACCATACAAGTCCTAGGACATAGGTGCGAATTTTGGTCGACAATATAGTGATCTTAACAATCTCATGATTTCAATCTTTTATAAGGTTTTGTATATGCTTGTATGATTAAAAGAAGAAGTAAAAAGTGTTTGACGAAAACATAAAAGAAATGAAATTCTGGAAAGTACAAAGTAAATTGACTGGAAAAATGTAAAAGGCTTCTAAACAAAAATAAACATGCAGAATGCAGAAATATAAATGAACTTGAACTTTCATAAAACTTGATAAATGTAAAATTGGTGTTCACACGTACATTTTTCCAGAAATTAAACTATTTTCTCTCACACGGTTACTTTGAGTATATTACAAGAATTTGTACAATATTTTCACACACACAATTCTGACAAGAATTGCCATATTTATACACAAAGTAAATAACTGCCCCTAACGGACAAATCCTACAATTACGACACTTGGCCTTCGGCATGTCTTCTTTCCACTAAACGCTTCCACGCGTCCTTCTGCCAAACGTCTTTAAACTTTGAATTTTGAATTCCACCTTCTACGTCGAAGCAACATATCCCTTCAAAGTTGTCGAACTCATAGAAAACAAACCTTGCCATCTGACTATGTCGAAAACGTCAAAGGACATTCTCCAATTTACTTGGTCAAAAGTGTCGAAAAAACTACCTTCACCTAGCCTTGTCGAAATTGTCGAAACGTCATCATTTCCTAATTCTGTCGAAAATGTCAAAAACGTTCTTCAAATTTATTTGGTCGAAATTAACTCCTGAGAATATTTTCTTCTCTGATCGAAATGCTGTTTTGGACTTCAATTTCATGGCGTCGAAAATCCTTGTCTACAAATTGCCCCCCAGCAAATGTTTTTCGACCACTTTGGAGAAAAAGTCATTTGCTGTCGAGAATTATTTCGATTCCATATCACCTTTATCATTTTCATCATTTCCAAGACTAGATACCCCAAATCCCTAGAAATCTTCATCATCATATATTTTCTCAGAAATGTCAACTCAGTCCACGTTTCTGACACTACTCCATTATCCCCTAAAAGCTAGGAAATCATAGACTTTCCAATTGCCATCAACCCCACTTTCTTCATGAAATTTTTTCGCCACGTGGCACACAATTCAAATTAAACTTAACTGTTTCAATTCCCTTTTCTTCTATAAATATCAGTTCATCTCTTCCTTCAAGCTCTTTACGCAATCTTCTTCTTCTCTAAGAAAAAATACATTTTTCTAACTACAAAGAAAACTTCCTTCAAGACAACAATGGCCTCCATCAAATCTTCCAGCAGCAAAAAGACCAAGAGCTCTACTTCACTCCCATACGCACACAGACTGAATGGACCTAACATTGTTGGAAATCAATAATACATTCCAGAGCCTCCCAATGAAAAGGAAATGGCTAGTATTTACAAGTCTCAGGTATTAATTCCTATACTGGTTTCTGGTACTTTTCATTCTATCTTAGGACCTCTTCCAAACCCAAACACTAACCCAAATAGGTTAAAAGAATACTCCCCTTCATATCAACGCCTAAAACCCATAGGAGTTGGGGTTAAACCCAAGCAAACTGAAGAACCAACCGAAGGCTCAAATTCGACCACTGATGAAGGTCTGAATTTGCTCCACATAAACAATGCTAGGATCTTTAGAACCAGTCCCATGGCGAAATATCCCTCTGACTATCTTGCTTGGTTAGCAAAGATTGAAAAATTCATGACACCCTTTTGGAAAGAGGTATGGATCTTCGACTTAATCCAGATGTCGAAAATAGGACCTAGATACTTCCCTAACATGATTTTAGCTTCCCTCTTTTTCTGGGATAACACTTATAACAATTTCCACCTCCCTTGTGGAATGGTCACACCAACCCTTTTTGACATAGCAGCCATATGTGGACTTAGTCCCCTAGGTTGGAATTTCGACCCTACTGTTCAAAACCATGACTCCATTGGTTTCGACAATAGCAAAGCCTCCTACTACGTCTTCATCAACCACTACCATGATAAGATGACTGATACAGTGTCTAAAGAAGAGCACATAGCCTTCTTAACCCTGTGGTTGTCGAAGTATGTCTTCCGCTCCCTCTCTTTACAAGTGGCGAAAAAATTCGTCATCATAGCTAATCAACTCGAAAATGGAATCAGATAATGCCTGGGTGAGATGATCCTGGCAAACCTGTATGAGTCCTTGAGAGAAAGTGTAGATTTTCTGAAAACTGCCACCAACAAAGGGAAACTTAGCATATCAGGACCCCTTTGGCTATTACAATTGTGGCTTAATTCCACTTTTGAAACCTCTATTCCTGTCAAGAATGTGGTGGATGAAGAAGTTAAAAATAGGATTGCCGAATGGCTCAGGCTAGCACAACTAACGCCATCTGATGAAGGGCTCAGTCTTCGACAGGCTTTCACAAGTTATGTCATGATGTTCTCAAAGAGGTATAACTTTACTCCTTCCATGGCACCTTTCGCCAACAGAACAATTGGTCCTGAATGGTTTACCATAAAACCTCCTTTTGAGATGGAGAAAGAGGAAAGCAAGTTCATCGACATTTGGGAATCATTTCTGGTCCCTAGGCTCTTTCCCTCTCACCACAATGTGACAAAGACCAAAATTGCCCTAATCGTTTATCAACCCAACGTAGTTGCTAGACAATTTGGATTAGTCCAGTCGAAACCAAAATCCATCTTTCCGAAGAAAGGCTCCATCCTCTTTTACAACTCCTACCATTCTGAAGAACAAAGCCTCCAATTGGCGAAGATATTTTTCGATGATTCTCTTGATATCAGCCCAATGGTTTTTCGACCTTCTTTTCTTTGTACCCATGAATTTGATGTTTGGTGGAGGGAATACTACCACACCAAATTCTATGATGTAAAAGCATTCACAACTCACCTGAAAAATGCATTTACTCTTGTGCAGGATCGGACGAAAAAAGGTAAAGGACAACATATTAAAGAAATACAAAAATTTAAAAAATATTTTGAAACCATCTATAGGCCAGAGGAACTTAGCAGTGACTTTAAAACATAAGTTGACGAAAATATTGGATAATTTGAAATTGCCTTCATATGTTCGACCAGAACAACGATATGAACTGGCTTTCAATCTTTATCCACCAAGGTTTCCCCCTTCCTTCTGCTGACTTTGGCGTGGCGTTGAGCCCTCCATTTCCAGATTGGTTCGTTTGTGGGGACTCTTTGAAAATCCGTCGACAATAATCGGAAAAACTTGCTGAGCCGGTGGTTCCGACTAAGTTCACTTTGGACAGTTACAAAGGACACCTTCATATTGGAATAGAACACGTTCACTTGGAAACTCCCATTCTTGAAGGTGTTTTAACGAAAACATTTTCTTTATTTTGATATTCTAATCTTGTCTCTTTTTTTTAATTTATTTCTGACTTTATTTTGTTTTCTTAGCCACCAAAGTCCAACCCAAGAAAGCTGATGTCAAAAGCACTACTGATATGGTGGAAGAAGATCCACCAGTCACCACCAAAAAGACTTTGACAAAGGTACAATCCTCTTCTCTTAGATCAGCCTATTTTCACTTTTAAAACTGAATTATCTTTACTTCTATGTCCAAGTAAGTCGAAAACCGCCACCTACGCCCAAAAGGAAACAACCAGAAGAAAAGATTCCTAGCAAAGAATCTGGTGATGAATCACCAGAACCAAGCCAGCCCCCAGAAAAGAAGAAACCTACAGAAGCTCCTGCTCAAAAATCCAAAGCCAAAGTAGAGAAAGAAACTCCTCCACCATGTCCAGTTGCAAACGTGCAAATAAGGGACGCGGATAATGGGAACTCTAGTTTTCACACTAAGATTGCTCATATAATTTCTTGTTTCGACTGTTAACCTTTATCTTCTTATTGTATTTCTCTTTCTTAATTTTGAGCTATTCGCAGGTCAATTTCGACGACACTCCTGAAAAGAAGAAAACAAAACAAGATGCTCCAATTCATCAAGCTGCTAGTCCACCACCTTTTTCTCCTCAAAATCTGACAAAGGGAACAGAGGCGGAAGAACCACCATCGCCTGATTCTCCTTAATACTCTGAAGACCACTCTCCTTCTCCTCATCCAAAAGAAGATTCTCACCAGCAGAGTGAAGACCTGAAAGCTGATGCTGAGGTCGAAGATGATAATTTCAAAAAAGGAGTAACTGGTGGTGATGATGACAAGTCGAAGGACGAAAATGTTGGCTCACACCAAGGGCAACCAAGTCAACCAAATCTTGACTCACAGAAAGGAGGATCAACTGGTTCAACAAATCTTTCTCATGAAGAGATTTAGAATCTTAAAGTGCAAAAGCCATTGGAGTATCTCAGAGCTGTACTCAGTACCCGTTTCAACTTTCAAGACTCCTCCCAAAGTACTTCGACTACTTCAGGAGCCACTTCCAATGCGCATTCTCTTGAAACTACCATGGCTAAGATCAAGACGGAGATTCTTGATATGGACTTGTTCAAGGTTTTAGATGCAAATTCAAATGCCTGCTTCGACTTGAAAAATATCCTAAAACAAGTCAATGTCTTGGAGTCTCCTGCTGAAGTGAGAATGGACCTGACTACTCTGATCGACATGGTGAGTGCTGACCTGAATCGTCTCAAGGACTTTGCAAAACAAATCTCCAAAAAGTATGAAACCCAACTTGCTGAATGGGATGCTACAACTGCTTCGACCAACAAAATCACAAAGCCTTAACAGGTTTCTGAGGCTTATGCTAAAGAAATTGTCGAATGCAACGACAACATTCAGAAATGGGAGAAGGAGATAGCTGAACTTCAAAAGAAAATATCCCAAGAGAAGAAATGCAAAGAAACTCTTCAGAAGCCTAATCAGAAGGAGATCGACGAAGAGCTAAAGGTGGGGGTTCATCATGCTGAAAAGGCTCAACTACTTGCCCAAGAAATTGAAACCCTTTCGACCAACAAGAACTTCTGTAATCGTCAACTCCAAATTCAGAAGAAGAAGTTTGATGAGTTGAAGAAATCTTTTGGCAATATTCAATTGCAATAGGAGTAGTTTTTTGCTTTATTTATCTCTTAGCAATTTTATGATAATTTTCTTTTGTAATGACATTAATACCATTTTTTTTCTTGCGAAGAAACACCATTATTATATGTTATGTGAAGTTATTCTGTGCTTATTTTGACTTTTTGTAATGTTGGCTTGTATTTTTTCAAATACTTTCCATTTATCTTTAGGATTCTCATATCCTTTCCTATTTCTTCAATTTCAAATGCGCCATTTGAAAAAAATTTCAAAACTTGGAAAGGTCCCTCCCACTTAGGAGACCATTTCCCATTAATTTATCTTTTCGATCCATATGGAGGATCACCTTCCACACCAAGTCACCAACTAAAAGAGTTTTACGTTTTACTTTCTTGTTATAAAACTTTTCGACTATTTGCTTTTGCCTCTTTACCAAATCCAGTGCACACAACCTCTCTTCATCTAAATCAACTAATTCATCCATCATTATATTCCAATATACTTTTGATGGTATTTCATGATGCCTCTGAATTCGAATCGATTGTAAATAAACTTCGACTGGTAGAACTGCATCATGACCATAAGTTAATCTAAATGGGGTAGAGTTTGTAGCTTCTTTAGGAGACGTTCGACAAGCCCATAAAGCTTGATCCAAAGTTTTATGCTAATTTCTGGGTTTCTTGCCCACGTGCATTTTAATCAAATTAATCACCACTTTATTAGATGCTTCAACTTGACCATTTGCCTGAGCATAGTAAGGTGTCAAAGTAAGGAGTTTAAATCCTACTTCCTTTGCAAATAATTGCATATTTTTTCCAGTGAATACAGATCCTTGATCTGTAGTTATTGTTTCTGGAATTCCGAAACTATAAATTATATATTTTTGAATAAATTCGATCACTGCTTCTTGATCCACATTTACTAATGGTATAGCTTCGATCCACTAGGTAAAATAATCAATTCCAACTAGGATGTACTTCTTCCCTTTTAAAGAAGTTGGTCGAATTTCGCCAATTAGGTCTAAAGCCCAACCTCTGAATGGCCAAGGCTTCACAATCGAATGCAACTCACTTGTAGGGACGTGTGGTATGCCTGCATGCAATTGGCATTCTTGACATCCCTTGGCGAAGTCGACATAGTCTTTCAACCTTCTTGGCTAATACATTCCTTGTCGGAATAGTAACCACTTCATTTTGTGGCCTGCTTGATATGCACCACAAGCCCCACTATGTACATTTGACAAAGTTATGTAAGCTTCTTCTTCGCCCAAGCATTTCAACAAAACTCCCTCTTGAAGTATATGACATTCCACTACGATGATTCGTATTCCATGATTATGTGTTGGCACCTACTCTGGAGGAAATTTCCAATATGTTACAAATTCCTCTTAGAGGCAGACAACCTTACTATAATTCCGGGAGGGTGCTCCAAGCAGAAGAAGTTGCCAGGAGGTGTCATCTGCCATTGAACAGGGTGGAGTTTGGTTTAAGCAGTAGCAAGGGAAATGGGTTGTCCTGTGACGTGCTTATTCAAGAAGCTTTAGCTTATGCTCAGAAAGGTCAGTGGGCCGAGTTTAGTGTACTGTTAGCTTTGTTGATATACAGAACCAGCTTATTTCCATGTGATCAAGGAGTTTTAAGTTTGGAAGACATTTCTATTTTCCTCAGAGGGAATCCTACGCTAACTCTGATGGGTGATTTCTATTATAGGGTTCATTATAGGAATGAGAGAAGAGGAGGGCATGTGAGTTGTTGTGCACCCTTGTTTGCTGATTGGTTTGCCAAGCAATTGCCCAAGTCTAGACCATTAAAAGAATTAAGAGGTGAATGGAAATGGTCCCAGAGATTGATGGGGTTGACTGCAGAAAATATAGCTTGGGGTTGTGATAGAGATGTGCTGGGAAAAGAAATGATTGTCAAGTGAAATGGTTTCCCTAACGTCCCCTTGATAGGAGGGAAATGGTTGATTAATTATAACCCGGTGTTGGTTAGAAGACAATTTGGGTATCCGTTTAGAGAATCTCCATTTGAAAAGGAAGTTGCTGAATCTTTGTATCTCCCAGTCGAAGGAAATATGGAGATGGCTATTAAAGTGTTTCAGGATTGGGCTATAAAGAAGCAAAAGGGGAAGAAGGAATTTGGGAGGGTGGACCCAAATATGTATGATCCCTTTGCAGCTTGGCTGAAGGAGCGTGTTGGGATTACATTATTTCCTTTCTCAGTGGAGCCTCCACTCTATCCAAAGGACGTGACACCCTAGATTGCTGTTGTACAGACTATGGTTCCCATGGAGGATTATAAAAAGATGGAAGCTCAGGTGCGGGAGTTGAAGGTTGAAAATATAGAAATGACTAGCTTGTATCATTAGATGGCTCACTCCAAGACAATTGTAGAAGAGAAGCTACATAAAATACAGATAGCCCAGGAGGCTAAGGAGAAGGAGTTCACAGAGAGAGAAGCCTATTTTCAGAGAAGGGGTCTGATGGATACTAAAAGAGAGGAAGAGTTCAGAAAGACTAAGAAGACTCTCAGGGAAGCCAAACAATCCCTCACCTGGTTGCAAGGTCAGAGAAATCAAGACCAGGAGGAGTACCGAAAGAAAGAAGAGGAGTACAAGCTACAATTGGAGATGGCCTATAGAAGTCAGCAGGAAACTTCTCAGCAACTGGACGAAGCCCTCATGAAGATGGCAGATCTTAGGAGGAGAGCTTATGTGAAGAGATCTAGGACTGAGCAAAGATAAGGATTAGAGTCTTCTTATAGTTTAAAGTTTTAGTTTATTTTTCTTGTACTTCAGATTACCTATAGGATTGTTGTAGGAATCTTGTTTATTTTCCTGCATTTTACATCTATGTAAGACTTGAACCCTCTGGGGATGTTACTCTTTCCTTAAGGTGTTGTTTATTCTATGCAGCCGTTGTTTCATATTCTTGTTTCTTGTGTGTCTTGAAAATGGTTGTGGAAAGGGGTAGAAACTTTGAAGAGAGTAATCTTAAAAGATTTTTCTCAAAGGTTATATGGATTCCGCTAGCAGATACCAGAATTGGGGAAAAAGGCCTTATAATGAAAGCACAAAAGCTTGCATTGCATACATATCACCCTATTTCTTGTTTTGCTGGTACAGTCACAGGATTCTAATGTCTTCTATTTTCAAGCATTATTGCTGCAAGAAGAGTGCATAAGTACCCAACTAAATAGAACAGAGGCCAAATCATGGATCAAATGAAAAATGAGCTGGCAGAGTTGCGTAATTGAATGGAACAGTTCATGACCCTAGTAACTGGCATCAATCAGAACCAAGAGCATCTGCGAGAGATGATTGACAAGAATCAGGATGGAAGCGGCAACAATGGTGGAGGTCCTAGAGGCACTGGTACCCTTGGTGGTAATGGTGGTCCTCAACCTCAACCACAACCTGAGGTTATTGTTAATGTTGTTGGTGGTCCTCAACCCCAAATGGATAATCAAGATGATAAGTTCACTATCCTGGAAGATATGGAAGGACAGAGTGCAGAGGTGAATCGCCGTTTTGAGGAAATGGCTGAGCAAATTCGTTCTATTCAATTTCAGAACTCTTTGGGATTTGATATCATTGACTTGGGTCTTGTTCCAGGGGTGAGAATTCCCCACAAGTTCAAAGCCCCGACCTTTGACAAGTACAATGGTACCTCTTTCCCAAAGACCCATCTCCAGTCTTTTGTCGGTAGAATTGCTGCTCATACCGATGATGAAAAACTATGGATGTACTATTTTCAGGATAGTCTCGTCGGGGCATCTCAAGAATGATACATGAAGCTAAGTAGGGCCTCTGTCAGGAGCTGGAAATAATTGGCTGAAGCATTTGTCAAGCATTATCAGTATAATCTGGATATGGCTCCTAACCATACACAGCTTCAGAGCATTTCGTAGAATTCTAAGGAAAGCTTCAAAGAGTACGCCCAGAGGTGGCACCAATTAGCTTCAAGAGTGCAACCTCCGTTGCTAGAGAATGAAATGGCTGATATGTTCATGAGTACTCTACAAGGGGTGTTTATCGATCGCCTGGATTCCTGTTCAGCCACCAAATTTATTGATCTTGTCATTGTTGGTGAAAGAGTGGAAAATTTGTTAAAGATGGGGAAGATTCAAGACACTGGCTCCAGTAGCTCAACTGGATCAATAAAGCCCTTTGTCGGTCCCCAGAGGAGGAGGGAAGGTGAGACTAATGCCATTTATAGTAGAGGTCATGGCCGTGGTCGTCAGAATTACTATGGTCAGGTGTCTGCAGTTACTATCCCATCAGGGCCTATGCCACAACATCAACAGCCCCAACAACCACAACAACAGAATCAACGTCAACAAAGACCTTACCAACATCGCTCATGCCAATCTGATCGTGTCATTGAGCCTATTCCGATGACGTATACTGCATTACTTCAGAGGTTATTGGATATAAACTTGATTTAGTTAAGGACTTTGCAACCCATCATCGGGGATTCCCTACCTCCGGGCTACGATGCCAATTCCAGATGTGCTTTTCATCCAGGTGCCCCGGGGCACACAACTGAAAAGTGAAGAGCTTTACAACTGAAAGTCCAGGATTTAATAGATTCAAAATCCATTAACTTTGCACCACCACCAAATGTTAATACCAATCCTATACCCAATCATGGAGGGGCAAGGATCAAAGCTATTGAAGAAGGAAGAGCCCTGAATTTGATCCTGAATGTTAGTGAAGTTAAAAATCCTTTGTTTGTTGTGAAAGAGAGATTGTTGAAGGGCCAAGTGTTTCCTGGATGCAGCGAAGATTGTGAAGATTGTAAGACTTCTGAGAACTGGTGTAATGAACTGAAAATGGGTATCCAAGCTTTGATTAATGAAGGCTCGCTGCAGTTTGGTAAAACAAACAATCCAAGAGACGATATGACTGTCACTATATATTTTACTCCAGAGGAAATGCCCTCTCGAACAACACCAGTCACTATCTACGTACCACAAGAGACAATGCATGTTACAATAAGCCCTGTAACCATAACGATTCCTAGACCTATACCCTATGAAGGTGAAAGAGCGGTTCCTTGGCACTATGGAATGGATATGTATGTTCAGGGGCAGAAGGTTGAAGATAAGTCTCCAGTTGCTATCAATCCAAGTGTTGTAAATGTTGGAGGAGTAGGTGGGTTTACTCGTAGTGGACGACTTTTTGCTCCACAAACTCTCCGAACAAACAAAGAAGCTGAAGCCGCAACACATGCTAAAGGGAAACAGGTGGCTACATAAGAAGTGGTGACTCCGGCTACAAAGAAGAATACCTTTGAGAATGAGGTAGAAGAATTCATGAGGATAATTAAAAAGAGTGATTACAAGGTGGTTGAGCAGTTGAACCAGACACCGTCGAAGATCTCTATCTTGTCTCTACTTATATGCTCTCCAGCGCACCGGGAGACATTGTTGAAGGTTCTACATATGGCGTATGTTCCACAGGAGATAACTGTGAACCAACTTGAAGTTGTGGTTGCAAATGTCAATGCCAGTCATGGAATGGGTTTTACAGACAGATACCTGACATCGGAGGGGAGAAATCATAACAAGGCCTTGCATATCACTATGGAGTGCAAGGGTGATGTGTTGTCTCATGTTCTGGTTGATACTGGTTCTTCTTTAAACGTACTCTGGAAGAAGGCCTTGATGAAGTTTGAAGTAGATGGAATAATTATGAGACCAGGTGACCTAGTGGTGAGAGCCTTTGATGGTTCTAGAAGATCGGTCTTTGGTGAGGTTGAGTTGCCAGTGAAGATAGGATCACAGGTATTCAAGAGCATATTCTATGTCATGGATATCCAGCCAGCTTACAACTGCCTTCTAGGACGTCAGTGGATCCATGTTGTAGGCGTAGTGACTTCAACCTTGCATCAAAAGTTGAAATATGTTGTTGATGGTCAAGTGGTTACTGTACGTGGGGAAGAAGATATCTTCGTCAACCATTTGTCTACATTCAAATACATTGAAATGGATAGGGAAATCCATGAAACGTTATGCCAAGCCTTTGAAACTGTGAATGTTAGTGTTGTTGCTCCCAACTCTGCCACTAGAAGCAATGAGAGAATGGAAACTTCTATATCCTCCTACAAGCAGGCCAGGGAAGTGGTTGAAGTTGGAAACGCCCAAGGCTGGGGCAAGTTGGTCCATGTTGATAAGAAGGAAGACAAGTTTGTGATAGGCTACATCCCAGGGCAGGCAACAGGATCCCAAAACAGAGCAATCAGTTTTTCAAGTGGGGGGTGATTGACCCAAATCAAGTATGTGCTGTCGAAGAAGATGCTGATAGTGATTGTGATCTTGACAACTGAGTAAGTCCGTGTGTCCCAGGGGAAGAGCTTAAGAACTAGTTTGCAGAAGACTCCGTCCAAGTCACTTTCCTGCCAGAGTAATTTTCTTTGTTTTCTCATCATCATACACATGTTAAGTCCTACAATATGCCCAAGGTGCATGGATCCATTGTAGGGCCTCCTTGCTTGTCATGCGATTTATTTTATCATGAATAAATGACATTTTTCATTCAAAACTGTGTTCCCTTTATTTATTTTTAAAATTTTCACAAAAAACAATAAAAATGGCAATGTTTTTCTTTTGTTTTGTCTTGTTTTCGTCATAAAAACAGATTACTGAAATAAGAACATCACTTGTGCATAACCAATCATTCGGATTTCTTTGAAAACTCTTCTGCTATGACCAAGTATGTTTTCGATAATTCAATCTACCAAGATGATGAAGAGGTTGAGGAAGACTGTGAACTCCCTGAAGAATTGGCCAGGTTATTGAGACACGAGGAAAGAATGATTCAGCCTTACCAAGAAGATATTGAGGTCTTCAACATCGGAACAAAAGATGCAAAGAAGGAAATTAAGATTGGGGCCAGTCTGTAGGCCGAAGTAAAAGAAGAGTTGATTGGCATGCTTCAAGAATATGTGGACATCTTTGCTTGGTCATATCAAGATATGTCAGGTTTAGATACATACATTGTGATGCATAAGCTGCCACTAAGGGAAGACTTCCCTCCTGTTAGGCAAAAGCTTCGAAGAACCCATCCTGACATGGCGATGAATATTAAAGAAGAGGTTCAAAAGCAGTGAGACGCTGGGTTCCTTGCCGTGACTAGTTATCCACCCTGGGTAGCTAACATTGTGCCAGTATCGAAGAAAGACGACAAGGTCCGGATGTGTGTTGACTATCGGGATTTAAATAGAGCAAGTCCAAAAGATGACTTCCTATTACCTCACATTGATGTATTGGTTAATAATGCAACTCAATTCTCGGTATTCTCCTTCATGTATAGATTCTCCGGCTACAACCAGATTAAAATGGCTCCAGAAGACATGGAGAAGACAACGTTCATTACCCATTAGGGTACGTTTTGCTACAAGGTCATGCCTTTTGGTTTAAAGAACGCTGGGGAAACTTATCAGTGGGCAATGGTGACTCTGTTTCATGACATGATCCACAAAGAGATATTATGTTATGTGGACGACATGATCGCCAAGTCCTGAGACGAAGAAGAGCATTTGGTTAACCTCAAGAAACTGTTTGAACGAATGAGAAAGTATCGTCTGAGGTTAAATCCTAACAAGTGCACCTTTGGGGTGCGTTTTGGAAAACTGTTGGGTTTCATTGTGAGCTAGAGAGGGATGAGGTAGATCCTGAAAAAGTAAAAATAATACAAGATATGCCGGCACCGCGAACTGAAAAAGAAATGCATGGCTTCCTGGGTAGATTGAACTACATCGCACGATTCATATCTCACCTCACAGCTACGTGTGAACCAATATTCAAACTGCTAAGAAAAGAGCAAGCGATCAGGTGGAACGATGACTGTCAAAGGGCTTTTTAAAAGATTAAAGAATACTTGAAGGAACCTCCAATCCTGATGCCTCCGAGTCTGGGGAGGCCACTCATCATGTACTTGACTGTGTTAGAAGGATCAATGGGGTGTGTTCTAGGCCAACATGACGAGTCTGGTCAAAAAGAGCATGCAATATACTACCTTAGCAAAAATTTTACCGACTGTGAATCCCGATACTCACCCCTCGAGAAAACTTGCTGCACTTTGGCATGGGCTGCTCGCTGACTAAGACAATATATATTGACCCACACTACCCTGTTAATTTCAAAGATTTGATCCTATCAAATACATTTTTGAGAAACTAGCGTTAACTGGAAGGGTTGCATGTTGGCAAATGGTGCTAACAGAGTACGACATTCAATATACTTCACAAAAAGCCATCAAAGGAAGCATGCTCTGAGACTATCTTGCACAACAACCTTTTGAGGACGATTATCAACCAATGCAATTTGATTTCTCTAATGAGGACATCATGTACCTCAAAGCTAAAGACTACGAGGAACCACTCCCGGAGGAGGGGCCATACCCTGAATCCAAATGGAGATTGATGTTTGATGGGGCTGTCAATATCAATGGGTGTGGAGTTGGTGTTGTTTTAATTACTCCTGAAGGTGTTCATTTTCCCTTCGCCGTTAGAGTTACTTTTGGCTGCACCAACAATGAAGCGGAATATGAGGCATGTATAATGGGAATAGATAAGGCTATTAATCTTAGAATTATGAACCTCGATATATTCGGAGACTCATCCCTCGTGATTAATCAAATTATCGGCAAGTGGTATACACACCAAGATCATTTAATTCCTTATAGGGATTATGCCAGGAGACTGTTGACGTTCTTCACAACAGTAAAGCTTCAGTATATACCACGCGATGAAAATCAGTTTATCGATGCACTGGCTACGCTCTCTTCGTCTATCAAGGTGATGAGTTGGAATTATGTCCCTGGAATTGATATCTCCAGGCTCGATATACCTGCTTTTGTGTTCTCTATTGACGCGGTATCTGATGATAAGTGTAACACCCTAAATTTGCCCTCTAGTTTTCTTCTTTGTCTGCTTTTGCTTGCATTCATACGCATCTTCCATTAGGTCATATCATTTGCATAGGCTCCTGAGACATGGGATCGATATTTTCTGAGGATTAGGGTTTCACACCTTATTTGCAGATTATCAGGGGATTCAAAGGTGGTATCATTCTCTTATGCTTCTTTCACCGAATTAGGGTTTATTTCCCTGATTAAGTGGTATTCAAGGATTTTACTCGCAAAGACTGTTCACTATGCATCTGGCCCATCGTCAGGCTATTCTCTTCTTTATCAAGTTGCAAAGCTATTCTTCTTTCTCAATATCTTCAAAAGGCTTTAGTTCCGTTTCAATTGTGTTTGCTCGTTCACGATCCAATTCAGATGGGTGACCTAGTCTTGGTCAAACTATCAGGATATTTCTTCAAGTACAAGTTGTTTGTGTCATTGGCTTATTTCTCAGTCATGGTGAATTGTTCAGTGGTGGTTGTTTTATTCTTAATCAGTAATTTTTGTGGAAAGTGCAAGTTTGGTTCCGAATTGAAAATCAAGGTTTTGTGGCCATGTTGTTGGAAAATATTAGTGGAGGTACAAAAAGAAATCCCTTTCTAAAATCCATTTTTCATACCATTCATAATAATCAAATTCATATTCATAACCCACATTTCTATTCATTTTATTAATTTCCATCATTATCCATTTACCCATTTTTTTCTTCCATTTATTAACATCCATTTTCAATCAATTTCTAACTTTCTTTTTTCTTTATTGAACCAAATTCTCATCCCATTTAGCAATAAAGTCCATTAAACCATTCTCTCTCTCTCTCTCTCTCTCTCTCTAAATCCACATTTTAGTCCCAAATGCTTACCATTTCCAATTACCTTATTTCTTAATCTATAGATTGGCCATCAATCCATACTAAGCATCTAGTTCCATTTTCCTACATACTTCATCCTATAATTTCTTAATTAATTTAGTATACTATCCATTTTAATGTACATTAATCCATGACCAATTAAACAAAAATAAGAAAAAGAGACTACATAAGTCATTCACAGTAGTTCACGCACTGATTTTTTTCCTACTAACACTTAAACAATTTTCATGCCATAAAACTTGGTCCCACACAAAAAACACAAAAAAAAACTATTTTGTCACACTCATACTGGGTATTCCACTCGCAACAAATTCAGTACACGCATCACACCACTCTCACAACATCTAATACCATCAATACCACAATGACCTCCACTCACAATTCAACAAAAGGCACAACGTTTTTTTTCAATCCACAAGTCATAAACAACTGCACGAAAACCTTGGAGTGATTGATTCAAACAACAAAACACTCACAAAACCTTCTATAAACCTTCAGACAAACACACCCATAAACAACTCAAATTGTACCTCCCTGCAAAAATAAATCACATAGACACCACTCCACATATTCAGAACCGTCACCACCTTCATATCACCTTCATCTTCATCACAACTTCCAAGAGACACAAAAATTGTAAGAGCAATAACACTTCTACCATAAACTCACCTTTACCCAACATCTCTTCAACTCTTTCAAACCTGCAAACTTCACAACAACCTTGTGCAACCATAAATATCAGTCTCGTCGAAACATACAACACTGAACCTTATACTTCCTTCACCATTCATCACATAAACACGCACCATTTACAAAACTTTTCCTCCATAAACCTCACCTTTCCCTCATCCTTCAAAATCCCTTCGCAAACCTTTAAAGCTGAATCCGATCCATACCCTCCATTCAATATTCAACCATTTCTTCTTCAACCTCACCGCAACAACCTCTAACTCACCTCATCAAACCACCATCACCGAAAAACCACCAAATCCTCACCAATCGCTTAACTCTGATCACCGCTCTTCACAAATCACACAAACCTTCCCTTGCCATCTTCATTCACAACTCACTGCAAAACCATAACGACAACACATAAACCTCTCCACTCCATTACCTACCTCAACAACCAATAACACAGATCCAACAAGCTCATGAAACAAAAAATGATAAAAGTAGAAGAAGAAGGAAAAATCGGAGAGCTCCTGAAGAAATGAAACAGGATGAGTCTGAACCGTAGAAATAGATCTGAAATACACCGAGAGGACCAAAGCGCATAAGCCGAAAACCTTCAGTAAAATCAGCGAACCACAACAACAACTTTTCAACACCAACAAAAGTCGCATTCTCGAACCTGAAGATAAAACCAGATTGAGTTGTTTCTTCACCAAGATCGAAAATAGAGAAACCAAGATCGAACGAATCAAAGAAGAGATTCGAACAAACGGGGATGGCGAGACCTTTTGTGTTCTTCTTCGGCGTGATCGGTTTGTGTGGAGAGGAGGAGTCGGCGATTTTTGTGTCGTTGTACCGTGATATCACTTTTGTGATGCTAACATTTCTTTTCTTTTTTTAATTTTAGAAAAAGCTTTTGGATGGTGTAAACGGGTTTAGTTAAGCCCGTATTGATGTTCCACTTATGCACTACCTATTTGCTCACCTGTACCCCACCTGCGATTAGCAACATGGACCGGGCTTAGGCCTGTTGAATTTCCCCTCAGCACCCTCCAGTCCATCGAATAACCCCATTTCATTTTTTTTTATTTATATTACTTTTGTTTTGATTTTCTTTATTATTGTTTATTAATTAGTTTAATAATTTTTGTTAAGAGTTAAATTTAGGTTTAAATTAGAATTTTATTTTTATTTTTGCTAGCTTTGTTAATATCTTTTATTAGTTTAGAATTTTAATATTTTGTTGGTTTAACTGTTGTTAATTTTGAATATTAATATAACTTTGGTTCTAGTTTTCGATTAGTTTAGTTTGATTAGATATAAGTGTGTTTAATATTGGTTTTAGTTTTGTGCTTAAAAGTTTTGTAGGTTTCGCTTGGTATGGACAATGGAAGATGTTGCTTGATGATGGCTTTGATATTAATTGTTCGTGAAACTCTTGATGCAAGTTGTGACGCCTAGTCGATTATTTTTTTGGACTGACGAGATCTCTGGATACAAATTGCACCTAGGATTTGATATTGTGCGAACTGTTAATTATGTTTCTCTTTGTTGGTCATTTTGGATGTTGGATGCTCACACTTGACTTTTGATACCCTGATAATTGACAATTGTGTTTCACTATTAACTCCGCTTACTGGTTGGAAGCTTCTGGATTTCTCTTGCATTTATTGAAGAAGCAACATACCTTCTCCATTAGGTACCACTGAGACCCGATTTTACCTTTAGCATGTTGCTGCATCTGGAAGTCCTACTGGTGTAGGCTTTGTTTGTCCATTGTTCGATTACTTCATTTTTCATTCTCCTATTCTCGCTTATTTTCTTCCATATCTCAATTTCTTTCTTTCTTCTTTTTATGCCTCCTTAACTTGTGTTTGAGGTGTGCTTAGGCCACCATGGTTCAGTTTCTTTCTACTTCATTTCTTCTACTTTTCTTCTTTCCCTCCTTCTTTAGGATAAGCAAACCACACTAACCTAGGGTTCCTTGCATGATAATATTTAGGACTGTTAGCTTCCTTTAGTTGTTTACCTTTTTCTCCTTTTGTTTCTTTCTCTTCTCATCTCAAAACCAAAACCTAAAAAACACTTAATAATGGTTGAGGTAGCCTTGTGTGTATGGAATTATTCCATGGGGGACTTGTAGTCTTCCCATCTTGGGATAGTACAAGCTTGTCTAGCATGATGTACAAGTCTAATCATGAGACTACTTTCACAAATAAAATCATAAAAAATACTTCTTCACAAAAGCTACAAAAAACACTTATAAATTCAACGAGTTAGTGAGCTTAGGCCCTAATCTCTGGAACCAAGTTTTGGGGATCTTCTCCTTACTTGAGTGTGCTTGTTCTATTATTCCATCTTGGAGTGTGTAAACACCCCAAATTTGCCCTCACAGATATCACACCATGGCTTGTGACCTTTCATTTTTGCATAATCATAGGCACACCACCTCATATTGCATATTTGTTTCATCTGCATAGTTCAAGTTCATCTGCATCTAGGGTTTGTGATCTGAGCAATCCAAGGATCCATCTGAGCCATCCCAAAGGCCTCAAAGCTTTCCAAGAGGGTCTATGTGTGTTCAATCATCATATTATGCTCCTCAAAGTTCATGGAAGTCAAGAGATCACAAGAACTGGCAAAGGCATGGAAGCAGAGCTAGGGTTTTCACTACACAGATGACCAAAATTAGGGTTTTGGTTTCAGAGGCCTTAACTCCAAATTTTTGGGCCATTATTGTTTCTAATGTTCTTAATATGTCATAAGGATCATGTGTACCAAGTTTGATGAAGAAATTCATTGTGGAAGTCATCTGTTCACTGGGTAACTTCTTGAGCAAGTTAAGTCAAAATCAGGGCATCTAAGGCCCCCAACAATGGAACCAAAGGGGTATTTTCATCAAATTGAAGTTCTATGATCTATATTTGATCTTATAAGAGGTTGGAAGTTCAAAAGATTGAAGAATTTTGAGCCCATTGCAAACTTGCCATTTTTGGAAATGACTTGAAATGCAAACTTTCCATTTTGGGAAAGTTTTTCAACCTCCTCTTTCTTAACCAAAAATGCTTCAAATGAAAAATTCTTGGTCATGAAAGTTGTAGATTGGATCTTTCCCATTTCAAAAAGTACAAGAACATGTCTTGATTCATCATAGAACTCAAGATATGGCCTTTCAAAGTTGGCAAAAATCCTATAATTTCAAGTTTCATGTCAAAGAGGGATTTTGCAAATTGGCATGTTCAAGCATTCTAATGACTTCAAATGTACACAAACACTTCACAATATGTCAAAGCAACTTCCAAAAATCAGAATTGTGCATCAAACCTAGGGTTTTCATGACTTGAACTTCAAGAAATCACAAAAGGGCCAAAACTTTCAAAAATTGCAAAATGCATTGGATCCTCTCATCCACTTGTGCCAGCTGCATAATCTTGATTCTATGGCTCTCCATGAAACTTGCTAAGGCCAGACACCCCAAGAAATCAGACCTGCCATGGCCCATACCTCAAGTACACAAATCTTAACTTTTTTGCAAAACACACCATACCAATCAGCCTGTGCCACAACAACTATCTGAGCAAACCCATTGGCTTAATCAAACATTATGCAAGCCATTTGATAACACACAAGAGCCTGAATCATCCAAGAACCCAGAATTGACAAAATCCCTCAAAAACATCCCTTCTTCGAAACTCAAAAACCAGCCACTGAAACTTCAAGCTTCCTTCACCAATCAACTCAAAAACATCTCATGATCATTTCCCACCCTTCACCATAGCCAAAAACACCCCCAATCAGAAATACGATTTCTGCATACTCAGAACCAAAACCTTCAAAGTAGCCATCACAAGATTGCTCTAAGCTTCTCATCATCATCAGGAAGTTCATTGGGGTGGATTTGAACAAAGGGAAAGGCCAGAAAGCTCAAGAACACAAAGCTTCAACTCAGGTAGCTATGATGAACATTTTTTTCCAGAACTTCTCTTTTAAGTTTCTAAATGATTCCTCATGCTTCACTGATCACCTTGATATGATTTGTTTTGAAAATGATTGAGAAATGAGCATGTATTGAACTTCTGAAAGTTTTATGTAATTTTCTGTTTTGCTTCGAATCTTGCTTTTGATGAAACATAAATGCATTTTGTTGCTGGATTCGTGTTTAGGGTTGTTAGTTGAGTGATTCTGGAGAGTTAGAGGGTTTAATTTGACCTAGAGAAGAAGTTATGGTGTTTGGCTTGTCGGAGAAGATGACCGGAGCTAGCTCCGGTCACTTGAAAATGATTAGAACCCTAATTAGGGTTTAGCTACCCAATTTGAATATCAGCCCTTGGATGTGTTTTAGCGCGTGTTTGGATGACCTTGATCCTTTCACTTAACCCTAATCCAGATTAATTAACTTAATTAATTTAAAATTGCCAGAATCAATCTCAGTCTTTCATCTGCGCACGCAGTCAAGCCCCCTTTGAATCTCACCCACTGGATCAATTGACTTCCCATTTAAATCATTTTTATTTCATTTTTATTGCATTTTCTTGCATAATTAATTTAAAATAGCAAAAAGAATTCAAAAAATATTTTCTTTTGCATTCTGACTTTAAATATTTTTCTCATTCCAAAAATGATTTTGATTTTATTTTTTGCATTACAAAAGAATTTTTAAAATATTTAAATGTTATTTTTAATTAATTAAAGTATTTTAATTAATTAAAAATACATTTAGGTTTTTAAAAATCACCAAAAAAATCATGAATCATTGCAATGCATTTAGAAACATTTTCAAACTCTTAACACAAATTTATTTTTAGGTTTGATCATAGTTTGCCAATTTTCTTTGAATTAAGGGTCAGTAAAATCACATTTTTAAACCCTAACTTGAAAAAATCATTTCTGCCTAACCAAGAAGAGTTTGAAGTTGATTCTTTTTGCATTGTGTTACATATTGCATGTAGTTTATAGGTCATTTTCCTCATGAATTTATCTTGCATTTTCAATTTGATTTACATTTTTCCCTTTGAACCACCCAAAAACCATAGAAAACTTAGGAAAATCATAACTTTTGATTGGTTAGGCTTCTGACCTTATCCTTTGGGGTGTGACCTAATGTGGGATTAGGATTTGTTTGAGTTCAATTTCAATTTTTTATCATGTAATTTGCTTCTATTTTATCCATTTGCATCTCATATGTCCATGTAACCCTAATTTCTCATGTTCATTTGCATTCACCTTGCATATGCATCATTACATGAACTTGCCATGACATTTCATGCATTCATATGTCATCTTAGAAATTTTAGGACATGTTAGAACCATTATTTATCATTTCTTCATTCATTTTCCATGATTGGCATTCATGGCATTTCATGAACTTTCATGTGTTTTCAAACATCAAAGCATGCCTCCTTTGCATCTCATCTTTGTATGATCATTCATATGCACTTTGTATGCCTTTGCATCATCTTACATGACCTTTCCATTGCATAAACACTTCTGAATTTGGTCATTTCATACCATTTCATCTCATTTCATTTCATTTCTTTATGCTTCATACTTTATGCATTCATGCTAACTTTTCAGGTTTGGTAAGTTATTTTGGGAGGTGCATTTGCCTTCACCTCTCACATCTTCTTACCTCTTTCATATGCATTCTTACTTGTCTTTTAAGTGAATTTGATTCACTTATGTTCCATCTTTCTCACTTTCTTCCTTTAAGTCACTTATCTTCTTCATTGAAGTAAGTAACTTATTCTTCTGTTTCTTCCTCCTTTCACCTGCTTCTTCCATTGGTAGCTTCCTTGAAGATCTTTCTCAAATACTTACAAACCATAGGATCATACAAGCATGATAATAATTAGGGTTGTGATTAGTCACCCTTAGCTTTTTACCTTTGAGTCTCCTTGAGTCTCTTCACATCTCAATAATCAGAGACTAAACTCTTAAAGCTTTAGGACTTTGGAATTAGGGTTATGCATGTATCCTTCTCTTAGGATGGAGTGTATAAATTTAATCCTAAGTGTTAAACCTTTAATTTGTTTAAACCTCTTAATCAAATCACCTTAATAATCACCAATACTTTAGCTTGTAGCTTGGGCCTTACATTAGGGTTCTAATTCTTCCTTATGGTTAAGAAGGACTAACCCTAGTGTTTAATGGACAAGTCCCCCTCAAGTTGTCTTACAAATATAAAATACATTTCTTAATCTCATCCCTTAATTAAAATCCACTTAATAAAGGCTTGTTACATAATGAATTTAATCCCTAACCATGGATTAAGTTGAGGTATCTTCCTCAGCTTAATTGTTCTCATCTATTATCCTTCTATTAGGATGGTGTAATGAGCTCACTAATATGTGATTAGAGATTAAACTCTGTAAACACCCCAAATTTGCCCTCATCCATTCACACCATGGCTTGTGATCTTTTCATATGCATAAGTTCAATCATGGCATCTCATATTGCATATTTGCTTCACTGCATTGTTTCTAAGTCATCTGCATCTAGGGTTTGTGATCTGAGCAATCCAAGAGCCATTTGAGCCACTCCAAAGGTCATCAATCACTCCAAAAGGGGTCCATGTATGTCCAAGCATCATATTGTATCTTCACAAAGTCAAGAATGTCAAAAAATCACAAGAACTGAGATTGGCATGGAAGCAGAGCCAAGTTTGACTGCACAGATGACCTAGAATTAGGGTTTTGGTTTCAAAGGCCATAACTCCAAATTTTTTGGTCATTCTTGTTTCTATTGGTCTCTATATGGTATAGGGATCATGCATATCAATTTTCATGAAGAAATTCCATGGGGAAGTCATCTGATCAAGGGTTGACTTCTTGAGCAAGTCAGTGCAAAATCAGGGCATCTGAGGCCCCCAATGACCCAACCAAAGGGTGTTCATCATCATTTTGATTATGTATGATCTTTATTTGATCATAGAAGATGTTATAAGTTCACAAAATTGAAGAATTTCAAGCCATTTGCAATGTTGACTTTTTGGGAAAATGACTTGTAATGGAAACTTGCCATTTTGGGAAACTTTTTCAACCCTTGCTTTTTGATTCAAAAATGCTTCAAATGGGAAAACTTTGGTCATGAAAGTTGTAGAATGGATCATTCCCTTTTCAAAAAGTACAAGAACTCATTCTAATTCATTTTGGATCAAAAGTTATGACTTGTCAAAGTTGGGAAAAATCACATAATTTCAAGTTTTCTACCAAAGAGGCAAAGTTGCAAAATCCCTTGCCTAGGCAAATTGAGACCTCAAAGTGACTTCTAAACTTTACACAAACATGAACCAATGTCAAAAAGTCAGATTGCATCAAAGTTTTGGCCATTTTCATGACTTGTGGATCAAGGAATTTCAAAAGGGGCAAAGTGGAACAAAGTTGCAAAGCATCCTTCAAACCCTAATCCATGTGCTGGCTGGCTTCAAAACTGATCCTATGGTCCTCCTTACTTCTTGCTGCACAGGACACCCCTCTTGTCCTTGGCTAGCCATGAGCCCATACCTCTCTTACACAAAGCTTGACTTTTTTGCAAAAGACCCATACCAATCACAATAGGGCACAACCACTCTTCTGACCTACCCAAGATTGATAAGTGGACCAAATACATCACAACACACCACACAACTCATGCTGAAGTTCTCCCCAAGACATAGTTCAAGAAACTCACCTCTTATGCATTTTGTTTCGAAACACACAACACAACCTTCAAACACAAAAACAAACTTCATAGAACATCTCAGCATGTTCCACTGATCACAAACCAACCATTGAAACAGCCCAAAACCTCACACAAACCAAACACGATTTCTCCCCCTCTTTGAACAGAACTCAGTCAATCTCACAAACTAGCCTAAATAAACTCCATATAAGCTTTGCAAACACTTGAGGGAGGTCAATAGAGTTGATTGAAAGCAAGGAACTGGTCCAGAAGCTCTTGGGTTGAAAGCTTCGATTCAGGTAGCCATGGAAATTCATTTTTCCAGAACTCTTATTTCTTGTTTCTAAATGATAAAGCATGCTCTCCTGATCACACTGAACCTTTTATTTTTGAAAATGATTGAGTTTTGAGGTTGTATGGATGTTCTGAAATTTTGTTCAGTTTTAAGTTTTTGTTCGAATCTTGTTGTTGATGATGAATAAATGAAATTTGATGCTGGATTCTTGTTCTAGGGGGTTTGGGGATCATTTCTGGAGATTTGGGGGGTTTGATTTGACCTAGGGAGTGTTTTTGAGATTTTCAGGGAAGGAGGCCACCGGAGAAGACGACCGGAGCTCGTCTCCGGTGACCTGAAGATAATTAGGGTTAATTAATTAGGGTTAGCCAGGTTTGAATGTGGACCCTTGATCTGGTTGACTAAGTCAATCCCCCGCGCGTTTCAATGGTCTGGATCTATCATTAAAGCCCTAATTCCATTTAATTAAATTAATTAATCAGGTTTAGTCAGTTTAAATGCCAGCCGTAGGATAGCGCGCGCAGTCAACTCCCTCCACCCAGCTTTGAATCTCAGCCATGGATTGCGCATACTTCCCATTAATTCATTTTTATTTTCATTTTATTTGATTTATTTTGTACATTTAATTTAAAATAGCAAAAAACCTTTAAAAATTCTGAAATTTTTTGTCAAAGATTTAATTAATTTCCAGAACACAAAAATATTTTTATTTTTATTTTTTGCATTAAAAATTATTTCTAAATCATTTAAAAGTTTATTTTTAATTAATTAATGAAAATTAATTAATTAAAAATACTTTTAGGTATTTAAAAATCACAAAAAAAATTCACATAGCATTTGAAAACATTTAGAAACATTGTCCCACTCTCAAACCAAATTTCTTTTTTGATCTTGATGCCTTTTGATCATTTTCAATGGAATTAAATTCTTTATTAGGCAATATTTTGTGACAAACTTCAAAAATTCATTTCTGCCTAATCATTGAGAGTTGGATGATGATTCTTTTTGCATTGCATCTTGCATAGCATGTAGTTTATAGGATAAAATTGGTTTGAATTGATCTTGCATTTTCAATTTGTTTGGAATTTTTCTTGATGAGGTACCTTAAAACCCTAGCAATCTTAGGAAATTCATAACTCTCACTAGGTTAAGAGTTGGATCCCCTCCTTTGGGCAGTGAGTTTGTATAGGTTTAGGGTTCCTTTGATTGCATTTTCAATTTTTTATCATGTCATTTGTTTCTGATTTTGAATTTTGTTTGGTGTATTGATCATAAACCCTAATTTGTGCCTTCCTTTGCATCCATTCCTTATTTGCTTGCATACCATGACTTGCCATGACATTTTGTGCATTCATTTGATTCATAAGACATCATAGGACATGTTAGAATCATGTTTGATCATTGCATCTTTCATTTGCCATGTTGTATGTCATTTGCATTTCATAACTTTTCATGTATGTTCATGGTTCTAAGCATGTCTCATTTGCACCTTTATGCTTGCTTGATCACTCTCATGCCTTGATTCATATTTGTATCATCCCTTAGCATCATTAACATCATACTTATGCTTCTGGTTTTGGTTTGCATCATCACATTTCATCTCATTTGCATTGCATTTCATTTCTTTACTAACTTTTCAGGTGGTAAGTTGTATTGAGAAGTGAATTTGCCTTCACTTCTCACAATTTCTTTTCATCTCCTTTATGCATCATTGCTGCATTTTTGTATGTGTATGGGATTGAGCTTGCTCATTCTTTTTTATCTTACTTTCCTTCTTCAAGCAACTTGTCTTCTCAAGTGAAGCAAGTTATTTTGCTTCTCTTTGCTCCTTTCATCTGCTTCTTGGTGGTTTCTCTGAAGATCTCTTGCAAGCTTCATAAACCCTAGGAACAACCAAGCATGATAACAATTAGGGTTTGATTAGTCCCCCCATTAGTTTTACCTTTGTGTCATCTTTTGTGTCTCTCCTCTCATCTCATAATCAGGGACTAAACCCTAAAGGTTTTAAGGCTTTGTGATTAGGGTTATGCCTACATCCTTCTATTAGGATGGAGTGTATAACTTTATTCCTAAGTGTTAAACCCTTTAATGTGTTTAAATCCTTTAATCAACTCACTTAATAATCACTAAGACATCAAGCTTGTAACTTGGGCCTTGCATTAGGGTTCTAATTCTTCCTTAATTGGTTAAGAAGGACTAACCCTAGTGTTAATGGACAAGTCCCCCTCAAGTTGTCTTACCAATCATAAAATCCACTTCTTAATCATACCATTAACTAAAATCCACTTAATAAAGGCTTTGTTTTGTCATGAGGTTAATCCCTAATCATGGGTTAAGTTGAGGTATCTTCCTCAGCTTAAATGCTCTCATCTATTATCCTTCTATTAGGATGGTGTAATGAGTCCATTAAATCCTTGATTATGGCTTAATCTCATTACTTAACACTAAACAAAAACAACAAAAACATCTAAGTAAATGCAAGTAGGTTAATGATCTTAATCCTACATCATGGTGATTAAGTGTGAGATGCTGACTTCACACTTAAGGTATTCTCATTACCCCTAATCAGAGGGAAGATGTGATAAGTTTACTAATCCATTGGTTTAGGCTTAAGCTCATTAACTTATGACAAACTTCAAAAAGCAATAAAAGATTGAAAACTCAAAAACAAACAATAATCGTCTCCTCCGGGATTCTTTTCTCATCTCATTCACTCGCAAACGAGAACTTGCTTCTTCCGTCTAATGCAAGACAGTTTGCACCTGAGCCAGACAGGTCATACACTTGAGCATAGACAAGTAAGCAGTTCACAAGTCAATTCACCTTTCAGTCTCTTTGGGTCGAACTACGGTGTTCTGACTTCCTCATTGCACGAGAGGATACGTAGGCATAACTTAACAGTTATCGAACAAAAGTCTCTGTATATTCCCCCTCCTTCCAGCATCACTCTTTGAGCCTCATAGTCTTGAGCTTCATTCTCTTTCCTTGCACTGACACTTCTCTTATACACTTCACATTTCGTTTACACTGACACTTGCATTCTTTTCCAGCTCTGATACACAAATAGCACTGACACTACCCCTTTAAAACACAAATCTTTTAAGCGTGGATCCTGTCGAGTACGACGGACAATCTAGGTGCTAATACCTTCCCAGGTTGTAACCAACCCCCTTTCTCAGTCTCTCTGGTTCGCAACCGTCTTATCCATCTTTTCTTAGGTTTAAGCAGCATTACCTTTCCTTCGGGATAAAAATGCCTAGCTGGCGACTCTTGTCTTCTGAGTTCACCCTTGTGTGTTCTCTCTCCTTTCGCCGACCGTTCGCGTCTGTACCCCATTTGACCTGGCCTCATTTTGGTGGGAGCGACAACTTGGCGACTCTGCTGGGGACCCTTATACTGTAACCAGGGCTTCTGGTTCTTTTTGTGGGTTCCTCCTAGCGCTTGTTTGATTTGTGTTTATTGGGGTGTTATGTGCTATATGTGTTTATGTATTTATTTTATTGCTTTATGTACATTTTTGTTTATTGCTTTCTTTACAGTTTTATATACATCATACTGTCATACTGTCATTTTGCTGGATCTGGTTTTTGTTTTGGTGGGTGGGGTTCTATTGAGAGTTTAAGGTCCTATACCTGGGACCTGAGTGACACCTAGGCTAGAGTGGTTCATGTTCTTTCCCATTCCATTTCGGTCTAGTGCGGGAATATGAAACACGGTTCAGATGTGGGTTTCTTCTTGAGAACTCTGTGCTACAGATTTCCTGTAGTGTTAGGGCTATCTGGGAAGCCTGCTAAGTCTGGATGACCTTTATTATGACCTTCAGAAACTGAGGTGAATTAGAGGAGGATCTTTTATGGTTATTGTAAACACTGTACCTCCGGGTTAGAAGTGTTTACACTTCTCATAGCTGATCCAAGTCTGAGGATCCTTGTTTTAGAACACCACCTGTAAGGGGGTTGGGCTGTTTACAGGTTTGCAGGTACCATTGGCCACATCATACCCTGATACTTATTGTGTTTAAGAATGCTTCACTTTGGACAGTTCTTGTGATTTAACCCAGGATATGTGACTCTTTATTTGAGTCCCCCACCTTGGTTACTGGACTTCTGAACCTCCATCTGGACTTCCTGAACATACATGGACTTATATTAAGGCAGTTAATCAGATCCAGCTTGATCACAAACCCTTGCATATCATTTGCATACTCATCATTTGCATCATTTAACACTTGTTTATTTGTTTTTCAGGGTATCCACTTTACATTTGGCTTGGTTTTGACCCCTTCATCTGCATAGACCTTTGATCTGCTCCAACTATCTTCATCAGTTGCCTGCTTCAGTTACTTTTACCATCAGCTTCAGCCTATCAGTGGATCATCTCCAGTATCAGCCTTCATCATCAGCATTTGTTTCAGCTCTTCATCAGCAGTCATGGCACCCAAGAAGAGCAACATTTCATACCATTTCTTTGAGCCTGAGCTGACTGGCATCAGGCAGGTCCAGGCACTTATCACTCCAGACCACATCCCATTATTCAGAGAGCATTATGGAGGCATCCTTGACATGATTATGGACTTGGACCCTTCTCAGAGGAGTTTGATTCACACTTGCCTACAGTTTTATGACCCCCCTTTGAGATGTTTCACTTTCCAGAACTTTCAGCTAGGACCTCTGCTGGAGGAGTTCTCATCATTAATTGGAGTACCTGTCAGGGGCAGTATCCCCTTCAACCCTGAAATGACTTCTCCCAGCAATGAAGAAGTGGCAAAAGCACTGCACCTGGAACCTGTTTTGATTGGGCAAAACATGTCAACAAAAGCTGGCATCCCTGGTCTACACTTGGATTTCTTGACTTCTTAGGCTATCCTGAAGGCCTCCTTAGGGGAATGGAAGGCGGTTTGTGCATTGTTAGCCCTCAGTATATATGGGGTTATACTTTTTGCAGATGAGCCCAAGTTTATCAGCAAGAATGCTATTCATCTCTTCCTTTTGGGGAACCCAGTACCCACCTTGCTGGGAGATTTCTATTATTCTGTTCACCAAAGGAATGAGAAGCAGAGGGGGAGGTTGGTGAGATGCTGTGCTCCTCTATTTCATACCTGGCTGCTCAAACACTTACCCAAGACTGATGCCTTCCTGAATCCTCACCAACAGAAGAATTGGGCTAGGAGACTTATTGCTTTGACTTCAGATGACATCAGATGGTGCACCCAGAGCACCAAAGGCAGAGATATAATCACTAGCTGTGGGCAGTACCCCAATGTACCTTTAGTAGGAGTGAAGGGTTGCATCAACTACAATCCTTTGCTGTTCAAGAGACAATTGGGCTATGCTTTGGTTCACCCTCCTAGAGTGCAAGACTTGGCTGAAACCCTGTATTGTGAGATAAAGCCTAATCTAGCTGTTGTCAGGCAAGCATCCTGGGCTTGGGACAACATACAGACCAAAGGGATGGCCATTCTTGGAAGATGCAATAATGTGGCTTCAGCTCAGTATTATGAATGGTCTCATGCTAGGGCTCAGATCTCTGGGATGCCTTTCACCATTGAGGATGCACCTGGACCATCCACAGTACCACCTCCAGCCACTGTCAGCCTGGAAGAATTTGAGAAGCTGAAGGAAAGGAATGAGAATCTGTCTCAAGCTCTGAAGAAGACCCTCTGGGAAAGGAGTGATGGTCGTATAGCCATTGAGAGGTTAGAGAAGCTCAAAGTGGAGCATCTGGCCAAGATTGAGAAAGCAGAGGACTACATCAAGAAATCAAGAGCTGGAGAGAAAATATTGAAGAATGCCTGTAAAGAGGCCCAGTTTCAGAAGGCTAGGACTGATCTCTATCTAGAGGAAAGTCAAGCTAGGTGGGTCAGGATCACTAAAGCTCGCACTCAAGAAGATAAGAGAACTCAAGCCAGGATTGAGCAGTTAGAGGCCATTGAGAAGAAACAACAGGAGGCTCTGCTAGCAGCCCAGAAGGAAATTTCAGAGTTGAAGCTTAGGGCTAGTGTGAAGAGGTCAAAGGACCAGGACAGGCACAAGAAGCTGACCACTGCTATTGCCACCAGAACCCTTCTTATCAGAAACATTACAGAGCATCCGGCTGGTCCTGTAACCGAAGAACTTCTGAAGGAGGTTAAGGAGGATGAGTTTGGACTAGATGTTTGACTTCTTTGCTTGTTGTTATTTCCATTTCATGTACTTTTCTTTTTATGTTGTATTTTGACCCCTCAGGGGCATGTGTTGTAAAAAACAAACTATGTATGATTCACCGTTTGTAATGTATTTGTAAGTTTGTTTCATTTGAGTTTCTCAAGCAACATCAAAGCATACTCCCCAGGGTCTGGAAAGGTCAAAACCAAGAGCCAAGCCGGATACCTCGGAAAATAAATAAGCATACTGCATTGCATGCTAAATTTTGATTTGTTTTGTAGGTTTTTGTTTTGTTTATTACTAACTCTGTTGTAGTTCAGGAATTATTGCTCGCCGTCGGGTGTTCCCTCTCAACCGTCCGCATAGGTATCCTACTCGCAACAACCTTCCTGGTATCCAGATGGATCAAGTACAGCAAGATCTGACAGAGGTCAGAACTCAAATGGTTAATGAAAGGCTGGAGATGAGAAACCAAATGACCCAGTTCATGGAAGTAATGAATGGCTTGGCTCAAAGTCAAGAAAGGCTGATGGCATTGGTAGAAAGACAAACCCCAGAAGAACCCCATCTGGGAACTGGAGGAACAAGTAACAATGAAAGGGGTCAACCTCATGTTAATCCACCAGTATATGGGCCTCATCTACATCCGGAAGTCAACATCCCGGGTAATGTGCAAGGAAATACTACTGGTGGAGGGATCTTACAAGAAGACCCCCAAGAAGAGCAATTTACTGTGATGGGAGCTGGGGATGAAGCCTATGATAGGAGGTTTGATGAAATTGCTGAGAAGCTGAGATCTCTAGAGTCTCAAAATTCCTTGGGTTTTGATGTCATGGATATGGGGTTAGTGGATGGGGTAAGAATTCCCCACAAGTTTAAACCCTCGTACTTCGAGAAGTACAACGGAACTTCCTATCCACGAACTCACTTGCAGTCTTTTCTGGGAAGACTTAAAGCATACACCATGGATGAGAAACTGTGGATGTTTTATTTTGAGGATAGCTTGACTGGGGCTTCAAGGGAGTGGTACTCCCACTTGACCAGAGCAACTATCAGATGCTGGAAGGACCTAGCTGAAGCTTTCATCAAGCAGTACCAATACAATCTGGATATGGCTCCTAACAGAACCCTTCTGATGGGAATGTCTCAATCCTCCAGAGAAAGCTTCATGGAATATGCCCAGAGGTGGAGACAGCTTGCTGCTGCTGTCCAACCACCCATGTCGGAAAGATAAATGGACGACATGTTTATGAACACTCTGCAAGGAACATATATTGATAGGCTAGTTGCCTTTTCTTCCACCAGCTTCGCTGACGTAGTCATAGCCGGAGAAAGAATTGAAAGCCTTTTGAAGATGGGTAAGATTTCTGATAATGGTGCAAGTTCGTCAAGTAATCCCATGAAGCCTTTTGTGGGACCTAGAAGAACCGGTGAGACCAATGCCATTTATGCCAACAGGGGCAGACCTCAGCATGTCCACAGATCAGTAGCAGCTGTCACTATTCCAGCTCCGATTCCTCAGCAACCAGCATATCAACAACAACAACAACCACTTTATCAACAACAAGTTCAGTATCCGCCACAAAGGACCTACAACAACAACAACAACAATCAACAAAAAAGACCCTTTCAGCAAAGACCATCACAGGCGAATAGGGTGATTGACCCTATCCCCATGCCATATGCTGCCTTATTGCCACAACTCCTGAAACTCAACTTGGTTGAGCTAAGGACATTGGCACCTCCTGATCCTTCCAATCTTCCAAGAAATTATGATGTCAACGCCCGGTGTGCTTTTCATTCCAATGCACCTGGTCACAATACGGAGAAATGCAGGGCTTTACAAATGAAAGTACAGGATCTGGTGGATTCCAAAGCCCTCAATTATGCACCCCCGCCAAATGTCAACAAGAATCCCATGCTCAATCATGGGGGGCCAAGAATTAATGCCATTGAGGAGGACAAACCCTCTTTCTTAATTACCAGTGTTGGACAGATTTGGACACATCTGGTCGAAATTAAAGCTCAGCTTCTAGAGTGCCAGATGTTCCCCGGGTGTGAACTCGGTTGTGGTTATTGTAACATTTCGGTCAACGGGTGCGATAATCTGAGAAGCGGCATAGATGGTCTTATCAAAAGTGGTATACTTCAGATCACAACAACGGCTCCTACAAATCCAGCAATCCCTTTGACAACAATTCCTGACTCTTCTACAACTGCAACAACAATCATTCCAACCAATTCATCAATATCATCAACAATGGCTTCATCCATCACCTCAACAAATCAAATGTCAACGACCCTTTCTTCTACAACATCAGCATCCCTTTACTCCGCAGAATCATCTACAACATCAACATCCATTTATCCAGCAGGATCTTCTACAATGCCAACAGAAATTAATGAAGATATTTCAGCAGTCACCATCTACTATGATCCATCAGATGTTCCTCCAAACAACAACTTTCAACAATAAGCAGTGGCATCTCCTGCCAGGTCACCAGTCACTATTTACTATGATCCGCACACCATTTCAGTACCCTCCTCTGCTGCAGTCAGTCCAGTTACCATCACGGTGCCTGGACCCGCTCCATATGAAAGCAGTAATGCCATACCTTGGCATTATGGCTCCGATCTTTACTGCAACGGGGAGAAAATCACTTTGGATTCTTCAACCTCTTCTCCACAGATTGATAATGTTGGGGGAGGCGGAGGCTTCACCAGAAGCGGACGTCTTTTTGCCTCACAAGTGCAAAGACCTAATGCCGAAGCAGAAGCTGCTGCTAAAGCAAAAGGGAAGAGTGTGATATCTGAAGAACCAATTCTCAAAGAAACTCAGAAGACATCTTTTGAACAAGATGTAGACGAGTTTATGAGGATTATAAAGAGAAGTGATTACAAAGTGGTGGATCAGCTGCACCAAACTCCCTCAAAGATCTCCATATTATCCCTGTTGATGTGTTCTGAAGCTCACAGGAATGCATTATTGAAAGTCTTGCACGCAACTTACGTGCCAGAGGAGATCACCGTTAATCAGCTAGAAACTGTGGTAGCGAATGTCAACATCAGTCATGGGCTGGGCTTTACCAATGCTGATTTAACAACTGAGGGACGTAACCACAACAAGGCTTTGCACATCACTCTAGAATGCAAGGGTGCTGTTCTATCCCATGTACTGGTGGACACTGGGTCTTCACTCAATGTTCTGCCAAAGAAAGCCTTAGTGAAGCTTGAGTACGATGGCTTGCACTGCGTCCGAGTAATTTGGTGGTAAGAGCGTTTGATGGCTCTAAAAGATCAGTGCTTGGAGATATTGATCTGCCTGTGATGATTGGCCCGCAGACTTTTAAAATTACCTTCTATGTGATGGACATTCAGCCGGCCTACAGCTGTTTGTTGGGTAGACCATTTATCCATGCCGCTGGCGCTGTTACGTCTACCCTTCACCAGAAGCTGAAATTCGAGTGGGAAGGCCAGATCATCACCATCTGTGGTGAAGAGGACATCTTTGTTAGCCATCTGGCTACGTACAAGTACATTGAGATGGATGGAGAAATCCATGAAACTATGAGCCAGGGATTTGAGGCCCTGAACATTAATGAAGCATCTGCTGTACTAGGAACCTCCATGACATCCTATCAGCAAGCCAGGAAGGTTGTTGAAGAGGGGACTGCCCAAGGCTGGGGCAAGCTGCTGCCCGTAGAGAAGAAGGAGGACAGATTTGGGTTGGGTTACAAACCAACTCAACAAGATCAATCGGAGGCTGCTAAGAAGCCCAGTTTTGTCAGCGGGGGAATGCTCACCCCGGATGCAGTGAACAACTTGGAAGATGAGTCGGAAGATGAGCGCAACCTAGAGAGCTGGATACGTCCAAGGACCCCGGGGAGCCATGTCTCAAACTGGTCTTCCCAGGAAATTATAAGGGTTACTCCTGCAGAGTAATTATTATTTCCTGTGTTTTTAAGCATGCATCAAGTCTTGCATCTTGCCCAAGATGACAAGACTCATTTTGTTATCGGGCCATCTTGTAATTTTGTGCAAACAGATCAATCAATGAATATCGGACATCTTTTGCAAATGAGTCTTTTTTCTTTTCCGCTCACTGTTTTTCATTTTTCTTTTTGTACAAAAATAAAATGGCAATGTTTTCCAAAATGAAAACTTCATTTTACTTTTTTCTAAACAAGATTAAAATCGATCACTAAAATGAACAATCTAAACCCTTGCAGAGAGTGCCTTTAAGATTGCACCGACAACAACACAGCTATGACTTCGTATGACTTTGACAATCTAATCAATCAAGCTGATGAAGGGGTTGAAGAAGATTATGAGCTTCCTGAAGAGCTAGCCAGGCTGTTAAGGCAAGAGGAGAAGGTTATCACTCCTCATCAGGAGGAGATTGAAACGGTTAATCTTGGTACGGAAGAAGATGTGAAAGAGGTTAAGATCGGGGCCTGCTTACAAGACTCAGTGAAAGAGCAACTGATTGACATGCTTCACGAGTATGTGGATGTCTTTGCTTGGTCTTATCAGGATATGCCAGGGTTGGACACCGATATTGTCATGCACAAGCTGCCTTTAAGAGAAGATTGCCCACCGGTTAAACAGAAACTGCGCTGTACTCGCCCAGATATGGCAATGAAGATCAAAGAAGAGGTGCAAAAACAGTGGGACGTCGGGTTCCTAGCTGTGACTAGATATCCGCCGTGGGTTGCTAATATTGTACCTGTGCCTAAGAAAGATGGTAAGGTGAGGATGTGTGTGGATTACCGGGATCTGAACAGAGCCAGCCCGAAAGATGATTTCCCTTTACCTCACATTGATGTATTGGTTGATAATACGGCTCAGTTCTCGGTATTCTCCTTCATGGACGGGTTTTCAGGATACAATCAGATCAAGATGTCACCTGAAGACATGGAGAAGACTACTTTCATCACACCCTGGGGCACGATCTGTTACAAGGTGATGCCATTCGGACTGAAGAATGCTGGTGCAACTTATCAACGGGCTATGGTAACATTATTCCATGACATGATCCACAAAGAAATTGAATGTTATGTGGATGACATGATTGCCAAGTCCCTCACAGAAGAAGACCACCTGGTAAACCTGTTAAAGCTATTCAAGCGTCTGAGGAAGTACCAACTGAAGTTAAACCCCAACAAATGCACATTCGGGGTGCGATCTGGTAAGCTGTTGGGATTTATTGTAAGCGAGAAAAGGATTGAAGTTGACCCTGATAAAGTCAGAGCCATTCAAGAAATGCCTGCACCAAAGACAGAAAAAGAAGTTCGAGGGTTTCTAGGTAGATTGAACTACATTTCAAGGTTCATATCTCACCTTACAGCAACCTGTGAACCCTTGTTCAAATTGTTAAGAAAAGAACAAACGGTCAGGTGGAACGAAGATTGCCAAAGGGCTTTTGACAAAATCAAGGATTATTTACAAGAGCCTCCAATCCTTATGCCTCTAGTTGAAGGAAGACCTCTGATAATGTACTTGACAGTATTAGAAGAGTCAATGGGGTGTGTGCTAGGCCAGCATGACGAGTCTGTTCGAAAAGAGTATGCAATTAACTACCTAAGCAAAACGTTTACCGACTGTGAACAACGTTATTCACTGCTCGAGAAAACTTGCTGTGCTTTAGCGTGGGCTGCTCGCCGACTAAGGCAGTATATGTTGACCCACACTACTTTATTGATCTCAAAGATGGACCCAGTCAAGTATATTTTTGAGAAGCCAGCACTCACCGGACGGGTTGCAAGATGGCAAATGATCCTCACAGAATATGACATCCAGTACACATCTCAGAAAGCCATCAAGGGCAGTGTACTGTCTGATTATCTTGCTGAGCAACCTATTGATGACTACCAGCCTATGAGATTTGACTTCCCTGATGAAGACATCATGTTCATAAAAGCAAAAGATCATGAAGAGCCTGTTCACACTGAAGGGCCTGACCCAGAAGAAGAATGGACTATGATGTTCGACGGGGCTGTTAATATGAATGGTCGTGGTGTTGGTGCAGTACTCATTACACCTAAGGGGGTTCACATGCCTTTCTCGGCAAAACTCACTTTCAACTGCACTAACAACGAAGCTGAATACGAAGCTTGTATTATGGGTTTTAAGGAAGCCATTGACCTCCGGATCAAGACTTTGACTGTGTTAGGAGATTCAGCTCTGGTAGTTAATCAAACCAACGGCAAATGGTACACACACCAGGATCATCTGATACCTTATAGGGATTATACAAGGAGGTTATTGACTTTCTTTACAACAGTCAAGCTTGAGTATATCCCTCCGGACGAGAATCAGTTTGCAGATGCTCTGGCTACCATTTCATCAATGATCAAAGTTCAAGCTGCCAACTTTGTGCCTCAAATTGCAGTATCCAGACTCGACAGACCATCATATGTATTGGCAGCAGATGTTACCAAAGATGATAAGCCTTGGTTCCATGACATTAAATGCTTCTTGGAGGATCAAACATACCCACCTGGGGCATCTTCCAATGATAAGAAGACTTTGAGAAGGCTTGCTGGTAGTTTCTTTCTGAATACTGATGGTTCCCTGTACAAGAGGAACTTTGATATGGTACTCCTCAGATGCGTTGATAGAACAGAAGCGGACTTGTTGATGCACGAGGTGCACAAAGGATCCTTTGGTACCCATGCAGGAGGGCATGCCATGGCCAAAAAGTTGCTAAGATCAGGTTATTACTGGATTACAATAGACGCAGACTGTTGTGCTTATGCCAGAAAATGCCATAAATGCCAGATCTATGCGGATAAGGTGTATGTGCCTCCCAATCCTCTGAATGTGATGTCTTCACCCTGGCCCTTTGCCATGTGGGGCATTGATATGATTGGCAAGATTGAACCGACTGCTTCAAACGGCCACAGATTCATCTTGGTTGCTATTGACTATTTTACCAAGTGGGTTGAAGCAGCTTCCTATGCAAATGTTACAAGGCAAGTGGTAGCCCGATTTCTGAAGAGAGACATCATCTGTCGGTATGGAGTGCCCGAGCGAATCATTACTGACAATGGTTCCAACTTAAACAACAAAATGATGGTAGAACTATGCCGGGACTTCAAGATCCAACACCACAATTCTTCTCCTTACAAGCCAAAGATGAATGGCGCTGTTGAGGCAGCTAACAAGAATATCAAAAAGATTGTGCAGAAGATGGTAGTTACCTACAAAGACTGGCAGGAAATGCTACCGTTTGCCTTGCATGGGTACCGAACGTCAATCAGAACATCCACCGGGGCAACACCGTATCAGCTTGTGTATGGTATGGAGGCAGTCCTACCTGTTGAAGTTGAATTACCCTCCCTGCGGGTACTAATGGATGTTAAGCTGAACGAAGCAGAATGGGTCCGGTCCCGATACGAACAACTAAGTCTGATTGAAGAGAAAAGATTGGCTGCAATCTGTCATGGGCAGCTGTACCAGAAAAGAATGAAGAAAGCCTTCGATCAGAAAGTCAGACTCCGAGAGTACCAAGTGGGAGATCTTGTGCTGAAAAGACTCCTTCCTCCTCATACGGACCACAGGGGCAAGTGGACTCCGAACTATGAAGGACCATTCGTAGTCAAGAAAGTTTTCTCCGGTGGAGCACTCATGCTCAACACTATGGATGGTGAAGACTTCCCATCCCCTGTGAATTCAGATGCAGTTAAAAAAAACTTCGCATAAAATGACCCGCTGGACATAAAAACAGAATGTAAGTCCAGGCAAAAATAGGGCATCCCGGCGAGTCAAAAACAGAATAAAAGACTCGGGCAAAAATAAGGGAAAATAAATAGAGAAATGTACACCCGCTGAGTTGAAAAGCCGCATTGGACGACTCAGGCAAAAAAAGGTATCCCGATGGATTGAAAACCCGAAAGGGCGATCCATGCAAAATAAGGGAATAAGCGAACAACTGCATTCTGAATTCGTCTGTATCACTCACAACTTGGTAAGCTTCAAAAGGACCAAGCTTCTTTCAGAGTCAGCCTTCTTCAGAAAGCAAGATGAGAAGAACGTCAAATGTCATACGAGTCATAGCAAAAGGGATGCTCCTTGAAGCGTCATCAACATTGCCAATACCTTTTATTTCTCAATTTGTAACAATCTCCTCATCTCAGGGGATTTGTTTCTTTGACTGTATCTTGCCGATTCAGGGCACACGAATTAATAAACTCAGATTTTCAGTCATGTTTCGTCTCGTACATTTTATTTTCATTTGCAAAATGTCCGATGTCCTTAAGATATTAATGGCATAAATACAGATGCTTCTCTTCTAAAAAATACGTGCTTGCAGGAAATATACTTACTCCCGGGAGTGTCTAAACTCCTATGATGGAATCCGGTAAGGGATACCTCAGGATTACTTGTGCGTTTCTCTGTCTTTTCAGGATTGCAGGTATTCAAAGCGCAACATGGGGCATGACAGTTTCCCCCCCAGCAAGCGGGCAAATCAGTATCTACTCAGTCTTAGCACCGGAGGTGCTTTCTCCCCAGCTAAGTTGCCATTTATTATTCCTCCTCAGCCAAGTACAAGAGCCTGGGAACCATCTCCCCACAGATTGTCAACCTCTACCCGGAAGGGCAACGCGTGAAGAAACCACAACAGAGTGAAGAAAGCTTCTACAAACCCCAGCTGGGTCCCTCATTACCAAGATAGGTCTATCAGTGACCTATTTCCCCAAGCAGAGTCATAAATATCGGATCTATCAATAATCTCATCCCCAGCTGGGATGTCTGCTTCAAGCAGATCAGCCAGAGATCTCTGCAGTAACGGGATCCGAATCCCAGATGGTTACCTTTTGCATAATCATAGCATTCGCATCATATTCTCCCCACAGAGCGTAGCATTCCGTCTAATACGGAGCATTACGGCAAAAATCAAACATATTGCATAATCATAAGCCATGTTCTGGATACTGATAATCTGTCAGCGATATACAGAAAGCTCCCCAGATTCCCCACCAAAGAGTCAAAGCATTCGCTTTACACTCACAAAAAACCAGTACACCCTCCTTTTGGCACCCGTCCGTGTCATCATTCCCCAGTAAAGTCGCCCGAGCATTCTTTGCAAACAGACCACTTATATATTACAGATACTTCTTGACACCCGTCCGTGTCATATCCCCTAGTAGAAAGCCAAAGCGTCCCCTTTGCACTCACAAATACACATATGTACACAATTCCTTGACACCCGTCCGTGTCGCCTTCCCCAGCACAGTTGCCTAAACACTTTGTAAACCATATACTTGCTTATAATATACTTTTTCAGACACCCGTCCGTGTCATGCTCTCCACAGCAAGCTAAACACTCGTCCGTGTTTCACCCATACTTATTACTCATACGGATACTCGTTCGTATCTTGTATACACCTCCCCAGATCCGACACTCGTCCGTGTTCTTTGTTAACCAGTTGGTACTCGTCCGTATCATCATCTCAGAACATGCGTCAAGCGTTTGTTTCTACCTGATACTCGTCCGTATCACAGTCTTAAGGATGCTCGTCCGCATCTCTAATCCATACACGTGTCAAACACTTATGTCTTCTTGAATTTAGACACTCGTCTGTGTCCACCATTCCCCAGAAGAGTCCCCACAGAATCAACACTCGTTCGTGTTCCTTGTTAACCAGTTGATACTCGTCTGTATCATCATCTCTGAACATGTGTCAGCATTTGCTTCTACCTGATACTCGTCCTTATCATGGTCTTAGGGATGCTCGTCCGCATCTTTAATCTATACACCGTACACCAAACACTAATATCTCTCATTTCTTGGATATAGACACTCGTCCGTGTTTACTTGTCCCAGCAAATCCCTGTGAACTATTTCCTTTCTATCTGACATTCGTCCTATGTCATGATGCCTTTTCGGCAGCCGTACCCTGCCAGGTGATCGTCCTTCACCTTTGGATGACCGTCCCTCATCCTTTCCCCAGCGGAGTCTCCATTATTGGAACCCTTTTTCTATCCGGCATTCGTCCTATGTCGTGATTTTAGCGGCCGTACCCTGCTAGGTGATCGTCCTTCACCTTTTGATGATCGTCCTTCATCATTTTATCCGATGGCCGTCCCCATCGTTGATCTTGTTATCTGACATTCGTCCTATGTCATGATAAACCCTGAGAGCAGCCGTACCCTGTTAGGTGATCGTCCTTCACCTCCTGATGATCGTCCTTAATCATGCTTATCCGATGGCCGTCCCCATCGTCGACCTTTTATCCGGCATTCGTCCTATGTCGCGATATTTTTGGAAACCGTACCTTGCCAGGTGATCGTCCTTCACCCTTAGATGACCGTCCCTCATCTTATACCCAACAGAGCAGCCGTCCCCTGCTAGGTGATCGTCCTTCACCTTTGATGACCGTACCTCGTCATTTATTCTTACCTCTAATCCCCATAGAATCTTTGTTGCTTTACTTGATGGCCGTCCCCATCACAATCTCTTATATCCCCAGCATGCCGGTCGTCCCTAACATTGCTTCATCCCCAGCAGTCGTCCCCTGCTCGACGGTCGTCCTCCGTCGCCCGCACTTTATAATCATACTTTGCTTTCTTTTACAATCTATATCCCTTTTCTTCTTCATTCTGTGAGTGCAAATTTTGGACTGTCTTTGGTATTTAACCACAAGTTATCTTGCTTGCCTGTTAAGCCGTCGCTTACATCCTGCACAGCTAACTCATGTTTGAATAGGGGCAGCTGTAAACACCCCAAATTTGCCCTCATCCATTCACACCATGGCTTGTTATCTTTTCATATGCATAAGTTCAATCATGGCATCTCATATTGCATATTTGCTTCACTGCATTGTTTCTAAGTCATCTGCATCTAGGGTTTGTGATCTGAGCAATCCAAGAGCCATTTGAGCCACTCCAAAGGTCATCAATCACTCCAAAAGGGGTCCATGTATGTCCAAGCATCATATTGTATCTTCACAAAGTCAAGAATGTCAAAAAATCACAAGAACTGAGATTGGCATGGAAGCAGAGCCAGGTTTGACTGCACAGATGACCTAGAATTAGGGTTTTGGTTTCAAAGGCCATAACTCCAAATTTTTTGGTCATTCTTGTTTCTATTGGTCTCTATATGGTATAGGGATCATGCATATCAATTTTCATGAAGAAATTCCATGGGGAAGTCATCTGATCAAGGGTTGACTTCTTGAGCAAGTCAGTGCAAAATCAGGGCATCTGAGGCCCCCAATGACCCAACCAAAGGGTGTTCATCATCATTTTGATTATGTATGATCTTTATTTTATCATAGAAGATGTTAGAAGTTCACAAAATTGAAGAATTTCAAGCCATTTGCAAAGTTGACTTTTTGGGAAAATGACTTGTAATGGAAACTTGCCATTTTGGGAAACTTTTTCAACCCTTGCTTTTTGATTCAAAAATGCTTCAAATGGGAAAACTTTGGTCATGAAAGTTGTAGAATGGATCATTCCCTTTTCAAAAAGTACAAGAACTCATTCTAATCCATTTTGGATCAAAAGTTATGGCTTGTCAAAGTTGGGAAAAATCACATAATTTCAAGTTTTCTACCAAAGAGGCAAAGTTGCAAAATCCCTTGCCTAGGCAAATTGAGACCTCAAAGTGACTTCTAAACTTTACACAAACATGAACCAATGTCAAAAAGTCAGATTGCATCAAAGTTTTGGCCATTTTCATGACTTGTGGATCAAGGAATTTCAAAAGGGGCAAAGTGGAACAAAGTTGCAAAGCATCCTTCAAACCCTAATCCATGTGCTGGCTGGCTTCAAAACTGATCCTATGGTCCTCCTCACTTCTTGCTGCGCAGGACACCCCTCTTGTCCTTGGCTAGCCATGAGCCCATACCTCTCTTACACAAAGCTTGACTTTTTTGCAAAAGACCCATACCAATCACAATAGGGCACAACCACTCTTCTGACCTACCCAAGATTGATAAGTGGACCAAATACATCACAACACACCACACAACTCATGCTGAAGTTCTCCCTAAGCCATAGTTCAAGAAACTCACCTCTTATGCATTTTGTTTCGAAACACACAACACAGCCTTCAAACACAAAAACAAACTTCATAGAACATCTCAGCATGTTCCACTGATCACAAACCAACCATTGAAACAGCCCAAAACCTCACACAAACCAAACACGATTTCTCCCCCTCTTTGAACAGAACTCAGTCAATCTCACAAACTAGCCTAAATAAACTCCATATAAGCTTTGCAAACACTTGGGGGAGGTCAATAGAGTTGATTGAAAGCAAGGAACTGTTCCAGAAGCTCTTGGGTTGAAAGCTTCGATTCAGGTAGCCATGGAAATTCATTTTTCCAGAACTCTTATTTCTTGTTTCTAAATGATAAAGCATGCTCTCCTGATCACACTGAACCTTTTATTTTTGAAAATGATTGAGTTTTGAGGTTGTATGGATGTTCTGAAATTTTATTCAGTTTTAAGTTTTTGTTCGAATCTTGTTGTTGATGATGAATAAATGAAATTTGATGCTGGATTCTTGTTCTAGGGGGTTTGGGGATCATTTCTGGAGATTTGGGGGGTTTGATTTGACCTAGGGAGTGTTTTTGAGATTTTCAGGGAAGGAGGCCACCGGAGAAGACGACCGGAGCTCGTCTCCGGTGACCTGAAGATAATTAGGGTTAATTAATTAGGGTTAGCCAGGTTTGAATGTGGACCCTTGATCTGGTTGACTAAGTCAATCCCCCGCGCGTTTCAATGGCCTGGATCTATCATTATAGCCCTAATTCCATTTAATTAAATTAATTAATCAGGTTTAGTCAGTTTAAATGCCAGCCGTAGGATAGCGCGCGCAGTCAACTCCCTCTACCCAGCTTTGAATCTCAGCCATGGATTGCGCATACTTCCCATTAATTCATTTTTATTTTCATTTTATTTGATTTATTTTGTACATTTAATTTAAAATAGCAAAAAACCTTTAAAAATTTTGAAATTTTTTGTCAAAGATTTAATTAATTTCCAGAACACAAAAATATTTTTATTTTTATTTTTTGCATTAAAAATTATTTCTAAATCATTTAAAAGTTTATTTTTAATTAATTAATGAAAATTAATTAATTAAAAATACTTTTAGGTATTTAAAAATCACAAAAAAAATTCACATAGCATTTGAAAACATTTAGAAACATTGTCCCACTCTCAAACCAAATTTCTTTTTTGATCTTGATGCCTTTTGATCATTTTCAATGGAATTAAATTCTTTATTAGGCAATATTTTGTGACAAACTTCAAAAATTCATTTCTGCCTAACCATTGAGAGTTGGATGATGATTATTTTTGCATTGCATCTTGCATAGCATGTAGTTTATAGGATAAAATTGGTTTGAATTGATCTTGCATTTTCAATTTGTTTGGCATTTTTCTTGATGAGGTACCTTAAAACCCTAGCAATCTTAGAAAATTCATAACTCTCACTAGGTTAAGAGTTGGATCCCCTCCTTTGGGCAGTGAGTTTGTATAGGTTTAGGGTTCCTTTGATTGCATTTTCAATTTTTTATCATGTCATTTGTTTCTGATTTTGAATTTTGTTTGGTGTATTGATCATAAACCCTAATTTGTGCCTTCCTTTGCATCCATTCCTTATTTGCTTGCATACCATGACTTGACATGACATTTTGTGCATTCATTTGATTCATAAGACATCATAGGACATGTTAGAATCATGTTTGATCATTGCATCTTTCATTTGCCATGTTGTATGTCATTTGCATTTCATAACTTTTCATGTATGTTCATGGTTCTAAGCATGTCTCATTTGCACCTTTATGCTTGCTTGATCACTCTCATGCCTTGCTTCATATTTGTATCATCCCTTAGCATCATTAACATCATATTTATGCTTCTGGTTTTGGTTTGCATCATCACATTTCATCTCATTTGCATTGCATTTCATTTCTTTACTAACTTTTCAGGTGGTAAGTTATATTGAGAAGTGAATTTGCCTTCACTTCTCACAATTTCTTTTCATCTCATTTATGCATCATTGCTGCATTTTTGTATGTGTATGGGATTGAGCTTGCTCATTCTTTTTCATCTTACTTTCCTTCTTCAAGCAACTTGTCTTCTCAAGTGAAGCAAGTTGTTTTGCTTCTCTTTGCTCCTTTCATCTGCTTCTTGGTGGTTTCTCTGAAGATCTCTTGCAAGCTTCATAAACCCTAGGAACAACCAAGCATGATAACAATTAGGGTTTGATTAGTCCCCCCATTAGTTTTACCTTTGTGTCATCTTTTGTGTCTCTCCTCTCATCTCATAATCAGGGACTAAACCCTAAAGGTTTTAAGGCTTTGTGATTAGGGTTATGCCTGCATCCTTCTATTAGGATGGAGTGTATAACTTTAATCCTAAGTGTTAAACCCTTTAATGTGTTTAAATCCTTTAATCAACTCACTTAATAATCACTAAGACATTAAGCTTGTAACTTGGGCCTTGCATTAGGGTTCTAATTCTTCCTTAATTGGTTAAGAAGGACTAACCCTAGTGTTAATGGACAAGTCCCCCTCAAGTTGTCTTACCAATCATAAAATCCACTTCTTAATCATACCATTAACTAAAATCCACTTAATAAAGGCTTTGTTTTGTCATGAGGTTAATCCCTAATCATGGGTTAAGTTGAGGTATCTTCCTCAGCTTAAATGCTCTCATCTATTATCCTTCTATTAGGATGGTGTAATGAGTCCATTAAATCCTTGATTATGGCTTAATCTCATTACTTAACACTAAACAAAAACAACAAAAACATCTAAGTAAATGCAAGTAGGTTAATGATCTTAATCCTACATCATGGTGATTAAGTGTGAGATGCTGACTTCACACTTAAGGTATTCTCATTACCCCTAATCAGAGGGAAGATGTGATAAGTTTACTAATCCATTGGTTTAGGCTTAAGCTCATTAACTTATGACAAACTTCAAAAAGCAATAAAAGATTGAAAACTCAAAAACAAACAATAATCGTCTCCTCCGGGATTCTTTTCTCATCTCATTCACTCGCAAACGAGAACTTGCTTCTTCCGTCTAATGCAAGACAGTTTGCACCTGAGCCAGACAGGTCATACACTTGAGCATAGACAAGTAAGCAGTTCACAAGTCAATTCACCTTTCAGTCTCTTTGGGTCGAACTACGGTGTTCTGACTTCCTCATTGCACGAGAGGATACGTAGGCATAACTTAACAGTTATCGAACAAAAGTCTCTGTATATTCCCCCTCCTTCCAGCATCACTCTTTGAGCCTCATAGTCTTGAGCTTCATTCTCTTTCCTTGCAATGACACTTCTCTTATACACTTCACATTTCTTTTACACTGACACTTGCATTCTTTTCCAGCTCTGATACACAAATAGCACTGACACTACCCCTTTAAAACACAAATCTTTTAAGCGTGGATCCCGTCGAGTACGACGGACAATCTGGGTGCTAATACCTTCCCAGGTTGTAACCAACCCCCTTTCTCAGTCTCTCTGGTTCGCAACCGTCTTATCCATCTTTTCTTAGGTTTATGCAGCATTACCTTTCCTTCGGGATAAAAATGCCTAGCTGGCGACTCTTGTCTTCTGAGTTCACCCTTGTGTGTTCTCTCTCCTTTCGCCGACCGTTCGCGTCTGTACCCCATTTGACCTGGCCTCATTTTGGTGGGAGCGACAGCTTGGCGACTCTGCTGGGGACCCTTATACTGTAACCAGGGCTTCTGGTTCTTTTTGTGGGTTCCTCCTAGCGCTTGTTTGATTTGTGTTTATTGGGGTGTTATGTGCTATATGTGTTTATGTATTTATTTTATTGCTTTATGTACATTTTTGTTTATTGCTTTCTTTACAGTTTTATATACATCATACTGTCATACTGTCATTTTGCTGGATCTGGTTTTTGTTTTGGTGGGTGGGGTTCTATTGAGAGTTTAAGGTCCTATACCTGGGACCTGAGTGACACCTAGGCTAGAGTGGTTCATGTTCTTTCCCATTCCATTTCGGTCTGGTGCGGGAATATGAAACACGGTTCAGATGTGGGTTTCTTCTTGAGAACTCTGTGCTACAGATTTCCTGTAGTGCTAGGGCTATCTGGGAAGCCTGCTAAGTCTGGATGACCTTTATTATGACCTTCAGAAACTGAGGTGAATTAGAGGAGGATCTTTTATGGTTATTGTAAACACTGTACCTCCGGGTTAGAAGTGTTTACACTTCTCATAGCTGATCCAAGTCTGAGGATCCTTGTTTTAGAACACCACCTGTAAGGGGGTTGGGCTGTTTACAGGTTTGCAGGTACCATTGGCCACATCATACCCTGATACTTATTGTGTTTAAGAATGCTTCACTTTGGACAGTTCTTGTGATTTAACCCAGGATATGTGACTCTTTATTTGAGTCCCCCACCTTGGTTACTGGACTTCTGAACCTCCATCTGGACTTCCTGAACATACATGGACTTATATTAAGGCAGTTAATCAGATCCAGCTTGATCACAAACCCTTGCATATCATTTGCATACTCATCATTTGCATCATTTAACACTTGTTTATTTGTTTTTCAGGGTATCCACTTTACATTTGGCTTGGTTTTGACCCCTTCATCTGCATAGACCTTTGATCTGCTCCAACTATCTTCATCAGTTGCCTGCTTTAGTTACTTTTACCATCAGCTTCAGCCTATCAGTGGATCATCTCCAGTATCAGCCTTCATCATCAGCATTTGTTTCAGCTCTTCATTAGCAGTCATGGCACCCAAGAAGAGCAACATTTCATACCATTTCTTTGAGCCTGAGCTGACTGGCATCAGGCAGGTCCAGGCACTTATCACTCCAGACCACATCCCATTATTCAGAGAGCATTATGGAGGCATCCTTGACATGATTATGGACTTGGACCCTTCTCAGAGGAGTTTGATTCACACTTGCCTACAGTTTTATGACCCCCCTTTGAGATGTTTCACTTTCCAGAACTTTCAGCTAGGACCTCTGCTGGAGGAGTTCTCATCATTAATTAGAGTACCTGTCAGGGGCAGTATCCCCTTCAACCCTGAAATGACTTCTCCCAGCAATGAAGAAGTGGCAAAAGCACTGCACCTGGAACCTGTTTTGATTGGGCAGAACATGTCAACAAAAGCTGGCATCCCTGGTCTACACTTGGATTTCTTGACTTCTCAGGCTATCCTGAAGGCCTCCTTAGGGGAATGGAAGGCGGTTTGTGCATTGTTAGCCCTCAGTATATATGGGGTTATACTTTTTGCAGATGAGCCCAAGTTTATCAGCAAGAATGCTATTCATCTCTTCCTTTTGGGGAACCCAGTACCCACCTTGCTGAGAGATTTCTATTATTCTGTTCACCAAAGGAATGAGAAGCAGAGGGGGAGGTTAGTGAGATGCTGTGCTCCTCTATTTCATACCTGGCTGCTCAAACACTTACCCAAGACTGATGCCTTCCTGAATCCTCACCAACAGAAGAATTGGGCTAGGAGACTTATTGCTTTGACTTTAGATGACATCAGATGGTGCACCCAGAGCACCAAAGGCAGAGATATAATCACTAGCTGTGGGCAGTACCCCAATGTACCTTTAGTAGGAGTGAAGGGTTGCATCAACTACAATCCTTTGCTGTTCAAGAGACAATTGGGCTATGCTTTGGTTCACCCTCCTAGAGTGCAAGACTTGGCTGAAACCCTGTATTGTGAGATAAAGCCTAATCTAGCTGTTGTCAGGCAAGCATCCTGGGCTTGGGACAACATACAGACCAAAGGGATGGCCATTCTTGGAAGATGCAATAATGTGGCTTCAGCTCAGTATTATGAATGGTCTCATGCTAGGGCTCAGATCTCTGGGATGCCTTTCACCATTGAGGATGCACCTGGACCATCCACAGTACCACCTCCAGCCACTGTCAGCCTGGAAGAATTTGAGAAGCTGAAGGAAAGGAATGAGAATCTGTCTCAAGCTCTGAAGAAGACCCTCTGGGAAAGGAGTGATGGTCGTATAGACATTGAGAGGTTAGAGAAGCTCAAAGTGGAGCATCTGGCCAAGATTGAGAAAGCAGAGGACTACATCAAGAAATCAAGAGCTGGAGAGCAAATATTGAAGAATGCCTGTAAAGAGGCCCAGTTTCAGAAGGCTAGGACTGATCTCTATCTAGAGGAAAGTCAAGCTAGGTGGGTCAGGATCACTGAAGCTCGCACTCAAGAAGATAAGAGAACTCAAGCCAGGATTGAGCAGTTAGAGGCCATGGAGAAGAAACAACAGGAGACTCTGCTAGCAGCCCAGAAGGAAATTTCAGAGTTGAAGCTTAGGGCTAGTGTGAAGAGGTCAAAGGACCAGGACAGGCACAAGAAGCTGACCACTGCTATTGCCACCAGAACCCTTCTTATCAGAAACATTACAGAGCATCCGGCTGGTCCTGTAACCGAAGCACTTCTGAAGGAGGTTAAGGAGAATGAGTTTGGACTAGATGTTTGACTTCTTTGCTTGTTGTTATTTCCATTTCATGTACTTTTCTTTTTATGTTGTATTTTGACCCCTCAGGGGCATGTGTTGTAAAAAACAAACTATGTATGATTCACCGTTTGTAATGTATTTGTAAGTTTGTTTCATTTGAGTTTCTCAAGCAACATCAAAGCATACTCCCCAGGGTCTGGAAAGGTCAAAACCAAGAGCCAAGCCGGATACCTCGGAAAATAAATAAGCATACTGCATTGCATGCTAACTTTTGATTTGTTTTGTAGGTTTTTGTTTTGTTTATTACTAACTCTGTTGTGGTTCAGGAATTATTGCTCGCCGTCGGGTGTTCCCTCTCAACCGTCCGCACATGTATCCTACTCGCAACAACCTTCCTGGTATCCAGATGGATCAAGTACAGCAAGATCTGACAGAGGTCAGAACTCAAATGGTTAATGAAAGGCTGGAGATGAGAAACCAAATGACCCAGTTCATGGAAGTAATGAATGGCTTGGCTCAAAGTCAAGAAAGGCTGAGGGCATTGGTAGAAAGACAAACCCCAGAAGAACCCCATCTGGGAACTGGAGGAACAAGTAACAATGAAAGGGGTCAACCTCATGTTAATCCACCAGTATATGGGCCTCATCTACATCCGGAAGTCAACATCCCGGGTAATGTGCAAGGAAATACTACTGGTGGAGGGATCTTACAAGAAGACCCCCAAGAAGAGCAATTTACTGTGATGGGAGCTGGGGATGAAGCCTATGATAGGAGGTTTGATGAAATTGCTGAGAAGCTGAGATCTCTGGAGTCTCAAAATTCCTTGGGTTTTGATGTCATGGATATGGGGTTAGTGGATGGGGTAAGAATTCCCCACAAGTTTAAACCCTCGTACTTCGAGAAGTACAACGGAACTTCCTATCCACGAACTCACTTGCAGTCTTTTTTGGGAAGACTTAAAGCATACACCATGGATGAGAAACTGTGGATGTTTTATTTTGAGGATAGCTTGACTGGGGCTTCAAGGGAGTGGTACTCCCACTTGACCAGAGCAACTATCAGATGCTGGAAGGACCTAGCTGAAGCTTTCATCAAGCAGTACCAATACAATCTGGATATGGCTCCTAACAGAACCCTTCTGATGGGAATGTCTCAATCCTCCAGAGAAAGCTTCAGGGAATATGCCGAGAGGTGGAGACAGCTTGCTGCTGCTGTCCAACCACTCATGTCGGAAAGAGAAATGGCCGACATATTTATGAACACTCTGCAAGGAACATATATTGATAGGCTAGCTGCCTTTTCTTCCACCAGCTTCGCTGACGTAGTCATAGCCGGAGAAAGAATTGAAAGCCTTTTGAAGATGGGTAAGATTTCTGATAATGGTGCAAGTTCGTCAAGTAATCCCAGGAAGCCTTTTGTGGGACCTAGAAGAACCGGTGAGACCAATGCCATTTATGCCAACAGGGGCAGACCTCAGCATGTCCACAGATCAGTAGCAGCTGTCACTATTCCAGCTCCGATTCCTCAGCAACCAGCATATCAACAACAACAACAACCACTTTATCAACAACAAGTTCAGTATCCGCCACAAAGGACCTACAACAACAACAACAATCAACAAAAAAGACCCTTTCAGCAAATACCATCACAGGCGAATAGGGTGATTGACCCTATCCCCATGCCATATGCTGCCTTATTGCCACAACTCCTGAAACTCAACTTGGTTGAGCTAAGGACATTGGCACCTCCTGATCCTTCCAATCTTCCAAGAAATTATGATGTCAACGCCCGGTGTGCATTTCATTCCAATGCACCTGGTCACAATACGGAGAAATGCAGGGCTTTACAAATGAAAGTACAGGATCTGGTGGATTCCAAAGCCCTCAATTTTGCACCCCCGCCAAATGTCAACAAGAATCCCATGCCCAATCATGGGGGGCCAAGAATTAATGCCATTGAGGAGGACAAACACTCTTTCTTAATTACCAGTGTTGGACAGATTTGGACACCTCTGGTCGAAATTAAAGCTCAGCTTCTAGAGTGCCAGATGTTCCCCGGGTGTGAACTCGGTTGTGGTTATTGTAACATTTCGGTCAACGGGTGCGATAATCTGAGAAGCGGCATAGATGGTCTTATCAAAAGTGGTATACTTCAGATCACAACAACGGCTCCTACAAATCCAGCAATCCCTTTGACAACAATTCCTGACTCTTCTACAACTGTAACAACAATCATTCCAACCAATTCATCAATATCATCAACAATGGCTTCATCCATCACCTCAACAAATCAAATGTCAACGACCCTTTCTTCTACAACATCAACATCCCTTTACTCCGCAGAATCATCTACAACATCAACATCCATTTATCCAGCAGGATCTTCTACAATGCCAACAGAAATTAATGAAGATATTTCAGCAGTCACCATCTACTATGATCCATCAGATGTTCCTCCAAACAACAACTTTCAACAACAAGCAGTGGCATCTCCTGCCAGGTCACCAGTCACTATTTACTATGATCCGCACACCATTTCAGTACCCTCCTCTGCTGCAGTCAGTCCAGTTACCATCACGGTGCCTGGACCCGCTCCATATGAAAGCAGTAATGCCATACCTTGGCATTATGGCTCCGATCTTTACTGCAACAGGGAGAAAATCACTTTGGATTCTTCAACCTCTTCTCCACAGATTGATAATGTTGGGGGAGGCGGAGGCTTCACCAGAAGCGGACGTCTTTTTGCCTCACAAGTGCAAAGACCTAATGCCGAAGCAGAAGCTGCTGCCAAAGCAAAAGGGAAGAGTGTGATATCTGAAGAACCAATTCTCAAAGAAACTCAGAAGACATCTTTTGAACAAGATGTAGACGAGTTTATGAGGATTATAAAGAGAAGTGATTACAAAGTGGTGGATCAGCTGCACCAAACTCCCTCAAAGATCTCCATATTATCCCTGTTGATGTGTTCTAAAGCTCACAGGAATGCATTATTGAAAGTCTTGCACGCAGCTTACGTGCCAGAGGAGATCACTGTTAATCAGCTAGAAACTGTGGTAGCGAATGTCAACACCAGTCATGGGCTGGGCTTTACCAATGTTGATTTAATAACTGAGGGACGTAACCACAACAAGGCTTTGCACATCACTCTAGAATGCAAGGGTGCTGTTCTATCCCATGTACTGGTGGACACTGGGTCTTCACTCAATGTTCTGCCAAAGAAAGCCTTAGTGAAGCTTGAGTACGATGGCTTGGCACTGCGTCCGAGTAATTTGGTGGTAAGAGCGTTTGATGGCTCTAAAAGATCAGTGCTTGGAGAGATTGATCTGCCTGTGATGATTGGCCCGCAGACTTTTAAAATTACCTTCTATGTGATGAACATTCAGCCGGCCTACAGCTATTTGTTGGGTAGACCATGGATCCATGCCGCTGGCGCTGTTACGTCTACCCTTCACCAGAAGCTGAAATTCGAGTGGGAAGGCCAGATCATCACCATCTGTGGTGAAGAGGACATCTTTGTTAGCCATCTAGCTACGTACAAGTACATTGAGATGGATGGAGAAATCCATGAAACTATGAGCCAGGGATTTGAGGCCCTGAACATTAATGAAGCATCTGCTGTACTAGGAACCTCCATGACATCCTATCAGCAAGCCAGGAAGGTTGTTGAAGAGGGGACTGCCCAAGGCTGGGGCAAGCTGCTGCCCGTAGAGAAGAAGGAGGACATATTTGGGTTGGGTTACAAACCAACTCAACAAGATCAATCGGAGGCTGCTAAGAAGCCCAGTTTTGTCAGCGGGGGAATGCTCACCCCGGATGCAGTGAACAACTTGGAAGATGAGTCGGAAGATGAGCGCAACCTAGAGAGCTGGATATGTCCAAGGACCCCGGGGAGCCATGTCTCAAACTGGTCTTCCCAGGAAATTATAAGGGTTACTCCTGCAGAGTAATTATTATTTCCTGTGTTTTTAAGCATGCATCAAGTCTTGCATCTTGCCCAAGATGACAAGACTCATTTTGTAATCGGGCCATCTTGTAATTTTGTGCAAACAGATCAATCAATGAATATCGGACATCTTTTGCAAATGAGTCTTTTTTCTTTTCCGCTCACTGTTTTTCATTTTTCTTTTTGTACAAAAATAAAATGGCAATGTTTTCCAAAATGAAAACTTCATTTTACTTTTTTCTAAACAAGATTAAAATCGATCACTAAAATGAACAATCTAAACCCTTGCAGAGAGTGCCTTTAAGACTGCACCGACAACAACACAGCTATGACTTCGTATGACTTTGACAATCCAATCAATCAAGCTGATGAAGGGGTTGAAGAAGATTATGAGCTTCCTGAAGAGCTAGCCAGGCTGTTAAGGCAAGAGGAGAATGTTATCACTCCTCATCAGGAGGAGATTGAAACGGTTAATCTTGGTACGGAAGAAGATGTGAAAGAGGTTAAGATCGGGGCCTGCTTACAAGACTCAGTGAAAGAGCAACTGATTGACATGCTTTGCGAGTATGTGGATGTCTTTGCTTGGTCTTATCAGGATATGCCAGGGTTGGACACCGATATTGTCATGCACAAGCTGCCTTTAAGAGAAGATTGCCCACCGGTTAAACAGAAACTGCGCTGTACTCGCCCAGATATGGCAATGAAGATCAAAGAAGAGGTACAAAAATAGTGGGACGTCGGGTTCCTAGCTGTGACTAGATATCCGCCGTGGGTTGCTAATATTGTACCTGTGCCTAAGAAAGATGGTAAGGTGAGGATGTGTGTGGATTACCAGGATCTGAACAGAGCCAGCCCGAAAGATGATTTCCCTTTACCTCACATTGATGTATTGGTTGATAATACGGCTCAGTTCTCGGTATTCTCCTTCATGGACGGGTTTTCAGGATACAATCAGATCAGGATGTCACCTGAAGACATGGAGAAGACTACTTTCATCACACCCTGGGGCACGTTCTGTTACAAGGTGATGCCATTCGGACCGAAGAATGCTGGTGCAACTTATCAACGGGCTATGGTAACATTATTCCATGACATGATCCACAAAGAAATTGAAAGTTTTGTGGATGACATGATTGCCAAGTTCCTCACAGAAGAAGACCACCTTGTAAACATGTTAAAGCTATTCAAGCGTCTGAGGAAGTACCAACTGAAGTTAAACCCCAACAAATGCACATTCGGGGTGCGATCTGGTAAGCTGTTGGGATTTATTGTAAGCGAGAAAGGGATTGAAGTTGACCCTGATAAAGTCAGAGCCATTCAAGAAATGCCTGCACCAAAGACAGAAAAAGAAGTTCGAGGGTTTCTAGGTAGATTGAACTACATTTCATGGTTCATATCTCACCTTACAGCAACCTGTGAACCCTTGTTCAAATTGTTAAGAAAAGAACAAACGGTCAGGTGGAACGAAGATTGCCAAAGGGCTTTTGACAAAATCAAGGAATATTTACAAGAGCCTCCAATCCTTATGCCTCCAGTTGAAGGAAGACCTCTGATAATGTACTTGACAGTATTAGAAGAGTCAATGGGGTGTGTGCTAGGCCAGCATGATGAGTCTGGTCGAAAAGAGTATGCAATTTACTACCTAAGCAAAAAGTTTACCGACTGTGAACAACGTTATTCACTGCTCGAGAAAACTTGCTGTGCTTTAGCGTGGGCTGCTCGCCGACTAAGGCAGTATATGTTGACCCACACTACTTTATTGATCTCAAAGATGGACCCAGTCAAGTATATTTTTGAGAAGCCAGCACTCACCGGACGGGTTGCAAGATGGCAAATGATCCTCACAGAATATGACATCCAGTACACATCTCAGAAAGCCATCAAGGGTAGTGTACTGTCTGATTATCTTGCTGAGCAACCTATTGATGACTACCAGCCTATGAGATTTGACTTCCCTGATGAAGACATCATGTTCATTAAAGCAAAAGATCATGAAGAGCCTGTTCACACTGAAGGGCCTGACCCAGAAGAAGAATGGACTATGATGTTCGACGGGGCTGTTAATATGAATGGTCGTGGTGTTGGTGCAGTACTCATTACACCTAAGGGGGTTCACATGCCTTTCTCGGAAAAACTCACTTTCAACTGCACTAACAACGAAGCTGAATACGAAGCTTGTATTATGGGTCTTAAGGAAGCCATTGACCTCCGGATCAAGACTTTGACTGTGTTCGGAGATTCAGCTCTGGTAGTTAATCAAACCAACGGCAAATGGTACACACACCAGGATCATCTGATACCTTATAGGGATTATACAAGGAGGTTATTGACTTTCTTTACAACGGTCAAGCTTGAGTATATCCCTCGGGACGAGAATCAGTTTGCAGATGCTCTGGCTACCATTTCATCAATGATCAAAGTTCAAGCTGCCAACTTTGTGCCTCAAATTGCAGTATCCAGACTCGACAGACCAGCATATGTATTGGCAGCAGATGTTACCAAACATGATAAGCCTTGGTTCCATGACATTAAATGCTTCTTGGAGGATCAAACATACCCACCTGGGGCATCTTCCAATGATAAGAAGACTTTGAGAAGGCTTGCAGGTAGTTTCTTCCTGAATACTGATGGTTCCCTGTACAAGAGGAACTTTGATATGGTACTCCTCAGATGCGTTGATAGAACAGAAGCGAACTTGTTGATGCACGAGGTGCACGAAGGATCCTTTGGTACCCATGCAGGAGGGCATGCCATGGCCAAAAAGTTGCTAAGATCAGGTTATTACTGGATTACAATGGATGCAGACTGTTGTGCTTATGCCAGAAAATGCCATAAATGCCAGATCTATGCGGATAAGGTGCATGTGCCTCCCAATCCTCTGAATGTGATGTCTTCACCCTGGCCCTTTGCCATGTGGGGAATTGATATGATTGGCAAGATTGAACCGACTGCTTCAAACGGCCACAGATTCATCTTGGTTGCTATTGACTATTTTACCAAGTGGGTTGAAGCAGCTTCCTATGCAAATGTTACAAGGCAAGTGGTAGCCCGATTTCTGAAGAGAGACATCATCTGTCGGTATGGAGTGCCCGAGCGAATCATTACTGACAATGGTTCCAACTTAAACAACAAAATGATGGTAGAACTATGCCGGGACTTCAAGATCCAACACCACAATTCTTCTCCTTACAGGCCAAAGATGAATGGCGCTGTTGAGGCAGCTAACAAGAATATCAAAAAGATTGTGCAGAAGATGGTAGTTACCTACAAAGACTGGCAGGAAATGCTACCGTTTGCCTTGCATGGGTACTGAACGTCAATCAGAACATCCACCGGGGCAACACCGTATCAGCTTGTGTATGGTATGGAGGCAGTCCTACCTGTTGAAGTTGAATTACCCTCCCTGCGGGTACTAATGGATGTTAAGCTGAACAAAGCAGAATGGGTCCGGTCCCGATACGAACAACTAAGTCTGATTGAAGAGAAAAGATTGGCTGCAATCTGTCATGGGCAGCTGTACCAGAAAAGAATGAAGAAAGCCTTCGATCAGAAAGTCAGACTCCGAGAGTACCAAGTGGGAGATCTTGTGCTGAAAAGACTCCTTCCTCCTCATACGGACCACAGGGGCAAGTGGACTCCGAACTATGAAGGACCATTCGTAGTCAAGAATGTTTTCTCTAGTGGAGCACTCATGCTCAGCACTATGGATGGTGAAGACTTCCCATCCCCTGTGAATTCAGATGTAGTTAAAAAATACTTCGCATAAAATGACCCGCTGGACATAAAAACAGAATGTAAGTCCAGGCAAAAATAGGGCATCCCGGCGAGTCAAAAACAGAATAAAAGACTCGGGCAAAAATAAGGGAAAATAAATAAAGAAATGTACACCCGCTGAGTTGAAAAGCCGCATTGGACGACTCAGGCAAAAAAGGGTATCCCGATGGATTGAAAACCCGAAAGGGCGATCCATGCAAAATAAGGGAATAAGCGAACAACTGCATTCTGAATTCGTCTGTATCACTCACAACTTGGTAAGCTTCAAAAGGACCAAGCTTCTTTCAGAGTCAGCCTTCTTCAGAAAGCAAGATGAGAAGAACGTCAAATGTCATACGAGTCATAGTAAAAGGGAAGCTCCTTGAAGCGTCATCAACATTGCCAATACCTTTTATTTCTCAATTTGTAACAATCTCCTCATCTCAGGGGATTTGTTTCTTTGACTGTATCTTGCCGATTCAGGGCACACGAATTAATAAACTCAGATTTTTAGTCATGTTTCGTCTCGTACATTTTATTTTCATTTGCAAAATGTCCGATGTCCTTAAGATATTAATGGCATAAATACAGATGCTTCTCTTCTAAAAAATACGTGCTTGCAGGAAATATACTTACTCCCGGGAGTGTCTAAACTCCTATGATGGAATCCGGTAAGGGATACCTCGGGATTACTTGTGCGTTTCTCTGTCTTTTCAGGATTGCAGGTATTCAAAGCGCAACATGGGGCATGACAGTTTCCCCCCCAGCAAGCGGGCAAATCAGTATCTACTCAGTCTTAGCACCGGAGGTGCTTTCTCCCCAGCTAAGTTGCCATTTATTATTCCTCCTCAGCCAAGTACAAGAGCCTGGGAACCATCTCCCCACAGATTGTCAACCTCTACCCGGAAGGGCAACGCGTGAAGAAACCACAACAGAGTGAAGAAAGCTTCTACAAACCCCAGCTGGGTCCCTCATTACCAAGATAGGTCTATCAGTGACCTATTTCCCCAAGCAGAGTCATAAATATCGGATCTATCAATAATCTCATCCCCAGCTGGGATGTCTGCTTCAAGCAGATCAGCCAGAGATCTCTGCAGTAACAGGATCCGAATCCCAGATGGTTACCTTTTGCATAATCATAGCATTCGCATCATATTCTCCCCACAGAGCGTAGCATTCCGTCTAATACGGAGCATTACGGCAAAAATCAAACATATTGCATAATCATAAGCCATGTTCTGGATACTGATAATCTGTCAGCGATATACAGAAAGCTCCCCAGATTCCCCACCAGAGAGTCAAAGCATTCGCTTTACACTCACAAAAAACCAGTACACCCTCCTTTTGGCACCCGTCCGTGTCATCATTCCCCAGTAAAGTCGCCCGAGCATTCTTTGCAAATAGACCACTTATATATTACAGATACTTCTTGACACCCGTCCGTGTCATATCCCCTAGTAGAAAGCCAAAGCGTCCCCTTTGCACTCACAAATACACATATGTACACAATTCCTTGTACCCGTCCGTGTCGCCTTCCCCAGCACAGTTGCCTAAACACTTTGTAAACCATATACTTGCTTATAATATACTTTTTCAGACACCCGTCCGTGTCATGCTCTCCACAGCAAGCTAAACACTCGTCCGTGTTTCACCCATACTTATTACTCATACGGATACTCGTTCGTATCTTGTATACACCTCCCCAGATCCGACACTCGTCCGTGTTCTTTGTTAACCAGTTGGTACTCGTCCGTATCATCATCTCAGAACATGCGTCAAGCGTTTGTTTCTACCTGATACTCGTCCGTATCACAGTCTTAAGGATGCTCGTCCGCATCTCTAATCCATACACGTGTCAAACACTTATGTCTTCTTGAATTTAGACACTCGTCTGTGTCCACCATTCCCCAGAAGAGTCCCCACAGAATCAACACTCGTTCGTGTTCCTTGTTAACCAGTTGATACTCGTCCGTATCATCATCTCTGAACATGTGTCAGCATTTGCTTCTACCTGATACTCGTCCGTATCATGGTCTTAGGGATGCTCGTCCGCATCTTTAATCTATACACCGTACACCAAACACTAATATCTCTCATTTCTTGGATATAGACACTCGTCCGTGTTTACTTGTCCCAGCAAATCCCTGTGAACTATTTCCTTTCTATCTGACATTCGTCCTATGTCATGATGCCTTTTCGGCAGCCGTACCCTGCCAGGTGATCGTCCTTCACCTTTGGATGACCGTCCCTCATCCTTTCCCCAGCGGAGTCTCCATTATTGGAACCCTTTTTCTATCCGGCATTCGTCCTATGTCGTGATTTTAGCGGCCGTACCCTGCTAGGTGATCGTCCTTCACCTTTTGATGATCGTCCTTCATCATTTTATCCGATGGCCGTCCCCATCGTTGATCTTGTTATCTGACATTCGTCCTATGTCATGATAAACCCTGAGAGCAGCCGTACCCTGTTAGGTGATCGTCCTTCACCTCCTGATGATCGTCCTTCATCATGCTTATCCGATGGCCGTCCCCATCGTCGACCTTTTATCCGGCATTCGTCCTATGTCGCGATATTTTTGGCAACCGTACCTTGCCAGGTGATCATCCTTCACCCTTAGATGACCGTCCCTCATCTTATACCCAACAGAGCAGCCGTCCCCTGCTAGGTGATCGTCCTTCACCTTTGATGACCGTACCTCATCATTTATTCTTACCTCTAATCCCCAGAGAATCTTTGTTGCTTTACTTGATGGCCGTCCCCATCACAATCTCTTATATCCCCAGCATGCCGGTCGTCCCTAACATTGCTTCATCCCCAGCAGTCGTCCCCTGCTCGACGGTCGTCCTCCGTCGCCCGCACTTTATAATCATACTTTGCTTTCTTTTACTATCTATATCCCTTTTCTTCTTCATTCTGTGAGTGCAAATTTTGGACTGTCTTTGGTATTCAACCACAAGTTATCTTGCTTGCCTTTTAAGCCGTCGCTTACATCCTGCACAGCTAACTCATGTTTGAATAGGGGCAGCTGTAAACACCCCAAATTTGCCCTCATCCATTCACACCATGGCTTGTGATCTTTTCATATGCATAAGTTCAATCATGGCATCTCATATTGCATATTTGCTTCACTGCATTGTTTCTAAGTCATCTGCATCTAGGGTTTGTGATCTGAGCAATCCAAGAGCCATTTGAGCCACTCCAAAGGTCATCAATCACTCCAAAAGGGGTCCATGTATGTCCAAGCATCATATTGTATCTTCACAAAGTCAAGAATGTCAAAAAATCACAAGAACTGAGATTGGCATGGAAGCAGAGCCAGGTTTGACTGCACAGATGACCTAGAATTAGGGTTTTGGTTTCAAAGGCCATAACTCCAAATTTTTTGGTCATTCTTGTTTCTATTGGTCTCTATATGGTATAGGGATCATGCATATCAATTTTCATGAAGAAATTCCATGGGGAAGTCATCTGATCAAGGGTTGACTTCTTGAGCAAGTCAGTGCAAAATCAGGGCATCTGAGGCCCCCAATGACCCAACCAAAGGGTGTTCATCATCATTTTGATTATGTATGATCTTTATTTGATCATAGAAGATGTTAGAAGTTCACAAAATTGAAGAATTTCAAGCCATTTGCAAAGTTGACTTTTTGGGAAAATGACTTGTAATGGAAACTTGCCATTTTGGGAAACTTTTTCAACCCTTGCTTTTTGATTCAAAAATGCTTCAAATGGGAAAACTTTGGTCATGAAAGTTGTAGAATGGATCATTCCCTTTTCAAAAAGTACAAGAACTCATTCTAATTCATTTTGGATCAAAATTTATGACTTGTCAAAGTTGGGAAAAATCACATAATTTCAAGTTTTCTACCAAAGAGGCAAAGTTGCAAAATCCCTTGCCTAGGCAAATTGAGACCTCAAAGTGACTTCTAAACTTTACACAAACATGAACCAATGTCAAAAAGTCAGATTGCATCAAAGTTTTGGCCATTTTCATGACTTGTGGATCAAGGAATTTCAAAAGGGGCAAAGTGGAACAAAGTTGCAAAGCATCCTTCAAACCCTAATCCATGTGCTGGCTGGCTTCAAAACTGATCCTATGGTCCTCCTCACTTCTTTCTGCGCAGGACACCCCTCTTGTCCTTGGCTAGCCATGAGCCCATACCTCTCTTACACAAAGCTTGACTTTTTTGCAAAAGACCCATACCAATCACAATAGGGCACAACCACTCTTCTGACCTACCCAAGATTGATAAGTGGACCAAATACATCACAACACACCACACAACTCATGCTGAAGTTCTCCCCAAGCCATAATTCAAGAAACTCACCTCTTATGCATTTTGTTTTGAAACACACAACACAGCCTTCAAACACAAAAACAAACTTCATAGAACATCTCAGCATATTCCACTGATCACAAACCAACCATTGAAACAGCCCAAAACCTCACACAAACCAAACATGATTTCTCCCCCTCTTTGAACAGAACTCAGTCAATCTCACAAACTAGCCTAAATAAACTCCATATAAGCTTTGCAAACACTTGAGGGAGGTCAATAGAGTTGATTGAAAGCAAGGAACTGGTCCAGAAGCTCTTGGGTTGAAAGCTTCGATTCAGGTAGCCATGGAAATTCATTTTTCCAGAACTCTTATTTCTTGTTTCTAAATGATAAAGCATGCTCTCCTGATCACACTGAACCTTTTATTTTTGAAAATGATTGAGTTTTGAGGTTGTATGGATGTTCTGAAATTTTGTTCAGTTTTAAGTTTTTGTTCGAATCTTGTTGTTGATGATGAATAAATGAAATTTGATGCTGGATTCTTGTTCTAGGGGGTTTGGGGATCATTTCTGGAGATTTGGGGGGTTTGATTTGACCTAGGGAGTGTTTTTGAGATTTTCAGGGAAGGAGGCCACCGGAGAAGACGACCGGAGCTCGTCTCCGGTGACCTGAAGATAATTAGGGTTAATTAATTAGGGTTAGCCAGGTTTGAATGTGGACCCTTGATCTGGTTAACTAAGTCAATCCCCCGCGCGTTTCAATGGCCTGGATCTATCATTAAAGCCCTAATTCCATTTAATTAAATTAATTAATCAGGTTTAGTCAGTTTAAATGCCAGTCGTAGGATAGCGCGCGCAGTCAACTCCCTCCACCCAGCTTTGAATCTCAGCCATGGATTGCGCATACTTCCCATTAATTCATTTTTATTTTCATTTTATTTGATTTATTTTGTACATTTAATTTAAAATAGCAAAAAACCTTTAAAAATTCTGAAATTTTTTGTCAAAGATTTAATTAATTTCCAGAACACAAAAATATTTTTATTTTTATTTTTTGCATTAAAAATTATTTCTAAATCATTTAAAAGTTTATTTTTAATTAATTAATGAAAATTAATTAATTAAAAATACTTTTAGGTATTTAAAAATCACAAAAAAAATTCACATAGCATTTGAAAACATTTAGAAACATTGTCCCACTCTCAAAACAAATTTCTTTTTTGATCTTGATGCCTTTTGATCATTTTCAATGGAATTAAATTCTTTATTAGGCAATATTTTGTGACAAACTTCAACAATTCATTTCTGCCTAACCATTGAGAGTTGGATGATGATTCTTTTTGCATTGCATCTTGCATAGCATGTAGTTTATAGGATAAAATTGGTTTGAATTGATCTTGCATTTTCAATTTGTTTGGCATTTTTCTTGATGAGGTACCTTAAAACCCTAGCAATCTTAGGAAATTCATAACTCTCACTAGGTTAAGAGTTGGATCCCCTCCTTTGGGCAGTGAGTTTGTATAGGTTTAGGGTTCCTTTGATTGCATTTTCAATTTTTTATCATGTCATTTGTTTCTGATTTTGAATTTTGTTTGGTGTATTGATCATAAACCCTAATTTGTGCCTTCCTTTGCATCCATTCCTTATTTGCTTGCATACCATGACTTGCCATGACATTTTGTGCATTCATTTGATTCATAAGACATCATAGGACATGTTAGAATCATGTTTGATCATTGCATCTTTCATTTGCCATGTTGTATGTCATTTGCATTTCATAACTTTTCATGTATGTTCATGGTTCTAAGCATGTCTCATTTGCACCTTTATGCTTGCTTGATCACTCTCATGCCTTGCTTCATATTTGTATCATCCCTTAGCATCATTAACATCATACTTATGCTTCTGGTTTTGGTTTGCATCATCACATTTCATCTCATTTGCATTGCATTTCATTTCTTTACTAACTTTTCAGGTGGTAAGTTGTACTGAGAAGTGAATTTGCCTTCACTTCTCACAATTTCTTTTCATCTCCTTTATGCATCATTGCTGCATTTTTGTATGTGTATGGGATTGATCTTTCTCATTCTTTTTCATCTTACTTTCCTTCTTCAAGCAACTTGTCTTCTCAAGTGAAGCAAGTTGTTTTGCTTCTCTTTGCTCCTTTCATCTGCTTCTTGGTGGTTTCTCTGAAGATCTCTTGCAAGCTTCATAAACCCTAGGAACAACCAAGAATGATAACAATTAGGGTTTGATTAGTCCCCCCATTAGTTTTACCTTTGTGTCATCTTTTGTGTCTCTCCTCTCATCTCATAATCAGGGACTAAACCCTAAAGGTTTTAAGGCTTTGTGATTAGGGTTATGCCTGCATCCTTCTATTAGGATGGAGTGTATAACTTTAATCCTAAGTGTTAAACCCTTTAATGTGTTTAAATCCTTTAATCAACTCACTTAATAATCACTAAGACATTAAGCTTGTAACTTGGGCCTTGCATTAGGGTTCTAATTCTTCCTTAATTGGTTAAGAAAGACTAACCCTAGTGTTAATGGACAAGTCCCCCTCAAGTTGTCTTACCAATCATAAAATCCACTTCTTAATCATACCATTAACTAAAATCCACTTAATAAAGGCTTTGTTTTGTCATGAGGTTAATCCCTAATCATGGGTTAAGTTGAGGTATCTTCCTCAGCTTAAATGCTCTCATCTATTATCCTTCTATTAGGATGGTGTAATGAGTCCATTAAATCCTTGATTATGGCTTAATCTCATTACTTAACACTAAACAAAAACAACAAAAACATCTAAGTAAATGCAAGTAGGTTAATGATCTTAATCCTACATCATGGTGATTAAGTGTGAGATGCTGACTTCACACTTAAGGTATACTCATTACCCCTAATCAGAGGGAAGATGTGATGAGTTTACTAATCCATTGGTTTAGGCTTAAGCTCATTAACTTATGACAAACTTCAAAAAGCAATAAAAGATTGAAAACTCAAAAACAAACAATAATCGTCTCCTCCGGGATTCTTTTCTCATCTCATTCACTCGCAAACGAGAACTTGCTTCTTCCGTCTAATGCAAGACAGTTTGCACCTGAGCCAGACAGGTCATACACTTGAGCATAGACAAGTAAGCAGTTCACAAGTCAATTCACCTTTCAGTCTCTTTGGGTCGAACTACGGTGTTCTGACTTCCTCATTGCACGAGAGGATACGTAGGCATAACTTAACAGTTATCGAACAAAAGTCTCTGTATATTCCCCCTCCTTCCAGCATCACTCTTTGAGCCTCATAGTCTTGAGCTTCATTCTCTTTCCTTGCACTGACACTTCTCTTATACACTTCACATTTATTTTACACTGACACTTGCATTCTTTTCCAGCTCTGATACACAAATAGCACTGACACTACCCCTTTAAAACACAAATCTTTTAAGCGTGGATCCCGTCGAGTACGACGGACAATCTGGGTGCTAATACCTTCCCAGGTTGTAACCAACCCCCTTTCTCAGTCTCTCTGGTTCGCAACCGTCTTATCCATCTTTTCTTAGGTTTATGCAGCATTACCTTTCCTTCGGGATAAAAATGCCTAGCTGGCGACTCTTGTCTTCTGAGTTCACCCTTGTGTGTTCTCTCTCCTTTCGCTGACCGTTCGCGTCTGTACCCCATTTGACCTGGCCTCATTTTGGTGGGAGCGACAAACTCATTACTTAACACTAAACAAAAAAACCAAAAAACATATAATTAATCACAAGTACGTTAATGATCTTAATCCCACATCATCATGACAATTAAGTTGAGATGCTTATCTCATACTTAAGTAGGCTCATTATCCCTAATCAGGGAGGATATAATGAGTTTACAAGCCCCTTGATTTAGGTTTAAGCTCATTAACTTATGCAAAACACCAAAAACAATAACAAAACTGAAAACACAAAAACAAACAATAATCGTCTCCTTCGGGATTCTTCTCATCACACTCTTTCACAAACGAGAACTTGCTTCTTTCGTCTAATGCAAGATAGTTAGCACTTGAGCCAGACGAGTCATACACTTGAGCATAGGCAAGCAGGCAGTTCACAGTCAAATTCTTTCAGTCTCTTTGAGTTGAACTATGGTGTTCTGACTTCCTCATTGCACGAGAGGATACGTAGGCATAACTTAACAGTTAACGAACAAAAGTCTCTTTGTCTTCCCCCTCTTTCAGCATTCTTTTCTAAGCCTCAGTTCCTGAGCATTCCCCCTTTTGCACTGACACTTGTACATTCTTTTCCAGCTTTTGCACACAGATAGCACATACACCTACCCCTTTTAAACAAAATCTTTTAAGCGTGGATCCCGTCGAGTACGACGGACAATCTGGGTGCTAATACCTTCCCAGGTTGTAACCAACCCCCTTTCTCAGTTTCTCTGGTTCGCAACCGTCTTATCCATCTTTTTCTAGGTTTATGCAGCATTACCTTTTCTTCGGGATAAAAATTCCTAGCTGGCGACTCTATTCATTTCACCTTCATTTCATTTTCTCTTTTCGCCGACCGTTCACGCTTGTACCGGGATGAAAATCTCCGGGAGCGACAGCTTGGCGACTCTGTTGGGAAAATTCTATCTTGCAACCAGGGCTTATGGTTCTTTTTGTGGGTTTCTCCTAGCACTTGTTTGATTTGTGTTTATGGGGGTGTTATGTGCTACTTGTGCTTTTTGTTTATTGCTTTATTTATTGCTTTCTGTACAGCTTTATTTATTGCTTTTATTTACTGTTTATATGCATTTCATACAGTTATCATCATATCATCTGTGTTGGATCTGTTGTTTTCTTTGGTGGGAGGGATCATTGAGTGAGTAAGGTTCCATACCGGGAACCTGAGTGACACATAGGATAGAGTGGCTTCGTATTCTTTCCCATTCCATTTTGGTCTGGTGCGGGAATATGAAATACGGTTCAGATATGGGTTTCTTCTTGAGAACTCTGTGCTACGGATTTCCTGTAGTACTAGGGCTATCTGGGAAGCCTGCTAAGTCTGGATGACCTTTTATGACCTTCAGCATCTGAGGTGAATTAGAGAAGGATCCTTTATGGTTATTGTAAACACTGTACCTCCGGGTTAGAAGTGCTTACACTTCTCATAACTGATCCAAGTCTGAGGATCCTTGTTCTAGAACAATACATGTGAGGGGGTTGGGATGTTTACAGGTTTGCAGGAACCCTTGGCCTCATCATACCGTTGTTACTAATTGTGTTTTAAGGATGTATCATTTTTGACTGTTCTTGTGAAACCCTGGACTTGTGACTCTTTATTTGAGTCCCCCACCTGGTTACTGGTTCTTTAAGCCTCCATCCGGACTTATGAACACACATGGACCCTATCAAGGCAGATAACAGATCCAACACTTGATCACAAACCCTTTGCATATCATTCTGCATACATCATTTTTCATCATTTAACATTTGTCTATTTATTTTATAGGGTATCCACATCTTATCTTTGGTTTGGTTTTGACCTGTTCTACTGCTCAGAGTCCTTCAGCTATCTGCACCAGCCTCTCCATCGGTTATCTTCACCAGAGATTCTTTTCAGTTATCTTCACCAGAGATTCTTTTCAGTTATCTTCATCAGTTGTCTTCATCAGAGACTTTTCTTCAGTATCTTCTTCAGTTGCCTTTATCAGCAGTTATCCTCAGTCTTCTTCACCAGCATCCATTATCAGCATGGACACATCCAGGAAGAGCAACATTACCTATCATTTCTTTGAGCCTACTCTGATAGGCATCAGGCAGATCCAGACTCTCATCACTTCTGATCATGTCCCTTTATTCAGGGAACATTATGGTGACATTATAGACATGATCATGGACTTGGATGCATCCCAGAGGAGCATGATCCACACCTATCTCCAGTTCTATGACCCTCCTCTCAGATGTTTTACTTTCCTAGATTTCCAGTTGGGCCCTTTGCTAGAGGAATTTTCCATGTTGTTGGGTGTCCCCATCAGGAGGGGGATTCCTTTCAACCCTGAAATGACTGCTCCCAATAATGAAGATATAGCTAAGGCTTTGCACTTGGAGCCCACCCTCATTGACCAGAATATGACCACCAAGACTGGAATCCCAGGCCTTCATTTGGATTTCTTGGTTACCCAGGCCACCCTGCATGCTGCAGCAGGGAATTGCGACACTGTTTGTGCTCTTCTAGCCCTCAGCATATATGAAATCATCTTGTTTGCAGATGAGCCTAAGTTTGTAAGCAAGAGTGTTATCCACCTCTTCCTGTTGAGGAATCCAGTCCCTACCTTGCTTGGAGACTTTTACTACTCAGTACATCAAAGGAATGAGAAGCAAAGGGGAAGATTAGTCAGATGCTGTGCACCCCTCTTCTACTGTTGGTTGTTAAGGCACTTGCCAAAGTCAGACACTTTCTTGAACCCTCATCAGCCAAGGAACTGGGCTAAGAGAATGATTGCCCTTACATCAGAAGACATCAGATGGTGCACTCAGAGCACCAAGGGAAAAGATATCATCACCAGCTGTGGGCAGTATCCCAATGTACCCCTGATTGGAGTAAATGGTTGCATCAATTACAATCCTTTGCTTTTCAAAAGGCAATTAGGGTATGCCTTGGTACATCCCCCAAGAGAGCAAGACTTGACAGAAACCCTCTATTGTGACATCCAGCACAACCTTGCCATTGTCAGGCAAGCTGCCCGGGCTTGGGACAATATTCAGATTATGGGGACAACTATTCTTGGCAAGTGCAACAACGTAGCTTCAGCTTAGTATCTTGACTGGTCTCGTACCAGGGGACAGATCACCCTGCATGCCATTCACCTTAGAGGATGTGCCTGGGCCATCAGCAGTGGAGCCTGCAACTACTGTTAGTTTAGAGGAGTTTGGGAAGTTGAAGGAAAGGAATACTCAGCTCTCTGAAGCCTTGAAGAAGACCCTCTAGGAGAGGAATGACAGCCGTCTGGATAATGAAAGGTTAGAGAAGCTTCGGATTGAGCACTTGACCAAGATTGAGAAGACAAATGACTACATCAGAAAGGCTAGAGTAGGAGAGCTAGTGTTGAAGAATGCTTGCAAGGAAGCTAAGACTCAAAAGGCCAGAGCTGAGCATTACTTAGAGGCGAGTCAGGTTAGTTGGATCAGGATCACTGAGGCTCGTGCGCAGGAAGATCAGAGAACCCAAGCTAGGATAAAGCAGCTGGAGGCTAGTGAGAAGAAGAACCAGGTAGCCTTGTTAGCAGCACAGAAGGAGATCTCTGAGTTGAAACTCCGGGCGGGGTTGAAGAGGTCAAAGGACCAGGATAAGCACAAGAATTTGACCAATGCCATTGCCACTAGGAACCTTCTTATCAGGACCATCACAGAGCACCCAGTTGGCCCAGTGATTGTGGCTCTCCTGAAAGAAATCAGAGAGGATGATTATGGACTGGATGTTTGATTTCTTTGTACTTGTACTTCCTTTTATTAGTACTTTTGATTTTGTTGTTGTATTTTAACCCACCATGGGAACTTTGTTGTAATCAAACTATGTATCTTCATATTTTGTAATATATGGTTTGTATTATTTCATGGGCTTTATCTCTCTGCAACATCATCATTCCTCGAGGTCTGGAAGGTCAAAACCAAAAAACCAAATTGGATACCCTTGGGAGACAAATAGACATCCTGCATTGCATACTAACATCTTTTCTTTGTTTTGTAGGTTTTTTGTTTTGTTGTTGTTTCTCACTTTGTTGTGGTTTCAGGATATATTGCTCGTAGAAGAGTGCTCCCCGTCAATAGAGTGCACCGGTTTCCGACAAGAAATAACCTTCCGGGCTTACAAATGGACCAGGTTCAACAAGATCTGACTGACGTAAGAACCCAAATGGCCAATGAAAGGACTGAGATGAGGGCCCAAATGAATCAATTTATGGCAGTGATGATTGGTTTGGCTCAGATCCAGGAGAGATTGAGAGAGTTAGTCGAGCGGCAAACTCCCAAGGAAAACCAACCAGGTACAGGGGATACCAGCAACAACGATCATGTACAACCTCGTACTGATCCCCCAGAGTTTGGACCTCATCTGAACCCAGAAATCAATGCTATAAGAAACACCCAAGGCAACACTGGAGGGAGGGCTTTGCAGGATGACCCTCAAGAAGAGCAATTTACTATGGTTGGGGCTGGAGACGAAGTCTACGATCGTCGGTTGGATGAGATAACAGAAAAGATAAGGTCTCTTGAATCCCAAAACTCTCTGGGTTTTGATGTCATGGATATGGGATTAGTGGAGGGGGTTAGAATTCCTCACAAGTTCAAACCTCCCTGTTTTGAAAGATACAATGGCACATCCTGCCCACGTACCCATCTTCAGTCTTTCCTGGGGAGATTGAAAGCCTACACCATGGATGAGAAACTGTGGATGTTTTACTTTGAGGATAGCTTGACAGGGACATCCCGAGAATGGTACTCTCACTTGACCAGGGCCACAGTAAAGAATTGGAAAGACTTGGCCGAAGCTTTCATTTGTCAATATCAATATAATCTGGACATGGCTCCAAACATAACCCTTTTGATGGGAATTCCACAATCTTCTCGGGAAAGCTTTAGAGAGTACGCCCAAAGATGGAAGCAATTAGTTGCTGTCGTTCAACCCCCGATGTCAGAAAGGGAAATGGCAGATATGTTCATGAATACTCTCCAGGGGACTTATATTGACAGGTTGGCTGCTTTTTCTTCCACCAGCTTTGTAGACGTGGTGATAGCTGGGGAAATAATTGAGAGCTTACTGAAGATGGGAAAGATTTCTGACAACGGCGCCAGTTCAAGCAGTGCAAGAAAGCCATTTGCAGGGCCCCGCAGATCCGGTGAAACAAATTTTGTACATATGGGAAGAGGGAGACCCCAGTATCTGCCGAGATTAGTTGCCGCTATCACTATCCCTACTCCACCTTCTCAATACACTCAACAACCACAACATTTTCCTCAACAACCACAATTTCCTCAACAAAGATTCTACAACAACAACAACAACAACTAACAACAATGCCCTTTTCAGCAGCGACCATCTCAGATCAACAAGGTGATTGACCCTATACCAATGCCATATGCCACATTGTTGCCACAACTCCTAAAGCTTAATCTTGTCGAGTTAAGGACATTGCCTCCACCAGATCCTCAGAACCTTCCGAGAAATTACGACGTCAACGCTAGGTGTGCTTTTCATTCTAATGCACCTGGTCACTCCACAGAAAAGTGCAGGGCTCTACACATGAAAGTCCAGGATCTGGTAGATTCAAAAGCCCTAAACTTTGCACCACCTCCTAATGTCACGAAAAATCCTATGCCCAACCATGTGGGGCCAAGGATAAATGCAATAGAGGAGGGCCCACCCATGAGTTTGATTGAAGATACTGCAAGTATTCAGACACCTCTGGCAGAGGTTAAAGCTCAGCTTTTAAAATGCCAGGTGTTTCCGGGTTGTGAGGCCTGTTGTGAATCTTGCAAGGTTTCCGTGAACGGGTGTGAAAGCTTGAGGAATGGCATCAATGGCCTGATCAAAGAAGGTATTCTGCAAATAACAACAACCGCTTCTACAACACCAGCAACTCTTTTTTTAACAACAAGTATTTCTCCTACAACTGCAAAGACAATTGTTCCTATAGACTCGTCTACAAAATCAGCAACCATTTCTTCCATCACTTCAACAAACAACAGTTCAATTGCATCCACTTCTACAACTACAACAACCACCAACAACAACGTCTCCACAATCACCATCTATTACGACCCTACAATGGTCCCTGTTTCCAACAATTATCAACAACAATCTCAGAAACAGTTTCAGCAACAACCAAGCTTCAATCAATCACCACCAACATCAACCAGAAGTCCTGTCACCATATTTTATGATCTACATACAATAATGGTTCCCACCTCTGCCGCAGTCAGCCCAGTCACCATCACGGTGTCGGGGCCTATTCCATATGATAAAGACAATGCTGTACCATGGCACTATGGTTCAGACCTTTACTGCAACGGAGAAAAAGTCCTTCTTGATTCTTCGGTTCACACACCCCAAGTGGATAATGTCGGGGGAGGCGGAGGCTTCACCCGAAGCGGACGCCTCTTCGCGTCACAAGTTCCAAGAACTAATACTAAGGTAGAGGCTGCTGCCAAAGCCAAAGGTAAAAGTGTGGCACCTGAAGAACCCGTACCAAAAGAGACCCATAAATTATCCTTTGATCAGGATGTGGATGAATTTATGAGGATAATTAAAAGAAGTGACTGCAAGGTTGTGGATCAGCTCCACCAGACCCCTTCCAAGATCTCCATCTTATCCCTGCTGTTGTGTTCCGAAGCTCATCGGGATGCACTACTTAAAGTCTTGCACGCAGCCTACGTGCCGGAGGAGATCACAGTGAATCAGCTTGAGACAGTGGTGTCTAATATTAATACTAGCCATGGGCTAGGTTTCACCAATGCTGACTTGACAACGGATGGACGTCACCACAACAAAGCTTTACACATCACTTTGGAGTGTAAAGGGGCTGTGCTCTCTCATGTTCTTGTTGACACTGGGTCTTCACTCAATGTCTTGCCAAAGAAAGCTCTTGCCAAGCTCGAATATGATGGTATAGCTCTCCGACCAAGCAATCTAGTGGTCAGGGCTTTTGATGGCTCCAAGAGGTCTGTTCTTGGAGAGGTGGAGCTTCCTGTGATAATCGGTCTGCAGGTCTTTCAGACTACTTTCTATGTGATGGACATTCAGCCGGCCTACAGCTGTTTGTTGGGTCGACCATGGATTCACGCCGCTGGCGCAGTTACGTCGACCCTTCACCAGAAATTGAAATATGAATGGGAAGGACATATTATCACCATTTGTGGTGAAGAGGACATCTTTGTTAGCCATCTGGCTACATACAAATACGTTGAGATGGATGGTGAAATCCATGAAACCATGAGCCAAGGGTTCGAAGCACTGAACGTCAATGAGGCGACGATTGAAGTATTTGCTGCATCCCAGGAGAATAGGATGGATACTTCAATTGTCTCTTATCAGCAAGCCCGGAAGGTTGTCGAAGATGGAAATGCCCAAGGCTGGGGCAAGCTGCTACCGGTGGAGAAGAAGGAGGACAAATTCGGTTTGGGTTACAAACCATTCTGACAAGATCAAGCAGAGGCTGCTATGGAGCCCAAGTTCATCAGTGGGGGGATGCTCACCCAGATGCTGTCAACAACATGGAAGACGAGGCGGAAAGCAACCTCAACCTGGAGAGCTGGATACGTCCAAGGATCCCGGGTCACCAAGTCCTTAACTGGTCTTCCCAGGAAATTATAAGGGTTACTCCTGCATAGTAATTATTATTTCCTGCCTTTTTCAACATGCATCAAGTCCTGCATCTTGCCCAAGGTGTCAGGACTCATTTTGTAATAGGGCCATATTTGTAATTTTGTGCAAATGGAATATCAATGAATATCGGACATCTTTTGCAAACAAGTCTCTTTTTCGCTCACTGTCTTTTCATTTTTCACTTTTGTACAAAACAATAAAATGGCAATGTTTTCAAAATAATAACTTCATTTTACACTTTTTTCTAAACAAGATTAAAATTTGATCACTAAAACGAACAAATCTCAACCCTTGCAGAGATAATCCTCCATATTGCACCGACAACATCACTGCTATGACCTTGTATGACTTCGACAATCCAATTAATCAAGCTGATGAAGGGGTTGAAGAAGACTATGAGTTTCCTGAAGAGTTAGCCAGGTTGTTGAGACAAGAAGAGAAAGTGATTACTCCTCATCAGGAGGAGGTTGAAACTGTTAATCTTGGTACCGAAGAGGACTTGAGAGAAGTAAAGATTGGGGCCGGTGTGCAAGCTTCAGTAAAAGAACAACTTATTGACGTGCTTTGAGAATACGTCGACGTCTTTGCTTGGTCCTATCAAGACATGCCAGGTCTAGATACTGATATTGTTATGCACAAGCTGCCATTAAAGGAAGATTGCCCTCCAGTGAAGCAAAAGCTACGTCGTACTCGCCCAGATATGGCCATGAAGATTAAGGAAGAGCTACAAAAACAGTGGGATGCCGGTTTCCTTACTGTAACTAGTTACCCACCGTGGGTTGCTAACATTGTACCGATACCTAAGAATGATGGAAAAGTACGTATATGTGTGGATTATCGGGATCTGAACAGAGCTAGCCCGAAGGATGACTTCCCATTACCTGACATTGATGTATTGGTTGACAACACGACTCAATTCTCGGTGTTTTCTTTCATGGATGGTTTTTCTGGGTATAATCAGATCAAGATGTCACCTGAAGACATGGAAAAAACAACCTTCATCACACCTTGGGGCATATTTTATTACAAGGTAATGCCATTCGGACTGAAGAATGCTGGTGCAACTTATCAAAGGGCTATGGTAACGTTATTCCACAATATGATCCACAAGGAAATTGAATGCTACGTGGATGATATGATTGCCAAGTCCCTTACTGAAGAAGACCATCTGGTAAATATGCCGAAGTTGTTCAAGCGTCTGAGAAAGTATCAGTTGAAGTTAAAACCCAACAAATGCACATTTGGGGTACATTCTAGTAAGCTGCTGGGATTCATCGGAAGTGAAAAGAGAATTGAGGTTGATCCCGACAAAGTCAAAGCCATTCAGGAGATGCCTGCACCTAGGACTGAAAAAGAAGTTCGAGGGTTCTTAGGTAGATTGAACTATATATCAAGGTTCATATCTCACCTCACTGCAACCTGTGAACCCTTGTTCAAGCTGTTAAGAAAGGAACAAACAGTCAAGTGGAACGACGACTGTCAGAAAGCTTTTGACAAGATCAAGGAGTACCTGCAAGAACCTCCAATTCTCATGCCTCCGATTGAAGGAAGACCTCTGATAATGTACCTGACAATATTAGAAGGATCAATGGGGTGTGTGCTGGGCCAGCTTGATGAGTCTGGTCGAAACGAGTATGCAATATACTACCTAAGCAAAAAGTTTACCGACTGTGAACAACGTTATTCACTGCTCGAGAAAACTTGCTGTGCTTTAGCGTGGGCTGCTCGCCGACTAAGACAATATATGTTGACTCACACTACCTTATTGATTTTAAAAACGGACCCCGTCAAGTAGATATTTGAGAAGCCGGCACTTACCGGAAGGGTTGCAAGATGGAAAATGACTATGACAGAGTATGACATTCAATACACATCTCAAAAGGCCATCAAAGGCAGTGTACTGTCTGACTATCTAGCTGAGCAACCCATTAATGATTATCAGCTCATGAGATTTGACTTCCCTGATGAGGACATCATGTATTTAAAAGCAAAAGATCATGAAGAGCCAGTTCACATTGAAGGGCCTGATCCCGAAGAAGAATGGACTATGATGTTTGATGGGGTTGTCAATATGAATGGTCGAGGAGTTGGTGCAGTGCTCATTACACCTAAAGGAGTTCATATGCCTTTCTCGGCAAAACTCACCTTTGCCTGCACTAACAATGAAGCTGAATACGAAGCCTGTATCATGGGTCTTGAGGAAGCCATTGACCTCAGAATCAAGACTTTGAATGTATTCGGAGATTCAGCTTTGGTAATCAATCAAACCAATGGCAAATGGTACACTCACCAAGAGCATCTAATCCCATACCGTGACTACACGAGGAGATTATTGAATTTTTTCACAACAGTCAAACTTGAGTACATCCCTCAAGACGAAAATCAGTTCGCCGATGCTTTAGCTACCATTTCTTCCATGATCATGGTTCAAATTGCTAATTATGTACCGCGGATTTTGGTATCCAGACTGGACCGACCAACGTACGTTTTCTCGTTGGACATTGCTAAAGATGACAAGCCTTGGTTCCATGACATCAAAAGCTTCTTATAGGATAAAACATACCCACCTGGGGCATCATCCAATGATAAGAAGACACTAAGAAGGCTGGCCGGTAGTTTCTTCCTTAATGTTGATGGCTCATTATACAAGCGAAACTTCGACATGGTTCTGCTTAGATGTGTTGACAGGAAAGAAGCAGACCTACTGATGCACGAGGTGCATGAAGGTTCTTTTGGTACCCATGCTGGAGGACATGCAATGGCAAATAAATTGTTAAGATCGGGTTACTACTGGATCACAATGGATGCAGATTGTTGTGCCTATGCCAGGAAATGCCACAAATGCCAGATCTACGCAGATAAAGTGCATGTGCCTCCGAATCCCTTGAACGTAATGTCTTCACCTTGGCCCTTTGCCATGTGGGGCATTGACATGATTGGAAAGATCGAACCAACTGCTTCAAATGGCCACAGATTCATCATGGTAGCCATTGATTACTTCACCAAATGGGTTGAAGCAGCTTCGTATGCAAACGTCACCAGACAAGTGGTAGCCAGATTCCTGATAAGAGACATCATCTGTCAATATGGAGTACCCGAGCGGATCATTACTGATAATGGTTCCAATTTGAACAACAAAATGATGGCGGAACTATGCCGGGACTTCAAAATCCAACATCACAACTCTTCTCCTTACAGGCCGAAGATGAATGGCGCTGTTGAGGCAGCTAACAAAAACATCAAGAAGATTGTGCAGAAGATGGTGGCTACTTACAAAGACTGGCATGAGATGCTACCATTCGCCTTGCATGGGTATCGAACCTCAATCAGAACGTATACTGGGGCAACACCTTATCAGCTGGTGTACGATATGGAAGTTGTCCTACCTGTTGAAGTTGAACTACCCTCCTTACGGGTAATGATGGATGTTAAGCTGGACGAAGCAGAGTGGGTCCGATCTCGGTACAATCAACTGAATTTGATCAAAGAAAAAAGATTAGCTGCAATTTTTCATGGGCAGTTATATCAGAAAAGGATGAAGAGAGCCTTCGATCAGAAAGAAGGTTTTATATGGTGGAGCACTGATGCTCACTACTATGGATGGTGAAGATTTCTTATCCCATGTGAATTCAGATGCAGTTAAAAAATACTTCGCATAAAATGACCCGCTAGACATAAAAACAGAATGTATGTCCAGGAAAAAATAGGGTATCCCGGCGAATCAAAAATAGAATAAAAGACTCGGGAAAAAATAAGGGAAAAAAAGTACACCCGCTGAGTTGAAAAGCCGTATTGGACAGCTCAGGCAAAAATGGGTATCCCGGTGGATTGAAAGCCCGAAAGGGCGATCCACGCAAAATCAGGGAATAAGCGAACAACTGCATTCTGAATTCGTTTGTATCACTCAAACACGGCTAGCTTCGAAAGAACAAAGCATCGGTCAGAATCGTCCTTCTTTAGAAAGCAAGATGAGAAGAACGTCAAGGTCATACATGTCATAGCAAAGGAAGCTCACTGGAGCGTCATCAACATTGCCAACACTGTTATTTTCTCAGTTTATAGCAATCTCCTCATTCCAGGGGATTTGTTTCTTTGACTGTATTTGCCAATTCAGGGCACCCAGATTAATAAAATCAGAGTTTTCAGTCACATCTCGTTTTGTACATTTTTGTTTCGTTTGCAAAATGTCCAATATTCATGATACAGAACTTGCATAAAATAAATAAGCCATCTTTAATAAATGCGTGCAGGAAATATATTACTTTCAGGAAAGTCTAACTCCTATGACGGAATCTGGTAAGGGATACCTCGGGATACTTGTGAGTTTCTTTTGTATTAACAAGTTGCAGGTATTCAATACACAGCATTGGGCATATCAAGCATCGCATCCCCAACATGCTACTTCCCGAAAGTTACCTCCTCCCTAAGCAGGATTTCTCGAACAATGCCTGAACTGCTTTTCCCCAGCAAAGTTGCCAAAGCCTCCTCATCTCCAGCATAAGTCTACTCAACAGAAGCTTCCCCAGCCGGGATCCCCACAGAGTTCTCTAGGAAGGTCGTTAAGTGATCTTTTCTTCCCCACTAGAGAACCAGATTTCTCTCATCCCCAGCAAAGCTAATGGAACTGCCTCCCCACAAAATTTCCATTCTCTCCCCAGAAGAGCAATGCCTGAAACTCTTACCCAACAAAGTGACGAAAGTTTCCTTCTCCCCAGTTAAGTTCTCCTTACGGATAGATCTACCAATGATCCATTCCCCCAAGCAGAGTTCTCCCTCCTGGTAGATCTACCAATGATCTCTTCCCCAGTCGGGTTATTCTTCCAAGCAGATCAGCCAGAGATCTTTTCCTCAAGCGGGATCCGAGTCCCAGATCGGTTTCCCTTTTGCATAAACATAGCATTTACATCATATTCACTAAATAAGCGTAGCATTCCGTCTAATACGAAGCATTACGGCAAAAATCAAACATTTGCATGATCACAAGCCAGGTTCGAGCCAATCACCTGCAATTACCATCAATATTTCATCAACAATAATACAGAAAACACATCCCCTGCAAATAAAAGCCAAACCGTCCCCTTTGCATTCTTAGATACAGATACTTATGCATGCTCTTTTTGACACTCGTCCGTGTCATCCTTCCCCAGCTAGGTCGCCCGAACACTTTCTACAAACAAATACTTGTTTATACACGCCTTTTCGACACCCGTCCATGTCATCCTATCCCCACAAAAAGTCGGAGCATCTCCTTTGCATTCTCAAAGCAAATGCCTGTTTATAGTACATATTTGACACTCGTCTGTGTCATACTTTCCCCAGCCAATTGAACACTCGTCCGTATCTTGCACATACTTCACTAACGAACCCATACTCACTCATACTTATACAGAAGTCTTTGATACTTGTCCGTATCTTGTTTATATATCACTCCTCAACAGATTCGACACTCGTCCGTGTTTTTTGTTAACTCGTTGGTACTCGTCCGTACCATCATCTCTAAACACACATCAGCGTTTGTTTCTACCGATACTCGTCTGTATCATGGTCCTAAGGATGCTCGCCGGCATCTTTAATCTATACACAGCGTCAAACACTTATAACTTTTATCCTTGAAAGCCTAAGCACTCGTCCGTGTTTATCATTCCCCAGTAAGTCACCAACAGTACAATCTTTTTTCTATCCGATATTCGTCCTATGCCGCGATACTTTCAGCAGCCGTCCCTTGCCAGGTGATCGTCCTTCACCTTTGGATGACCGTCCCTCATCCCCTTCCCCAACAGAGTCCCCTTTAGTGGAACCCTTTTCTATCTGACATTCGTTATATGTCGTGATAAGGAGCAACCGTCCCCTGCTAGGTGATCGTCCTTCACCTTTTGATGACCGTCCCTCATCATTTATCCGATGGCCGTCCCCATCGTTGATCTTGTTATCCAACATTCATCATATGTCGTGATGAACCCCGAGAGCAGCCATACCCTGCTAGGTGATCGTCCTTCACCTTTTGATGATCGTCCTTCATCATTATTTCATTCATTCTTTAAACCGATGGTCGTCCCCATCTTTGTTTACTTTACTTTCCAAAGTTTGATGACCGTCCCCATCATTTCCTTTACTTTAATCCCCAGAGAATCTTGCTTCTTTCCTTGATGGCCTTCCCCATCATGATCTCTTTATTTCCCCAGCTTGTCGGCCGTCCCCGTTACCGCTTTATCCCCAGCAGTCGTCCTCTGCTCGATGGTCGTCCTCAGTCTCCTTCATTTGATAATCATACTATACTACCTTTTACAATTTATATCCCTTTTCTTCTTCTATCCAGCGAGTGCAAATTTTGGACTGTCTTTGGTATTCAACCACAAGTTATCTTGCTTGTCTGTTAAGCCAGGCGCTTACACCCTGCACAACTAACTCATGTTTGAATAGGGGCAGCTGTAAACACCCCAAATTTTCCCTCACTCATATCACACCATGGCTTGTGACCTTTCATTTTTTCATAAGCATAAGCACACCACCTCATATTGCGTATTTGTTTCATCTGCATAGTTCAAGTTCATCTGCATCTAGGGTTTATGATCTAAGCAATCCAAGGATCAATCTGAGACATACCAAAGGCCTCAAAGCTTTCCAAGAGGATCTATGTGTGTTCAATCATCATATTATGCTCCTCAATGTTCATGTAAGTCAAGAGATCACAAGAACTGGCAAAGGCATGGAAGCAGAGCTAGGGTTTTCACTACACAGATGACCAAAATTAGGGTTTTGGTTTCAGAGGCCTTAACTCCAAATATTTGGGCCATTCTTGTTTTTAATGTTCTTAATATTTCATAAGGATCACATGTACCAAGTTTGATGAAGAAATGCATTGTGGAAGTCATCTGTTCACTGGGTAACTTCTTGAGCAAGTTAAGTCAAAATCAGGGCATCTGAGGCCCCCAACAATGGAACCAAAGAGGTATTTTCATCAAATTTAAGTTCTATGGTCTTTATTTGATCTTAGAAGAGGTTGGAAGTTCCACAAGATTGAAGAATTTTGAGCCCATTGCAAACTTGCCATTTTGGGAAAGTTTTTCAACCTCCTCTTTCTTAACCAAAAATGCTTCAAATGAAAAATTCTTGGTCATGAAAGTTGTAGATTGGATATTTCCCTTTTTAAAAAGTACAAGAACATGTCTTGATTCATCATAGAACTCAAGATATGGCCTTTCAAAGTTGTCAAAAATCCTATAATTTCAAGTTTCATGTCATAGAGGGATTTTGCAAATTGGCATGTTCAAGCATTCTAATGACTTCAAATGTACACAAACACTTCACAATATGTCAAAGCAACTTATGAACATCATAATTGTGCATAAAACCTAGGGTTTTCATGACTTGAACTTCAAGAAATCACAAAAGGGCCAAAACTTTCAAAAATTGCAAAATGCATTGGATCCTCTCATCCACTTATGCCAGCTGCATAATCTTGATTCTATGGCTCTCCATGAAACTTGCTGAGGCCAGACACCCCAAGAAATCAGACCTGCCATGGCCCATACCTCAAGTACATAAATCTTGACTTTTTTTGCAAAACACACCATACCAATCAGCCTGTGCCACAACAACTATCTGAGCAATCCCATTGGCTTAATCAAACATTATGCAAGCCATTTGATAACACATAAGAGCCTGAATCATCCAAGAACTCAGAATTGACAAAATCCCTCAAAAACTTCCCTTCTTCGAAACTCAAAAATCAGCCACTGAAACTTCAAGCTTCCTTCACCAATCAACTCAAAAACACCTCAGGATCATTTCCCACCCTTCACCATAGCCAAAAACACCCCCAATCAGAAATACGATTTCTGCATACTCATAACCAAAACCTTCAAAGTAGCCATCACAAGATTGCTCTAAGCTTCTCATCATCATGAGGAAGTTCATTGGGGTGGATTTGAACAAAGGGAAAGGCCAGAAAGCTCAAGAACACAAAGCTTCAACTCAAGTAGCTATGATGAACATTTTTTCCAGAACTTCTCTTTTAAGTTTCTAAATGATTCCTCATGCTTCACTGATCACCTTGATATGATTTGTTTTGAAAATTATTGAGAAATGAGCATGTATTGAACTTCTGAAATTTTTATGTAATTTTCCGTTTTGCTTCGAATCTTGCTTCTGATGAAACATAAATGGATTTTGTTGCTGGATTCGTGTTTAGGGTTGTTAGTTGAGTGATTCTGGAAAGTTAAAGGGTTTAATTTGACCTAGGGAAGAAGTTAGGGTGTTTGGCTTGCCGGAGAAGATGACCGGAGCTAGCTCCGGTCACCTGAATATGATTAGAACCCTAATTAGGGTTTAGTTGCCCAGTTTGAATATCAGCCCTTGGATGTGTTTTAGCGCGTGTTTGGATGGCCCTGATCCTATCACTTAACCCTAATCCAAATTAATTAACTTAATTAATTTAAAATTGCCAGAATCAATCTCAGCCTTTCATCTGCGCGCGCAGTCAAGCCCCCTTTGAATCTCAACCATTGGATCAGTTGACTTCCCATTTAAATCATTTTTATTTCATTTTTATTGCATTTTCTTGCATAATTAATTTAAAATAGCAAAAAGAATTCGAAAAATATTTTCTTTTGCATTCTGACTTAAAATATTTTTCTCATTCCAAAAATGATTTTTATTTTATTTTTTGCATTAAAAAACAATTTTTAAAATATTTAAATGTTATTTTTAATTAATTAAAGTATTTTAATTAATTAAAGATACATTTAGGTTTTTAAAAATCACCAAAAAAATCATGAATCATTCCAATGCATTTAGAAACATTTTCAAACTCTTCACAGAAATTTATTTTTAGGTTTGATCATAGTTTACCAATTTTCTTTGAATTAAGGGTCATTAAAATCACATTTTTAAACCCTAACTTGATAAAATCATTTATGCGTAACCAAGAAGAGTTTGAAGTTGATTCTTTTTGCATTGTGTTACATATTGCATGTAGTTTATAGGTAATTTTCCTCATGAATTTATCTTGCATTTTCAATTTGATTTTCATTTTTCCCTTTGAACCACCCAAAAACCCTAGAAAACTTAGGAAAATCATAATTTTTGATTGGTTAGGCTTCTGACCTTCTCCTTTGGGGTGTGACCTAATGCGGGATTAGGGTTTGTTTGAGTTCAATTTCAATTTTTTATCATGTAAGTTGCTTGTGTTTTATATATTTGCATCTCATATGTCCATGTAACCCTAATTCATCATGTTCATTTGCATTCACCTTGCATATGCATCATTACATGAACTTGGCATGACATTTCATGCATTCATATGTCATCTTAGACATTTTAGGACATGTTAGAACCATGCTTGATCATTTCTTCATTCATTTTCCATGATTAGCATTCATTTCATTTCATGAACTTTCATGTGTTTTCAAACTTCAAAGCATGCCTCCTTTGCATCTCATCTTTGTATGATCATTCATATGCACTTTGTATGCCTTTGCATCATCTTACATGACCTTTCCATTGCATAAACACTTCTGAATTTGGTCATTTCATCCCATTTCATCTCATTTCATTTCATTTCTTTATGCTTCATACTTTATGCATTCATGCTAACTTTTCAGGTTTGGTAAGTTATTTTGGGAGGTGGATTTTCCTTCACCTCTCACATCTTATTACCTCTTTCATATGCATTATTACTTGTATTTTAAGTGAATTTGATTCACTTATGTTCCATCTTTCTCACTTTCTTCCTTTAAGTCACTTATCTTCTTCATTGAAGTAAGTAACTTATTCTTCTGCTTCTTCCTCCTTTCATCTGCTTCTTCCATTGGTAGCTTCCTTGAAGATCTTTCTAAAAGCCTTACAAACCATAGGATCATCCAAGCATGATAATAATTAGGGTTGTGATTTGTCCCCCTTAGCTTTTTATCTTTGATTCTCCTTGAGTCTCTTCTCATCTCAATAATCAGAGACTAAACTCTTAAAGCTTTAGGACTTTGGAATTAGGGTTATGCCTGTATCCTTCTCTTAGGATGGAGTGTATAACTTTAATCCTAAGTATTAAACCTTTAATTTGTTTAAACCTATTAATCAAATCACCTTAATAATCACTAAGACTTTATCTTGTAGCTTGGGCCTTACATTAGGGTTCTAATTCTTCCTTATGGTTAAGAAGGACTAACCCTAGTGTTTAATGGACAAGTCCCCCTCAAGTTGTCTTACAAACATAAAATCCATTTCTTAATCTCATCCCTTAATTAAAATCCACTTAATAAAGGCTTGTTACATAATGAATTTAATCCCTAACCATGGATTAAGTTGAGGTATCTTCCTCAGCTTAAGTGTTCTCATCTATTATCCTTCTATTAGGATGGTGTAATGAGCTAACTAATATGTGATTAGAGATTAAACGAATTACTTATCACTAAACAAAAAAACCAAAAAAAAACAATTAATCACAAGTAGGTTAATGATCTTAATCCCACATCATCATGGCAATTAAGTTGAGATGCTTATCTCATACTTAAGTAGGCTCATTATCACTAATCAGTGAGGATATAATGAGTTTACAAGCCCCTTGATTTAGGTTTAAGCTCATTTAATTATGTAAAACACCAAAAACAATAACAAAACTGAAAACACAAAAACAAACAATAATCGTCTCCTTCGGGATTCTTTTCTCATCACACTCATTCACAAACGAGAACTTGCTTCTTCCGTCTAATGAAAGACAGTTAGCACTTGAGCCAGACGAGTCATACACTTAAGCATAGGCAAGCAGGCAATTCACAGTCAAATTCTTTCAGTCTCTTTGAGTCGAACTACGGTGTTCTGACTTCCTCATTGCACGAGAGGATACGTAGGCATAACTTAACAATTATCGAACAAAAGTCTCTTTGTCTTCCCCCTTTTTTCCGCATTCTTTTCTAAGCCTCAGTTCTTGAGCATTCCCCCTTTTGCACTAACACTTGTACATTCTTTTCCAGCTTTTGCACATAGATAGCACATACACCTACCCCTTTTAAACACAGTCTCTTAAGCATGGATCCCGTTGAGTACGACGGATAATCTGGGTGCTAATACCTTCCCAGGTTGTAACCAACCCCCTTTCTCAGTTTCTCTGGTTCGCAACCGTCTTATCCATCTTTTCTAGGTTTATGCAGCATTACCTTTCCTTCGGGATAAAAATGCCTAGCTGACGACTCTATTCATTTCAACTTCATTTCATTTTCTCTTTTTGCTGACAGTTCGCGCTTGTACAGGGATACAAATATTCGGGAGCGACAAAATGTAGTAGCAAGTATACATTCTATGCAAAAGAGCTTGAGTTCACTTCCTTGTGCCACACTCATAGAAGACTCATATAAAAACACTGGACAAACAATAAATGTCTCTCCTTTGGGACTTCTTTTCTCATCACCTTCACTCTCATCGTACAAACTTACTCCTACTTGTCATTTTGCAAGACGGTAACACACGCGTCGTCCGAGCCTACAACACCTGAGCATTTCCATAGGCATTTCAAGCCTTAAGACACAAGAAATCTTTTCCACCCCTAGTTAGGGGAACTACGGCGACTCTGATCCTCATGTCTAGTGAGGTACGTAGGCAACGGGGTAGGGCCCGTTCGAGCACACTCTTTTATTTTCCCTACATTTTCCCCCTTTCTTTTCTTTTCTTTTCCAGTTTCAGTTTCAGTTTTGCAGCATCTTTCATTTCTTCACCCTTTGAAACAGTTTCTTTGCAAGCGTGGATCCCGTCGGGTACGGATGAAGATCTGGGGTGCTAATACCTTCCCAGGTCGTAACCGACTCCCGAACCCAATCTCTTTGGTTCGCAGGACCTGTGTCCTTTCTTTTCTTTTCTCTGGTTTATGCAGAATTACCATTCCCGTTCCTTCGGGATAAAAATGCCCGGCTGGCGACTCTACTTCTTTCCGCGCCACTTTCGCGTTTGTACCAGGATGGAAATCCAGGGAGCGATAATAAGCCTTGGTACTATGATATTAAGCAATTCATGCAAAGCAAAGAGTATCCAGTTGGGGCATCTGCTAATGATAAGAAGACCTTAAGGCAACTTGCTGCTAGTTTCTTCTTAAACACGGACGGTGTTCTATACAAGAGAAACCTTGACATGGTCCTACTCAGATGCGTGGATAGACACGAAGAAGATCTGTTAATGCAGGAAGTCCAAGAGGGATCATCTGGTACTCATGCAGGAGGACATGCAATGGCTAAGAAGTTATTGAGATCAGGGTATTATTGGTTAAAAATGGATGCAGACTGTTGTTCATACGCCCGAAAGTGTCACAAATGCCAGATCTATGCAGATAAAGTGCATGTTCCTCCAAGCCCGCTCAACGCCATGTCATCTCCTTGGCCCTTGTCCATGTGGGGCATCGACATGATCGAAAAAATAGAGCCTACTGCTTCAAATGACCATCGTTTCATATTGGTCGCGATCGATTACTTCACTAAATGGGTCAAAGCAGCGTCTTATGCCAACGTCACTAGACAGGTGGTGGCCAGATTTCTGAAGAAAGATATTATCTGCAAATATGAAGTTCCCGAGCGAATCATTATTGATAATGGTTCCAATCTAAATAACAAAATGATGGCAGAACTGTGTCGGGAATTAAAAAATTCAACATCACAATTCTTCTCCTTATCAGCCAAAGATGAATGGCGTGATCGAGGCAGCAATCAATAATATCAAGAAGATTATGCAGAAAATGGTCGTCACCTATAAAGATTGGCATGAGATGTTACCGTTTGCTTTGCATGGGTACCGAATGTCAGTCAGGATGTCTACCGGGGAAACTCTGTTTTCCCTGGTATATGGTATGGAGGCAGTCTTACCTGTGGAGGTCGAAATTCCTTCTGCGTGAGTAATGATGGATGTTACACTTGAAGAGGTTGAATGGGTGCATTCCCGATATAACCAGTTATGCTTAATTGAGGAAGAGAGATTAGAAGCTGTTTGTCATGGTCAACTTTATCAGAGGAGAATGAAGCGGACATTTGATCTGCGAGTACGCACTCGGGAGTATGAAGTTGGTGAGCTTGTACTAAAAAGAATCATTCCTCCAGGTTCAGATCACAGGGGCAAGTGGACTCTGAATTACGAGGGCTCATTCATAGTAAAGAAAGTTTTCTCTGGTGGAGCACTAATGCTCACTACTATGGATGGCGAAAACTTCCAATCCCCTGTTAACTCAGACGCAGTTAAAAAATACTTCGCATAAAAAGACCCGCTGGACAAAAAACAGAATAAAAATTCTAGGAAAAAAAAGGCATCCTGGTGAGCTAGAAACAAAATAAAAAGCTCGGGCAAAAGTTAGGGATATAATAAAAAATTATACACCCAGTGAGTTGAAAATCCACATTAGACAGCTCAAGCAAAAAAGAGTATCCCGGTGGATTGAAAACCCGAAAGGGCGGTCCATGCAAAATAAGGGAATAAGCGAATGACTGTGATCTGGGTAATTTGTACAACGTCATCATCTCAGTTAACTTGGAAATCTCAGAAGGTAGGGATCAGTCCAATCTTCTTCCTCAGAAAGCAAAGGCAGGAACAAAAAATCTTGAAGACATACTGGTCATAGCAGAACTGGAACGCATTGGAATGCCGCACACATTTCCAGTAGGATAGTTTCTTTTCTCAATTTACAGTGATTACCTCTTTCCAGGTGATTGCTTCCTGATGTAAATTTTCTCCTATGCAATAAAAGAATATTCAGTTAAAAAGCTTTTATCTTTGTTTGCAAAAATGTCCTGAATTTTTGATAAAAGAACATTGCATTTAAACTGGGGGGCTTTATATATGACATGCAAAGGGAAAACATTTAAAATCACTTTGAATGTCGGGTGACATGGGATGATTGACTCGTACCATGCAATCCCCCGAGGCATATATGTGTACTTTGTTGTTGCAGGTTTTGCAGTCAACAAGAAGATGTTACTCGACAACATTCTCCAAGTAGAGTGTTCCACCCCAGCAGAGAGGCCTTACAATTCTTATCTCCAGTAGAGAAGGATGATACCCAGCATCCCTAGTAGAGTTCAAGTGGGATCTTCCCCAGCTGAGTTAGAGAAGGAAGTGTTCCCAGTAGAACTTCGAGATCACTTGAATAGTTATTTCCCCCAAGTAGAGTCTTCATTCCCAACAAGCAGCTGAATGCATCGTCTCCCCACAGAATTCTCTCCCCAGGACATGGTTATCTCCAGCCAGAGTTTTTCGAGATGGATTCAGTGTTTGTTTGTCATTCCCCTGCATAATGTCGTCCAGGACGTTTTCATCCCCAACAGAGTTCTAGCAAAAAATTTCCCCTACACGAATATATCTCTGTCCAGCCCAGTGGATAGATCTTTGAAGACGTACGGATTCCAAGTCAGAGTCAAGACAAAGTACAAATGCTAATCAAAATCAGACAGCGTATGGTTATATGGATTTTGAAAATCAGAATCAAGACATCATATTATTATACGAATTCTAACAGCAATCCAACCCAGTGGATCTTTTATTTGAAATACATATCTACTTATTAGATTGGTTATTTCATATTCGGAATCAAGACAATGCATGCCCAGATGAAGATTCCAAGTTCAAAATCAAGACAACGTATTGTTATACAAATTTTGAAAGATCAGAATCAAGACAACGTGTAGTTACACGAATTCTGAAAGAGGGTCAAGACAGTGCATGCCCAGATGCAGATCCTGACAGTGGGTTTTATTGTCAAAATAGTGCAGAAAATCAAGACAACACGTTGTTACGTGGATTTTCGTAATTGCACATTTTTTTCGTATACCTGACCTTAGGTTATACGAAGAGAATCAAGACAGTGCATGCCTAGATGTAGATTCCAATCAAGATCAGGACAACGTATTTGTTAATACGAATCTTGAAGTCGTACACGTCTATCCCACAGACCGAAGTGTACCAAGTCCATCGTCGTTATGGCAAACCAGTAGTCTCCTGGTTCCACAAAAGACATTTTCTCGTTTCCAGTTGTTACTTTTGTTTACCTTATATCATCGGGCAGTGGTTTTCACTGGTTGGGTTTATTTACCTTTGTTTTCTTCTCCAACAGAGTGCAAATTTCAGGGTCTTTGTGGTATTCAACCACAGTTCATCTCGAACGGCCGAATGTAACACCCTAAAATTTGCCCTCTCTTTTTCATAATCACTTTGCATATCATAGGCATAACATGTAGATGACATACTCTAGCATTTGGCATAGAAGAATGAAGCATGACATCCATAGGGACCAAGCATATGGCATATGATCAATCATCTGGAAAATCATGATTCTACAAGTCAAGATAAGGGCCAAGTGACCTTGCAAGGAGCTCACAAGGTCTCCTCACATTTTATAAAAGCTCAAAGTCATCCTCAAAGTCCCAGAAGGATGAAATTTCATCAGGAGATCATCAGTGCAACATCTTCCTATACAGGCAAACCCTAATTAGAGTTTTGATCCAAATCAAGGAATTCTCATGGCTTTGACCAATTCTTGTGGTCAAAGGTTTTCATATGACATATTAGGCTCATGGGTGAAGTTTGATTAGAAAATGTAGTGAGGAAGTCAACTATTTCTTCAGTTACTTGCAGATGAAGAAAGAGGTCAACTATGCAATTGAAAAGTCAACCAATGGACTTCAAGGCCTCCAATCATGATTTTCAAGTCAAGAGACCTTCCTAAGGTCAAAGAATGGATTTGGTGATCTTAGGAATCAAGAAATTAGGGTTTGAGAAGTTCTTGCTAAATTTAGAAAGTGGTTTGTATGGAAACTTAGTATTTTTGGTAAATTTTGCCCTAATCTTCAATTGATTCTTTCATGATCAAGATGGTTCCAAATGGATTTTCTTCAAACATGGAACTTGTGGAGCATGCTCTCCCATTTCTGAAAAATACAAGAACTTGTCCATAGCATTTGTGGTTTGAAAGATATGGCCATTTGAATTTGGCATACTTTTAGGGGTTTCCATATTTTAAAGTTTCTACCTTTTTGCAAAAAGCTTGTAATGCATTTCCAAGGCTTCTAATGCATCAATTATGGTAATCACACTCAAAGGCAACTCATTTTAAGCAAATTGGTCCAAAATTTTACAAGAATCCGTGGCTTACAAGAGAGGTATTCCACCATTTACATTTTTGCAAAATCACTCATAATTCAAAAATAAAAGCATTCCAAGCCTCAAGATTGATCCAAGGGTGCTAAGTGAATCAAAACAAATCAGTCCATGCACATGTACACAAGAGTTCACACACAATTCCTCTCATCACAACTTTCATACAAAATTGCATTTTGCTCCCTATCACACTTCTCATGCTACCATTACTAAAAAAACCCTACACAGGTGTTCATACTCATCATATATAAGTGATTTGTGCAATTGATTCAGCCACTCTCTCTCTCTCTCTCATTCACCAGATTCACATTTTCTTGAACAAGAGCTTTTTCCTTCGAATCTCTCTCTACAAGCCCTCATTCCTTCATTTCTTTACATGAGCTTCATCCTCAAGCCACAAGGAACATATCTCACTCATTGATTCAAGCTGAGAGTGAAGAATCATTGGAGTGCCATTCTAGAACAAGAGCATTCGGATTCCAAGATTCAGCCTCTCTCAAGCTCCATCTTGCATTTATTTTGCAAGAGGAGGTCAAATACAGTGGATCTGCACCATTTGGAGGTTTTTCTTGGTGATTTTCAAGGTCTTCAACCTCAGGTATAACTCTAAATTTGTGGATCTAGATTTGTGATTTTATGTGTGTTTAATGATCTATGAGTGATGCTGATGATGCTGATGTGCTTTGATTTGAAAATGCATGCGTATTGAATGTTTAATGTTGATTTGATGTTTTGATGTGAAATCTGTTTAGCTTCGATCCATGATTGTTGTTGGATATTTGTTGTTTTTGATGGCATATTATGATTTAGTGTGATGAACTGAGTGGATCTGGAGCTTCTTATGAATTTTTGTTGATGTTTGTTCATGTGTATGAATTTTCCGATGCCGGAGCCCTAGCTCCGGTCACCGGATTCTGGAAATTTGAACGCAGGGTTGAAGGAGGAAGAAGGAATCTCAGCCTTCCAATTTTTGATCTGAATGGATAAAAATGTGACAACACATTAAAAATCCACCCTCCTTCTCACGTTTTTTGTATTTTTATAATTAATCAGTATGCTTGTCAGTCCTTGGTAGCCATTGTGTACGCGCGTTTGTGGACGTTTGATTTGTTGACATGGCCTGATTGTTTGACTTTATCCTGAGTGTATGATTAATCCAATGCATGAGTTTGAATCCTGAGTTTCCTTGAATTCCATATTAACTTGTTTGTGATGCGTTCTATGGACTGGGATTTTGTTTTGCTATGCACACCCCCTCTTTATGAGCCCAAAGCAGATTGAACTGACTAGCCTTGCTATCTGAACCTCTCTCCTATTTTTGTTTTCTTTTTATTTTCTATTTTATTTTCTGTTTTCTTTTTAATTTTTAAAAATAGTAAATCAACATGAAAAATTCTCAAAAAAAATCATGAAGATTTTTTTTAATTTTCTTTAATTTTCTATAATTTTTAATTTTACTTTTCATAAATTTCCTGGCTGAATTAATTGTTGACTTTATTTCTTTTGTTTTAATTCTCTTTATGCATGATCTGACTTATCCAATTTTTAATTTGAGTTTGGAAATAGATATGAACCTGATTCTTTTTGATATAGCTTCCTAACATGTTGAAGTTCATTTGAAATTTATTTCCTGAATTTTAGGACTTATTTGATTAGTTTTTGTCATGTTGCTTTGTGGTGAAACTTATGAAACCTTAATTGGTCTTTGAGCTTTTAATTGAGATAGTTTGCCTCTGATTTTTGACTTATGGTTTTGGTATGTTGTTAAGAATTGATCAAAGTGTCTTCATGCTCATTTGTGGAATTTTTAAGACTTGTTTTCATTTTATGTGAGTTTGGGGATTAGCTTGACATAGTTTTGGTGTATTCTTGACTTATGCATGCTTATTAGGATAGGAGGGAACTTGTGCCAACTCCTAATGTTTGTTTTAAGGTCTTTTAACATGTTGACATGTCCCTAGTCCTTGTATGAAGATTTCTTCTTGATTTTCTTTTGAGATACTTAGTCATTAAGCTTCACACTTGTATGAATATCCACATCACTTCTCACTTCTACATGCTTCACTTGTTTAATCTTGTATGAGATTGTTTGCTCCCATTGATGTTTGAATTCCTTTCTTAGGCACTCATTACCATGATAGGATTTTGACTTTGATGTTTGTGGAAGTTGTTTAGCTTGCATGACACTTCTTATCTCTTATTTTGCATTTGTTTCTTTTATGTTAACTTGTAATGCTTTGTTGTGACTTCTTGCTTCATTCCTTGCATGATGTTGTGTGTTTATTCTTGACACTTGAATATGAAGTTTGAATTCTGTTTGTGATTTTTTGATATGATTCTTTATTGGTTTCTACTTCACTTGATCTTATTTGTCCTTATCTCATCTTTTGTATATGTTGCTAACCCTTTGTAGGTGCAATGGTAAGTAAAGTGTGGATGCTACCCATATTTCAAACATACTCCCCTTCTCTTTTAATGCTTTCTCATTTGTATTTGAGATGTGCCTTATGCTATCATTTGTTCAACTTATTTCCATCCCTCTTAGAAAACAACTTAACTTCTTTAGGAGAAGTAAGTTAATTTTCTACTTCTTTCTCCTTCTTCTTTCCTTCTTTCCTTTTTCATTAGGATAGACTTCAAACCCCACTAACTTAGGATTCCCATGCATGATAACATTAGGATTTGTTAGTCCCCCTTAGCTTTTTTACCTTTGAGATCCTTTTGGTGCTCTCTCTTTCTCATCTTCATACAAAAACCTAAAAAATACTTTAAGAAAGGTTGAAGTAGTCTCTTGTGTAATTGCCTTATTCCATGGATACTCTTATTCACCCTATCTTGGTGGTGGCATAAGTTTATCTATGATGTACAATTTCAATCATGAGACTATCTTCACAAAGAAAATCATAAAAAACATTTCTTCACTTTAATTCACAAAATACTTAATACTTTCAAACAAGTTAGTGAATTCAAACCCTAATATTAGGAAACAAGTTTGAGGGTCTTCTTCATTCTTGGTGGACTTGTTACTCATTCTATTTAGGGATGTGGTAATAAGAACACGTACCCTAGAAAAGGATTTGCTTTCACTCCCTTGTGCCACACTCATAAAAAACGTCTAAAAAACACAAACAAACAATAAACGTCTCTCCTTCGGGACTTCTTTTCTCATCTCACTCATTCTCATCGTGCGAACATGCTCCTACTTGCCACTTTGCAAGACGGTAATGCACTTGAGCCAGACGAGCCTGCAACACCTGTGCATTGACATAAGCAGTTCAACTTTTAACACACAAGCAATCTTTCCACCCCTAGTTAGGGGAACTACGTCGTCTATGATCCTCATGTCCAGACGAGGTACGTAGGCAGCGGGGTAGGGCCTGTTCGAACACTCTTTTATTTTCCCTACATTTTCCCCTTTCTTTTCCTTTTATCCAGTTTCAGTCTTTCTTTTGCAGCAACTTTCTTTTCTTCACCCTTTGAAACAGTTTCTTTGCAAGCGTGGATCCCGTCGAGTACGGTGGACGACCTGGGATGTTAATACCTTCCTAGGTCATAACCGACTCCCGAACCCAATTTTCTTTGGTTCGCAGGACCTGTGTTCTTCCTTTTCTTTTCTTCGGTTTGTGCAATATTACCATTCCCGTTCCTTCGGGATAAAAATGCCTGGCTGATGACTCTACCTTTTTTGCGCCACTTTCGCGTTTATACCAGGATGGAAATCCAGGGAGCGACAACTGGCAACTCTGCTGGGGACTTCTCCTAACCAGAGTTTCTCTGGTTCCCCTTGAGAGTCAATCCTAGCGATTGTTTGTTTCTGTTTTGTCGGGTGTTTGATTGTTTGTTGTTGTGGGTTTATTTTACTGTTTATTTACAGTTTATTTACAGCTTTATTTATAGTTTTCAGTATTTATATTCATGCATCATACTATATACTGGACTGTCTAGCTGTACTGGTTTTCTGTTTGGTGGGCTTGTGTGATACTGTTACTGTGATTTGTGAGATAAGGTTAGCTAAATACCTAGCTGGAGTGCACCATAGGACTTAGTATGTGCAATCACTTTGGCCCCATGGTATCTTGTCATGGGGGTATTAGTGCGTTCACACCCAGATTCGCAACCGTCTTGGAAATGTTTTGATATAGGGTTCTTCTCTACTTCATTACACAACCTTGATAGTTATGTGAGACTGGGGACCGATCATTGAGAACCTTGTGGAAACATCCCTCTCCAATGGTGACAGTGGCAGACCATATTCTGTGGCAAACCCATTTGCACCCGAGGGCCCACCTGGAACTCACATAGGATGGCCTGGTTCTCTTATAGGAACTCAGTTAAAACATTTGGTCGTATGATGATAGTATTGTACCCTTCGGGATGAATGTACTATTGTTTCTCGATTTCAGCGCTTGAAGTTGAGGACTTATAAGGGATGCTTGTTTTTCCCGGATTCACGCTGAGACCTCCTTGAGTAATATATAATGCTTAATCGATTCCTTGATTTGGTCATGAGCCATTTCTCGGAAATGGTGAATGTATTATTGTTATTCGGTTTTGAGAGTCCGTGATGTTTGACCCGGAGCACACCCGTGAGATTGGGAGGGGTTTACAGGTTTGCAAGAACCCTTGGCCTCAACATACCCTCACTACCTGTGTAGTCTTATGTGTTCTGATATGGTTACTTTGATCCTGGAGCTCTTGAGTTATTTGGTCCTTGATCTGGATTATATGTGACTATATGAGTTCTTATTTGGGCTATTATTAAGAGGATTTGGGGTTTTTGTTCACTTGGCTTTGATATCTGGTTTCCAGACAGTCCCAAATTGATCATATGTTCCTTGCAAAACCTGCACAAGCTGAAAGGTCTGATGAATGACAAGGTTTTGGGTGACTTCAAGACTAAGTTCGGGCATATTCTCAGATATGTGGACAAGCCAACCAAAGAGCAGAAAGACAGTCTTCATACTCTCTTGAAGTTTTATGATGCTCCATTGTGTTGCTTTGTATTCTTTGAGTACATGTTGGCACATACTTTGGAAGATATTTCTAGTATGTTGCAGATCCCCCTTAGAGGCACAAAACCCTATTACAATTCTGGAAGGGTGCTCCAAGCAGAAGAAATTGCCCAGAAATGTCATCTGCCGTTGAATAGGGTTGAGTTTGGTTTAAGTAATAGAAAGGGAAAGGGGTTGCCCTGCAATGTACTTATTCAGGAAGCCTTAACATACGCATAGGAAGGTCAGTGGGCACAATTCAGTGTGCTGTTAGCTTTGTTGATATATGGCACCTGTTTATTTCCATGTGACCAAGGTGTCGTAAGCTTATAAGCCATCTTTATCTTCTTCAGAGGAAACCCTACACCTACTCTATTGGGTGATTTCTATTATGGGGTACACTATAGAAATGAGAGAAAAGGGGGGCATGTGAGTTGTTGCACACCTTTGTTCGCTGATTGGTTCGCCAAGCAATTACCCAAGTCTGGACCATTCAAAGAATTAAGAGGATAATGGTAATGGTCTCGGAGATTGATGGGACTGACTGCAGAGAATATAACTTGGGGCTGTGACACAGATGTGCTAGGAAAAGAAATGATTGTCAAATGCGACGGTTTTCCTAATGTCCCCTTAATAGGAAGGAAGGGATTGATTAATTATTACCCGATGTTGGCTAGAAGACATTTTGGGTATCCGTTGAAGGATTCTCCGTATGAAGAGGAAGTTGCTGAATCTCTGTACCTTCCTGTTGAGGGAAATAGAGAAATGGTTGTCAAAGTATTTCAAGCTTGGGATATAAAGACACAAAAGGGGAAGAAAGAATTTGGGAGGGTAGACCCAAATATGTATGATCCCTTTGCAAATTGGCTGAAGGAGCGTGTTGGGATTACATTATTGTGTTTCTCAGTGGAGCCTCCACTCTATCCCCAGGTTGTGACACCCCAGATTGCTGCTGTACAGACTACTGTTCCCTTGGAGGATTACCAAAATTTGGAAGCCCAGTTGCGGGAGTTGAAAGTTGAAAATGCAGAAATGACTAGTGTCGCTCCCGGGATTTTCATCCTAGTACAAACGCGAAAGTGGCGCGGAAAAGGTAGAGTCGCCAGCCAGACATTTCTATCCCGAAAGAATGGGAAAGGTAATGCTGCACAAACCTGAGGAAGAAGGAAATGACGAGGTCCTGCAAACCAAAGATCTGGGTTCGGGAGTCGGTTATGACCTGGGAAGGTATTAGCACCCCAGACCGTCCGCCGTACCCGATGGGATCCACGCTTGTTTGTTTTGTTTCAAAGGGTGAGAAAGAATATAACTGCTGCTGAACAAATGAACTGCTAACTGGAACTGGAACTGAAAAAAGAAAGGAATAAGAATGGGAAGAAAAGGGGGAAATGTAGGGAAAATAAAGAATGTGCTCGAACGGGCCCTACCCCACTAACTACGTACCTCATCGGGAAAATGAGGATCAGAGTTGACGTAGTTCGCCTAACCAGGTGGGAACTTTGTTTGTGTTTTTTTATGGCTGGAACTGCATATGTCTATGCTCAGGTGTTGCAGACTCGTCTGGTACGAGTGCGTTTATCGTCTTGCATGCGAGACAAGTCGTCGTAAGTTCGCGCTGAGAGTGAATGAGGTGAGAAATAGAAGTTCCCGCAGGATAGTCGCTTATTGTTTGTTTTTGTCTTTTATGAGAAATGTTTTGAATTTGTTTATGAACATCCTCATACTAAGACCTATCCATCATGGTAAATACTTACACCTCGCCCCGAAACAGGACGCGTATAAGTACTCCGCAACAAAGTCTCATGGCGTATAAGAACGTTCAATTTTTATTAAGTATTTTATTATTTTCTTTGTGAGGTGAGAAAGAAAGACTCAAATTGAAAAAAGGAAAAACTAAGGGGGACTAAGACACAACCCTAAGTTAGTTATCATATAAAAATGGAGATCCTAATGGTTTGTGAGGTTTTCTAATCCTAAGGAAAAAGGAAAAGAAGAAAAGATAATTAGAACTCAACTTACTTCCTAAAGAAGTTAAGTTGATTCTAAAGAAAAGGGAAAGTCTACAAGCCAAGCACAAAATACTAAGGACAACACATATAGAATGCACATAAATATGAGAGAGAAGTAATGCTTACCTCAATCTTTCCCCCTACAAAACAAAGGTTATCATGACAATGCATATTGAAAGTAAAATCAAAGCATAAAAGCGATTAAGTACCATAAACGTCCTAGAATGGAACTAGGGTTCGAAATAAGACCTAAGTCTAAAGGTGAAGGTACCTAAAGGTTATATGACTTCTAAAGTTAGTAGCTACATGATATAGGTCCCTAAGGATGCTAGGATACCTTACAAGATCAAACTATGTCAAACTATGTACAAAAAGTTCACCTAAGTTCACCTAAATGCGAGTTAGGGTTTATGGAGGAAGTATGAATGAGTATGGCTTACAAGCATGAATTAATACATGAAATGAACATCAAAGTCAGTAGTGAATGCTTATGAATGTAGATGGATGATCATACTATCATGGATGCAATGGCTTAAGTATATGGAGCAAGGAGAAGAAGATGTGAGAAGAAATGGAGCAAATATCGCATAAGATCACAAAGGATGCAAGTTAAGAATGAATGACATGTGAATATGCATGGGATGATTATGGGTCAGTAGCCTACAAGATATGAAATTAAATTAGAATGAATGACTTGACATTAATGATTTCCACATAATTCATGTTAACATTTAGAGGAGAAGAGAAATGAGTTTCAAGCAAAATTAGTTCACATAAGTATGCATTTTAAAACACAAAAACAAACCAAATGAGTATGATTCAAAAAATGACCTATAACTGGAATTAAGGACCTATAAATGAACTATAATAAACTCCTAAAATCTACCAAAAAGCCTCAAGAAAATGGCATGAATGCCTTTCTAATATCTAGGTTATGGGACAAATAAGCACATAAAACAACCTATGATCTAGGTGACATGGAAAAAGAGCAAGAAGGCTCTAAAAATTATGAAATTAAATACCTGGAATGTTGAAGTCAGTATCTAGCATGGTCTAAAAGGATTTCACAAAATTATGCACCAAAGTGCCAAAACAAATACTTAACGATTGAGATAACAAGACATGATCGCCGAAAAACAACTCCACAAAGTGGATCAAAAAGGGCACCAAAAATTATGAAAAAAATGCCTATGGAGCATCAAAATGTCACCAATTCCAGTTCTTAATGACACACAAAAAATAGGTCTCACCCCTATTGGAAAAAATTTCTTTTGGTCTCTTATGTTAATACTATTCCTTTTGGGACAGCTTGGAATGAAAAATCCAAATTAATTACTAAAACCCTTCAAATATGGAAACAAAAAATATGAAAAATTAATTAAGAGGATGAGTATCACTCATGAATATTTCCAGAATTTTATCTCACCTAAAACTATTTTTAATAATTGCGACGAAACGGGCAAAAAACAGCGTTTTAAGGGAAAGCGAAAGGAAGTGAATTCTACAATCCGTAACCTAATCCCTAAGCTCCGAAATCGACACATATAATCAAAAATCATAAATAAATCCAATGCCTCAGGTGGGAGGGCTCAATATGAATCTTAAGTTATATGATCCTAAGTCGCATACAACTAGAATGATGTGTAAAACTGGAAAGTCGGAATTACTTACTTGATCGAAGTGCCGATTGTTCATATAAAAGAAATCCAAAAAATCCTTGCCAAGTCTTGTAATATCCCATGAGAAAAATAAATGTTTATCTTCCATATTAGCTTTGTGAAGATCCACCATAATCGAAACAAAAACAACGGCACAAAATATCATTTTAATCCAAAAGTATCCCACAAATAAAGTGGAATACCAACCAAACGACCGTCGTTAAGATCTTTGCGAGAACCTTGCATGAACTCAACAAACGCATTAGAAACCAAAAAGAGGTGCAACCGGAAGTTGCACCTATGCCTCACAACTCAAAATCAAGTAGAAAGATGAATGTACGAGTCATGGACATGCATTGAAATTTATGTTTCAAAACGGGGCAACACTTATGCTCTAACATAAACAACATGCAAACTCAAACCGGAATCAAACAAATTTACATGCAATGAATAGAAAATGATCAACAAACATAAGTACAAGTCAAAATAAGATCAATGCATCAAAATCGCACCAAACCGAACTTAAAAAGCCTTAAAACGGAAAAAACGCGTCAAAAATCATAGACTCGGAATTGAACGAAAATCACATGGTAACTTGCAAACGTGCCAACGGATTCAAATATGCAATCGGTTTTTGAAAATTCCGCTTGGAAGTGATACTTTTTGGCCGACTTCATCGGCTGACAGTAGCGAAATAGCCGAAAAAAATTGTCCGAAATCGACTAAAAAGCTTACCAATGGCTCCAGAATAATCAATAAAGTCAATTTACACTATTCACATTCGCGAAAACGCGCTACGGTTAGGAAGTTATGACCAAAACATATTCTCGACACGCGATACATTTACAACATCATCGATTATACATCAATCTATCCTATTCCGGATTTGCACATTAAAATAAGCATGAATTCAAAATTCAAGCACTTCAATCAATATCAAGTCACAATAATTAACTCTCCTAAGAATTTTGTCAAACACCTAACATGCACCGATTATTCTATGTCAATTTTAACAATCATTTCCAATTATGCACCGCAATAATTATTAAAATCAATTAATCAAGCATCAATCAACAATCAAATCATTAATCAATTCACATAATCTCCACAAGATTAATTCAACTTGAAAATTCAATTCAAGAAACAATGCAACAATTATTCATGAATTAAAGTTTAAGAAGCTTACCGAATGAAGAATCGACGAAGAAATTGCGAATCCGAAGGAAGTGAGACGTGATCGTGAACGGAGGATAGGGGAAGAGGTCGCGTGGCTGCCGGAGGCGGAAGATGGTGGTCTCACGGTGGTGAAGTTGACCAGAGGTGGTGGTTTGTGGCGGCTCGGCTACCGGAAGCTTGATCGAAATTGTTGTGTTCTTGAGTTCTTGATGAAGTTGTTGTTGTGTTCTTGAGAAAGAGTTGAGAGAATGAACTTCAATCCTTTAGAGAGAGTTTGTGAGAGTTTTTTGGTGTTTGTAAATTATGATTGAAGTTCCGAGAAAAATTGTGGGTCAAAAGAATATATAGTGGAGTGTAAAATGAAAGGCAAAAGGTAGAATTTCGGCTTAAGTGAAAATAACAATATCTTCGGCAAGAAATTTCGACTATGAGCCTTCCAAAACATCGTCCGCCTCTGAATCATGGTTGCAATGCTAAAAGAATGAACGTCATACAATCAAAATTGAGTGCGATCGATACGTTTAAGCTGCAAGACGTCACTGAATAAGTTGTTTTTTCGACTTATTTGGTGTCCGCTACTCGAAAATGTGACAAGGTCAACCTCTCCAGAGCATAATCTCGACTCGACTTTGTCTGCAAAGTTGTAGATCTACGAGTGAGTGACATGGTGTTAAAATGTAAGCTCAACTGGACAAACGACGAGGGAGATATGAATTTTCTCGTGAAACCACTTTCACCCTTTTTCTTCGGTTCAACACTTCAGTTTTGTGAAATAAACCAAAACGACAATCTTTGGAGCACTGTTCGAACTCGTGTTTATCTTTGAAATTGAAGAGGATAAAATTTGTGAACCAACACTTCAAGAATGGGTGAAATCCGATGAAAATTGACCGAATTATGAATTTTACAAAATCTGACAGACAGTGCACTGCATCAAAGAACCTTACTGGTAATTCACATTTTCGAGATCCTTCCGCTCGGACCTAACCCAAACTGAATTCACATAATGAAGATAACATCTAAACATAATTTTAGGCACCAGAACAACATCAATTCGATGAACGAGCCAAGAGTTATGAGTTTTTTAGTGTTCAAAACTCACCGGTTCAACACTGTTTTTCACTACGTCGACTCTAAAAACTCGCACATTCGGAGATCTTCTTCAAAAAATTAGTTCTCAGACAAAACCTAAAAGTTGGAAAGGATATCAAGACGGTTGGCATATGAATCTCTCAGACATGTTGACCCAATCAGAAGTTACAAACTCTTGAATACCACTAGCACAGTTAATCGGCGAAACCGAAATTTCAGAAACAAATAATTCCTGCCATTTTCCTTGATAAATTGACCTCCGAGCCGAACACAAAAGTTGTAGAGAATACTAAAACGGTCTAAACTATTGAGTTTCAAGCCAAAATAAGTTTCCGAGCATAAGTTACAACTTTTGCAAACTGCACCATAAAACTGATATTCTGCTTAAACTCCTCTGAATCAAACGATAACTTTTTGCTTCTTCTGAGATTCTTGTGCACGTGTCACATGAAGAAATAAAGGTCAGTCACAACCTATGAAAGCTCAAATGGAGATGTATGTTCATGTATGTTTATGATGCAATTGTGATCTAAATGCAATGCAATGTATTAAAGGATATGCTAAATGACATGGAAATGAGAGGGCAAATTTTGAGGTATTACAACTAGCTTGTATCATCAGATGGCTCGCTCCAAAACAGTTGTAGAAGAGAAGCTGCATAAAATACAGATAACTCAGGAGGCTAAGGAGAAAGAGTTCGCGGAAAGAGAAGCCTACTTTCAGAGGAGGGGACTGATGGATATCAAAAGAGAAGAAGAGTTCAGAAAGACTAAGAAGACTCTTAGAGAGGCCAAACAGTCCTTTACCTGGAAGCAAAGATAGAGAGATCAATACCAGGAAGAGTACAAGCAGAAAGAAGAGATGTACAAGCTACAAATTTCTTCTCAAAAAGAGGAATGGGAGATGGCCCATAGGAGTCAGTATGAGACTTCTCAACAACTGAACGAAGCACTCATGGAGATGGCAGATCTCAGGAGGAGAGTTGATGTGAAGACGGCTAGGACTGAGCTAGCAGAAGGATCAGAGTCTTCTTATAGTTTAGAGTTTTAGTTCTTCTTTTCTTGTACTTCAGATTACCTACAGGATTGTTGTAGGAATCTTGTTTATTTTTGTGCACTTTCTTTTTCTGTAAGACTTGTGACCCTATGGGGATGTTACTCTTGCCCTAGGGCGTTGTTTATTCTATGCTTTTGTCATTTTAGATTCTTGAAACTGGTTGTGGAAAGGTATGGAAACTTTGAAGAGAGTAATCTCAAAAGATTCTTCTCAGAGGTCATCTGGATTCCTTTGATAGATACCAGAACTAGGTCAAAGATACCCTGATAATGAAAGCACAAAAGGCTTGCATTTCATACATATCACCCTTTCTTGTTTTGCAGGTATGGTTGCAGGTATCTAACGTCTTCCATTTTCAGGCACTATTGCTGCAAGAAGGGTGCACAGGTACCCAACTAAATTGAATAGGGTCAGAATCATGGATCAAGTGCAAACTGAATTGACGGAGCTATGTAACCGGATGGACCAGTTCATGACTCTAGTAACTGGCATCAATCAGAACCAAGAGCGTCTGCGAGAGATGATTGATAGAAATCAGGATGTCAACGGTAGCAACGGTGGAGGCCGTAAAGGTATTGGTACTTTGAGTGGAGGTGGCCCTCAACCTCAACCCCAACCTGAGGTTATTATTAATGCTGGTGGTGGTCCTCAACCCCAAATGGATAATTAAGATGATCAGTTTACTGTCATGGAAGACATGGAAGGACAAGGTGCAAAAGTCAGTGGCCGTTTCGAGGAAATGGTCGAGCAAATTCGTTCTATTCAATCCCAGAATTCTTTGGGATTTTATATCACTGACTTGGGCCTTGTGCCTGGGGTAAGAATTCCCTACAAGTTCAAAGCTCCCACCTTTGACAAGTACAATGGTACTTCTTTCCCAAAGACCCATCTCCAATCTTTTGTCGGTAGAATTGCTGCTCATACTGATGATGAAAAGCTGTGGATGTATTATTTTCAGGATAGTCTCATTAGGACATCCCAAGAATGGTACATGAAGCTGAGTAGGGCCTCTGTCAGGAGTTGGAAGGAATTGGCAGAAGCAGTTTTCAAGCATTATTAGTATAACCTGGGCATGGCTCAAAATCTCACCCAGCTTCAGAGCATGTCGCAGAATTCCAAGGAAAGCTTCAAAGATTATACCCAGAGGTGGCGCCAATTAGCTGCGAGAGTGCAACCTCCATTGCTAGAGAATGAAATGATTGATATGTTCATGAGTACTCTGCAAAGGGTGTTTATCAATCATATGGCTTCCTGTTCAGTCACCAAATTTACTGATATTGTCATTGCTGGTGAAAGGGTGGAAAATTTGTTAAAGATGGGGAAGATCCAAGATATTGGTGCCAGTAGCTCATCTGGAGCAAGAAAGCCCTTTTCCGGTCCTCAAAGAAGGATGGAAGGTGAGACTAATGTTGTCTACAGTAGGGGCCGTGGTCGAGGTCGTCAAAATTACTATGGCCAGGTGGCTGCAGTCACTATCCCCTCAGGGCCTGTTCCACAACATCAACAACAACAACCACAACAACAGAATCAGTGTCAACAAAGACCTTATCAGCAGCGTTCACGCCAATTTGATCTTGTCATTGAGCCCATTCCGATGACGTATACGACACTACTTCAGAAATTGTTGGACATGAACATGATTCAGCTAAGGGCTTTACAACTCATCACTGGGGATTCCCTACCACCAGGCTATGATGCCCGTAACACCCTTCTAAACCCCGCATAAAATATACATAATCAGAGTAATTCATCATGCATCTCGAGTAAGGGTATTACATATAATTCAAAACATCATACAACACCTAGCATGCTCAATAACACTTGAAAATAAATTCATACTTTTCAAATAAATTTTCACATTAGCATGTAGCAGCGGATTTACTTCAATCATATTTAAACATAAATATAGATCCATGCTCATCACTTAGGCATAACAAGCCAAAACTTCACGATAGTCAAATAACAATAACAACATAAGTATAGTACATAATGTATCTCTCAAAAACATGAGTCAAATAACATCCCTAGTGTTACATAATCAGAGCACGACTCGACCCAACATAATAATGTAGAAATTTAGCAAGATACTCCAAACCGCTACCTCGAGCTAGAAGCAAACATACTCCTCGGTACCTGATCGATGTCGTACAAAACATCATTCCAACAGAAGGGTGAGAATTCATATAATTATTGAAATCATAAGATAATATATAATGTAAGGCATTCAAACATAATCAAATTATTCTCCCACTTCTAAAATTCATCAATAAATTATTAATTAGAGTATCACACCATTCATAAGTCAACACACAATTTACAATTTCACCAATTCCACAATGTACATAAACCACATAATCTCACACTCAATCATAAACATAATGAGACTCGATGCAAGACTCAAATACAACTCATGCATGTGGTACCAAACACTTGTTATCATTTTTCGGTTTTTACATTTAAACCGGGTCCGTTCCCTAGACCGATAACACACAAAAAGCCCGTTCCCTAAGCTTTCAAACTCGTTCCCTAGGTTTGGGACAAGTCACTAGCTCCCACGGAACTAGCAAGCATCGACACTTGACACAAATGATGTATGTGTAATTTCAACACTCATATGTAATTAAGACCGTTCTCTAATCTTAATAATCATGCATATCTAAATAATTCTTCACATTTGAATTATCACACAATTGCACATACAATCATATTTCAAATCACAAGATTCATCATTCCAATATTTTCACTACACTTAGCAAACAATGCGCAAAATCCCGACACAATTCAATCTCAATTCGCAAACCACACAATATTGATTAAATATATATATATATATATATATATATATATATATATATATATATATATATATATATATATATATATATATATATATATATATATATATCAAATATAGTTCCCTTATTTTCTATCAGAGTACTACCGTCATCAAGACAAGTATTAATTAGTAAATAATATTCTAATTTAATTATTTATACCCTGCACTAGTTACTAGAAAAATTGAAGCATCTCACTTGCTCAATGTCGGTTATCTTCTTTTATTGGGTATGTCACATTACATAATATCATATATGATTAAATGGCATACAAGCAACAAATCCTAAAAACAAATATATAATCTTACTCCTATTAAATATTATTAAAGGAAAATGGTGAGTGAAATAACTAATGTTATCACTAGAATTCTCAGGTGCCATATGAATGATGTAGTAATTCAATGTAGTCTACCAATCCATAACTAATAAAATCATATGGCTTCTTAAATCCAATCCACACTAAAGCGCCACATGTCCTCAATAGTACTTCCCCTTTATTTAATTTTTTTCTCTTAACAGGTGGCCAATGTTCCTCTCTATGAGTACCATATAGCTATATCCAAATCAACATAACCACACATGATAATGATAAAGTAACTATATCACCTACTTTTCTTAAGAGTCTTGCGACAACACCAAGCAAGACAATTAAGTGGTTTTATGAGAAATAGCATTGCATGAAGTCTGTACCACTTTTCTCTCCCTCCTATTATATACTACTTTCTAATAAATAATATATATACAATAATTTTTATCCTATTTTACTTTTTCATATGGATAAAGTTTATCATTCTAAAGAATGATTCCTCCACCTATGTCTTACCAACTACACATCCTACTAGTCACTCTAATATAATTGGTTTAATTAAAAGAAGGGTGTGGCTATACTGCACTACATCACTTCATCATCAATCAATTAATTACTCAATGTATTAAATCATCATCTACCATTCTTATTAAATCATTATTAACTATATATAATCAATTCCATTTATCCTACATACCTCAAACGAAATTCCTCCAATAATTAATTCTGGTGCTTCCAATGGTATATGCACTACTATACTTTTTCATTTTCCAGGACCATAGGACCATGTGCTACTGTTCGGTAAAATTTAAAAGGTATTACCAATTAGTTTTCTCCCAATCACCAATGGGTCTCTATAATATATCAATATACAAATTCCAAACAATATCACATAACTCAAATAAAACCAAGATTTTTAGTAAAACCTAAAAATTCTAAACTCATGGAAGATTGAGATTTTACCCTAACCATATTCCTACCCATTCTATATTATCCAACAATCCCAAATAATTTAATGAAAACCCACCCTTACCTTGATTTTTTGATGAATTCTTTGAGCTTTGTTCTTGAGTTTCTCATCTTCTTCTCCACTCCACTATTAGTCTTTTTTTCCCCTTTCTATCTCCTAACCTTATTCTATCTTTCATTTCTCATTTTATAAATCTCACAATTCTAATGGGCTTACTTATCACACCCTCTCACTTACTCATTACATCATATAATTAGGCCCAATTAATTAATTCTACCAATTCTATTTTATTCTACCAAATAAAATAAATAAAATAATTCAAATAAACCAATTATAAATCAATTAATTCAAATAAATCAAATAAATTAAATAATTTCAATAAATCAATTAGGCACAAAATCACACAATTAATCAATTAATATAATAAATAAATAATTACTAAAATCGGGATGTTACAATGTCAATGCCAGATGTGCTTTTCATTCAAGTGCCCCGGGGCACACAACTGAAAAGTGCAGAGCTTTATAGCTGAAAGTCCAAGATTTGATAGATTCGAAAGCCATTAACTTTGTGCCACCACCAAATGTTAATACCAATTCTATACCCAACCATGGAGGGGCAAGGATCAACGCCATTGAAGAAGGAAGAGTCTTGAATTTGATCCTGAATGTTAATGAAGTGAAAACTCCTTTGCTTGTTATGAAAGAGAGATTGTTGAAAGGCCAAGTGTTTCCTGGATGTAACGAAGATTGTGAAGATTGTAAGATTTCTGAGAATGGGTGTAATAAGCTGAAGATGGGTATCCAAGCTTTGATTGATGAAGGCTCGCTGCAGTTTGAGAAGGTGAACAACCAAAGCAACGATGTGCCTACTGTTACTATATACTTCACTCCAGAAGAAATACCCTCTCAACCAGCACTAGTCACTATCTACATACCACAAGAGACAATACATGTTATTATAAGCCCTATAACCATCACAGTTCTTGGACCTGTGCCATATGAAAGTGAAAAAGCAGTTCCTTGGCATTATAATTCAGATGTTTATATTTAGGGGCATAAGGTTGAAGACAAGGCTCCAGTTGTTATTGATCCAAGTGTTGTGAACATGGGAGGAGTATGTGGCTTTACTCGCAGTGGACGACTCTTTGCTCCACAAACTCTCTGAACAAACAATGAAGCTGAAGCTGCTTCCAAGGCTAAGGGAAAGCAAGTAGCTTCAGAAGAAGTGGTGACTCCAACTAAAGAGCAAAGTACCTTCGAGAAGGAGGTCGAAGAATTCATGAGGATAATCAAAAAGAGTGATTATAAGGTGGTTGAGCAGCTAAATCAAACACCTTCTAAGATCTCTATTTTGTCTCTGCTTATATGCTCTCTGTCGCTCCCACCTGATGACACAGGGCCAAGAGGGGTACAGACGCGAACGGTCGGTGAAAGAGAGAACAAACATGATGGTGAACTAAAAAGAGTCGCCAGCTAGGCATTTTTATCCCGAAGGAAAGGTAATGATGCATAAACCTAGGAAAAAGATGGATAAGACGGTCGCGAACCAGAGAAACTGAGAAAGGGGGTTGGTTACAACCTGGGAAGGTATTATCACCAAGATTGTCCACCGTACTCGACGGGATCCACGCTTGAAATATTTGTGTTTAAAGGGGTAGTGTCAGTGCTATCTGTGTGCAAAAGCTGAAAAAAGATATACAGGTGTCAGTGCAAGGAAGTGTGAAGTGAAATGAAGGAGTGTCAGTGTAAGGAAAGAGTGCAGTGCTCAAAACAATGAGGCTTAAAAGAATAATGCTGGAAGGGGGGAATATACAGAGACTTTTGTTCGATAATTGTTAAGTTATGCCTATGTATCCTCTCGTGCAATGAAGAAGTCAGCACACCGTAGTTCGACTCAAAGAGACTAAAAGATAAATTGACTTGTGAATTGCTTACTTGTCTATGCTCTAGTGTATGACCTGTCTGGCTCAGGTGCAAACTGTCTTGCATTAGACGAAAGAAGCAAGTTCTCGATTATGGGTGAGTGAGGTGAGAAAAGAATCCCGGAGGAGACGATTATTGTTTGTTTTTGGTATTTTCAATCTTTTATTTCTTTTTTGAGTTTGTCATAAGAAAATGAGCTTAAGCCTAAACCAAGGGTTAGTAAACTCATCACATCTTCCCTCTGATTAGGGGTAATGAGAATACCTTAAGTATGAAGTAAGCACCTCACACTTAATCACCATGATGTAGGATTAAGATCATTAACCTACTTGCATTTATTTAGATGTTTTTGGAGTTTTTTGTTTAGTGTTAAGTAATAAGTTTAAGCCATAATCAAGGATTTAATGGACCCATTACATCATCCTAATAGAAGGATAATAGATGAGAACATTTAAGCTGAGAAAGGCTCCTCAACTTAATCCATGATTAGGGATTAACCTCATGATAAGATTAAGAAGTGAATTTTATGGTTTGTAAGACAACTTGAGGGGGACTTGTCCATTAACACTAGGGTTAGTCCTTCTTAACCAATTAAGGAAGAATTAGAACCCTAATGCAAGGCCCAAGTTACAAGCTTGATGTCTTAGTGATTATTAGATGGATTGATTAAGGATTTAAACACATTAAGGGTTTAACACTTAGGATTAAAGTTATACACTCCATCCTAATAGAAGGATGCAAGCATAAACTTAATCACAAAGCCTTACAACCTTTAAGGTTTAGTCCCCGATTAAGAGATGAGAAGAGAAGACACAAAGGTAAAACTAATGTGGGGACTAATCAAACCCTAATTTTTATCATGCTTGGTATTCCTAGGGTTTATGAGGCTTGCAAGAGATCTTCAAGAAGAGCCACCAAGGAAGAAGCAGATGAAAGGAGGATAAGTAGAAGAAGCAAGTCAACTTACTTCACTTAAGAAGACAAGTTGCTTGAATAAAGAAAGTGAAGGAGGAACATGAATGAGCAAGCTCACTCTAATACAAATACAAAATGAAGCAATGAATGCATAAGAGATATGAGAAGAGATTGTGAGAAGTGAAGGCAAATTCACTTCTCAAAGTAACTTACCACCTAAAAAGTTAGTAAAGGAAATGAAATGAAATGAAAATGAAATGAATGCAAGGATGCAAACCAAAACCAGAAGCATGTTCATGATGCAAATGATGCTAAGAGGTGATGCAAATGTATGTCAAGAGTTGTGAATGATCATACAAAGGATGGGAATGCAAATGAAGCATAAAGGAAGCATGAAAGTTCATGAATGCACATGAAATGAAATGAAAGCATAACATGGAAAATGGATGATGAAATGATCAATGATGATTCTAATGTGTCCTAAGATATCTTATATGTCATGTGAATGCATAAAATGTCATGGCAAGTTCATGAATGCAAGCATAAGCAAGATGTATGCAAATGAAGATGATAAATTAGGGTTTTATGAAAGGATGAGATGCAAAACTAAAAAACAGAAGCAAATGACAAGATAAAAAATTGAAAATGGACTTAAAGGAATCCTAAACCAATATTAGGTTACCATCCAAAAGGGGAGGTCAGAAGCTAAACCTAAAAGGAGTTATGAATTTCCTAAGTTTCTAGGGTTTTTTGGGTGATCCTCAATGTAAAATGCCAAACAAATTGAAAATGAAAGATAAAAATGAAACAAAATTTTTTTTGGATGCTAGAAGCTATGCATAGAACAATGCAAAAAGAATCATTCACAAACTCAACTTGGTTTAAAAGTTATGAATTTTTGAAGTTAGGGTTAAAAATGAACAAATTTAAGAACCCTAATTCATTGAAAAAATGTCAAAGCATGATCAAAACCAAAAGAAATTTGTATGGTGAGTTTGTAAATGTTTCTAAATGTCCAAAGATGTTCTGTGATTTTTTTGGTGATTTTTAAATACTTAAATGTATTTTTAATTAATTAATTTTAATTAATTAATTAAATAAAACATTTAAATGATTTAAAAATACTTTTTTAATGCAAAAAATAAAAATAAAAATAAATTTGGGTTCTGAAATTAATAAAAGGTTTGATAAAAATTTTCAGAATTTTTTGATGGTTTTTACCATTTTTAAAAATTCGTACAAAACAAATAAGAAAAATGTGAAATAAAATGAATTTAAAGAAAGGTATGCTGATCTAAGGCTCCAGATTCAAAGTTGGGAGTCTTTGGTTGACTGGCGCATTTTTTAATGGCCTGGATTGCTTCTGGCTAATTAATTGTGATTTACTTAATTAATTGGGAATTAGGGCTAACGAACTAATCTGGACCATCCATCCATTAAACTAATCAAGATCTAAGGGTCCAAAATCAATCTGGGCAGCTAAACCCTAATTAGGGCTAAACACTTTCAGGTGACCGGAGCTAAGCTTCTGTCATCTTCTCCGGCAGGCCAAATTCCTATCTCCCTCCCCAGGCCATAAAAACATGCCAAAATCTCCAGAATCCATCCTCTAACATCAAACAACAAGAATCCACAAACAAAAACAATTTATTTTGCACCAAAAGAGAGAATCGAAGCCAAACGGAAAATTGACCAAATTTTCAGAAGTTGAATACATCCTAAATACTTGACCATTTTCAATGATTCAAAGTGCATAATGATCAGAGAAACATGCTTTATCACATTGTAACTTAAAATCAAAGCTTTGAGGATAAAGTTCTTGAGCTATACCTGAGCTGGAGTTGAGCAAATGTGGATCCTCAGGGCCTGCTTCTTGTGCTAAACACCTCCTTTGATCACCCTAATGCTATTGAAAAGCTTTTTAAGTTTTTAAATGACCTCCTTTTGAAGGTTCGGTTCTGAGAGGTGGAAAATCGTGTTTGAGTTTGAGTGACTTTCAGGGCAAAGTGAAGGGTGGTTTTTGATCCTGGGATGATGCTCAGTTGTTTGGTGGAAGAATTTGTGATTTTTGCTGGCTGGTTTGAAAGTTTCGAAGGAATGAAGTTTTTGACAAGTTTTGTGAATCCTGGCTTATGGGAGGTTCTCAGCTTGTGTGTGGTGTTCTTTTAGGTCCATGAGGTCCACATAATGTATGCTGATTGGCCAGAGAGTTGGTAATGTCACAGCTTGATGGTATGGGTGAAAATGCAAAAAGTCAAAAGTATGTGTACCACAAGCATGGGCTGGAACATAAGTGGTTCAATAGGGTGTCTTGCTTCAGCATGGTTTATGGTGAGCCCTAGGATCAAAAGAATGCAGCTGGATGGCTTGGATAGCAAGATGGCATAGGTTTTGCATTTTGCCCTCTTTAAAGTTTCTTGTGAACCAAGGCATGAAATCTTGTGAACTCTTGGGCAATTTGCAGAAAAATGAGTCATGTGATGTTGTTATGATGTTTAGAAGTCAATTAGAGGTCACTTAGAAGCTTGGTAAGTGAATTTGCAAAAATCCCCCTTTGGCATGAAACTTGAAATTATGTGATTTTTGCCAACTTTGGAAAGCCATAACTTGAGTTCCAAAATGAATTAGATCTTGTTCTAGTACTTTTTGAAAAGGGAATGATCCAATCTACAACTTTCATGACCAACAATTTTTTATTTGAAGCATTTTTGGTTGAGAAAGAGGAGGTTGAAAAACTTTCCCAAAATGGAAAGTTTACATTACAAGTCATTTCCATTTTTGGCAACTTTTGGTTTTGCTCACTTTTCTTCAAATTTGTGAACTTATAAGCACTTCAATGATCAAATAAAGACCATATAACTTCAATTTGATGAAAAATACACTTTGGTTCCATGTTGGGGGGCCTCAGATGCCCTGATTTTGCTCTGACTTGCTCAAGAAGTTACCCAGTGATCAGATGGCTTCCACAATGAATTTCTTCATCAAACTTGGTATGCATGATCCTTATATCATATTGAGACCAATAGAAACAATAATGACCAAAATTTTTGGAGTTATGGCCTCTGAAACCAAAACCCTAATTTTAGGTCATCTGTGCAGTTAAACCCTAGCTCTGCTTCCATGCCTTGCCAGTTCTTCTGATTCTTTGGATTCCTTGATATTTGGAGGATGAAATATGATGATTGAACATACATGGACCCTCTTGAGATGATTGAAGACCTTTGGGGTGGCTCAGATGAATCTTGGATTGCTCAGATCACAAACCCTAGATGCAGATGAACTTGAACCAATGCAGTGAAGCAAAAATGCAATATGATATGATATGATTAAACTAATGCAAAAATGAAAGATCACAAGCCATGGTGTGAAATTAGTGAGGGAAAATTTGGGGTGTTTACAGCTGCCCCTATTCAAACATGAGTTAGTTGTGCAGGATGTAAGCGACGGCTTAACAGGCAAACAAGATAACTTGTGGTTGAATACCAAAGACATTCCAAAATTTGCACTCACTGGGAGAAGAAGAAAAGGGACATAGATTGTAAAAGGAAAGTGTAATATGATTATAAAATGCAGGCGATGGAGGTCAACCATCGAGCAGAGGACGACTGTTAGGGATAAAGCAATGACGGGGACGGCCGACATGCGTGGGGAAATTGAGAGATCATGATGGGGATGGCCATCGGGTAAAGAAACAAGATCCTATGGGGATTAAGGTAACTGCAATGATGGGGACGGCCATCAGATTTGCAAAGTAAGGTAAACAACGATGGGGACGGCCATCGGTTTAAAGAAATAAATGATGAGGGACGGTCATCAAAAGGTGAAGGACGATCACCTGGCAGGGGACGGCTGCTCTGTTGGGGATAAGGATAAGGGACAGTCATCCAGGGTGAAGGACGATCACCCGACAGGGTACGGCTGCCGAAAATATCACGACATAGGACGAATGCCGGATAGAAAAGGTCGACGATGGGGACGGCCATCGGATAAGCATGATGAAGGACAATCATCAAGAGGTGAAGGATGATCACCTAGCAGGGTACGACTGCTCTCGGGGTTTATCATGACATAGGACGAATGTCAGATAACAAAATCAACGATGAGGACGACCATCGGATAAAATGATGAAGGACGATCATAAAAAAGGTGAAGAACGATCACCTAACAGGGGACGGCTACTAAATATCACGACATAGGACGAATGCCGGATAGAAAAGGGTTCCAATAATGGGTTCCAAAAGGTGAAGGATGATCAGCTGGTAGGGTACGGCTGCCGAAAGTATCATGACATAGGACGAATGTCAGATAGAAAGGAAGAAGTTTTGTTGGGGACTTACTGGGGAATAGTAAACACGGACGAGTTTTTACATCCAAGAAATGAAAGGTATAAGTGTTTGACACTATGTATAGATTAATGATGCGGACGATCATCCTTAAGACTATGATACAGACGAGTATCGGTAGAAATAAACGTTGACGCATGTTCAGAGATGATGATACAGACGAGTATCAACTGGATAACAAAGAACACAGACGAGTGTTGAATCTGAGAGGAGATAAGTGGGTATACAAGATACGGACGAGTATCTGTATGAGTAAAAATAAGCATGAGTGAGACACAGATGAGTGTTCAACTTACTGGGGAGAGTGTGACACGGACGAGTGTCAGAAGAGAAAGTGTATCAAGTTATGAACTTATAAGTGCAAAAGGTGTTCTGGTGACCTGTGGGGATAAGATGACACGGACGGGTGTCGAAAGAAGTGTATTATAAACAAGTGTTTGGTTAACTGTGCTGCGGAATGGTGACACGGACGGGTGTCAGGAGAGTGTATAGATATCTGTTTATGGTTTATATCTGCAGGGGGATGATATGACACAGACGAGTGTCAAATAAGTGTATATAAACATGTATTTGTACTGGAGAGTGCAAAGAGGACGTTTTGGCTTTCTGCTGGGGAAATGAGATGACATGGGCGAGTGTCGGGACAAGCAAGTTATGTATAAGTATCTGTTTATGAGAGTATTCTGGTGGCTCTACTGGGGAAAGATGACACGGACGAGTGCCAAAAGGAGCATGCATCTATATTAAAGGGGACGCTTTGGCGTGCTGCGGGGACTATGAGTCTTTATATACAAGGGACGCATTCTGTATATTGCTGATGAAGTACCGTTGATATTTACAGGCGATTGGTTCGAACCTGACTTGTGATTATGCAATATGTTTGATTTTTGCCGTAATGCTCCGTATTAGACGGAATGCTACGCTCTGAGGGATAAATGATACGAATGCTATGATTATGCAAAGATACCGATCCGGAATTCGGGTCCCGCTGCTGCAAAGATCTCTGATTGATCTGCTTGGAAGGATATCCCAGCTGGGGATGAGATCATTGGTAGATCTGATAAGATGTACGACTCTGCTTGGGGAAATAAGTCACTGATAGACCTATCTTGATAATGAGGATCCCAGTTGGGGATGTGGAAGCTTTCGTCACTTTGTTGTGCGGGAAATTCAGACATTGCTCTTCTGGGAGAGGCTGGAGCTCTGTGGGGAGATGGTTCCCTGTCTAGCACTCTGTTGGGAGGAAAGACCACTAAACGGTTTTCCTAGAGATTTCTGTGGGGATCCTGCTGAGGATGATAATATTTGACAATTCAACTGGGGAAATGAGCACCTTCTTGTGCTGCTCTGAAGAAAATGTGCTGGAGAAGTGATGCCTGGCAACTCTGATGGGGAGAGAGTATTTCCAGTGCTGTTTGGAAGATATGCTGAGGAAATAATGATTTAGAAACTTTGTTGGGGAATACCTTTAATGCCCCATGTTGCGCTATGAATATCTGCAATCCTGTTATGACAATGAAACGCACAAGTACCCCGGGGTATCCCTTACTGGATTCCATCATAGGAGTTTTAGACACTCCCGGGAGTAAGTAATATATTTCCTGTAAGCATGTGGTTAGCAAGGCGCATCTGTTTTTATGCAACCATTATATCAAGGATATCAGACATTTTTTACAAATGAAATAAAATGTACAAGACGGAGTGCGACTGAAAATCTGATTTTATTAATTTGGGTGCCCTGAATTGGCAAATACAGTCAAAGAAACAGATCCCCTGAAATGAGGAGATTGTTACAAAATTGAGAAACAAAAAGGTGTTGGCAATGTTGACGACACTTTAGTGAGCTTCCCTTTGCTATGACTCGTATGACCTTGACGTTCTTCTCATCCTGCTTTCTGAAGAAGGCTGATTCTGACCGATGTTTTAACCCTTCGAAGCTTGCCATGTTGCGAGTGATACAGACGAATTCAGAATGCAGTTGTTCGCTTATTCCCTTATTTTGCGTGAATCACCCTTTCGGGTTTTCAATCCACCGAGATACCCATTTTTGCCTGAGCTGTCCAATGCGACTTTTCAACTCAGCGGGTGTACATTTTTTTTTATTTTCCCTTATTTTTGCCCGAGTCTTTTATTCTGTTTTTGACTCGCCGGGATGCCCTATTTTTGCATGGACTTACATTCTATTTTTATGTCCAGCGGGTCATTTTATGCGAAGTATTTTTTAACTGCATCTGAATTCACATGGGACAGGAAATCTTCACCATCCATAGTAGTGAGCATCAGTGTTCCACCAGAGAAAACTTTCTTTACTATGAAAGGACCATCATAATTCAGAGTCCACTTGCCCCTGTGGTCTGTATGAGGAGGGAGGAGTCTTTTCAGCACAAGATCTCCTACTTGGTATTCCCGAAGCCTGACTTTCTGATCGAAGGCTTTCTTCATTCTCTTCTGATATAGCTGCCCATGACAGATTGCAACTAATCTCTTTTCTTCGATCAGATTCAGTTGATCGTACCAAGAACGGGCCCATTCTGCTTCATTCAGCTTGACATCCATAAGTACCCGTAAGGAGGGTAATTCAACTTCAACAGGTAGGACTGCCTCCATACCATACACAAGTTGGTAAGGTGTTGCCCCAGTGGATGTTCTGATTGAGGTACGGTACCCATGCAAGACAAATGGTAGCATTTCGTACCAATCTTTATAAGTAACCACCATCATTTGCACAATCTTCTTGATGTTTTTGTTAGCTGCCTCAACAGCGCCATTCATCTTCGGCCTGTAACGAGAAGAATTGTGGTGTTGGATTTTGAAGTCCCGACACAACTCTGCCATCATTTTGTTATTCAAATTGGAACCATTATCAGTAATGATTCGCTCGGGCACTCTATACCGACAGATGATGTCTCTCTTCAGGAATCGGGCTACCACTTGCCTGGTGACATTTGCATACGAAGCTGCTTCAACCCACTTGGTAAAATAGTCAATGGCTATCAGGATGAATCTGTGGCCATTTGAAGCAGTCGGCTCGATCTTTCCAATCATATCAATGCCCCACATGGCAAAGGGCCAAGGTGAAGACATCACATTCAAAGGATTCGGAGGCACATGCACTTTATCTGCATAGATCTGGCATTTGTGGCACTTTCTGGCGTAGGCACAACAATTTGCATCCATTGTGATCCAATAGTATCCTGATCGTAAAAATTTCTTAGCCATTGCATGTCCTCCAGCATGGGTACTGAAAGATCCTTCATGCACCTCGTGCATCAGCAGGTCTGCTTCTGTCTTATCAACACATCTGAGAAGCACCATATCAAAGTTCCTCTTATACAAGGAACCATCAGTATTCAGGAAGAAACTACCGGCTAGCCTTCTTAATGTCTTATTATCATTGGACGATGCCCCAGGTGGGTATGTTTGATCCTCTAAGAAACATTTGATGTCATAGAACCAAGGCTTATCATCTTTAGCAATGTCTACTGAGAATATGTATGCTGGTCTGTCAAGTCTGGATACAGAATTCCGAGGCACAAAGTTGGCAGCTTGAACTTTGATCATGGAGGAAATGGTAGCCAGAGCGTCTGCAAACTGATTTTCATCTCGAGGGATGTACTCAAGCTTGACTGTTGTGAAGAAAGTCAGTAATCTCCTCGTAAAATCCCGGTATGGAATCAGATGTTCCTGGTGAGTGTACCATTTTCCGTTGGTCTGATTGATTACCAGAGTTGAATCTCCGAACACAGTTAAAGTCTTGATCCTGAGGTCAATGGCTTCCTCAAGACCCATGATACATGCTTCGTATTCAGCTTCGTTGTTAGTGCAGTTAAAGGTGAGTTTTGTCGAGAAAGGCATGTGAACTCCTTTAGGTGTAATGAGTACTGCACCAACTCCACGACCATTCATATTAACAGCCCCATCAAACATCATAGTCCATTTTTCTTCTGGGTCAGGCCCTTCAGTGTGAATGGGCTCTTCATGATCTTTTACTTTTATGAACATGATGTCTTCATCAGGGAAGTCAAACCTCATAGGCTGGTAATCATCAATGGGTTGCTCAGCAAGATAATCAGACAATACACTGCCTTTGATAGCTTTTTGAGATGTGTACTGAATGTTGTATTCTGTGAGGATCATTTGCCATCTTGCAACCCATCCGGTAAGTGTTGGCTTCTCAAATATGTACTTGACTGGGTCCATTTTTGAGATCAACAAAGTAGTGTGGGTCAACATATACTGTCTTAGTCGGCGAGCAGCCCACGCTAAAGCACAACAAGTTTTCTCGAGCAGTGAATAACGTTGTTCACAGTCGGTAAACGTTTTGCTTAGGTAGTATATTGCATACTCTTTTCGACCAGACTCGTCATGCTGGCCCAGCACACACCCCATTGACTCTTCTAATACTGTCAAGTACATTACTAGAGGTCTTCCTTCAACTGGAGGCATAAGGATTGAAGGCTCTTGTAAGTACTCCTTGATTTTGTCAAAAGCCCTCTGGCTGTCTTCATTCCAACTGACCGTTTTCTCTTTCCTTAACAACTTGAACAAGGGCTCACAGGTTGCTGTAAGATGAGATATGAACCTTGAAATGTAGTTCAATCTACCTAGAAACCCCCGAACTTCTTTTTCAGTCTTTGTTGCAGGCATCTCTTGAATGGCTTTGACTTTGTCAGGGTCAACTTCAATTCCCTTTTCACTTACAATGAACCCTTGCAACTTACCGGACCGCACCCCAAATGTGCACTTGTTGGGGTTTAGCTTCAGCTGATACTTCCTCAGATGCTTGAACAACTTCAACAGATTTACCAGGTGGTATTCTTCTGTGAGGGACTTGGCAATCATGTCATCCACATAACACTCAATTTCTTTGTGGATCATGTCATGGAATAATGTTACCATAGCCCGTTGATAAGTGGCACCAGCATTCTTCAGTCCAAACGACATTACCTTATAACAGAATGTGCCCCAGGGTGTGACGAAAGTTGTCTTCTCCATGTCTTCAGGTGACATCTTGATCTGATTATATCCTGAAAATCCATCCATGAAGGAGAACACCGAGAACTGAGTCGTGTTGTCGACCAATACATCAATGTGAGGTAATGGGAAATCATCTTTCGGGCTGGCTCTGTTCAGATCCCGGTAATCCACACACATCCGTACTTTTCCATCTTTCTTAGGCACAAGTACAATGTTAGCAACCCACGGCGGGTAGCTAGTTTCAACAAGGAAACCGACGTCCCACTGTTTTTGTACCTCTTCCTTTATCTTCATGGCCATGTCCGGACGAGTACGATGCAACTTCTGTTTTACTGGAGGACAGTCTTCTTTTAGAGGCAGCTTGTGCATAACAATGTCGGTGTCCAGACCTGGCATATCCTGATAAGACCAAGCAAAAACATCCACATGCTCCCGCAACATATCAATAAGTTGTTCCTTCACTGAATCTTGCAGATGGGCCCCGATCTTTACTTCTTTCAAGTCTTCTTCGGTACCAAGATTAACCGTCTCAACTTCCTCCTGATGAGGAGTGATAACCCTCTCCTCTTGCCTTAACAATCTGGCTAGCTCTTCAGGTAGCTCATAATCTTCTTCAACCCCTTCATCGGCTTGATTAATCGGATTATCGAAGTCATAACAGTGTCGTTGTCGGTGCAGACTGGAGGGCACTCTCTGCAAGGGTTTAGATTGGTTCATTTTAGTGATCAGTTTTATCTTGTTTAGAAAAAAGTGAAAATGAAGTTATTATTTTGAAAAACATTGCCATTTTATTTTTGTACAAAAAATAAAAAATGAAAAATAGTGAGCGTGAAAAAAGAGACTCATTTGCAAAAGATGTCCTGATATTCATTAATTGATTGTTTGCACAAAATACAAGATGGCCCGATTACAAAATGAGTCCTGACATCTTGGGCAAGATGCAGGACTTGATGCATGCTAAAAGACAGGAAATAATAATTACTCTGTAGGAGTAACTCTTATAATTTCCTGGGAAGACCAGTTTGAGACTTGGTTCCCCAGGATCCTTGGACGTATCCAGTTTTCCAGGTTGCGTTCGTCTTCCTCCTCGTCTTCCAAACTGTTCACATCATCCGGGGTAAGCATTCCCCCGCTGACAAATTTGGGCTCCGTTGCAGCCTCTAGTTGATCTTGTCGAGTTGGTCTGTAACCCAACCCGAATCTGTCTTCTTTCTTTTCAACTGGCAGCAGTTTTCCCCAGCCTTGAGCGGTACCCTCTTCAACAACCTTCCGGGCCTGTTGATATGAAGTGATGGAAGTTCTAGACACAGCAGTTGCTTCATTGATGTTAAGGGCTTCAAACCCCTGACTCATAGTCTCATGGATCTCCCCATCCATCTCTATGTACTTGTAAGTAGCCAGCTGGCTAACAAAAATGTCTTCCTCTCCGCAGATTGTGATGATCTGGCCTTCCCACTCAAATTTTAACTTCTGGTGAAGGGTAGATGTAACAGTGCCAGCGGCGTGAATCCAGGTTCTACCCAACAGACAACTGTAGGCCGACTGTATGTCCATCACGAAGAAGGTAGTTTTAAAGATCTGTGGGCCAATCAACACAGGTAAATCAATCTCTCCAAGCACTGATCTCTTAGAGCCATCAAATGCTTTCACCACCAAGTTACTTGGACGTAATGCCAACCCATCATACTCTAGCTTCACCAAGGCTTTCTTTGGGAGGACGTTGAGCGAAGACCCAGTGTCCACCAGCACATGAGAAAGAACAGCACCTTTGCATTCTACGGTGATATATAAAGCCTTGTTATGGTTACGTCCCTCCGTCGTTAAATCAACATTTGTGAAGCCCAGTCCATGACTGGTGTTAACATTGGCAACCACCGTTTCCAACTGATCAACCGTAATCTCTTCCAGCACATATGATGCGTGCAGGACCTTTAGCAATGCATTCCTGTGGGCTTCGGAACACATTAGCAATGATAATATAGAGATTTTGGAGGATGTCTGATGAAGCTGGTCCACCACTTTGTAATCACTCTTTTTGATTATTCTCATGAACTCGTCTACCTCTTGCTCAAAATACGTCTTCGGAGTTTCTTTAGCAGTGGGCTCTTCCAGTACCACATTCTTCCCTTTTGCCTTAGCAGCAGCTTCTGCTTCAGCATTGGGCCTTGGTGTTTGTGAGGCAAAAAGGCGTCCGCTTCTGGTGAAGCCTCCGCCTCCCCCAACATTGTCAACTTGTGGTGGAGAGGTAGATGAATCTAGAGTGATCTTCTTTCCGTCGTAGTAGAGATCAGAGCCGTAGTGCCAAGGTATGGCATTACTGCTTTCATAAGGAACATGTCCAGGTACCGTAACGGTGACTGGACTGATTGCTGCAGCGGAAGGAACTGTGATGGTATGTGGGTCGTAGTAGATTGTGACTGGAGATCTGATAGGAGGCGTTGCAGTTTGTTGCTGGAGATTGTTGTTGGGATGAACATTTGCTGGGTCATAATAGATCGTGACCGTTGAGACATCTTCATTAGTGTTTGCTGGTGTTGTAGGCGTTTCCGTTGATAAAATGGGCGCTGATGTTGTAGAAGTAAATGTTGTTGAACTCTGATCTGTTGAAATAATGGATGGAGTAATTCCTGGAGTTGTTGATGAATCAGTGGGAATGATAGTTGTTGCTGTTGTAGGAGGATCTGTTGTTGCTGAAGGAAAATCCATTGTTGTTGAGGGAAGAGTTGTTGAAGGAGCCGTTGTAGTAATTTGCAAGATTCCATCTTTGATGAGGCCATCTATGCCAAACCTTAGCTTCTCACAACCATTAATGGCAGTCTTGCACAAATCACAGCAGGCTTCACAGCCCGGGAACACTTGGCATCTTAAGAGTTGAGCTTTGACTTCTGCCAACGGTGTTCGAATCCGTGCAACATTGTCGATCAGTGCAGATGGTTGATCTTCCTCTATGGCATTAATCATGGGCCCAACATGATTAGGCATAGGATTTCTGTTAACATTCGGAGGAGGTGCGAAATTAAGAGCTTTGGAATCGACCAGATCTTGAACCTTCATCTGCAAGGCTCTACACTTCTCGGTATTGTGACCAGGTGCGTTGGAATGAAAGGCACACCTAGCATTGGCATCGTAATTCTTTGGGAGATTGAGAGGATCTGGTGGAGCCAACGTCCTTAACTCAACCAGGTTAAGTTTCAGGAGTTGTGGCAGTAAAGTAGCATAAGGCATAGGGATGGGATCAATCACCCTATTTTCCTGAGATGGTCTCTGCTAAAAGGGGCGCTGCTGTTGGTTGCTGTTGTTATTGCTGTACGTTCTTTGTTACGGAAAATGAGATGGTTGCTGATAGTGATGTTGTTGTTGTTGTTGAGGATAAAGTGGTTGCTATGGAACTGGAGTCGGAATAGTAACGACTGCTATTGATCTGTGAGAATACTGGGGTCTGCCCCTGCCTGCATGAATAGCATTTGTTTTACCTGCCCTTCGGGGTCCTGAAAATGGTTTTCTGGGGTTGTTGGAGGAACTTGCACCATTGTCAGAGATTTTTCCCATCTTCAAAAGACTCTCAATTCTCTCACCAGCTATAACTACATCAGCGAAACTGGTAGAAGAGAAAGCAACAAGTCTATCAATATAAGTTCCCTGCAAGGTGTTCATAAACATGTCAGCCATTTCTCTTTCTGACATGGGTGGTTGGACAGCAGCAGCAAGTTGTCTCCACCTCTGAGCATAATCCCGAAAGCTTTCCCTTGAAGACTGAGACATGGACATTAGAAGAGTTCTATTGGGGGCCATGTCTAGGTTGTATTGGTATTGCCGGATGAAGGCTTCGGCCAAGTCTTTCCAACATCTTATAGTGGCCCTTGTCAGATGCGAATACCATTCTCTTGATGCTCCAGTCAGGCTGTCCTCAAAATAGAACATCCATAACTTCTCGTCCATGGTATAAGCCTTGAGTCTTCCTAAGAAAGATTGCAGATGAGTACATAGGCATGAGGTACCATTATATTTCTCAAAGCATGGGGGTTTGAATTTGTGGGGAATTCTCACCCCATCTACCAACCCCATATCCATTACGTCAAAGCCTAAAGAGTTATGAGATTCCAAAGACCTTAGTTTTTCAGCAATCTCATCCAGTCTTCTGTCATACACCTCATCCCCAGCTCTAACAACTGTGAATTGTTCCTCTTGGGGATCCTCTTGCAGGATTCTGCCCCCAGCAGTATTACCTTGAACATTCCTTGTGCCATTAACATCTGGATTGAAATGGGGCCCATACTCTGGTGGGTCAATACGAGGCTGCCCCCGTTCATTATTGCTGGTTCCTTCTGTCCCAAGGTGGGGTTCTTCAGGTGTCTGTCTTTCTACCAGCTCTCTCAACCTTTCTTGGCTCTGGGCTAAGCCAGTCATCACAGCCATAAACTGGGTCATTTGGTTTCTCATCTCGACCCTTTCGTTTTCCATCTGATTTCTTACTTCATTCAGGTCCTGCTGTACCTGCTCCATCTGAATGCCTAGAAGGTTGTTACGCGTTGGGTACCGGTGTGTGCGGTTGACAGGGAACACTCGGCGACGATCAATGTTTCCTGAAAGCACAACAAAGTGAGAAAAAAATAATAACAAAAACTTACAAAACAAAGAAAATGTTAGTATGCAATGCAGTATGCTTATTTGTTTTCCAAGGTATCCAGTTTGGTTCTTGGTTTTGACCTTTCCAGACCTCGAGGAGATGCTTGATGATGTTGAGAGAAAGCCCACCAAAACAAAAAAAAACGATATATTGCAAATAATGAAAATACATAGTCTGTTTACAACACAAGCCCATGGTGGGTCAAAAATACATCAAAAGGAAAAGTACATCAAAAGAAAAGAAATACAAGCAAAGAGGAATCAGACATCCAATCCATAATCATCTTCCCTGACTTCCTTCAGGAGTGCCTCAGTCATCGGACCAACTGGGTGCTCTGTAATGGTCCTAATGAGGAGGATCCTGGTAGCAATGGCATTAGTCAGCTTCTTATGCCTGCCCTGATCTTTTGATCTCTTTAACCCCGCTCGGAGCTTCAATTCTGATATCTCCTTCTAAGCTGCTAGCAATGCTTCTTGCTGCTTCTTCTCATTGGCCTCCAGCTGCTCAATCTTGGCCTGAGTCCTCTGGTCTTCTTGTGCACGGGCCTCGGTGATCCTGATCCACCTAGCCTGGCTCTCCTCCAGGTAATGCTCAGCCCTAGCTTTCTGAATCTTGGCCTCCTTACATGCATTCTTCAATATCTGTTCCCCGACTCTTGCTTTCCTTATGTAGTCATTTGTCCTTTCAATCTTGGTAAGATGCTCAGTCTTGAGTCTTTCCAATCTTTCAATGTCCAGATGACTGTCATTTCTTTCCCAAAGAGTCTTCTTCAGGGCCTCAGACAGCTGATTATTCCTCTCTTTTAGCTTTTCAAATTCCTCTAGGCTAACAGTTGCTGCAGGTTGTACTGTAGAAGGCCCAGGTGTGTCCTCCAAGGTGAAAGGCATTCTGGTGATCTGAGCTCTAGTACGGGACCAGTCAGAGTACTGAGCTGAAGCAACATTGTTACACCTTCCAAGGATGGCTGTCCCTTTGGTCTGGATGTTGTCCCAAGCCCAGGCAACTTGCCTGACAACAGCTGGATTAGGTTGCACTTCACAGTATATGGTCTCAGCTAAATCCTGTCCTTTGGGAGGGTGAACTAAGGCATATCCCAATTGTCTCTTAAACAGTAAAGGGTTGTAATTGATGCAACCTTTTACTCCTATCAGAGGCACATTAGGGTACTGCCCATAGCTGGTAATAATCTCTTTGCCTTTGGTGCTCTGGGTGCACCATTTGATATCATCTGATGTTTAGGCAATGAACCTCTTGGCCCAATTCTTTTACTGGTGTGGGTTCAAGAAAGCATCTGATTTAGGCAGGTGTCTGAGTAGCCAAGAGTAGAACAAGGGAGCACAGCATCTGACCAACTTCCCCCTTTGCTTTTCATTTCTCTGATGAATGGAGTAGTAAAAATCCCCTAGCAATGTAGGCACTGGGTTCCTCAGTATAAACAAGTGGATGGCATTCTTACTGACAAATTTAGGCTCGTCTGCAAACAATATAGCCCCATATATGCTGAGGGCTAAAAGTGCACAAACTGCCCTCCATTCTCCCAAGGTAGCCTTCAGGAGGGCTTGAGAAATCAAGAAGTCCAGATGCAAACCAGGAATCCCAGCTTTTGTTTTCATGTTTTGCTCAATAAGGGCAGGCTCCAAGTACAGTGCCCTTGCTATCTCTTCACTTCTGGGAGCAGTCATCTCTGGGTTGAAGGGGATCCCTCCTCTGATAGGCATTCCAATCAACAAAGAAAACTCTTCCAACAGAGGCCCTATCTGAAAGTCAGGAAATGTGAAGCATCTGAGTGGGGGGTCATAAAACTGCAAGCATGTGTGGATCATGCTTCTCTGAGAAGAATCAAGATCCATGACCATGTCTAAAATACCCCCATAGTGCTCTCTAAACAGTGGGATGTGGTCAGGTGTGATGAGTGACTGTACCTTCCTGATACCAGTCAATATGGGCTCAAAAAAGTGATAAGATATGTTGCTTTTCCTTGGAACATCCATGAATACTGATGAAGAAGCTGAAGATAAATGCTGATGAAGATCATAGACTGAAAAGCTGGAAGTAAGTCTCTGACAGACTGATGCAGGTGAGTCTCTGACAGACTGATGGAGGTGCTGAAGGAGATAGCTGAAGCAGAGGTCTAAGCAGTAGAATGGGTCAAAACCAAACCAAGATATAATGAGGTGGATACCCTGAAAAACAAATAAACAAATGTTAAATGATGCAATGATGATATTTGCAAATGATATGCAAGGGTTTGTGATAAAGAGCTGGATCTGGTTATCTGTCTTGATATAAGGCCCATGTATGTTCAAAGGTCCAGATGGAGGCTCAGAAATCCAATAAACAAGGTGGGGGACTCAAATAAAGAGTTACAAGTCCAGGGTTAATCACAAGAACTGTCCAAAGTGAAGTATTCTTAAACAAAACAGTAACAGGGTATGATGCGGCCAAGGGTTCCTACAAACCTGTAAACGACCCAACCCCCTCACATGTAATGTTCTAGAACAAGGATCCTCAGACTTGGATCAGTTATGAGAAGTGTAAAAACTTCTAACCCGGAGGTACAGTGTTTACAATAACCATAAGAGTTCCTCCTCTAATTCACCCCAGATTCTGAAGGTCAAAACTAAAGGTCATCCAGACTTAGCAGGCTTCCCAGATAGCCCTAGCACTACAAGAAATCTGTAGCACAGAGTTCTCAAGAAGAAACCCACATCTGAATCGTGTTTCATATTCCCGCACCAGACCGAAATGGAATGGGAAAGAACATGAACCACTCTACCCTAGGTGTCACTCAGGTCCCAGGTATAGGACCTTAATCACTCAGTGGAACCCTACCCACCAAAACAGAAACCAGATCCAGCAATGATAATGACAGTATGATGCATAAATAACTGTAAAGAAAGCAGTAAATAAATGAAATTCTGGTATGACAGACTCAGATGTCGAATATGATGTTGAGACATCTTATCTGTTACTTATAAACATGGTAAGGCATACATATCAGTACTTAAATAATTCTGATATATCAGAGTCAAACATGCTTCAGAATGTTGTGACATCTGATAGGACATTCAGTTCAGGTACTGCATAAAACATAAAACAGAAAAGATATAAAGAGCACAACAGAATTGTTAACCCAGTTCGATCAAATCAATCTACTCTGGGGGCTACCAAGCCAGGAAGGAAATCCACTATGTAGTATCAATTCAAAGACTTCTCAGCAAACACCTATAGTTTACATTCTTCTCACTTAATCACTACCAATGCAACTTCTACTTAGGAACTCCTAAATATGAGAAACTCATTCTCACTTCCAATCACCTCAGTGATGTCTCACAATTCTCAACTCTCAGTTGCTGATATTGACGACTTCATACCTATACAACAATTCACAAATAGAATCCATACTTCCATGACAACAACTTAACTTTGCTTAGCAGCTTCAATTAAGTACAATACTTCTCTTGCTTACAAGCTTCGAGAATCACAGGTGAAACAGCCACAATAGGGTTCCTTGTTACGCACGGCTGTCACAAGAACACAACCCTAATAATGTTTACATTTTCGGTTGATTATATTTATTTTAAACTAAGGTTACAGGGTTTCTTTTATAACCTATTCCCAACTAGATTTGGGCCTAAACAATCACAACAATAGCTGCTACAAATATGCAGAAAAAATCTGCTACAAATATACCAAAAGATCTTCAAATCTAAAAACTCCTAAAATATCTCTAAATATAGAAACTCTATATTTTTCAATATTTGTCTTCAATTTAAATTGAGTCTTTAAGATCTTCTAAATCAGCACCCTTTAAATCAGTGCCTTGGAGTGCTTATCTATTCACAATTAATTCCAGATAAATTCTCCTGAATTTACTCACTTCTGTTATGCATCATTTAAGTCTGGTAGAAGGTTTACGATGTCACAACATCTGGTGTGACATCCTGATATCTTGACTTAAGTTCATTAACTGTTACTCTGTTTGTCAATGTCACAACATCTGGTGTGACATCCTGAACTAAGTTCACTTATTCTAGTTTCTCAAAAATTCTTCCAATTCTTAACATCTACAAACTCCCCCTTTGGCTAATTTTTGGCTAACACAATCTTCTAGTTTTATCAGAGTGCAACAGAGTTTTATCAGAGAGCAGCAAAGTTCTTTTCTGTTGAACCATGTGAGAGCTAATAATTTGCTCCCCCTCAAACCTGTATGTATACTGCTGTGACTTGTTCAACAGACCAAGACGTCATGATATTTGTCTTTGATATCTATCTGTAACACATGACAGTAATGTTGTCATGACAGTTGCATATGTTTCAACATTTTCTTTGACATCTGTCTGTAACATATGACAGTAATTCTGTCCTGACATTTGCAGATGTTTCAACATCTTCTTCAGTATCTGCCAATTATTATAACCACATTTATCTGTGCCACCATGTCAGGACATCATGTTTCACATGTTCTTCCATAATCTATCATATGTTAATTTAACATATGGAACTTCTTATTCAACATTTTCCAGCCATATTAGTTTTACCAAACATAATGCCAATCACAAAATAATAGAATTAACAATCTCCCCCTTTGGCTTATTTTGGCTAAAACTAATATACATACATGTGTAGCAGTACCTCATGTAGAAGTTCCTTAACATCACATCTTCATATCAGACCTCAATAGTACACACTATTAATTCTCCCCCTTTTTAGCCATCTAGACTCCTAGGATACTCCTTATCCGGTTAAGGTATTACTCCTCCTTAACTCCACAAAATCAGTTTCACATACTTGTAACACACCCCCCTAGTCTAGGATACTCCATGCTTCTCTGTATATTGATGAAAGGAAAACATAAGACGCATCTTCATGTCTTCAAGAGCTCACCATCTGTTCAATTCCCAATTGAATACATTCACTTATTGTACAAAAGCATACCTGATTCCTTTCTTGGTTTGTAGTTACCACAGACTACACAAGATGAACATCTTCTAGCACACAGGTTCTTGACACTAAGCCTTTACACACCAAAGGCCATACAATCCAGATAAAACACATCCAAACTAATTATGACATTAGAATGAATGTCCACAAACAAACTTCCAAGCAATCAATACCTGATATACTTCAGTCTCTTCTACATGTTTCTTCCAATATAGATCATCTACTTCATCATTCTCCCATATGATTAGGTAGTCTAATAATAGAAACCATGTAGATAAACCCCCCAGATAATGTACTAACACTTAGTTAGAACATCTTTCATACACCAAGACCTTATCACCATGATCCTAGATGTGCTCCACCAACTGGACTTACTATAGCATAGTAATCCAAGAACTGAAAATCTTCAACTACACTGTGCCACCAGTTAGAACTAGAAATCCAGAAAGAGTGATAAACTCTCATCTACCTTCAAGAAGAATAAATCCCCTTGAGTCTTCAACTCATCACTCCTCTGCCCAAGAGCAATTTGTTCCAAGACAATCCTCAAGAACAACCAGCTGCCACACTCTAATTATCTTGATTCTTCAATTCCACTTTAAAGATCAACCAATTACCACATTTTGATCACCTCCTTTATGAATCCTCATATGAAAAAGCCAATTGCCACATTTGTCTTCTTCACGTTTATAATAAATCTTCCAAAGATATCCTGATCAATAAAGTTGATCTTCACCAAGCTGTCAAGATAATAGGCCTTATGAAGCATTCAATCCCTATAGATCATTCTATCTTAATTTATGTGTCACTTCACCAATTAGACTCTGATGTTGAACTAGATGTTTGAACATTATTAGCCCACATCAATCTGTTAAATTCAGGTCCTTCTTCTGCCACTTGAAAGAACCTCCTTCCTTTATAGAAAAAGAGTTCCATGCTCTCATAGACTTTATTTATCCATCAAGTTTGAGTAAACAACCTCCATTCTATTGGTTTTGCAGAAATTCCTACCGATAACACATATTGATGAGAAACTTCCAATGTTTCTCCAAAGTCTTCAAACCTGCCACTGTCTGATCATTCAGAAGGAATAGTTAAGAACTACACCTCATAACTATACCAAGGATGCCACCTTTCCTTGAGTAAGGCAGTCTTAACAAATTTATGATATCGCCACCTATCTTAACTTCATGATGAGCATTCTGAACTGCACCTAGATCAGAAATAAACCAATCCAAGTAGTCATCAAGATTATGATGTGTTCATGGTCTTTCATCTCCATCTTCAGAATCAACAATATCCAGACCAGTTCTTGCCAAGAAACTTTCCAGAAATACACAACTCCTGTCACACAAGACTGAAGCCAATTCTCAAGCTAACTCCCAAGAAATAACAGATGTTACAGCTTATGCAATACCTCTCCCATGATTCTGCACAAACTCTGATGATAAGATGTTCCAACATCTTTTTGAACATCACCAATCTTGAATCACAAGGATAATCAATCAAATATTTGTGAACTCCACAAACAACAATTGATCTTAAATCCTTGTATAATACCCTATCAGATAGTTCTACACAATCTAATCTTTTAATTTTGAAGGATTTTAAGGTTAGCTCCAGATAAGATTAGCAAGATCTCCTCATGTCATGGATAAACAATACTCCAGCTGAGCATAAACTCCACTAATTCTCAACTTCAAACCCCTGATGAACATACTCTCAAACCGAAAAACAATCTTGAGTTTTACAAATTCATATACACTAGTTCTCTGAGAATACCACAAAGAGCACAACTGATAAATATCCTTATATATCCATACAAGACACACTTGATTTTATATTCCAAAATAGATGCTCTTAGTTTGCTTGCTACAAAGGGTTCATACTGCCACTATCCATGACTAGTAGTAGAAGAAACTACCATTTCAACAACCATTATAATCAGACCTCCCAATCTGACATTCTTCCTTTGCTCCTAGCAATTGTTGGTCACATTGCTAGCTTTAATCATGACCAAAGTCATGCATTTATCACACACATTTGTAGATACATTTAGAAGCTTCTTTTATCTACCAATAGACATGATTGTTTCAATATCATTTAGGACTTCAACACAGAGCTCCAAAGACAATATCTAAGGATCACACCTTCAGTAGTTAGTTCAGGTCATCACAGACTAAAACACCATGAAGAAAAATATACAGCCACAAAGAGAAAAGTAATTTCTCAACACTTCTTGAATTATGATGTTTAGACTGTAGTTCTGCACTTTTACATCAGACATATACATAATCCTCCATTAATGTATTTTCTCATTGGTTGAAAGTACAACATCTTTCAAAGACAGATAAACATTTAGCTCCTGTCAGAGTATTCACTATTGGTTAGATGCATATCCTTATCAATAGCAGACAAATACTCAACTCCTGTCAAGGTTTTTATCATATGTGATAAGGTAACCTTCTCACCCAAGGTAGGAGATTTGGTTTGACATTCATTTCCTGCACACCTGTGGCACTTTCTAGTCCCTATTTTATTAATCCACACCACATATCACTTCAAATTAGGTAAGTGGCTTGACCTGATATTCCACTATGAGCACAACAAACTTCCTTGGTTGAAGACTCAACATTTTTGAGATGATGTTCCAACATCAGATCTGACAACAATCTCAACCAAATTGATTTGACACTTACTATGGTTTTGGGGGTAACAACAGTAGTAATCCATGTACAACTCTTTGCAGAGGGTACGAGAGTTCACCAGAAGTTAATCATCCTTTTCTATCAGACCCAAATACATGCAGTGACTTGCATGATACATACCATTAACATGTCTACATATTATACTCTTCATACGGGGACATCACATAATTGGGCCTAAGCTTGATGAAGAATTCCCTTGATCATACACCAATAACTATGGTTATTAGCAACACACTCCCACTTTCTTAAACTTGAGACCTTCAACACATAGCATAGACGCCTCCTCTTCCAGGTTAGGAGTAGGTTCCAAACATATGTGATCATCACACATTTGTCTAGCACCAAAAGCATCCATCATGTTAGCAGGATATCACACCAGTTTCCTTCTTCTGGAACACAAAACTAAGCTTGGTTCTGAAACATTACTGCTTTCAAGATTACTACCTTTTCTTCAATCAGCTCCAACTGAAGTGCTATAACATTATGAAAGATACTTTGCACAAATACAATCGTCAGTAGTATCTCAAAGAGTATTCAACTTCATAGCTTCAGAGATCCTTAAAAAAACACAATCTTTTAGGTCTTTGACTCAACATTTACCATAAACTGCTGATGTGTAGCGTGGTGTCAAGACATTAGAATTGACATATCAACTCAGCTTCTTTCTTGATGAAACTTCCTTCAGTTCATGATTTAGACAATCAAAAACATGTATCTTCACAAGAGAAATTATCTTCAGCTATACCTAAACTACATTGGACACCATAACCAGGAAGAATATCCTAATTAGGTCACCATAAATAAGCTTAAGAGATAACTTATCAAGATCTTCAATCCCGCATGAAAGATTTGATAATTATACTCTTTTGCTTTGGCTCCAACCTCTTCTTTCACCAGGAATCTCTCATCAAGAAACACAACATTCTGAACTAAGTGTTCTCCAGTTTTGTAATCACATGATAGAACATCAAACTTGACATTATGAACTGAAGCTTTACAACAGCCTTTTTATGAAGTACTGGGGAACCACTATCAAACATAACACATCATAAATAATAGAGCAATTCCTTGGAGATAAATAAACTCCTCCACAGTAAGATCCTCCAAAAGATATTGAAACACAATGTCAAGACATCTTATCTGACATCAGCAAACCTATGTGAATAAGACACCATTATACCATATTCCTTATAAATTGTATGATCATCAATTCAAATACAGATATAACTCCCCATACATGAACAACCAGAACATTTCCCAATCACAGTGCATCTAATCCAAGTAACACACAAACTTGGTATAACTTCAGAATATATCAGAGGCACGTGCAGCAGTACAGAAGTTGAAACCAAACCTCACAGAAAACAAAACACAAGCCTCCTTCAAATATAGAATTCTCTGAACCAAGATGTCAGGACATTCTGTCTGACATCATAGCTACACAGCAATTCACCAACAAATTTCCAGCCCTGATAACACCAAACCGATCCAATATACACCATATGATGAATATACATCCTCCACTTCTAGGGACCATTCAAACTCCAATATGAATCTCTCAAGTTCCAACAGCTTTTCATTATATCATCCTTCTTCCTTTACCATGAACCAGAACGTATCCCCCTTAGATCTCATCCAGAAACAGACCAGGATGCCTGCTCTGATACCAATTGAAATTCTGGTATGACAGACTCAGATGTCGAATATGATGTTGAGACATCTTATCTGTTACTTACAAACATGGTAAGGCATACATATCAGTACTTAAATAATTCTGATATATCAGAGTCAAACATGCTTCAGAATGTTGTGACATCTGATAGGACATTTAGTTCAGGTACTGCATAAAACATAAAACAGAAAAGATATAAAGAGCACAGCAGAATTGTTAACCCAGTTCAATCAAATCAATCTACTCTGGGGGCTACCAAGCCAGGAAGGAAATCCACTATGTAGTATCAATTCAAATACTTCTCAGCAAACACCTATAGTTTACAGTCTTCTGACTTAATCACTACCAATGCAACTTCTACTTAGGAACTCCTAAATATGAGAAACTCATTCTTACTTCCAATCACCTCAGTGATGTCTCACAGTTCTCAACTCTCAGTTGCTGATATTGACGACTTCATACCTATACAACAATTCACAAATAGAATCCATACTTCCATGACAACAACTTAACTTTTCTTAGCAGCTTCAATTAAGTACAATACTTCTCTTGCTTACAAGCTTCGAGAATCACAGGTGAAACAGCCACAATAGGGTTCCTTGTTACGCACGACTGTCACAAGAACACAACCCTAATAATGTTTACATTTTCGGTTGATTAGATTTATTTTAAACTAAGGTTACAGGGTTTCTTTTATAACCTATTCCCAACTAGATTTGGGCCTAAACAATCACAACAATAGCTGCTACAAATATGCAGAAAAAATCTACTACAAATATACCAAAAGATCTTCAAATCTAAAAACTCCTAAAATATCTCTAAATATAGAAACTCTATATTTTTCAATATTTGTCTTCAATTTAAATTGAGTCTTTAAGATCTTCTAAATCAGCACCCTTTAAATCAGCGCCTTGGAGTGCTTATCTATTCACAATTAATTCCAGATAAATTCTCCTGAATTTACTCACTTCTGTTATGCACCATTTAAGTATGGTAGCAGGTTTACGATGTCACAACATCTGGTGTGACATCCTGATATCTTGACTTAAGTTCATTAACTGTTACTCTGTTTGTCAATGTCACAACATCTGGTGTGACATCCTGAACTAAGTTCACTTATTCTAGTTTGTCAAAAATTCTGCCAATTCTTAACATCTACAATAAAGTTGTACATAAAGCAATAAATAAAGCAAATAAATAAACACAATTAGAACATAACACCCCAGTAAACACAAATCAAACAAGCGCTAGGAGGAACCCACAAAAAGAACCAGAAGCCCTGGTTGCAATATAAGGTTCCCCAGCAGAGTCGTCAAGCTGTCGCTCCCACCAAATGACACTGGGCCAAGAGGGGTACAGACGCGAACGGTCGGAGAAAAGAGAGAATGAACATGATGGTGAAATGAAAAGAGTCTCCATCTAGGAATTTTTATCCCGAAGGAAAGGTAATGCTGCATAAACCTAGGAAAAAGATGGATAAGACGGTCGCGAACCAGAGAAACTGAGAAAGGGGGTTGGTTACAACCTGTGAAGGTATTAGCACCCAGATTGTCCGCCGTAATCGACGGGATCCACGCTTGAAATATTTGTGTTTAAAGGGGTAGTGTCAGTGCTATCTGTGTGCAAAAGCTGAAAAAAGATATACAGGTTTCAGTGCAAGGAAGTGTGAAGTGAAATGAAGGAGTGTCAGTGTAAGGAAAGAGTGCAGTGCTTAAGACAATGAGGCTTAAATGAATAATGCTGGAAGGGATGGAATATACAGAGACTTTTGTTCGATAACTGTTAAGTTATGCCTACGTATCCTCTCGTGCAATGAGGAAGTCAGAACACCGTAGTTTGACTCAAAGAGACTGAAATATAAATTGACTTGTGAACTACTTACTTGTCTATGCTCAAGTGTATGACCTGTCTGGCTCAAGTGCAAACTGTCTTGCATTAGGCGGAAGAAACGAGTTCTCGATTATGGGTGAGTGAGGTGAGAAAAGAATCCCGGAGGAGATGATTATTGTTTGTTTTGGGTATTTTCAATCTTTTATTGCTTTTTTGAGTTTGTCATAAGAAAATGAGCTTAAGCCTAAACCAAGGGTTAGTAAACTCATCACATCTTCCCTCTGATTAGAGGTAATGAGAATACCTTAAGTATGAAGTAAGCACCTCACACTTAATCACCATGATGTAGGATTAAGATCATTAACCTACTTGAATTTATTTAGATGTTTTTGGAGTTTTTTGTTTAGTGTTAAGTAACGAGTTTAAGCCATAATCAAGGATTTAATGGACCCATTACATCATCCTAATAGAAGGATAATAGATGAGAACATTTAAGCTGAGAAAGGCTCCTCAACTTAATCCATGATTAGGGATTAACCTCATGACAAAATAAAACCTTTATTAGAGTGGATTTTAGCTATTGATAAGTTTAAGAAGTGAATTTTATGGTTTGTAAGATAACTTGAGGGGGACTTGTCCATTAACACTAGGGTTAGTCCTTCTTAACCAATTAAGGAAGAATTAGAACCCTAATGCAAGGCCCAAGTTACAAGCTTGATGTCTTAGTGATTATTAGATGGATTGATTAAGGATTTAAACACATTAAGGGTTTAACACTTATGATTAAAGTTATACACTGCATCCTAATAGAAGGATGCATGCATAAACTTAATCACAAAGCCTTAAAACCTTTAAGGTTTAGTCCCTGATTAAGAGATGAGAAGAGAAGACACAAAAGATGACACAAAGGTAAAACTAATGGGGGGACTAATCAAACCCTAATTGTTATCATGCTTGGTATTCCTATGGTTTATGAGGCTTGCAAGAGATCTTCAAGAAGAGCCACCAAGGAAGAAGCAGATGAAAGGAGGATAAGCAGAAGAAGCAAGTCAACTTACTTCACTTAAGAAGACAAGTTGCTTGAAGAAAGAAAGTGAAGGAGGAACATGAATGAGCAAGCTCACTCTAATACAAATACAAAATGCAGCAATGAATGCATAAGAGAGATGAGAAGAGATTGTGAGAAGTAAAGGCAAATTCACTTCTCAAAGTAACTTACCACCTGAAAAGTTAGTAAAGGAAATGAAATGAAAATGAAATGAATGCAAGGATGTAAACCAAAACCAGAAGCATGTTCATGATGCAAATGATGCTAAGAGGTGATTCAAATGTATGTCAAGAGTTGTGAATGATCATACAAAGGATGGGAATGCAAATGAAGCATAAAGGAAGCATGAAAGTTCATGAATGCACATGAAATGAAATGAAAGCATAACATGGAAAATGGATGATGCAATGATCCAACATGATTCTAATGTGTCCTAAGATGTCTTATATGTCATGTGAATGCATAAAATGTCATGGCAAGTTCATGAATGCAAGCATAAGCAAGATGTATGCAAATGAAAATGAGAAATTAGGGTTTTATGAAAGGATGAGATGCAAAACTCAAAAACAGAAGCAAATGAAAAGATAAAAAATTGAAAATGGACTCAAAGGAACCCTAAACCTATACTAGGTTACCATCCAAAGGGGGAGGTCAGAAGCTAAACATAAAAGGAGTTATGAATTTCCTAAGTTTCTAGGATTTTTTTGGTGATCCTCAATGTAAAATGCCAAACAAATTGAAAATGAAAGATAAAAATGAAACAAAATTTTTTTTGGATGCTAGAAGCTATGCGTAGAACAATGCAAAAAGAATCATTCACAAACTCAACTTGGTTTAAAAGTTATGAATTTTTGAAGTTAGGGTTAAAAATGAACAAATTTAAGAACCCTAATTCATTGAAAAAATGTCAAAGCATGATCAAAACCAAAAGAAATTTGTATGGTGAGTTTGTAAATGTTTGTAAATCTCCAAAGATGTTCTTTGATTTTTTTGGTGATTTTTAAATACTTAAATGTATTTTTAATTAATTATTTTTCATTAATTAATTAAATAAAACATTTAAATGATTTAAAAATACTTTTTTAATGCAAAAAATAAAAATAAAAATATTTTTGGGTTCTGAAAATTAATAAAAGGTTTGATAAAAATTTTCAGAATTTTTTGATGGTTTTTACTATTTTTAAAAATTCGTACAATATAAATAAGAAAAATGTGAAATAAAATGAATTTAATGAAAGGTATGCTGATCTAAGGCTCCAGATTCAAAGTTGGGAGTCTTTGGTTGACTGGCGCGTTTTTTAAGGGCCTGGATTGCTTCTGGCTAATTATTTGTGATTTACTTAATTAATTGGGAATTAGGGCTACCGAACTAATCTGGACCATCCATCCACTAAACTAATCAAGATCTAAGGGTCCAAAATCAATCTGGGCAGCTAAACCCTAATTAGGGCTAAACACTTTCAGGTGACCGGAGCTAAGCTCCGGTCATCTTCTCCGGCAGGCCAAATTCCTATCTCCCTCCCCAGGCCATAAAAACATGCCAAAATCTCCAGAATCCATCCTCTAACATCAAACAACAAGAATCCACAAACAAAAACAATTTATTTTGCACCAAAAGAGAAAATCAAAGCCAAACGGAAAACTGACCAAATTTTCAGAAGTTGAATACATCCTAAATACTTGACCATTTTCAATGATTCAAAGTGCATAAAGATCAGAGAAACATGCTTTATCACATTGTAACTTAAAATCAAAGCTCTGAGGAAAAAGTTCTTGAGCTATACTTGAGCTGGAGTTGAGCAAATGTGGATCCTCAGGGCCTCCTTCTTGTGCTAGACACCTCCTTTGATCACCCTGATGCTATTGAGAAGCTTTGCAAGTGTTTAAATGGCCTCCTTTTGAAGGTTCCGTTCTGAGAGGTGGAAAATCGTGTTTGAGTTTGAGTGACTTTCAGGGCAAAGTGAAGGGTGGTTTTTGATCCTGGGATGATGCTCAGTTGTTTGGTGGAAGAATTTGTGATTTTTGTTGGCTGGTTTGAAAGTTTCGAAGGAATGAAGTTTTTGACAAGTTTTGTGAATCCTGGCTTATGGGAGGTTCTCAACTTGTGTGTGGTGTTCTTTTAGGTCCATGAGGTCCACATAATGTATGCTGATTGGCCAGAGAGTTGGTAATGTCACAACTTGATTGGTATGGGTGAAAATGCAAAAAGTCAAAAGTATGTGTACCACAAGCATGGGCTGGAATAGAAGTGGTTCAATGGGGTGTCTTGCTTCAGCATGGTTTATGGTGAGCCCTAGGATCAAAAGAATGCAGCTGGATGGCTTGGATAGCAAGATGGCATAGGTTTTGCATTTTGCCCTCTTTGAAGTTTCTTGTGAACCAAGGCATGAAATCTTGTGAACTCTTGGGAAATTTGCAGCAAAATGAGTCATGTGATGTTGTTATGATGTTTAGAAGTCAATTAGAGGTCACTTAGAAGCTTGGTAAGTGAATTTGCAAAAATCCCCCTTTGGCATGAAACTTGAAATTATGTGATTTTTGCCAACTTTGGAAAGCCATAACTTGAGTTCCAAAATGAATTAGATCTTGTTCTTGTACTTTTTGAAAAGGGAATGATCCAATATACAACTTTCATGACCAATAATTTTTCGTTTGAAGCATTTTTGGTTGAGAAAGAGGAGGTTGAAAAACATTCCCAAAATGGAAAGTTTACATTACAAGTCATTTCCATTTTTGGCAACTTTTGGTTTTGCTCACTTTTCTTCAAATTTGTGAACTTCTAAGAACTTCAATGATCAAATAAAGACCATATAACTTCAATTTGATGAAAAATCCACTTTGGTTCCATGTTAGGGGGGCCTTAGATGCCCTGATTTTGCTCTAACTTGCTCAAGAAGTTACCCAGTGATCAGATGGCTTCCACAATGAATTTCTTCATCAAACTTGGTATGCATGATCCTTATATCATATTGAGACCAATAGAAACAAGAATGACCAAAAAATTTGGAGTTATGGCCTCTGAAACCAAAACCCTAATTTTAGGTCATCTGTGCAGTTAAACCCTAGCTCTGCTTCCATGCCTTACCAGTTCTTGTGATTCTTTGGCTTCCTTGATCTTTGGAGGATAAAATATGATGATTGAACATACATGGACCCTCTTGATATGATTGAAGACCTTTGGGGTGGCTCAGATGAATCTTGAATTGCTCAGATCACAAACCCTAGATGCAGATGAACTTGAACCAATGCAGTGAAGCAAAAATGCAATATGATATGATATGATTAAACTAATGCAAAAATGAAAGATCACAAGCCATGGTGTGAAATTAGTGAGGGAAAATTTGGGGTGTTTACACTCTCCAGCCCATAGAGAAGCATTGTTGAAGGTTCTACATATGGCTTATGTTCCGCAGGAGATAACTGTGAACCAACTCGAAGCTGTGGTCGCAAATGTCAATGCCAGTCATGGAATGGGTTTTACAGACATAGACTTGACTTGGAGGGTAGAAATCATAACAAGGCCTTGTACATTACCATGGAGTGCAAGGGTGTTGTATTATCCCATGTTCTGGTTGATACTGGCTCTTCTTTGAATGTGCTTCAGAAGAAGGCTCTGATGAAGTTGGAGGTATATGGGTTGATTCTGAGACCAAGTGACCTTGTGGTAAGAGCCTTAGATGGTTCTAGAAGACCGGTCTTTGGTGAGGTTGAATTGCCAGTGAAGATAGGATCGCAGGTATTCAAGAGCACATTCTATGTTATGGATATCCATCCAGCTTACAGCTGCCTTCTGGGACGTCCGTGGATCCATGCTGCAGGTGCAATGACTTCAACCTTGCATCAAAAGTTGAAATACGTTGTTGATGGTCAAGTCGTTATTGTGTTTGTTGAGGAAGATATTTTCGTCAGCCACTTGTCTACTTTTAAATATGTTAAAATGGATGGGAAGATCCATGAAACTTTATGCCAAGCCTTTGAAGCGGTGAATGTCAGTGTTGTTGCTCCCAATTCTGCCACCAGGAGCAATGAGAGAGTGGGAACTTCCATATCCTCCTATAAGCAGTCTAGAGAAGTGGTTGAAGCTGGAAATGCCCAAGGTTGGGGAAAGCTGGTCCAGGTTGATAAAAAGGAAGACAAGTTTGGGATAGGCTACATCCCAGGGCAGGCAATAGGATCCCAAAACAGAGCAATCAGCTTCTCTAATGGGGGAGTGATTGACCCAAATCAGATTTGTGTTGTTGAAGATGATGTGGATAGTGATTGTGATCTCGATAACTGGGTACGCCCGTGTGTCCCAGGGAAAAGCTAAAGAACTGGTTCGTAGAAGACTTCATCCAAGTCACTTGCCTGTCAGAGTAATTTTCTTTGTTTTCTCATTATCATACGCATGTTAAATCCTACATTATGCCCAAGGTGTATGGATCCATTGTATGGCTACCTTGCATGTTATGCGATTTATTTTATCATAAATAAAGGACATTTTTTATTCAAATTGTGTTCCCTTTCTTTCTTTTTAAACTTTTTCACAAAAACAATAAAATGGAAATGTTTTTCTTTTATTGTTTTCTTTTTCATAAAAAACAGATTCTGAAATAAGCACATCACTTGTGCATAACCAATCATTCAGATTTCTCTAACAACTCTTCTTATATGACCAAGTATGATTTCGATAATCCAATCTACCAAGCTGATGAAGGGGTTGAAGAGGAATGTGAACTCCCTGAAGAATTGGCAAGGTTATTGAGACAGGAGGAAAGAGTGATTCAGCCTCACCAAGAAGAGATTAAAATGGTCAACATCGGAACAGAAGATGCAAAGAAGGAAATTAAGATTGGGGCCAGCCTGCAGGACGGAGTAAAAGAAGATTTAATTGGCATGATTCGAGAATATGTGGACATCTTTGCTTGGTCATATCAAGATATGCCAGGTTTAGATACAGACATTGTGATGCATAAGCTGCCACTGAGGGAAGACTGCCCTCCTGTCAAGAAAAAGCTTAGAAGAACCCGTCCTGACATGGCATTGAAGATTAAAGAAGAGGTTCAAAAGTAATGGGACGTCAAATTCCTTGTCGTGAATAGTTATCCACCCTGGGTAGCTAACATTGTTCCAATACCAAAGAAGGACGACAAGGTACGGATGTGCATTGATTACTAGGATTTGAATAGAGCAAGCCCAAAAGATGATTTCCCATTACCTCACATCGATGTATTGGTTGATAATACGAATCAATTCTCGGTATTATCCTTCATGGATGGCTTCTCCGGTTACAACCAGATTAAGATGGCTCCGGAAGACATGGAGAAGACAACGTTCATTTCCCCTTGGGGTACGTTTTGCTACAAGGTCATGCCTTTTGGTTTGAATAATGTTGGGGCAACCTACCAACGGGAAATGGTGACTCTGTTTCATGATATGATCCACAAAGAGATTGAATGTTTTGTGGACGACATAATCGCCAAGTCCCGAGATGAAGAAGAGCATTTGGTTAACCTCAAGAAACTGTTTGAATGACTGAGAAAGTATCGTTTGAGGTTGAATCCAAACAAGTGCACCTTTGGGGTGCATTCTGGAAAACTGTTGGGTTTCATTGTGAGTCAGAGAGGAATTGAGGTAGATCCTGCAAAAGTCAAAGCAATACAAGATATGCCTGCACCGCGAGCTGAAAAAGAAGTGCGTGGTTTCCTGGGTAGATTGAACTACATCGCTCAGTTCATATCTCACCTCACAGCTACATGTGAACCAATATTTAAGCTGCTAAGAAAAGAGCAGGCGGTCAGGTGGAAAGAAGATTGTCAAAGATCTTTTGAAAAGATTAAAGAATACTTGCAGGAACCTCCAAATCTGATGCCTCCGGTTCCAGGGAGTCCACTCATCATGTACTTAACTATGCTAGAAGGATCAATGGGGTGTGTTTTAGGCCAACATGAAGAGTCTGGTCGAAAAGAGCATGCAATATACTACCTTAGCAAAAAGTTTACCGACTGTGAATCTCGTTATTCACTGCTCGAGAAAACTTGTTGCGCTTTGGCATGGGCTGCTCGCCGACTGATACAATACATATTGACCCATACAACCCTATTAATTTCAAAGATGGATCCTGTCAAATACATTTTTGAGAAACCAGCGTTAACTGGAAGGGTTGCACGATGGCAAATGGTGCTAACAGAGTACAACATTCAATATACTTCGCAGAAATCCACCAAAGGAAGTGTGCTCTCATACTATCTTGCACAATAACCCCTTGAAGATGATTATCAACCAATGAAGTTTGATTTCCCTATTGAGGACATCATGTACCTCAAAGAAAAAGACTGCGAGGAACCACTCCCGGAGGAGGGGCCAGACCCTGAATCCAAGTGGAGGCTTATGTTTGATGGGGCAGTCAATATCAATGGATGTGGAGTTGGTGTTGTTTTAATTATTCCTGAAGGTGTTCACTTTCCCTTCGCTGCCAGAATTACTTTTGGCTGCACCAACAATGAAGCGGAGTACGAGGCGTGTATAATGGGAATAGAGGAGACTATTAATCTTAGGATTAAGACCCTCGATATATTCGGAGAATCAACCCTCGTGATTAATCAAATTATCGGTAAATGGTATACACACCAAGGGCATCTAATTCCTTACAGGGATTATGCCAGGAAACTGTTGACGTTCTTCACAACAGTAAAGCTTCAGTATGTACCACGCGATGAAAATCAATTTGTCGATGCATTGGCTACGCTCTCTTCGTCTATCAAAGTGATGAGTTGGAATTATGTCCCTAGAATTGACATCTTCAGGCTTGATATACCTGCTTATGTGTTCTCTGTTGACGTAGTATCTGATGATAAGCCTTGGTATTTTGATATTAAGAATTTCCTGGAAAGCAAAGAATATCCAGCTGTGGCATCTTCCAATGACAAGAAGACCTTAAGGCGACTTTCTGCTAGTTTCTTCTTAAACACTGATGGTGTTTTGTATAAGAGAAACTTTGACATTGTCCTGCTCAGATGTGTGGATAAGCAGGAAGCAAACGTGTTAATGCAGGAAGTCCATGAGGGATCTTAAGGTACCCATGCAGGAGGGCATGCAATGGATAATAAGCTATTGATATCGGGGTATTATTGGTTGACTATGGACGCAGACTGTTGTTCATATGCCCGGAAGTGTCACAAATGCCAGATATATGCAGATAAAGTACATGTTCCTCCAAGCCCGCTCAACGTCATGTCATCTCCTTGGCCCTTTTCCATGTGGGGCATTGACATGATCGGAAAAATAGAGCCTACTGCTTAGAACGACCATCGTTTTATACTGGTCGCAATTGATTATTTTACCAAGTGGGTCGAAGCAGCGTCTTATGCCAACGTTACCAGACAGGTGGTGGCCAGATTTCTGAAGAAAGACATTATCTACAAATATGGAGTTCCCGAGCGAATCATTACTGATAATGGTTCCAATCTAAACAACAAAATGATGGCAGAGCTGTGCCGAGACCTCAAAATCCAACACCACAATTCTTCTCCTTACCAGCCAAAGATGAATGGTGCGGTCGACGCGACAAACAAGAATATTAAGAAGATTGTGCAGAAAATGGTCGTCACCTATAAAGAATGGCATGAGATGTTACTGTTTGCTTTACATGGGTACCGAACATCAGTCAGGACGTCTACTGGGGAAACTCCATTTTACTTGGTATATGGTATGGAGGCAGTCTTACCCGTTGAAGTCGAGATTCCATCTTTGCGTGTGATGATGGATGTCAAGCTTAAAGAGACTGAATGGGTGCGTTCCCGATATAACCAATTTTGCTTAATTGAGGAAAAGAGATTAGCAATTGTATGTCATGGTCAAATTTATCAAAGGAGGATGAAGCGGGCATTCGATCAACGAGTACGCACTCGGGAGTATCAAGTTGGTGAGCTTGTACTCAAAAGAATCAGTCCTCTAGGTTTAGATCACATGGGAAAGTGGACTCCAAATTATGAAGGCCCGTTCATAGTAAAGAAACTTTTCTCTGGTGGATCACTGATGCTCACTACTATGGATGGCGAAGACTTCCAGTCCCTTGTTAACTTAGACGCAGTTATAAAATACTTCGCATAAAAAAACCTGTTGGACAAAAAACAAAATAAAAATTCCAGGAAAAAAAGGGGCATCCCGGCGAGCTAAAAACAGAATAAAAAGCTCAGGAAAAAGTTAGGGATATAATCAAAAAAATTGTACACCCGGTGAGTTGAAAATCCGTATTGGACAGCTCAGATAAAAAAGGGTATCCTGGTGGATAGAAAACCCGAAAGGGCAGTCCATGCAAAAATAAGGGAATAAGCGAATGACTGCGATCTGGGTAATCTGAACCACGACATCGTCTCAGTCAACCTGGCAATCTCATAAGGGTAGGGATCGGCCCAATCTTCTTCTTTAGAAAGCGAAGGCAGGAATGGAAAATCTTGAAGACATACTGGTCATAGCAGGAAGGAAACTCATTAGAATGTCGTGCACATTGCCATTAGGATAGTTTCTTTTCTCAATTTACAGTGGTTACCTCTTTCTAGGTGATTGCTTCCTGATGTAAATTTTCGCCTATTCAGAGGCTCATCAATAAGAGAATATTCAGTTAAAAAAGAAGCTTTATCCTTGTTTTTATTTTTACTTGCTCTGTTTGCAAAAATGTCCTGAATTTTTTATTAAAGAACATTGCATTTAAATTTGGTGGCTTTATAGATGACATGCGTAGGGAAAAAATTTAAAATCACTTTGAATATCAGGTGACATGGGATGATTGACTTGTACCATGCAATTCCCCGGGGCGTATATGTGTACTTTGTTGTTATAGGTTTTGTTGTCAACATGAAGATGGTACCAGAAAGTATCCCCCAAGCAGAGTGTGCATCTCCAGGAGAGAAGGGTGATACTTGGCATCCTCAGCAGAGTTGAAGCAGAACCTTCCCCAGCTGAGTCGGAATGGGCAGTGTTCTCAATAGAACTTCAAGATCAGTTGAACATTACTTTTTCCCAAGCAGAGTCCTCATTCCCAGCAAGCAGCTGAATGCACTGTCCTTCCCACAAAGTTAGAATTATCATGATTCTCTCCCCAGATAGGTCTTGGTAGATTATTCCCCTGCCCAGTTGGAAGTTTCTCACTCCTCTGCAGTGTTGTGTGATTGGGATTCAACCCAATGATGAAATATTTCCCCAAGAGGTCGCCAAGTTATTTTTTGGTAGACATGATAAATCAAAGCAGCGCATGCCCGATTACAGTTTTGTTCTTATCTCTCCCCAGCAGATGGCTATTTCCAGCCAGGGTTCTCGAGATGGATTCAGTGTTCGCTTGTCATTCCCCAACAAGAGGTGGTTATTGACATAAATTGTGATCTCGGCACAATGTCTCCCAGGACGTTGTTATCCCCGACAGGATTCAGGAGATGGTTATCTCATTCCCTCAGCACGATGTCGCCCATGACGTTTACATCTCCAGCGGAGTCCTAGTAAGAATTCTCCCTAACAAGTGTTATCTTTATCCAGCCCAGTGGATCTTTTATTCGAAGTACATACCTCCTTGTTAGGATGGTTGTGTTGTATTCAAAATCAAGACAACATGTAGTTACACAGATTTTGAAGATCAGAGTCAAGACAGCGTGTAGTTACACGGATTCTGACAACGATCCAGTCCAGTGGATCTTTTATTGGAAGTATCTCCTTGTTAGGATGGTTATGTCGTATTCAAAATCAAGATAACATGTTGTTAGGATTTTGAAGCTTAGAGTCAAGACAGCGTGTAGTTACACATATTCTGAAAGAGGGTCAAGACAAGTGTATGCCTGGTTGCAGATCCTGACAGTGGGTTATTTTGTCAAAACAATGCAAAAAATCAAGACAGCGCGTTGTTACGTGGATTTTCGTAATTGCACAATTGTTATCGTATGCCTTTAGGTTATACGAAGAGAATCAAGACATCGTATTATTATACGGATTCTAATCAAGATCAAGACAACGTATTTGTTAATACGAATCTTGAAATCGTACATGTCTATCCCACAGACCAAAGCGTACCAATTCCATCATCGCTATGGCAGCCAGTAGTCTTCTGGTTCCACAAAAGACAGGCCAGTAGTCTCCTGGTTCCACGAAAGACACTTTCTCTTTCTCAGCGGTTACTTTGGTTACTTTCATCATCAGACAATTATTCTCCTTGATTCGATCCATTTCCCTTTTCTTCTTCAGCAGAGTGCAAATTTCAGGGTCTTTTTGGTATTCAACCACAATTCATCTCGAATGGCCGACAACCGTTGCTTTTGTCTTTTTCAGATTAACAGTTGTTTGAATAGGGGCAGCTGTAACACCCCACAATTTTCCCTCTATTTTTCATAATCACTTTGCATACCATAGGCATAACATGTAGATGGCATACTCTAGCTTTTGGCATAGAAGAATGAAGCATGACATCCATAGGGACCAATCATAGGGCATATGATCAATCATCTGGAAAATCATGATTCTACAAGTAAAGCTAAGGGCCAAGTTACCTTGCAAGGAGCTCACAAGGTCTCCTCACATCTTATAAAAGATCAAAGTTATCCTCAAAGTCTCAGAAGGATGAAATTTCACCAGGAGATCATTAGTGCAACATCTTCTTATACAAGCAAACCTTAATTAGGGTTTTGATCTAAATCAAGGAATTCTCATGGCTTTGACCAATTCTTATGGTCAAAGGTTATCGTATGACATATTAGGCCCATGGGTGAAGTTTGATGAGAAAATGTATTGAGGAAGTCAGTTATTTCTTCAGTTACTTGCAGATGAAGAAAGAGGTCAACTATGCAATTGAAAAGTCAACCAATGGACTTCAAGGCCTCCAATCATGATTTTCAAGTCAAGGAACCTTCCTAAGGTCAAAGAATGGCTTTTGTGATCTTATGAATCAAGAAATTAGGGTTTGAGAAGTTCTTGCCAAATTTAGAAAGTGGTTTGGATGGAAACTTACTATTTTTTGTAAATTTTGCCCTAATCTTCAATTGATTCTTTCATGGTCAACATGGTTCCAAATGGATTTTCTTCAAACATTGAACTTGTAGAGCATGCTCTCCCATTTCTGAAAAGTACAAGAACTTGTCCATAGCATTTGTGGTTTGAAAGATATGGCCATTTGAATTTGGCATATTTTTAGGGTTTTCCATATTTTCAAGTTTTTACCTTTTTGCAAAAAGGCTTGTAATGCATTTCCAAGGCTTCTAATGCATCAATTATGGTATTCACACTCAAAGGCAACTCATAATAAGCAAATTGGTCCAAAATTTCACAAGAATCTATGGCTTACAAGAGAGGTATTCCACCATTTTCATTTTTGCAAAATCACTCATAATTCAAAAATCAAAGCATTCCAAGCCTCAAGATTGATCCAAAGGTGCTAAGTGAATCAAAACAAATTAGTCCATGCACATGTACACAAGAGTGCACACACAATTCCTCTCATCACAACTTTCATGCAAAATTGCATTTTGCTCCCTATCACACTTCTCATGCTACCATTACTAAAAAAACCCTACACAGGTGTTCATACTCATAATATATAAGTGATTTGTGAAATTGATTCAGCCACTCTCTCTCTCTCATTCATCAGATTCACATTTTCTTGCACAAAAGCTTTTTCCTTCGAATATCTCTCTATAAGCCCTCATTCCTTCATTTCTTTACATGAGCTTCATCCTCAAGCCACAAGGAACACATCCCACTCATTGATTCAAGCCGAGAGTGTAGAATCATTAGAGTGCCATTCTAGAGCAAGAGCATTCGGATTCCAAGATTCAGCCTCTCTCAAGCTCCATCTTGCATTTATTTTGCAAGAGGAGGTCAAATACAGTGGATCTGCACCATTTGGAGGTTTTTCTTGGTGATTTTCAAGGTCTTCAACCTCAGGTATAACTCTAAATTTGTGGATCTGGATATGTGATTTTATGTGTGTTTAATGATCTATGAGTGATGCTGATGTGCTTAGATTTGGAAATGCATGCGTATTGAATGTTTAGCTTCGATCCATGCTTGTTGTTAGATATTTGTTTTTTTATGGCATATTATGATTCAGTGTGATGAACTGAGTGGATCTGGAGCTTCTTATGAATTTTTGTTGATATTTGTTCATGTGTATGAATTTTCCGGTGCCAGAGTCGCAGCTCCGGTCACAGGATTCTGGAAATTTGAATGCATGGTTGAAGGAGGAAGAAGGAATCTCAGCCTTCCAATTTTTGATCTGAAAGGATAAAAACGTGACAACATATTAAAAATCCACGCTCCTTCTCACGTGTTTTGTATTTTTATAATTAATCAGCATGCTTGTTAGTCCTTGGTAGCCATTGTGTACGCGCGTTTGTTGACGTTTGATATGTTGACCTGGCCTGATTGTTTGACTTTATCCTGAGCGTATGATTAATCCAATGCATGAGTTTGAATCCCGAGTTTCCTTGAATTCCATATTAACTGGTGTGTGATGCGTGTTATGGACTGGGTTTTTTTTGCTTTGCGCATCCCCTATTTATGAGCCCAAATCAGATTGAACTGACTAGCCTTGCTATCTGAACCCCTCTCTTGTTTTTATTTTTGTTTTTTTTTTCTATTTTTTTCTGTTTTCTTTTGAATTTTAAAAAATAGTAAATCAACATGAAAAATTCTCAAAAAAAAAATCATGAATATTTTTTTTTAATTTTCTTTAATTTTCTATAATTTTTAATTTTACTTTTCATAAATTTATGTGGCTGAATTAATTGTTGACTTTATTTCTTTTGTTTTAATTCTATCTATGCATGATCTGACTTATCCAATTTTTAATTTGAGTTTGGAAATAGATATGAACCTGATTCTTTTTTCTATAGCTTCCTAACACGTTGAAGTTCATTTGAAATTTATTTCCTGATTTTTAGGACTTATTTGATTAGTTTTTGTCATGTTGCTTTGTGGTGAAACTTATGAAACCTTAATTGATCTTTGAGCTTTTAATTGTGATAGTTTGCCTTTGATTTTTGACTTATGGTTTTGGTATGTTGTTAAAAATTGATCAAAGTGTCTTCATGCTCATTTGTGTAATTTTTAAGACTTGTTTTCATTTTATGTGAGTTTGGGGATTAACTTGACCTAGTTTTGGTGTTTTCTTGACTTATGCTTGCTTATTAGGATAGGAGGGCACTTGTGCCAACTCCTAATGTTTGTTTTAAGGTATTTTAACATGTTGACATGTCTCTGGTCCTTGGATGAAGCTTTCTTCTTGATTTTCTTTGAGATACTTGGTCATTAAGCTTCACACTTGTATGAATATCCACATCACTTCTCACTTCTACATGTTTCACTTGTTTAATCTTGTATGACATTGTATGCTCACATTGATGTTTGAATTCCTTTCTTAGGAACTCTTTACCATGATAGGATTCTGACTTTGATTTTTGTGGAAGTTGTTTAGCTTGTATGACACTTCTTATCTCTTGTTTTGCATTTGTTTCTTTTATGTTAACTTGTAATGCTTTGTTGTGACTTCTTGCTTCATTCCTTGCATGATGTTGTGTGTTTGATATTGACACTTGAATATGAAGTTTGAATTTTGTTTGTGATTTTTTGATATGATCCTTTGTTGGTTTCTACTTCACTTGATCTTATTTCTCCTCATCTCATCTTTTGTATATGTTGTTAACCCTTTGTAGGTGCAATGGTAAGTGAAGTGTGGATGCTACCCACATTTCAAACATTCTCTCCTTCTATTTTAATGCTTTCTCATTTGTCTTTGAGATGTGCCTTATGCCATCATTTGTTCAACTTCTTTCCATCCCTCTTAGAAAACAACTTAACTTCTTTAGGAGAAATAAGTTGATTTTCTACTTCTTTCTCCTTCTTCTTTCCTTCTTCTTTAGGATATACTTCAAACTCCACTAACTTAGGACTCCCATGCATGATAACATTAGGATTTGTTAGTCCCCTTAGCTTTTTTACCTTTGAGATCCTTTTGGTGCTCTCTCTTTCTCATCTTTATACAAAAACCTAAAAAATACTTTAATAAAGGTTGAAATAGTCTCTTGTGTAATGGCCTTATTCCATGGATACTCTTATTCACCCCATCTTGGTGGTGGCATAAGTTTATCTATGATGTACAAGTTCAATCATGAGACTATCTTCACAAAGAAAATCATAAAAAAACATTTCTCCACTTTAATTCACAAAACTTTTAATAATTTCAAATAAGTTAGTGAATTCATACCCTAATCTTAGGAAACAAGTTTGAGGGTCTTCTTCATTCTTGGTGGACTTGTTACTCATTTTATTTAGGGATGTGTTAATAAGAACACATTCCCTAGAAAAGGATTTGCTTTCACTCCCTTGTTCCACACTCATAAAAAACTTCTAAAAAACACAAAAAAACAATAAATGTCTCTCCTTCGGGACTTATTTTCTCATCTCACTCATTCTCATCGTGCGAACATGCTCCTACTTGTCACTTTGCAAGACGGTAACTCACTCGAGCCAGACGAGCCTCCAACACCTGAGCATTGACATAAGCAGTTCAAGCTTTTAACACACAAGCAATCTTTCCACCATTTGTTAGGGGAACTACGGCGTCTCTGATCCTCATGTCCAGATGAGGTACGTAGGCAGTGGGGTAGGGCCCGTTCGAGCACTCTTTTATTTTCCCCTTTCTTTTCCTTTTATCCAGTTTTAGTCTTTCTTTTGCAGCAACTTTCTTTTCTTCACCCTTTGAAACTATTTCTTTGCAAGTGTGGATCCCGTCGGGTATGGCAGACGATCTGGGATGCTAATACCTTCCTAGGTCGTAACCGACTCCTGAACCCAATTTTCTTTGATTCGCAGGACCTATGTCCTTCCTTTTCTTTTCTTCGGTTTATGAAACATTAACATTCCCCTTCTTTAGGGATAAAAATGGCTGGCTGGCGACTCTACCTTTTCCGCGCCACTTTCACGTTTGTACCAGGATGGAAATCCAGGGAGCGACACCGACATCCGATGCTTTCGTCCTTTTCAGATTAACAGATGTTTGAATATGGGAAGATGTAACACCCAAAATTTGCCCTCTCTTTTTTCATATAATTTATCATATCATAGGCATGACATGTAGTTAGCATATTTTAGCATTTTGGCATAGAAAAAGGAAGCATAAGCATCCATGATAAGAAACATAAGGCATATGATCAATCCGCTGGAAATTCATGATCTCCAAGTCAAGCTAAGAGCCAAGTGACCTTATAGGAAGCTCACCATGTCTACTCATATCTTATATAAGCTCAAGGTCATCCCCAAAGTGCTAGAAGGGTGAAGCATCATCAAAAGCTCAGCAGTGCAATGTGCTCCTACACACATAAACCCTAATTAGGGGTTTTCCTCAGATCAATGATTTATCATAGCTTTGACTAATTCTTGTGGTAAAATGCTCTCATATGATATACAAGGCCTATGTATGAGGTTTGATTAAAAAAACTCATTGAGGAAGTCAACTAATTAATTAGTTACTTGCAGATGAAGAAAGAGGTCAAATGTGCAATTGAAAAGTCACCCAATGGATTTCAAGGCCTTCAATCATGATTTTTAAGTCAAGGTACCTTCCTAAGGTCAAATAAGGTCTTTGGTGATCTCAATAATCAAGAATCAAGAGGATATGAAGAATTTTCCAAATTTAGAAAGTGACTTGTTTGAGAACTTTCTATTTTTGGTAAAATTTGCCCTAATCTTCAAGTGATTCTTATATGGCCAAGATAACTTCAAATGGAATTTCTTTGAACATGAAACTTGTAGGGAATTCTCTCACCTTTCCAAAAAGTCCGAGAACATGATCATAGCACTTATGGTTTGAAAGTTATGGCCAAAGGAAGTTGGTGTGATTTTAGGGTCTTACCATATTTTCCAAATTTCCACCAAATGCAAAAACTCTCATGCTTCATTTTCAAGGCATTTTATGGATCAAATATGACTACTATACTCCAATGCATTGCATAATAGGTCATTTTTCTCAAGGAAAGTGATAAACCTGTGGGTTGTATGTGAGATATTTCTTAAATTGCAAATTTGCAAATGCATTCATAAAGCACGATACACTTGATTCTGAGCCAAGGGATTGATCTAAGGGTGATAAGGGATTGAAAATGATTCAGAATATGCACATGAGAGAGGCTTTTCACGCATGGTTTGCACACTCCCAACTTTCATGCAATTTGGTAAAATATCCTCATCACACTCTCCATGCCACTCTTGCTCATAAAACCCTAATCAGGTGTATGCAATAATGATACATAAATTATTTGTGCACTAAAATCACTGACACTCTCTCATTCATCAGATTCAAACTTTCTTGCCCAAAAATAATTTCTCTTCGAATCTCTCTATAAGCATCCATTTCTTCATTTCTTCACATAATCTTCATCCTCAAGCTCCAAGGATCAGATTTCACTCATTGATTCAAGCTGAAAGTGAAGAATCCTTGAGGTGCCATTCAAGAGAAATATTCTCCGAATCTCCAAATTCAGCTTCTCTCAAGCTCCATCTTGCATTTATTTTGCAAGAGGAGGTCAAAACACGTGGATCTACATCATCTGGAGGATTTTCTTGGTGATTTTCAAGATCTTCAATCTCAGGTATGGCTATGAATTCATGGATCTGGAATTGAATTTTAAGTGTGTTTAATGATCTATGTGTTGTGCTGATGATGCTGGTGTTATTATATTTGAAAATGCTTGCATATTTAGTTTTTTTATGGTGATTTAAAGTTTTGAGGTGGAAACTTGTTTGCTTCGATCCATTTCATATATTGTTTGTTTTTTAATTTTGAGGTTGGATTCATGATTACCATGTCAAATTGATCTGATCTGGAGCTTTTCTTGCATTGTTATGGTGTGTTGTTCATGGCGTGAGTTTTCCGATGACGGAGCTAGGGTTCCGGTCACCGGATTCTGCATTTTGGTATGAAGGTTTGAACGCAAGTGTGTGAGGAAGAAGAAGCAATCATGGCCGTATGTTTTGTTGATCTAATGCATGAGAAGGTGACAATGCATTAAAGAAGGAGCGTGCAGGTCACATGACTGGGAGACTCAATTCAAACATAACACATCCGTTGGATCTTCCCTCCCCTTCCAGTTTGAATTTTGGCCAATGGATCTGATATTTTTGTGCATTTTTGGTTGACTGGGTCAATAAGGATGCGTGGGCCTGTTTTGCTATGCGCGCCGCCTGATTATGAGTCCAAACACATTTGAACTGATTACTTTGCTATTTACACCTTTTCCATGTTATTTTGTTATTTTAGTTACCATTTTATTTTCTGTTTGCTTTTTAATTTTTAAAATGAGTAAATCATTACCAAAAATCCTGAAAAAAATCATGTGTGTTTCTTTAATTGTCCATAATTTTACTTTTCATTTTTTATTAATTTTCATGGATGAATTAATTGTTGATTTTATTTCTTTTGTATTATTCCCTTTTGTGCACAATCTGCCTTGCCCAATTTTTAGTTTGAGTTTGAAAAGAGTTGTGAACTTTATTCTTTTTAGTATGGATTCCTAACATGTTGAGGTTTATTTGAGAATTTTGTCATGATTTTTAGGGCTTATTTGCTTAGGTTTTGACATGTTGCTTTGTGATGAAGTTTGTGAAATCCAAATTGTTCTTTGAGCATTTAATTGAGATAGTTTGCCTCTGATTTTTGACTTATAGTTTTGGTATGTTGCTTTTACTTAATTAAGGTGTCTTTATGCTTATTTGTGGAATTTTAAGGACATGTTTCCATTTTATGTGAATTTAGTAATTTACTTGACCTAATTTTGATGTTTTCAAGATCTATGCTTGCTTGTTGGGGTAGGGGGCATGATGTGTGTTTTTCGCAAGTGTACGAACACGTCAGAGTAATATAAAAGATTGTCGAATCCACAAAGACCAAGTATCAATCTATCGTACCTGTTGTTATGGTGTGTATCTAAGGCAATTGAAAATAATGGTTTTAAAGAGTGCGCAATGATAAATAAAATAGTAAATTTAATTAATTGATAAAGACAAGTTCGAATGCAATTCACATAATCAATTGATAATCAAGTACTTGTTAATAGAACTACTTATGGGCAATGTTTTCTACTTTGAAAAGAACTAATTTAACAGGAATTGTTGCTTTCGCGTATTCAGAACCGAGTTGTACTCCCTAATCAAACCCTCCTATTGTCACGAATAAAAAGGTGCGTACTGCGTTAGAGTAGTAAACCTATTTTTAAGAAATATAGTATCTTAACTAAGTTGAAAAGTATTTTGACTTGGATTTCTTAGCAGAAAGAGGTTCTCACGAACCAGACTCTAAACTTCTTAACGCGTCCGAAAATAGTTTTAAAATCTCTTTTCTTTTTAATCTAAAAACTCCTAATGAACTAGATAAAGCGCTTTTGGCTATTTTTGAAATAGTAAAAAACAATAAGTTAAATAGGCGTTGGACGACTTTCGATCTTACCCAATGGGACTTTAAAGAACATGAAACTTATATTGAAAGTTAAAATAGCCCTTAAGCGTTTCTACGAATAGTCGTACGGATTACCGGTTCAATTATGATCCTTACATTCTAACCTTTGTAAAATTAGTTAGACATGGTAAAGTAAAAGTTCATTTTATTATTTTTCATAAACATATTTAGTGTGAGTGCGGGAAAATAAATTAAAGTAGTGCGAGTGCGGGAAAGTAAACGAAAGTAGTGCGAGTGCAGGAAAGTAAATAAAAGTAGTGCGAGTGCGAGAAATAAACTAAAGTAGTGCGAGTGTGAGAAATAAATAAAGTAGTGCGAGTGTGAGAAATAAATAAAGTAAAGCAATGCGGAAAGTAAATAAAATAAAGCGAGTGCGGAAAAATAAAATACGAACTGGAATTAAAATGGCGGCAGGATTAACTTCATCCCAGAGTGCTCCAAGACTCGATCACATAGACGTATACAGACTCAATCACTCGATTGTAGTAACACCCCGATGTGAAGTGATTACTACTTTAAATCTGATATATGTCTAAGAGATTCTAAGTTTGGATGATAAAAACGAAATTCTAAAGTCCTATTTATAGGCAAACATTAAATGGGAAAAGACTAGGATGTCCCATCCACTAAAAAGTGGAGGGAAAAGATTTGGCCTTGTGGCGCCCGCCACAGGCTTATGGCGCCCGCCATGGGTGCATTATGGTGGAGAAAGTGGTGATTGTGGGCATAAGGCAGTTGTGGAGGGTCTTGAGACGTGGCCACGTCATGGCTGACCCCATGGCGCCAGCCACAGTGGGTGTCGTAAGTGCAAAATACTGAATTTCTTGATTATTATTCTTTTCAGCTCCTTTTTCGCTCCTTTCCTCCCACACTTAGACCTTTGCTTGTCCTCAAGCAAACATTTAAAGCTCAACGAAGAAAACTGGTGTCAACACATGATTTGGGCTAAAAGGGCTTCTAAGTTCAAGCCAGGATGCAGTGACAGGTACTAACTAAGTGAACCAAGGGTATTATAATGACACAGACATAAACTTCAATCCTATATTAACCAACCCATATCATCCCACAATACCTGGGCCTATCTTTTCATCTCTTTTTGGGTCCCTTTCATTCATGCGCAATCACATTAAGCCCGTTATCCGTACATGCATCATAGTAGAGTGACCGGTTAGTGATTCTGATCCAAAACATAGGGTTTCTGGCACATAAGCATGTGTAAACCCTTTTTATTTGACCTAAATGTAGTTGTGGGGGATCGGATCGTAATCCGCCCTACCGAGTTCAGTGCCAGATACCTCTGAACCAACTAACAATAGGTGACTGCAATTTTTTTTTCTTTTTGTGGCAATAATTTTTTTCTCTTTTTGGTTTAAATGACTTTGTGAGGGTCACCTATCCCAGAGTTTTCCTTTTTCTTTTATTTTAGCACATGACCATTCACTTATGTTCATCGGTCCTCTACGTAGAGCATGCTTAGGCCGGAGCGGACTGCTAGAATAAACTACTTAGGACAATTTTTGAATGATAATAAAGGCCATGGTATGCGTGGTTTAGGAGTGATTCCTATATTCATGAAGTCTATGGTGCTAAAACGATACTGATGTTTCAAAAAGTTCACCTAAGTCACCACATCCTAATCCAAACATGTCTTAAAGCCCAAAAAACATGTGAAACAACATTGTTTTCTTTTGAAATTTTTTTGGTAAGGCTAAGGAAATGGGGAAAATGAGGGTGTACTAAAGATACATTATACTGGTGACTCGTCAGACTCATGCATTATCTAAAAAAAACTTAAACTAAATAACTATCTGAAAAGGAAAATAACAGAAAGCAAATAAATAACTAAGAAAAGGGAAATAACATAAAGTAATAAAATCCCCTCCCACACTTAAATCGAACATTGTCCCCAATGTTTTGAAATAAGATAAGGAGAGTAACCTGGAAAACTACTGCGCTGCTGGTCCCTCCGGTCTAGTCCTGCCGATAAGGCAGCCTGGGCACTCCGGACCTCTTGAAGGTTACCTAGGATGGAACCCTGAGTGGCCTCCATAAGATGGTGGTGTCGTAGGTTGACTTCTCTCTGGCAGGCCTACTCTACTATGATATCGGTCAAGGTGCAACAAACGTTCCCGTAGGCACGATCCGAAGCCAATCACGATTGTTCCATATAGCTCATGTTGTCCACCAATTGTTGTGAAATGGTAGATAGTAGGCCGTCTCGCCTTTCCTCTTTAGCCATCATATCACGCTACATCTCCTTAGTGATATAGAATCCAGGAGTAGCACCTGCAACAGGGTTAGAGGAAGATGGTGCGGTGTGTGACTGTGAAGGATGATGGGGGGACACGTTAGGTACGGGAGAATAATCTCTCCGATCATATTATTAATCAGTGTCATGTCTCTCCCTATCAGGAATATTAGGAGGAAGTGGACCCAAAATAGGTGGAGCATTCAAATCATAGGTCCAGTTCCTTTCATGACGTACATCAGTACGTCTACTGCAAGGTAAAGCAACATATATGATATCTACACCATGAACCATCAACTCATAACCACATGCTCTCCTTGTTCGGCACAATTTCATGTCTTTTAGAAATTTTAAGTTAATTGTGCGAGGAGGTAGGGGTTCAAGTGTAGCTATCTCATTGTTCAGGTTAAGGGCCCGAGCAATAGACGTAACAAGTCCTCCAATAACAATCGGTCCTGTTTTATTAACAGTTAAAGCCATGTGTGCAAGCATAAACAGGACCGGATTGATATGACTATTTGTGAGGCTTCCTTGTAAAAATAGAAGCTCTTTAGTGTTTACCTTATTTGGACTCTCCCGGCCAAAAATAGTACATGCCAAAAGATATCTGAAAACTCTTATGGTCGGGTTATGGATGGTCGACGCGAGTATTCCTTCAAAAGAATTTATTGAAGTACTTGACAGCCTCTGCCAGAAGGAAAATACTTCGGCCGACCATTCCGAATCCAAAGGGGCCTCACATATAGCACCCTCCCAATGAGGGATTCCTAACAAGCCTGCTAATTCGCCGGTACTGTATTCATATTCAATTCCAAACAGTCTAAAATTAATAGTACCGACTGTGCTAGCAGTCTTAGGACTGACATTATATATTAACAAACTCAAAAATTTAATTGTCAGCCACTCAAAGGTGGGTTCTTGATTCACAAAAATATTATGCAAGCCTAGAAAATCTAATAAATGAAAAACACTATGATACAGACCCAAAGAGTACAGACAATTATCATCTACGTACCTAGTCGAGAGAATTTCTCGACTCTGAAGCCTTTGAATGATCTTTCTCTTCCTATCTCCCGGTTTTCCATCGCGAAGAATATATCCGTTGAACTCCATTGTTGTTGCTCCTTGAGAAGTCTAATGTGGTAAAGAGTGGTTTACGTAGGAAATGGTAAAGATTGGTTTTTTTATGGTTTGTAGTGAATGGAAATAAAAATGGATTTTGGACGGGTTTTATAGATGGTGAATGTATGAGAATGGTAGGAGCTTTAACGGGGTTCAATGGGGTTTTTGGAAGATGGAAAATGGGTTTTGGAAGTTTGAAAGTGTGAAAATGGTGGGGGAGATGAATCTGCCCCGAAATAAGGTGGAACGGCGTGGCGGACACCATAGGCCTATGGCGGGCGCCATAAGGCCATTTTCCTTATGGGCCAAAAAAAGTTTTAATCAACCCAAGTGGGCTTCGCGTACCTTTTGTCTTCGGGGGGTCCGGATAGCGTTTTCTTTTTTCTTCTAAGGCACAAAGCTTGCATACCTTGAATAAATATTAAACATAGAGAAAAATATATATATTTTTGGACTATTATTTTTTTGTTTATTAGACACACATACATATAAAATAAATACTCATGCATATAATAAGGCATATATATATAAATGATTTGTCAACAAAAATACATGGAAAATGTAGCATATGCGATAAAATAAAATATGTCTGGAGATGCGAGAAATAAAATAAGGCATGAAATATTAAATACTAGAGCAATAGTGTCAGTGTAAAATGATCATGTAGTAGGCTTCTCTGCCTGGTCCGATCCACGAATCTCAGCAATCTCCCTACGAAGCTCTCTAATCTCCTGATATAGAGCGTCTGCCTCTGTGGCGTGGGTGAGGTCAAATATCTCAATCTGTAATGCTAAGTCCGCTACTTCCTGTTTGAGCTGGGCAGTTTCCCTGCGGAGCTCATAAATATGGGTTTGTAGATCAGGCGACTGCAAAGACATATTGTTAGACATAACAGTGATTCAGAGAGAAGGAGGTGTAGGAGTGTACTCAGCGATGGGAGGTGATTTTGGCTCTTCGACAGTCTCTCCATAACCCTCTAAAGCATAACTCCAATTAGCAGGGTCGTGGACACTGGTCATCAGTGGATCAGGTAATCTGAAGTAGTGTATCACTTTGCCGTCAATCAGTAATCTAAACAAGTTGGGCTCAAAAGAGGCCCTCCTCATCAATCCTCTGTCAAGACAAAAGTCGACATCCATAGTGGTGTAGTTGCAGAAGGTCTTGAGATGCAATAATCTGTGAGACAAACCCAATGCAGTAGCAATATGTGTAACAATCCCACCGACATGTATAATGCCTACAGATGACCTGGAGACACTGGCAAAGCCCTTCAGTAGAAAGTTGCCGCAAGCAACTGGGCATGACTGAGTCGCACAAAACAGCAAGAAAATCTCCTCCTCACTTAGCAAAGTCTCTGTATCTGGCAAACCGAGGAAAGAGTGCGCTAGAATCATCTGGAAGTACCTTAACGCAGGGTTGTGGATGACCTGAGAAACCTGAGTGGAAGGATCTTGGCTCCCTCCACCTGAGATGTTACTCCAAAACTTCTCCACTTCTCTGCTCATAAAGTACCCCATCGGTGTCTCTGGAATAGCATCAGGAGTAGTCTGAAAACCTAGTAAATCACCAAACTCTTTGTGAGAGAAAGAGTACTCAGTCCCTAACAACCTGAAAATAGCATGTCCATCGGGTCCAACCCAGGGGTCATGATTAAACAAGCTGAGGAACTCTAGAGTCAACTTCCTGTAAGTGTTGTTCATGTCTTCGAACTGGTCCCACTGGAGTTGGTGGAATAAGAATCTGACACTTGGCTCTATCCCCAAGGCATCCATGCAATCTTGGTCTGGGTACTATGTAGGTTCCATATGTCGTCTCATGTGGACATAGTAACGCTCTCTTTGTGCGTCGTATCTAAAGGCCACGTGCATGTCGTCGGGATTCTGCATTCTGCACAAGGTTAGCAAAAACGGTCCTGAAATCACATAAAACATTCAATCGTTAGTCCTGACAGAATAATAAAGGAAAAAATTAAAATAAAGTAAAAATAAATAAAAGTAAGATAAGAAAACCATGGGTTGCCTCCCATGCAGCGCTTGTTTAACGTCGTTAGCTCGACGAACAGATTTTACACATCATTTGAAGGATTTGATAGATCACTTAGAGTATGGCTGGAGTATGTTGTTGGAATGTCACCTCCTTCGTAGGGCTTCAGTCTATGGCCATTGTCAATGAACGGTTTACATGTTTGGTTTTTGATTTCAATAGCTCCAGATCTTTGAATCTTAGATACTTCGAAAGGGTCAATCCATCTTGAGCGAAGTTTCCCTGGAAAAAGTCGTAACCTAGAATTGAACAGAAGAACAGGATCGCCTATTTTGAAGTCTTTTCTTATAATTCTTTTGTCATGCTTTGCTTTTGTTCTTTCTTTGTATATAATGGCATTTTCGTAGGCTGATTGTCTGAGCTCCTCTAATTTGTGGTTATTAAGGATACGTTTCTCACCAGCAGTTTGGTAATCCAAATTCAATGTTTTAATGGCCCAATATGCTTAATGCTCTAACTCAAAAGGTAAGTGACATGATTTTCCATAGACTAGTTGATAAGGGGTTGTTCCTATAGGGGTTTTGAAAGCGGTTATGTAAGTGTAAACACCCCAAATTTGCCCTCACTAATTTCACCATGGCTTGTGATCTTTTCATATGCATAAATTCAATCATATCATCTCCTATTGCATTTTTTGCTTCACTGCATTGATTCAAAGTCATCTGCATCTAGGGTTTGTGATCTGAGCCATCCCTGAGCCATTTGAGCCACTCCAAAGGTCTTCAATCATCCCAAAAGGGTCCATGTATGTTCAAGCATCATATTATATCCCTAGTGAAGTCGCCAAGGAAGTCAAAAAATCACAAGAACTGAGAAAGGCATGGAAGTAGAGCCAGGCTTAACTACACAGATGACCTAGAATTAGGGTTTTGGTTTCAGAGGCCATAACTCCAAATTTTTTGGTCATTCTTGTTTCTATTGGTCTCTATATGTTATGAGGATCATGCATACCAATTTTCATGAAGAAATTCCATGGGGAAGGCATCTGATCACAAGTTGACTTCTTGGGCAAGTCAGTGCAAAATCAGGGCATCTGAGGCCCCCAATGACCCAACCAAAGGGTGTTCTCCATCATTTTGAATGTGTATGACCTTTATTTGATCATAGAAGGTGTTAGAAGTTCATAAAATTGGAAAATTTCAAGTCATTTGCAAAGTTGCCTTTTTGGGAAAGTGACTTATAATGAAAACTTGCCATTTTGGGAAAGTTTTTCAACCTCCTCTTTTTGATTCAAAAATGCTTCAAATGAGAAAACTTTGGTCATGAAAGTTGTAGAATGGATCCTCCCATTTTCAAAAAGTACAAGAACTCATTCTAATTCATTTTGGATCAAAAGTTATGGCTTGTCAAAGTTGGACAAAATCACTTAATTTTCACTTTTGTGCCAAAGGGGGAAAGTTGCAAAACCTTATGCCAAGCATTCTCATGACTTCAAATCAACTTCTAAACATCACATAAGCATAACACATGACCTAAAATTCAGAATGTACCAAAGAATCTCCAAGTTTCATGACTTATGCTTCAAGAAATCACAAAGGGGCCAAAGTTGTACCAATTTGCAAAATGACCCAAAGCTTCTCATCCACTTGCCTCAGTTCACAAAATCTGATCCATAAGCATTCCTTGATCTCAGCTGAACCAAGCCATGCCCCTAAACCAGCCTGCCATGACCCATACCTCAAAGGACACCTAACATTGACTTTTGGCAAAATGGACCATACCAATCAAGCTAGGCCAGCAACAACTCTCGGGCCTATCCCAACTTAATACATGGACCAAAAGGAACTCAACACAACACACAACACAGCCTGAAACTCCAAGAACACAGCACACTCAAAAATCTCCATTTTTGCAAAAGCTTTCGAATCTCTTGATTCAGCCATCAAACCTTCAAACTTTTTCCATCATTCAACTCCATAAACCTCACTGATCATTTCCCACCTTCCATTTTGCCCTAAAACCTTCATAATCAAAAACACTGTAGATGTTTAGAATTGGCAGAATTTTTGACCAATAAGAAATGTTGAATTCAGTTCAGGATGTCCTATTAGATGTTGGGACATTATCAAACAGAGTATAAGTAAATGAACTTAATTCAGGATGTCACACCAGATGTTGGGACATTGTATCAGTTAATGAAATAAGTTCAGTTTACAGGATGTCACATCAGATGTTGTGACATTTTATCAGTAAATGAAGTAAGTTCAGTTTTTCAGGATGTCCCAACAGATGTTGTGACATCTCAAACCTGCTACCAGAATTAATTAATTAATGACTAACAGAACTGAGTAAATTAAGGAAAGTTATCTGGAATTAATTATGGATGGATAAAATAGAATAAGGCGCATCTGTAGGGAGTGTTGTTATATGTCTTCAGCATAATCAGAAGAACTGAATCACCTAGAATCTAGGAAGTAACAAACCCTAATTCAAGGTGGAAGCAGCATGCGTTGCAGGATTGGATAAACCTACAGAAAGCCCAAAATCCAAACACCTATTTAAGCAACAGAAACTCTCAGAATAGGGTACGAATTTCAGAAGACAATATAGGGTGTTTTGTGTTTTAATAGCAGGTTGTTTTTATTGTACCACTTTATGTGCTTTTAAGCAAAAGTGTATTTGTGTCTTGATTGAAACTGTGAAGTAAGATCAAGCTGTTTTTGTTTGAAGTATGACTTCAATTTTATTAAACTTGTAAACAAGATCACTGTGTGATTAAGGGGGAGTGAGTTGGTACTCATATCTAAGTTGTGTCTTAGGTAGAAATTGCATTGGGTAGATATTAAGTGAAAGATTAAACTGGGTGGTTTAAGTCTAGAATTAATATTACTTATAGTGGATTTCCTCCTGGCTTGGTAGCCTCCAGATGTAAGTGTGGTTATACACTGAACTGGGTTAACAAATTCCTGTGTTGTTTAATTTTCTTGCACTTTAAGCTTTAGTTAAGTCTTCATGTGTTTAAACATCTCATTCGACATCTCATACCTGATCACAGAATTTCAATTGGCATCAGAGCAGGCACCCTGCCTATTTATACTAGGTGAGATCTAGGGACTGCAAATTCTGGAAATATGGACAGAGATGTAGGATCAGTAAATAGACCACCTATATTGGATGGATCTAATTATGACTACTGGAAGCCAAGAATGATTGGATTCTTAAGGTCACTTGACAATAGGGCCTGGAAGGCAGTCAACAATGGATGGGAGCACCCTGTCCAAGACACCAAAGATGGAGCAAAAGTGTTGAAACCTGAAGAAGAATGGAGTAAGGAGGAAGAAGATTCAGCACTTGGCAACTCCAAGGCCTTAAATGCCTTATTCAATGGCATTGATAGGAACATCTTTAGACTTGTGCATCATTGTGAGCTGGCCAAAGATGTTTGGGACACTCTTAAAATAACTCATGAAGGAACATCAAAGGTAAAGATGTCAAGACTTCAACTTCTCACCACCAAGTTTGAAAACTTGAGAATGAAGGAAGATGATACAATTCATGAATTCTACATGAACATCTTAGAAATAGCCAATACTTCTGGAGCTTTGGGAGAAAATATGACTGATGAAAAGCTTGTAAGAAAGATTCTCAGATCTTTGCCAAAAAGATTTGACATGAAGGTCACAGCAATAGAAGAAGCTCAAAACATATGCACAATGAAAGTTGAAGAGCTCATTGGTTCCCTTCAAACATTTGAGATGGGAATGAATGACACAATTGTAAAGAAGAACAAAAGCATAGCCTTGGTGTCAAATACTGATAAAGAAGAAGAAAATGATGAATCAGAAACTGAAGATAATTTATCAGAAAACATTGCTATGCTTGGAAGACAATTCAAAAAGATTCTCAGAAAGATGGAAGACAAGTCCAGACCAAGTGGAAGATACACAAACTCTTCTGAGAACAAAAGACCTTATGATGCTAATAGAAGGTCAAATTATGATGAAAAAACCAGTCAAGAAAAAGGGATTAAATGCCATGGATGTGAAGGATATGGACACATCATAAATGAATGCCCTACCTATTTAAAAAGGAAAAAGAAAGGTCTCTCTGTAACCTGGTCTGATGAAGACTCAGGATGTGATTCAGAAGAAGAATCAGCTAAACATATCACTGCTCTAGCTGGATTATGTGAATCTGAAAGTGAATCCAGTGATGGGGAGCTTACTTTTGAAGAGCTTGAGCAATCATACAGAGAACTGGTTAAAAGGAGCACTGAAGTATGCATGGAGAATATAAAGCAGAAGAAGCAGATTAAGGAACTAAAGGATGAAAAAACAAGTGATCTAGAGATCATTGACACCTTGAAAAGTGAAGTAAGCCTTCTCAATTCTAAGTTGGAGCATATGTCTAAATCTGTTAGAATGCTGAACAGTAGCTCAAACACACTGGATGTTATTCTCAACAACAATAAACATTCAGGGGATAGAAGTGGACTGGGATTTAACAAAGCTTATAAGGCTGAAGCTAGCACCAACAAACCTACTTCAAATTCCATACAGTCAAACAAGATGTCCCAACAGATGCTTCAACATCATGAAAAGAACACAAAGTCAAACATAATGTTCCAACAGATGTCTCAACATCATGAAAAGAACATAATGAAGAAGAAGTATCAAAGATGGAGATGTCATCATTGTGGAAGGTTTGGACACATCAAACCTCATTGTTACAAATTGCATGGATATCCAAATCAGATGTATCAGCAACCCCCTAAGCAGAAGATAGAGGACATCAAGAAAGTATGGGTTCCTAAAGCTAGTCTTCATGTTGATCAAAGCTACATGTCCAAGAACAAGTTCAACAAACAACCTGGGAGCTCTTCTAATGGACACTACACAGGGCAGAGGCATCAAAAGAAACCTCAATACAAATGGTCAAAGAAGAATGTTGCATATATAGCTCATACATCTCTAAGAGTATCAGCTAAAGAAGACTGGTACTTTGACAGTGGATGTTCAAGACACATGACTGGATTGAAAAATCTGCTAGTAGACTTAAAGTCATATTCATCCAGATATGTAACATTTGGAGATGGAGCTAAAGGAGAAATCAAGGGTGTTGGGACCTTGGACTGTCCAGATGTACCAAGACTGGATGATGTGCTGCTAGTAAAAGGATTGACTGCTAACTTGATCAGCATAAGTCAATTATGTGATCAAGGTTACAGTGTAAACTTTACCAAAACTGAATGCATAGTGTCAAATAAAGAACAGGAGGTTATCATGAGAGGAGCCAGATCTAAAGACAATTGTTATATGTGGGAACCTCAAAATTTCAGTCCCACTTCAACTTGCTCCTTAGCCAAAGAAGAAGAAATGAAACTATGGCACCAAAGACTGGGTCACCTTCACTTCAGAGGCATAAAGAAAATCATATCTATGGAAGCTGTGAGAGGTATTCCTAAACTGAAAATTGATGATGGCAAAATATGTGGTGAATGTCAAATAGGCAAACAAACCAAGATGTCCCATCCAAAGCTTCAACATCTGACAACTTCCAAAGTCTTGGAATTATTGCATATGGATCTTATGGGACCTATGCAGGTTGAGAGCCTTGGTGGTAAGAGGTATGCCTATGTGGTGGTTGATGACTTTTCAAGGTATACATGGATAAATTTTATCAAAGAGAAGTCTGATGTATTTGATGTATTCAAAGATTTATGCCAAAGAATACAAAGAGAAAAAGCCAGCTGTGTGGTCAGAATAAGAAGTGACCATGGAAAGGAGTTTGAGAATAAAAAATTCTTAGATTTCTGTTCTTCAGAAGGAATAAATCATGAATACTCTTCACCAATCACTCCTCAACAGAATGGTATTGTTGAAAGAAAGAATAGAACTATTCAAGAATCAGCAAGAGCTATGATCCATGCTAAAAAGTTACCTTTGTACTTCTGGGCTGAAGCTATGAACACAGCTTGTTACATCCATAATAGAGTCACTCTAAGGAAAGGAACTTTGACCACAATCTATGAAGTCTGGAAGGGCAGAAAACCCACAGTTAAGTATTTCCATGTGTTTGGAAGTAATTGCTATATTCTGGCTGATAGGGAACAAAGAAGAAAAATGGATCCTAAAAGTGATGAAGGGATTTTTCTTGGATACTCCATAAACAGCAGAGCCTATAGAGTATTTAACTCTAGAACCAAAGTTATCATGGAATCCATAAATGTGATAATTGATGATGCCCCTGCAGATGTTACAGAAGATGTTGGAACATCTGTTGACAGTCAAACTGAAGCTGAAGAAAAGAATGATCATTCTGATTTCACTCAAACTAATGCAAGGACAGAACCATCCAGCAAACCTCCCTCCATAAGAATCCAGAAGGATCATCCCAAAGATTTGATAATTGGGGATCCCAACAGAGGTGTAAGCACTAGATCAAGAGAGGTGATTTCAGGTTCCTGTTTTGTCTCAAAAATAGAACCTAAAAACATCAAGGAAGCTCTTACTGATGAGTACTGGATTTGTGCAATGCAAGAAGAATTAGGTCAATTTACAAGGAATGAAGTGTGGGATCTTGTTCCTAGACCTGATGACATAAATGTGATTGGCACTAAATGGGTGTATAAGAACAAGTCAAATGAGCAGGGAGTTGTTACAAAGAACAAAGCTAGACTTGTAGCTCAAGGATACACACAAATTGAGGGAGTAGACTTTGATGAAACTTTTGCACCAGTAGCAAGGCTTGAATCAATCAGACTACTGTTAGGAATTGCTTGTATCTTGAAGTTCAAGCTATTTCAAATGGATGTGAAAAGTGCCTTTCTAAATGGATATCTTAATGAAGAAGTATATGTAGAACAGCCTAAAGGATTTGTTGATCCAAGCTGTCCAAATTATGTGTACAAACTAAGGAAAGCTCTTTATGGACTGAAGCAAGCCCCAAGAGCATGGTATGAAAGGCTGACTACTTTTCTTATCAAGCAAGGGTACAGGAAAGGTGGAATAGACAAAACCTTGTTTGTGAAGGATGATGAAGGTAATGTCATGATTGCTCAAATATATGTAGATGACATTGTCTTTGGTGGGATGTCAGACAGGATGGTTAAACATTTTGTCACTCAAATGGAATCTGAATTTGAGATGAGCCTAGTAGGAGAACTAACCTACTTCCTTGGATTGCAAATAAAGCAAATGGAGGATTCCATGTTCATTTCCCAAAGCAAGTATGCTAAGAACATTTTCAAGAAATTTGGGATGGACAATGCTACTCATAAAAGAACTCCTGCCCCCACACATTTAAAGCTGACTAAAGATGACAAGGGTGAGAATGTAGATCAAAGTCTATACAGAAGTATGATTGGAAGCTTATTATATCTGACTGCTAGCAGACCAGACATATCCTTTGCAGTAGGTGTTTGTGCAAGATATCAAGCTGATCCAAAAGTCAGTCATCTAAACCAAGTCAAGAGAATTCTGAAATATGTCAATGGTACTTGTGACTATGGCATAATGTACTTTCATGGATGCAAACCAATTCTCACTGGCTTCTGTGATGCTGATTGGGCTGGAAGTGCTGATGACAGAAAAAGCACTTCAGGAGGATGCTTCTTTTTAGGAAACAATTTGATTTCTTGGTTCAGTAAGAAACAAAATTGTGTATCCTTATCTACTGCTGAAGCTGAATATATTGCAGCTGGAAGCAGTTGCTCACAATTGGTTTGGATGAAGCAAATGCTCACTGAGTACAATGTCCCACAAGATGTCATGACATTGTACTGTGACAACTTAAGTGCTATTAAAATATCAAAGAACCCTATCCAACATAGCAGGACCAAGCATATTGATATCAGACATCACTTCATCAGAGATCTTGTGGAAGAGAAAGTGATTTCATTGGAACATGTAGCTACAAATCTGCAGTTGGCTGATATATTTACTAAAGCCTTGGATGCTACCCAATTTGAAAACCTAAGGGGTAAATTGGGAATCTGCTTATGTGAAATTTAGCAGTTATGGAGATGTGCCAACATGTCATATGACATCGTGTGGCATGATCACCAGATGGCAACACCAGTCTGGTCAAGCACCTTGTGTATTCCACTCCTAGAAATTCTCCAAGTAACGACTCTTATAAGAATATCAGCTCACTTTCAGCTATTCATCTTCTTATCATTCTCTCACAACAACTTGCTTGCTATAGCTAACTTTCAGAGATCATCAAACTCAACCAATCTCAATCTCTTTCTTCACCACATTCGAAAATGGCTCATCACCAAAACCCTAACATATCTGAAGAAATCCTCAACAAGGAAGATGTGGTGCATGCAACCCCCATCTCTGTGGTACCCATGGATTCAACTCCAATGGACGAAATCAGAGGAAGTGTTCCTCTTGCTCAAAAGCCAAGAACCCCTACTGTGAAAAGGGCAAAGGATCTTGTATTCAGCAAGGCCAAAGGCATGCCTTCATCATCAAACACCACTCCAAAAGCTTCTGTATATGTGGATGATTCCATAAAGGAGATGGTAAATAGGATCTTATCTGAGAAAAGAGTGGTAAGTGGCATATCTATCCCTCTGAACACCTTGCCAGCTCCACAAGAAGATCAACAAACTCAGGCTGAAAAGGACACTCCTGCTCAACAGGATGTCCCAATAGATGTTGAAACATCTGAAGACCAGCAAAAGGTCTCATCTGATACTGCTGATGATACATCTGAGGACCAGAAAAAGGCCTCCACTGATAGTGATGAAGAAACATCTGAGGACCAGCACAAGGCCTCCACTGAAGATCAAACCTCTGTTGATCCACCAGCTGAAGAGGAGACTTCTCAACCTCCTCCTGTTGTGAACATAGAGCATGATTCTGATACAGAAATCATTGCTTCTGTCAACCCCAGCATAGCCAAAAGGCTTAGAACTAGGAAGGAAAAGAAGAATGCAGGACATGCAACTCCTGAGAAGAAGCAAGCTACACCAAAGAAGGACAAAGCTAAAGTTGTCTTTGGTCCTACAAAACAATGGAGCAAGGTGCAAACACAAAAGAGGAAAGTTGCCACTCCTCCAGATTCAGATGTTGAAGAGGATGTCCCAACATCTCCACCAAAGAAGAAACCAGCACCCTCAAGGTCATCAACTGCTGTTCCAGAAGCTCCTCTGGACAATATCTCCTTCCATCATGTTTCAAGTGTGAATAGATGGAAGTTTGTTTATCAAAGAAGGGTAGCACTTGAAAGAGAGCTGAGCAGTAATGCACTTGAGTGCATAGAGGTAATTGATCTCATCTCTTCTGCTGGCCTTTTCAAAACTGTCTCCAACTTCTCTCCTTGCTATGAGCTGCTAGTCAAGGAATTCATAGTCAACCTCCAAGAAGATTGTGCTGATGGTAAGTCTGCTGACTTTAGATAAGTATATGTAAGAGGGAGGTGTGTAGAATTCTCTCCTAGGGTTATCAACCACTACCTTGGAAGAGAATCTGATGGCCCAAATGAGTTAGGGAAGACTGATAACCAGGTCTGCAAGGTTATCACTGCTAATCAGGTCAAGACTTGGCCAGTCAAGGGGAAGCTATCTGTTAGCATGCTGACAAGGAAGTATGCCATGCTGCATAGGATTGGCACTGCAAACTGGGTCCCTACCAATCATACCTCCTCAATAGCAACTGGATTGGGCAGGTTCATATTTGCTGTGGGCACCCAAACAAAGCTGGATTTTGGAGCTTATATCTTTGATCAGACATTGAAGCATGCTGGATCATCTGCAACAAAGCTGCCAATTGCCTTCCCTTCCTTGCTGTGTGGAATAATACTGAGTCAGTATCCTGGTATCCTCACTGAGAAGGACACAATTTGCAAAAGAGAAAGCCCTCTGGCCTTCCATTACAAGCTGTTTCTGAGTCATCATGCAGCTGATGTTGAAGCTCCCTCTGGGACATCTGCTGGTCCTTCAAAGGCAAAGTATCCAATCTCCAAAGCTGCCTTGATTGCTGAGCTGAAGATCACTTGCAAAGAACTGGATGCAAGGAAGCAGAAGCTTGAGGAGATTATCCAAAGGCTGGAGATTGAAGAAAGTGCTCAGAAAACTGCTGCTTCTGATGAGGAGACTGAGGAAGAGGAAGAAACGGATTGTGAGGAGTATGAGTGAATCCTGTATGTGAGGAATATGTAATGACTGCTTCTGCATTGTAATTTTGAATTAGTAACTTTGGCCCCAAATTTATGTCTAACAAGGGGGAGAACTGAACACAACAATGTATGATGCTGATTACTGATTAATGAAAAACTTCTGTTTGCTTATGAACTAAAATTGTGATTTAATGAAAAATTTCTGTTGCAACAAGTCTGAACAAATGTAGAATTGAGGGGGAGTAAACTCTCACATGACTCAACAAAAAAGAACTTCTGCTGCAATCTGATAACCAGAAAAGTATGTTAGCCAAAAATTAGCCAAAGGGGGAGTTTGTAGATGTTTAGAATTGGCAGAATTTTTGACCAACAAGAAATGTTGAATTCAGTTCAGGATGTCCTATCAGATGTTGGGACATTATCAAACAGAGTATAAGTAAATGAACTTAATTCAGGATGTCACACCAGATGTTGGGACATTGTATCAGTTAATGAAATAAGTTCAGTTTACAGGATGTCACATCAGATGTTGTGACATTTTATCAGTAAATGAAGTAAGTTCAGTTTTTCAGGATGTCCCAACAGATGTTGTGACATCTCAAACCTGCTACCAGAATTAATTAATTAATGACTAACAAAACTGAGTAAATTAAGGAAAGTTATCTGGAATTAATTATGGATGGATAAAACAGAATAAGGCGCATCTGTAGGGAGTGTTGTTATATGTCTTCAGCATAATCAGAAGAACTGAATCACCTAGAATCTAGGAAGTAACAAACCCTAATTCAAGGTGGAAGCAGCATGCGTTTCAGGATTGGATAAACCTACAAAAAGCCCAAAATCCAAACACCTATTTAAGCAACAGAAACTCTCAGAATAGGGTACGAATTTCAGAAGACAATATAGGGTGTTTTGTGTTTTAATAGCAAGTTGTTTTTATTGTACCACTTTATGAGCTTTTAAGCAAAAGTGTATTTGTGTCTTGATTGAAACTGTGAAGTAAGATCAAGCTGTTTTTGTTTGAAGTATGACTTCAATTTTATTAAACTTGTAAACAAGATCACTGTGTGATTAAGGGGGAGTGAGTTGGTACTCATATCTAAGTTGTGTCTTAGGTAGAAATTGCATTGGGTAGATATTAAGTGAAAGATTAAACTGGGTGGTTTAAGTCTAGAATTAATATTACTTATAGTGGATTTCCTCCTGGCTTGGTAGCCTCCAGATGTAAGTGTGGTTATACACTAAACTGGGTTAACAAATTCCTGTGTTGTTTAATTTTCTTGCACTTTAAGCTTTAGTTAAGTCTTCAAGTGTTTAAACATCTCATTCGACATCTCATACCTGATCACAGAATTTCAAACACGATTTCAACCTTTCATGAACTGAGATTCTTCAAACTTCCTCTAGAGGACATTTAAACCCCAGCTAAGCATCACAAACACTTGAGGGAGATCATTGGAGAAGTTTTGAAGCAAAGAACTGGCCAGAAAGCACCATTTTTGAAAGCTTCAGTTCAGGTATCATCATGAACATTTTTTCCAGAAACGCGTTTTTAAGTTCCTAAAAGGTTCTCCATGATTCACTGATGATTCTGATATGTGTAGTTTTGAAAATGACCAAGTATCAAGCATGTATGAGCTCTCTGAAATTTTTTTGACCTAGAACTAATTTGCTTCGATTCAGCTTGAATATGTGAAATAAATTTGTTTTAGTGAGTGATTCTTGTTGAGTGATGCGTGGGGTGGGATTCTGGGCAGAGAGATTAGGTTTTAGAAGCTTGGGGAGAGAGATAGCATTTTGAGCTGCCGGAGAAGATGACCGGAGCACTATTCCGGTCATCTGAGAGTAATTAGGGCTAATCTCAGGTGATTAGCCAAGTTTGAATGTGAGCCATGGATCCTGTTGACTTGTGTTGACCCGCGCGCGAATGAGTGGCCCAGATCCATCATTAAACCCTAATCCTGATTTATTAAATTAATTAATTAGGTTTAATTTGAATTTAGTCAGTTTGAATTACAGCCCTAGGATCTGGCGCCAATCAATTCCCTCCATTTTCTTTTGAATCTCAGCCTCAGGATTTGCATACTTTTCTTTTATTTAAATTTTATTTCATTTTCTTTTCATTTAACTTCTACGAATTTTTAAAAATAGGAAAATGCATTGAAAAATTCTGATTTTTTTTGTCAAACATTTCATTAATTTTCAGAACCCAAAAATATTTTTATTTTTATTTTTTGCATTAAAAATTATTTTTAAATCATTTAAATGTTTATTTTTAATTAGTTAATGGAAATTAATTAATTAAAAATGCATTTAGGTATTTAAAAATCACAAAAAAAAAATCACATTGCATTTTAAAACATTTAGAAACATTATCAAACTCTCAAAACAAATTTCTTTTTGGTCCTTGATATATTTTTACAATTTTCATTGGAATAAAAGTTGTTTAAGGGCAATATTTTTGTTCAAACTTGAAAAAATCCATTTTGCCTAACCATGAAGAGTTTGATAATGGTTCTTCTTGCATTGCATCCTTCATAGCATGTAGTTTCTAGGGTAAAATTGGCTTGCATTTATCTTGCATTTTCAATTTGATGTGCCTTTTTCCTTTTGAGGTACCTTGAAACCCTAGTTGACTTAGAAAAATCATAACTTCCATTAGGTTTAGATTTAGGTCCCCTCCTTTGGGCAGTGAACTTGTGTAGGGTTAGGGTTCCTTTGATCCCATTTTCAATTTTTTATCATGTCATTTGCTTCTGGTTTTGAATTTTTGTGTTGCATGTTGTTCATAAACCCTAATCCTTGCCTTCCTTTGCATCCATTTCTCATATGTTTGCATTCAAGAACTTGCCATGACATTTTGTGCATCCACATGATTCATAAGATATCTTAGAACATATTAGAATCATGTTTGATCATTGCATATTTCATTTGCCATGTTATGTATTCATTTCATTACATAAACTTTCATGAACTTTCATGGTTCAAAGCATGCTTCATTTGTATCCTCATCCTTGTATGATCATCCACAACTCTTGACATGTGTTTGCATCATCTCTTAGCATCATTAACATCATGTTTATGATTCTGAATTTGGTTTGCATCATGACATTTTATCTCATTTGCATTGCATTTCATTTCTTTTGCTAACTTTTCAGGTGGTAAGTTGTTTTGAGAAGTGAATTTGCCTTCACTTCTCACAATCTCTTTTCATCTCTCTTATGCATCATTGCTGAATTTTATCTTTGTATTAGAGTGAGCTTTCTCATTCATGTTCATCTCTTACTTTCTTTCTTCAGGCAACTTGTCTTCTTAAGTGAAGCAAGTTGTCTTGCTTCTCTCTTGTTTCTCTCTGCTTCTTTCTCCTTTCATCTGCTTCTTTCCTGGTGGCTTTCCTCCTGAAGATCTTTTGCAAGCCTCATAAACCCTAGGAACAACCAAGCATGATCATAATTAGGGTTTAATTAGTCCCCCCATTAGTTTTACCTTTGTGTCATCTTTGAGTCTTCATTTCTCATCTCATAATCAGGGACTAAACCCTAAAGGTTTTAAGGCTTTGTGATTAAGCTTATGCCTGCATCCTTCTATTAGGATGGAATGTATAACTTTAATCCTAAATGTTAAACCCTTAATGTGTTTAAATCCTTTAATCAATACACTCAATAATCACTAAGACATCAAGCTTGTAACTTGGGCCTTGCATTAGGGTTCTAATTCTTCCTTAATTGGTTAAGAAGGACTAACCCTAGTGTTAATGGACAAGTCCCCCTCAAGTTGTCTTACCAACCATAAAATCCACTTCTTGATCCCACCATTAACTAAAATCCATTTAATAAAGGTTTTGTTTTGTCATGAGGTTAATCCCTAATCATGGATTAAGTTGAGGAGCCTTTCTCAGCTTAAGTGTTCTCATCTATTATCCTTCTATTAGGATAGTGTAATGAGTCCATTAAATCCCTGATTATGGCTTAAACTCATTACTTAACACTAAACAAAAACACCAAAAACATCTAAATAAATACAAGTAGGTTAATGATCTTAATCCTACATAATGGTGATTAAGTGTGAGGTGTTTACCTCATACTTAAGGTATTCTCATTACCCCTAATCAGAGGGAGGATGTGATGAGTTTACTAACCCTTGGTTTAGGCTTAAGCTCATTTATTATGACAAACACAAAAAGCAATAAAAGACTGAAAACACCAAAAAAAACAAACAATAATCGTCTCCTTCGGGATTCTTTTCTCACCTCATTCACTCACAAACGAGAACTCGCTTCTTCCGTCTAATGCAAGACAGTTTGCACCTGAGCCGGACAGGTCATACACTTGAGCATAGATAAGCAAGCAGTTCACAAGTCAATTTATCTTTCTGTCTCTTTGGGTCGAACTACGGTGTTCTGACTTCCTCATTGCACGAGAGGATACGTAGGCATAACTTAACAGTTATCGAACAAAAGTCTCTGTATATTCCCCCTCCTCCAGCATTATTCTTTTAGCCTCATAGTCGTGAGCATTTTATCCTTGTTCTCACACTGACACTTCCCTTATACACCTCACATTTCTTTTGCACTGACACTTGCATTCTTTCCAGCTTTGATACACAGATTTCACTGACACTACCCCTTTAAAACACAAATCTTTTAAGCGTGGATCCCGTCGAGTACGACGGACAATCTGGGTGCTAATACCTTCCCAGGTTGTAACCAACCCCCTTTCTCAGTTTCTCTGGTTCGCAACCGTCTTATCCTTCTCTTCTTAGGCTTATGCAGCATTACCTTTCCTTCGGGATAAAAATGCCTAGCTGGCGACTCTATTCATTCTTCTCCTTTCGCCGACCGTTCGCGTCTGTACCCCTCTTGGCCCCGTGTCATCAGGTGGGAGCGACAGCTTGGCGACTCTGCTGGGGAATCCTTATATTGTAACCAGGGCTTCTGGTTCTTTTTGTGGGTTCCTCCTAGCGCTTGTTTGATTTGTGTTTACTGGGGTGTTATGTGCTAATTGTGTTTATTTACTTGCTTTATTTATTTCTTTATGTACAACTTTATTTATTGCTTTCTTTACAGTTTTTCATACTTCATACTGTCATTATCATTGCTGGATCTGGTTTCTGTTTTGGTGGGGGTTCTATTGAGAGTGTGAGGTCCTATACCTGGGACCTGAGTGACACCTAGGCTAGATTGGTTCATGTTTTTCCCATTCCATTTCGGTCTGGTGCGGGAATATGAAACACGGTTCAGATATGGGTTTCTTCTTGAGAACTCTGTGCTACAGATTTCCTATAGTGCTAGGGCTATCTGGGAAGCCTGCTAAGTCTGGATGACCTTTATTATGACCTTCAGAAACTGAGGTGAATTAGAGGAGGATCTTTTATGGATATTGTAAACACTGTACCTCCGGGTTAGAAGTGTTTACACTTCTCATAACTGATCCAAGTCTGAGGATCCTTGTTTTAGAACATTACCTATGAGGGGGTTGGGCTGTTTACAGGTTTGCAGGTACCCTTGGCCACATCATACCCTGTCACTGGTTTTGTTTAAGAGCACCTCATTTTGGACAGTTCTTGTGATTTAACCCTGGACATGTGACTCTTTGTTTGAGTCCCCCACCTTGGTTACTGGATTTCTGAACCTCCATCTGGACTTCTTGAACATACATGGGCCTTATATATCAAGACAGATAATCAGATCCAGCTTGATCACAAACCCTTGCATATCATTTGCATACATCATCATTGCATCATTTAACATTTGTTTATTTGCTTTTCAGGGTATCCACATTATATCTGGCTTGGTTTTGACCCCTTCTTCTGCATAGACCTCTGCTTCATCAGTTATCTGCTTCAGCTATTGTCATCATCACCAGCATTAGCCTGTCAGTGGCTCATCTCCAGTGTCAGCCTTGGTCTTCACCAGCACTTATCTTCAGTTCCTGCAGCAGTATTCATGGCTACTCCCAGGAAGAGCAACATATCCTACCACTTCTTTGAGCCTGTGTTGACTGGTATCAGGCAAGTCCAGTCACTTATCACCCCTGACCACATCCCATTATTCAGAGAGCATTATGGAGGTATATTGGATATGGTTGTGGACCTTGACCCTTCTCAGAGGAGCATGATCCACACTTGCCTACAATTTTATGACCCTCCTTTGAGAGTCTTCACATTTTCAGACTCTCAGCTAGGACCTCTGCTGGAGGAGTTTTCATCATTGATTGGAGTACCTATCAGGGGTGGTGCCCCCTTCAATCCAGAAATGACTTCTCCCAGCAATGGAGAAGTAGCAAAAGCACTGTACCTGGAGCTTGCCTTGATTGAGCAAAATATGACCACAAAAGTTGGGATCCCTAGACTGCACTTAGATTTCTTGATTTCTCAGGCCATCCTGAAGGCCTCTTTGGGAGAATGGAGGGCAGTCTGTGCACTGTTAGCCCTCAGCGTATATGGGGTGATACTGTTTGCAGATGAGCCCAAATTTGTTAGCAAGAATTCCATTCATCTCTTCCTTCTGAGGAACCCAGTACCCACATTGCTGGGAGATTTTTACTTCTCCATTCATCAGAGGAATGAGAAATAAAGAGGGAAGTTGGTGAGATGCTGTGCTCCTCTGTTTCACACTTGGCTGCTCAAACACCTGCCTAAGTCAGATGCCTTCCTGAATCCTCACCAACAGAAGAATTGGGCCAAGAGGCTCATTGCTTTGACTTCAGATGACATCAGATGGTGCACCCAGAGCACCAAAGGCAAGGACATTATCACTAGTTGTGGGCAATACCCAAATGTGCCTCTAATAGGAGTAAAGGGTTGCATCAACTACAATCCTTTGCTGTTTAAGAGACAACTGGGCTATGCTTTGGTCCACCCTCCTAGAGTACAAGACTTAGCTGAGACCCTATATTGTGAAACAAAACCTAATTCAGTTGTTTTCAGACAAGCATCCTGGGCTTGGGACAACATCCAGACAAAAGGGATGGCTATTCTTGGAAGGTGTAATAATGTTGCTTCAGCTCAGTACTATGACTGGTCCCATGCTAGAGCTCGAATTACTGGAATGCCTTTCACCATTGAGGATATACCTTGACCATCTACAGCACATCCAGCAGCAACTGTCAGCTTGGAAGAATTTGAGAAGCTGAAGGAAAGAAATGAGAATCTGTCTCAAGCTCTGAAGAAGACCCTTTGGGAAAGGAGTGAGGGTCGTCTGGACATTGAAAGGTTGGAGAAGCTTAGGGTGGAGCATCTGGCCAAGATTGAGAAAACAGAGGACTACATCAGGAAAGCAAGAGCTGGGGAGCAAATATTGAAGAATTCCTGTAAAGAAGCCAAGATTCAGAAGGCTAGGACTGAGCTCTATTTGCAAGAAAGTCAGGCTAGGTGGGTCAGGATCACTGAAGCCCGGACACAAGAAGATCAGAGAATTCAAGCCAAGATTGAGCAGTTAGAGGCCAATGAAAAGAAGCAGCAGGAAGCTTTGTTGGCAGCCCAAAAAGAGATTTCAGAGATAAAGCTTAGGGCTGGATTGAAGAGATCAAATGATCAGGACAGACACAAGAAGCTGACCACTGCCATTGCCACCAGGAACCTCCTCATTAGGACCATTACAGAGCATCCAGCTGGTCCAGTGACTGAGGCACTTCTGAAGGAGGTTAAGGAGGATGAGTTTGGATTGGATGTTTGACTTCCTTGCTTGTTGTTCATTTCCATTTGATGTACTTTTCTTTTTGTTGTATTTTGACCCTCCAGGGGCATATGTTGTAAAACAAACTATGTATTGTTTATCATTTGTAATATATTAGTTTGCTTTCGCTGGGTTTCTTTTTCTCAAACAACATCAAGCATCTTCCTCGAGGTCTGGAAAGGTCAAAACCAAGAACCAAGTCGGATACCTTGGAAAACAAATAAGCATATTGCATTGCATACTAACCTTGTTTTGTTTTGTAGGTTTTGTTTTTATTTGTTTCTAACTTTGTTGTGGTCTCAGGAAATATTGCTCGCAGAAGAGTGTTCCCTGTCAACCGTACGCACCGGTACCCTACTCGCAACAACCTTCCTGGTATCCAAATGGAGCAAGTACAGCAGGACCTGACTGAGGTCAGAACCCAGATGGCTAATGAAAGAGTGGAGATGAGGAACCAAATGACCCAATTCATGGCTGTAATGACTGGCTTGGCCCAGAGTCAAGAAAGGTTAAGGGCATTGGTAGAAAGACAAACTCCTGAGGAACCTCATCCTGGAACTGGAGGGACAAGTAATAATGAAAGGGGTCAGCCTCATGTTAATCCACCTGTATTTGGACCTCATCTAGATCCGGAAGTTAACATCCCGGGAAATGTGCAAGGTAATACTGCTGGGGGGGGGGGGGAGAATCTTGCAAGAAGATCCCCAAGAAGAGAAATTTACTGTAATGGGAGCTGGAGACGAAGTCTATGATAGGAGGTTTGATGAAATTGCTGAGAAGTTGAGATCTTTGGAGTCTCAAAACTCCTTAGGTTTCGATGTAATGGATATGGGGTTAGTGGATGGGGTGAGAATTCCCCACAAATTCAAACCCCCATGCTTCGAGAAATAAAATGGAACCTCTTGTCCACGAACTCACCTGCAGTCTTTCCTGGGGAGACTTAAAGCATATACCATGGATGAAAAGCTGTGGATGTTCTACTTTGAAGACAGTCTGACTGGGGCTTCAAGAGAGTGGTATTCACATTTGACCAGAGCTACTATCAGATGCTGGAAGGACTTAGCTGAAGCTTTCATTAGGCAGTATCAATACAATCTGGACATGGCTCCTAACAGGACCCTCCTAATGGGAATGTCTCAATCTTCCAGAGAAAGTTTCAGAGAATATGCCCAGAGGTGGAGACAGCTTGCTGCTGCTGTCCAACCACCTATGTTGGAAAGAGAAATGGCCGACATGTTCATGAATACTTTGCAAGGAACATATATTGATAGATTGGCTGCCTTTTCTTCTACCAGCTTCGCAGACATAGTTATAGCCGGGGAAAGGATTGAAAGTCTACTAAAAATGGGCAAAATTTCTGATAATGGTGCAAGTTCATCCAGTAATCCCAGGAAGCCTTTTATGGGACCTCGAAGGACCGGAGAGACAAATGCTATTCATGCCAGCAGGGGCAGACCTCAGTATGTTCACAGATCAGTAGCAGCTGTCACCATTCCAAATCCAATTCCTCAGCAATCAGCATATCAACAACAACCACAACCACATTATTAACAGCAAGTTCAATATCCGCAACAGAGAACCTACAACAACAACAACAGCAGTCAACAACAGCGACCCTTCCAACAAAGACCATCACAGGCAAACCGGGTGATTGACCCTATCCCTATGCCTTATGTTTCCTTATTGCCACAACTCCTGAAGCTTAACTTGGTTGAGTTAAGGACATTGGCACCTCCAGATCCCTCCAATCTCCCAAAGAATTATGATGTCAACGTCAGATGTGCTTTCCACTCCAATGCACCTGGCCACAATACGGAAAAATGCAGAGCCTTACAAATGAAAGTCCAAGATCTGGTGGATTCTAAAGCCCTCAACTTCGCACCTCCTCCAAATGTCAACAGAAATCCTATGCCTAACCATGGCGGGCCAAGGATTAATGCCATTGAGGAAGACAAACCATCTACTTTGATCACCAGTGTTGCACAAATTCGAACACCTCTGGTCGAAATTAAAGCTCAGCTTCTAGAGTGCCAATTATTCCCCGGGTGTGAGCTCGGTTATGGGTATTGCAACATTGCAGTCAACGGGTGTGAAAATATGAGAAGCGGCATAGATGGTCTTATAAAGGATGGTATCCTTCAGATCTCAACAACGGCGCCTACAAATCCAGCAAATCCTTTAACAGCAATTCCCGATTCTTCTACAACAGCAGCAACAATCATTCCTACCGATTCATCAATATCATCAGCAATGGCTTCGTCCATCACTTCAACAAGTCAGATTTCAACAACCATTTCTTCTACAACATCAGCATCCATTTTATCAGCAAAATCTTCTACAACGCCAGCAAAAATTAATGAAGATGTCTCAGCAGTTACAATCTATTATGACCCATTAGATGTTCCTCCCAACAGCAATTTTCAACAACAAACAGTGGCACCTCCTGCCAGATCACCAGTCACAATTTACTACGATCCGCACACCATTACAGTACCCTCCTCTACAGCAGTCAGTCCAGTCACCATTACGGTACCTGGACCCGTTCCTTATGAAAGCAGTAACGCCATACCTTGGCATTATGGCTCTGATCTCTACTGCAACGGGGAGAAAATCACTCTGGATTCATCAACCTCTTCTCCACAAGTTGATAATGTTGGGGGAGGCGGAGGCTTCCCCAGAAGCGGACGCCTTTTCGCCTCACAAATGCAAAGACCTAATGCTGAAGCAGAAGCTGCTGCCAAAGCAAAAGGAAAAAGTGTGGTACCTGAAGAGCCAACTGCCAAAGAAACTCAGAAGACATCTTTTGAACAAGATGTAGACGAGTTCATGAGAATCATAAAAAGAAGTGATTACAAGGTGGTGGACCAGCTTCACCAAACTCCCTCAAAAATCTCCATATTATCCCTGTTGATGTGTTCTGAAGCTCACAGGAATGCATTATTGAAAGTCCTGCATGCAGCATACGTGCCAGAGGAGATTACTGTTAACCAGCTAGAAACTATGGTGGCAAATGTCAATACCAGTCATGGACTGGGCTTTACTAATGCTGACTTAACAACAGAGGGACGCAACCATAATAAGGCTTTGCATATCACCTTGGAATGCAAGGGTGCTGTTCTGTCTCATGTGCTGGTGGACACTGGGTCATCACTTAACGTTCTACCAAAGAAAGCCTTAGTGAAGCTGGAGTATGATGGCTTGGCACTGCGTCCGAGTAATTTGGTGGTGAGAGCATTTTATGGCTCTAAAAGATCAGTGCTTGGAGAGATTGATCTGCCTGTGATGATTGGCCCACAGACCTTCAAAACTACCTTCTTTGTGATGGACATACAGTCGACCTACAGCTGTCTGTTGGGTAGACCCTGGATCCACGCCGCTGGCGCTGTTACGTCTACCCTTCACCAGAAGTTAAAATTCGAGTGGGAAGGCCAGATCATCACCATCTGTGGGGAGGAGGACATCTTTGTTAGCCAGCTGGCTACGTATAAGTACATAGAAATGGATGGGGAGATCCATGAAACTATGAGCCAAGGGTTTGAGGCCCTGAACATTAATGAAGCATCTGCTGTACTGGGAACTTCCATGACATCATACTAGCAAGCCCGAAAGGTTGTTGAGGAAGGTACCGCCCAAGGCTGGGGCAAGCTGTTGCCCGTGGAAAAGAAAGAAGACAGATTTGGGTTGGGTTACAGACCAACTCAACAAGATCAATCAGAGGCTGCAAAGGAGCCCAATTTTGTCAGCGGGGGAATGCTCACACCGGATGCTGTGAACAACTTGGAAGACAAGGAGGAAAGCGACCGCAACCTGGAGAGCTGGATACGTCCAAGGATCCCGGGGAGCCAAGTCCTTAACTGGTCTTCCCAGGAAATTATAAGGGTTACTCCTGCAGAGTAATTATTATTTCATGTATTTTAAAGCATGCATCAAGTCTTACATCTTGCCCAAGATGTTAAGACTCATTTTGTAATCGGGCCATCTTGTATTTTGTGCAAAGATCAATTAATGAATATCAGGACATCTTTTGCAAATGAGTATTTTCTTTTCCGCTCACTGTTTTTCGTTTGTCTTTTTGTACAAAAATAAAATGGCAATGCTTTTCAAAATAAAATAACTTCATTTTCACTTTTCTTCCTAAATAAGATAAAATTGATCACTAAAATAAACCAATCTAAACCCTTGCAGAAAGTGCCTTTCAGACTGCACCGACAACAACACTGCTATGACTTTGTGTGACTTTGACAATCCAATCAATCAAGCTGATGAAGGGGTTGAAGAGGATTATGAGCTACCTGAAGAGCTAGCTAGGTTGTTGAGACAAGAGGAGAAGGTTATCACTCCTCATCAGGAGGAGGTCGAAACGGTTAATCTTGGTACAGAAGAAGACTTGAAGGAAGTCAAGATCGGGGCCTGTCTGCAAGATTCACTAAAAGAACAACTTATTGACATGCTTTGGGAGTATGTGGATGTTTTTGCTTGGTCTTATCAGGACATGCCAAGGTTGGACACCGACATTGTCATGCACAAGCTGCCTCTGAAAGAAGATTGCCCACCAGTAAAACAGAAACTACGCCGAACTTGCCCGGATATAGCAATGAAGATAAAAGAAGAGGTGCAAAAGCAGTGGGACGCCGGTTTCCTTGCTGTGACTATCTATCCGTCGTGGGTTGCTAATATCGTACCTGTGCCTAAGAAAGATGGCAAGGTGAGGATGTGTGTGGATTACCGGGATTTGAACAGAGCCAGCCCGAAAGATGATTTCCCTTTACCTCATATTGATGTATTGGTTGACAATACGGCTCAATTCTCGGTGTTCTCCTTCATGGACGGATTTTCGGGATACAATCAGATCAAGATGTCACCTGAAGACATGGAGAAGACAACTTTCATCACACCCTGGGGCACATTCTGTTATAAGGTGATGCCATTTGGACTGAAGAATGCTGGTGCAACTTACCAACGGGCTATGGTAACATTATTCCATGATATGATCCACAAAGAAATTGAATGTTATGTGGATGACAAGATTGCCAAGTCCCTCACAGAAGAAGACCACCTGGTGAATCTGTTGAAGTTATTCAAGCGTCTGAGGAAGTACCAGTTGAAGTTAAACCCCAACAAGTGCACATTCGGGGTGCGATCCGGTAAGCTGCTGGGATTTATTGTAAGTGAAAAAGGGATTGAAGTTGACCCTGACAAAGTTAAAGCCATTCAAGAAATTCCTGCACCGAGGACTGAAAAAGAAGTTGGGGGTTCTTAGGTAGATTGAACTACATTTCACGATTCATATCTCACCTTACAGCAACCTGTGAACCTTTGTTCAAGCTGTTAAGAAAAGAACAAACGGTCAGGTGGAACGAAGACTGCCAGAGGGCTTTTGACAAAATCAAGGAATACTTACAAGAGCCTCCAATCCTGATGCCTCCAGTTGAAGGAAGACCTCTAATAATGTACTTGACAGTATTAGAAGAGTCAATGGGGTGTGTGTTGGGCCAGCATGACGAGTCTGGTCGAAAAGAGTATGCAATATACTACCTAAGCAAAACGTTTACCGACTGTGAACAACGTTATTCACTGCTCGAGAAAACTTGTTGTGCTTTAGCGTGGGCTGCTCGCCGACTAAGGCAGTATATGTTGACCCACACTACCTTGTTGATATCCAAGATGGATCCAGTTAAGTACATTTTTGAGAAGCCAGCACTTACCGGACGGGTTGCAAGATGGCAAATGATCCTCACAGAATATGACATTCAGTACACATCTCAGAAAGCCATCAAAGGCAGTGTATTGTCTGATTACCTTGCTGAGCAACCCATTGATGATTACTAGCCTATGAGATTTGACTTCCCTGATGAAGACATCATGTTCATAAAAGCAAAGGATCATGAAGAGCCTGTTCACACTGAAGGGCCTGACCCGGAAGATGAATGGACTATGATGTTTGACGGGGCTGTTAATATGAATGGTCGTGGTGTTGGTGCAGTACTCATTACACCTAAGGGAGTTCACATGCCTTTCTCGGCAAAACTCACCTTTAACTGCACTAACAACGAAGCTGAATACGAAGCTTGTATTATGGGTCTTGAGGAAGCCATTGACCTCAGGATCAAGACTTTGACTGTGTTCGGAGATTCAGCTCTGGTAATTAATCAAACCAACGGCAAATGGTACACCCATCAAGATCATCTGATACCTTATCGGGACTATACAAGGAGATTATTGACTTTCTTCACAACAGTCAGGCTTGAGTATATCCCTCGAGATGAAAATCAGTTTGCAGATGCTCTGGCTACCATTTCATCCATGATCAAAGTTCAAGCTGCCAACTTTGTGCCTCGGATTTCAGTATCCAGACTTGACAGACTAGCATACGTGTTCTCAGCAGATGTTGTCAAAGATGATAAACCTTGGTTCCATGACATCAAATGCTTCTTGGAGGATCAAACATACCCACCTGGGGCATCTTCCAATGATAAGAAGACATTAAGAAGGCTAGCTGGTAGTTTCTTCCTGAATGCCGATGGTTCCCTGTACAAAAGAAACTTTGATATGGTACTTCTCAGATGTGTTGATAGGACAGAAGCAAACTTGTTGATGCACGAGGTACATGAAGGATCTTTTGGTACCCATGCTGGAGGACATGCCATGGCTAAAAAGTTGTTAAGATCAGGCTATTACTGGATCACAATGGATGCAGACTGTTGTGCCTATGCCAGAAAATGCCATAAATGTCAGATTTATGCGGATAAAGTGCATGTGCCTCCGAATCCTCTGAATGTGATGTCTTCACCCTGGCCCTTTGCCATGTGGGGCATTGATATGATTGGCAAGATTGAACCGACTACTTTAAATGGCCACAGATTCATCTCGGTAGCCATTGACTATTTTACCAAGTGGGTTGAAGCAGCTTCTTACGCAAATGTCACCAGACAAGTGGTAGCCCGGTTTCTAAAGAGAGACATTATCTGTCGGTATAGAGTGCCCGAGCGAATCATTACTGATAATGGTTCCAACTTGAACAATAAAATGATGGCAGAATTATGCCGGGACTTCAAGATCCAACACCACAATTCTTCTCCTTACAGGCCAAAGATGAATGGCGTTGTTGAGGCAGCTAACAAGAATATCAAGAAGATTGTACAGAAGATGGTGGTCACCTATAAAGACTGGCATGAAATGCTATCATTTTCCTTGCATTGGTACCGAACGTCAATCAGAACATCCACTGGGGCAACACCGTATCAGCTTGTGTATGGTATGGAGGCAGTCCTACCTGTTGAAGTTGAATTACCCTCCTTGCGGGTACTAATGGATGTTAAGCTAAATGAAGCAGAGTGGGTCCGGTCCCGATACGAACAACTGAATCTGATTGAAGAGAAGAGATTGGCTGCAATTTGTCATGGGCAGCTGTATCAGAAAAGAATGAAGAAGGCCTTCGATCAGAAAGTCAGGCTTCGAGAGTACCAAGTAGGAGGTCTTGTGCTGAAAAGACTCATCCCTCCTCATACAGACCACAGGGGCAAGTGGACTCCGAATTATGATGGTCCGTTCATAGTAATGAAAGTTTTCTCTGGAGGAGCACTGATGCTCAGTACTATGGATGGTGAAGACTTCCTGTCCCCTGTGAATTCAGATGCAGTTAAAAAATACTTCGCATAAAATGACCCGCTGGACATAAAAATAGAATGTAAGTCCAGGCAAAAATAGGGCATCCCGGCGAGTCAAAAACAGAATAAAAGACTCGGGCAAAAATAAGGGAAAATAATTAAAAATGTACACCCGCTGAGTTGAAAAGCCACATTGGACAACTCAGGCAAAATGGGTATCCCGGTGGATCGAAAACAAGAAAGGGCGATCCACGCAAAATAAGGGAATAAGCGAACAACTGCATTCTGAATTCACCTGTATCACTTACAACATGGTAAGCTTCGAGAGGTTCAAGCTGCGGTCAGAATCAACCTTCTTCAGAAAGCAAGATAAGAAGAACGTCAATGTCATACGAGTCATAGTACAAGGGAAGCTCACTGAAGCATCATCAACATTGCCAACATCTTTTTGTTTCTCAATTTGTAACAATCTCCTCATTTCAGGGGATTTGTTACTTTGACTGTACTTGCCAATTCAGGGCACACAAATTAATAAAATCAGATTTTTCAGTCATATTTCGTCTCGAACTCTTTTTTTGCAAGATGTCCGATGTCATTAATATACTGATTGCATAAATACAGATGCGTCTTTCTTAAAAATACATGCTTACAGGAAATATACTTACTCCCGGGAGTGTCTAAGCTCCTATGATGGAATCCAGCAAGAGACACCTCGGGATACTTGTGCGTTTCTTTGTCTTTACAGGATTGCAGGAGTTCAAAGCGCAACATGGGGCATGAAAGCTTCTCCCCAGTAGGCTGCCAAATCATTATTTCCTCAGCACACCTTCCAAACAGCACCAGAGATGCTTTCTCCCCATCAGAGTTGCCAGGCATCACTTCTCCAACATTTCCTTCAAGGAGCAGCACCAGGAGATGTTCATATCCCCAGCTGAGTTGTCAAGTATCATCCTCAGCAGGATCCCCACAGAAGTCTCTAGGAAGATCTTCCAGTGATCTTTCTTCTTCCCCAGTCGAGTGCTAGACAGGGAACCATCTCCCACAGAGTTTCAGCCTCTATCCAGAAGAGCAACGCCTGAGGGTCTCACAACAAAGTGACGAAAGCTCACATAAACCCCAGTTGGGTCCCTCATTACCGAGAAGGGTCTATCAGTGATTTATTTCCCCACGCAGAGTCAGATATGTCAGATCTACCAATGATCTCGTCCCCAGCTGGGACATCCATTTCAAGCAGATCAGCCAGAGATCTCCGCAGCAACGGGATCCGAATCCCGGATCGGTATCTTTGCATGATCATAGCATTCGCATCATATTTTCCCCATAAAGCGTAGCATTCCGTCTAATACGGAGCATTACGGCAAAAATCAAACATATTGCATAATCATAAGCCATGCTCTGAATCAAACACTTGTAAATACCAACAGTACCACATCAGCAATATACAAAATGCCTCTCAAGCTCCCCGACAAAATATTAAAGCATTTCCTTTACACAGATACATGCTCCTTTTGGAACTCGTCCGTGTCATCATTCCCTAGTGAAGTCGCCCAAACAGATACTTTTACATTATAGATACTTCTTGACACTCGGCCGTGTCATATCCCCAGCAGAAAGCCAAAGCGTCCCCTTTGCACTCACAAACACATATTTACCTATATCTATACAATTCCCTAACACCCGTCCGTGTCATTTTCCCCAGCATAGTTGCCCAAACACTTTGTAAACCAAATACTTGTCTATAATACACTTTTTCCGACACCCGTCCATGTCATGCTCTCTACAGCGAGTGGGACACTCGTGTATGTCTCACTCATCAGTTTTCACTCATACAGATACTCGTCCGTATCTTGTATACGCCACTTAAATCCCCTCAGATTCGACACTCGTCCGTGTTCTTTGTTAACTAGTTGGTACTCGTCCGTATCATCATCTCTGAACATGCGTCAAGCGTTTGTTTCTACTGATACTCGTCCGTATCATAGTCTTAAGGATGCTCGTCCGCATCTTTAATCTGTACACCATGTCAAACACTTATATTTTCTTGAATTTAGACACTCGTTTGTGTCTACCCTTCCCCAGAAGAGTCCCCAACAAATCTTGTTGATCTATTTCTTGTCTATCTGACATTCGTCCTATGTCATGATATTTCCGGCAGCCGTACCCTTCCAGGTGATCGTCCTTCACCTTTTTGATGATCGTCCTTCATCATCCCCAGAGGAGTCTCTATTCATTAGAACCCCTTTCTATCCGATATTCGTCCTATGTCGTGATATTTTTAGCAGCTGTCCCCTGCTAGGTGATCGTCCTTCACCTTGTGATGATCGTCCTTCATCATGCTTATCCGATGGTCGTCCCCATCGTCGACCTTTTTCATCCGACATTCGTCCTATGTCGTGATATTTTCGGCAGCCGTACCCTGCCAGGTGATCGTCATTCACCTTGGTGACCGTCCCTCATTCTTATCCCCAACAGAGCAGCCATACCCTGCCAGGTGATCGTCCTTCACCTTTGATGACTGTACCTCATCATTTGTCTCATTTATGCTTTGAACTTGATGGTCGTCCCCATCATTCACTTTACCTTTAATCCCCAGAAAGTCTTATTTCTTTACTTGATGGTCGTCCCCATCATAATCTCTTATATCCCCAGCATGTCGGCCGTCCCCGTCATTGATTCATCCCCAGCAGTCGTCCTCTGCTCGACGATCGTCCTCCGTCGCCCGCACTTTATAATCATACTTTGCTTCCTTTTACAATCTATATCCCATTTCTTCTTCATTATGTGAGTGCAAATTTTGGACTGTCTTTGGTATTCAACCACAAGTTATCTTGTTTGCCTGTTAAGCCATTGCTTACATCCTACACAGCTAACTCATGCTTGAATAGGGGCAGCTGTAAACACCCCAAATTTGCCCTCACTCATTTCACCATGGCTTGTGATCTTTTCATATGCATAAATTCAATCATATCATCTCCTATTGCATTTTTTGCTTCACTGCATTGATTCAAAGTCATCTGCATCTAGGGTTTGTGATCTGAGCCATCCCTGAGCCTTTGAGCCACTCCAAAGGTCTTCAATCATCCCAAAAGGGTCCATGTATGTTCAAGCATCATATTATATCCCCAGTGAAGTCGCCAAGGAAGTCAAAAAATAACAAGAACTGAGAAAGGCATGGAAGTAGAGCCAGACTTAACTGCACAGATGACCTAGAATTAGGGTTTTGGTTTCAGAGGCCATAACTCCAAATTTTTTGGTCATTCTTGTTTCTATTGGTCTCTATATGTTATGAGGATCATGCATACCAATTTTCATGAAGAAATTCCATGGGGAAGGCATCTGATCACAAGTTGACTTCTTGGGCAAGTCAGTGCAAAATCAGGGCATCTGAGGCCCCCAATGACCCAACCAAAGGGTGTTCTCCATCATTTTGAATGTGTATGACCTTTATTTGATCATAGAAGGTGTTAGAAGTTCATAAAATTGGAAATTTTCAAGTCATTTGCAAAGTTGCCTTTTTGGGAAAGTGACTTATAATGAAAACTTGCCATTTTGGGAAAGTTTTTCAACCTCCTCTTTTTGATTCAAAAATGCTTCAAATGAGAAAACTTTGGTCATGAAAGTTGTAGAATGGATCCTCCCATTTTCAAAAAGTACAAGAACTCATTCTAATTCATTTTGGATCAAAAGTTATGGCTTGTCAAAGTTGGACAAAATCACTTAATTTTCACTTTTGTGCCAAAGGGGGAAAGTTGCAAAACCTTATGCCAAGCATTCTCATGACTTCAAATCAACTTCTAAGCATCACATAAGCATAACACATGACCTAAAATTCAGAATGCACCAAAGAATCTCCAAGTTTCATGAATTATGCTTCAAGAAATCACAAAGGGGCCAAAGTTGTACCAATTTGCAAAATGACCCAAAGCTTCTCATCCACTTGCCTCAGTTCACAAAATCTGATCCATAAGCATTCCTTGATCTCAGCTGAACCAAGCCATGCCCCTAAACCAGTCTGCCATGACCCATAACTCAAAGGACACCTAACATTGACTTTTGGAAAAATGGACCATACCAATCAAGCTAGGCCAGCAACAACTCTCTGACCTATCCCAACTTAATACATGGACCAAAAGGAACTCAACACAACACACAACACAACCTGAAACTCCAAGAACACAGCACACTCAAAAATCTCCATTTTTGCAAAAGCTTTCGAATCTCTTGATTCAACCATCAAACCTTCAAACTTTTTCCATCATTCAACTCCATAAACCTCACTGATCATTTCCCACCTTCCATTTTGCCCTAAAACCTTCATAATCAAAAACACGATTTCATCCTTTCATGAACTGAGATTCTGCAAACTTCCTCTAGAGGCCATTTAAACCCCAGCTAAGCATCACAAACACTTGAGGGAGATCATTGGAGAAGTTTTGAAGCAAAGAACTGGCCAGAAAGCACCATTTTTGAAAGCTTCAGTTCAGGTATCATCATGAACATTTTTTCCAGAAACGCGTTTTTAAGTTCCTAAAAGGTTCTCCATGATTCACTGATGATTCTGATATGTGTAGTTTTGAAAATGACCAAGTATCAAGCATGTATGAGCTCTCTGAAATTTTTTTGACCTAGAACTAATTTGCTTCGATTCAGCTTGAATATGCGAAATAAATTTGTTTTAGTGAGTGATTCTTGTTGAGTGATGCGTGGGGTTGGATTCTGGGCAGAGAGATTAGGTTTTAGAAGCTTGGGGAGAGAGATAGCATTTTGAGCTGCCAGAGAAGATGACTGGAGCACTATTTCGGTCATCTGAGAGTAATTAGGGCTAATCTCAGGTGATTAGCCAAGTTTGAATGTGAGCCATGGATCCTGTTGACTTGTATTGACCCGCGCGCGAATGAGTGGCCCAGATCCATCATTAAACCCTAATCCTGATTTATTAAATTAATTAATTAGGTTTAATTTGAATTTAGTCAGTTTGAATTAGAGCCCTAGGATCTGGCGCCAGTCAATTCCCTCCATTTTCTTTTGAATCTCAGCCTCAGGATTTGCATACTTTTCTTTTATTTAAATTTTATTTCATTTTCTTTTCATTTAACTTCTACGAATTTTTAAAAATAGGAAAATGCATTGAAAAATTCTGATTTTTTTTGTCAAACATTTCATTAATTTTCAGAACCCAAAAATATTTTTATTTTTATTTTTTGCATTAAAAATTATTTTTAAATCATTTAAATGTTTATTTTTAATTAGTTAATGGAAATTAATTAATTAAAAATGCATTTAGGTATTTAAAAATCACAAATAAAAATTCACATTGCATTTTAAAACATTTAGAAACATTATCAAACTCTCAAAACAAATTTATTTTTGGTCCTTGATATATTTTTACAATTTTCATTGAAATAAAAGTTGTTTAAGGGCAATATTTTTGTTCAAACTTGAAAAAATCCATTCTGCCTAACCATGAAGAGTTTGTTAATGGTTCTTCTTGCATTGCATCCTTCATAGCATGTAGTTTCTAGGGTAAAATTGGCTTGCATTTATCTTGCATTTTCAATTTGATGTGCCTTTTTCCTTTTGAGGTACCTTGAAACCCTAGTTGACTTAGAAAAATCATAACTTCCATTAGGTTTAGATTTAGGTCCCCTCCTTTGGGCAGTGAACTTATGTAGGGTTAGGGTTCCTTTGATCCCATTTTCAATTTTTTATCATGTCATTTGCTTCTGGTTTTGAATTTTTGTGTTGCATGTTGTTCATAAACCCTAATCCTTGCCTTCCTTTGCATCCATCTCTCATATGTTTGCATTCAAGAACTTGCCATGACATTTTGTGCATCCACATGATTCATAAGATATCTTAGAACATATTAGAATCATGTTTGATCATTGAATCTTTCATTTGCCATGTTATGTATTCATTTCATTACATAAACTTTCATGAACTTTCATGGTTCAAAGCATGCTTCATTTGTATCCTCATCCTTGTATGATCATCCACAACTCTTGACATGTGTTTGCATCATCTCTTAGCATCATTAACATCATGTTTATGCTTCTGACTTTGGTTTGCATCATGACATTTCATCTCATTTGCATTGCATTTCATTTCTTTTGCTAACTTTTCAGGTGGTAAGTTGTTTTGAGAAGTGAATTTGCCTTCACTTCTCACAATCTCTTTTCATCTCTCTTATGCATCATTGCTGCATTTTAACTTTGTATTAGAGTGAGCTTGCTCATTCGTGTTCATCTCTTACTTTCTTTCTTCAGGCAACTTGTCTTCTTAAGTGAAGCAAGTTGTCTTGCTTCTCTCTTGTTTCTCTCTGCTTCTTTCTCTTTTCATCTGCTTCTTTCCTGGTGGCTTTCCTCCTGAAGATCTTTTGCAAGCCTCATAAACCCTAGGAACAACCAAGCATGATCATAATTAGGGTTTGATTAGTCCCCCCCTTAGTTTTACCTTTGTGTCATCTTTGAGTCTTCATTTCTCATCTCATAATCAGGGACTAAACCCTAAAGGTTTTAAGGCTTTGTGATTAAGCTTATGCCTGCATCCTTCTATTAGGATGGAGTGTATAACTTTAATCCTAAATGTTAAACCTTTAATGTGTTTAAATCCTTTAATCAATCCACTCAATAATCACTAAGACATCAAGCTTGTAACTTGGGCCTTGCATTAGGGTTCTAATTCTTCCTTAATTGGTTAAGAAGGACTAACCCTAGTGTTAATAGACAAGTACCCCTCAAGTTGTCTTACCAGCCATAAAATCCACTTCTTGATCCCACCATTAACTAAAATCCATTTAATAAAGGTTTTCTTTTGTCATGAGGTTAATCCCTAATCATGGATTAAGTTGAGGAGCCTTTCTCAGCTTAAGTGTTCTCATCTATTATCCTTCTATTAGGATAGTGTAATGAGTCCATTAAATCCCTGATTATGGCTTAAACTCATTACTTAACACTAAACAAAAACACCAAAAACATCTAAATAAATACAAGTAGGTTAATGATCTTAATCCTACATAATGGTGATTAAGTGTGAGGTGTTTACCTCATACTTAAGGTATTCTCATTACCCCTAATCAGAGGGAGGATGTGATGAGTTTACTAACCCTTGGTTTAGGCTTAAGCTCATTTTCTTATGACAAACACAAAAAGCAATAAAAGACTGAAAACACCAAAAAAAAAAAACAATAACCGTCTCCTTCGGGATTCTTTTCTCACCTCATTCACTCACAAACGAGAACTCGCTTCTTCCGTCTAATGCAAGACAGTTTGCACCTGAGCCAGACAGGTCATACACTTGAGCATAGATAAGCAAGTAGTTCACAAGTCAATTTATCTTTCAGTCTCTTTGGGTCGAACTACGGTGTTTTGACTTCCTCATTGCACGAGAGGATACGTAGGCATAACTTAACAGTTATCGAACAAAAGTCTCTGTATATTCCCCCTCCTCTAGCATTATTCTTTTAGCCTCATAGTCTTGAGCATTTTATCCTTGTTCTCACACTGACACTTCCCTTATACACCTCGCATTTCTTTTGCACTGACACTTGCATTCTTTCCAGCTTTGATACACAGATTGCACTGACACTACCCCTTTAAAACACAAATCTTTTAAGCGTGGATCCCGTCGAGTACGACGGACAATCTAGGTGCTAATACCCTCCCAGGTTGTAACCAACCCCCTTTCTCAGTTTCTCTGGTTCGCAACCGTCTTATCCATCTCTTCTTAGGTTTATGCAGCATTACCTTTCCTTCGGGATAAAAATGCCTAGCTGGCGACACTATTCATTCTTCTCCTTTCGCCGACCGTTCGCGTCTGTACCCCTCTTGGCCCCGTGTCATCAGGTGGGAGCGACAGTAAGCCCATAACGCTTCTTGAAGTTTTTGCGACCAATCTTTTCTAGATATAGAGACAGTCTTCTCAAGAATTTGTTTGATCTCCCTATTAGATACTTCCACTTGTCCATTAGTCTGTGGGTGGTATGGTGTTGCTACTCTATGCTTAACTCCATATTTGCTTAAAAGTTTATCAAATATTCTCGATATGAAGTGTGATCCCCCATCACTTATGACTAAACAGGGTGTTCCAAATCTGGGAAATATATAATTTTTAAATAATTTGATGACTACTATGGGGTCATTTGTGGGTGCGGAAATAGCTTCAATCCACTTAGACACGTAGTCAACAGCTACTAAGATATACTGGTTTCCTAAAGATGGTGGGAACGGTCCCATAAAGTCTATACCCCATACATCGAAGAGTTCTACTTCTTGGATATTTCTTAGAGGCATTTCATTATGTCGTGAAATATTTCCTGTACATTGGCATCTGTCACATTTGACAATGGAAGCATGGACATCATGCGACATGGTAGGCCAGAATAGGTCAGCTTGAAGAATCTTGGCGTAGGTCTTAGAGGTGCTTGCATGTCCACCATAGGGTGCAGAGTGACAATGCTCAATTATATTATGTACCTCCTCTTCCGGGACGCAACGGCGGAAAATTCCATCTTTACCTCTCTTGAAAAGAAATGGTTCGTCCCAATAGAATTTTCTTACATCACTGTAGAACTTCTTCTTCCGGTGGTAATTTAGATCGGGGGGTACGATGTCAGCGGCTAGATAATTAACAAAGTCTGCATACCAAGTTACGTTACTTATAGCTAAGGATTTTTTAGAGTGCTCATGAGGGTCCGGGTTATCATCTTTAATAGTTTCTAGTTTGGCTATCAGTCTATCATAGGCAAAATCGTCATTTATGGGTACTGAGTCAGGTTTCAGGTATTCTAGCCTAGAAAGGTGATCAGCTACTACATTATTTGTGCCTTTCTTATCACAGATATCTAAATCAAATTCTTACAGTAATAGAATCCATCGAAGTAACCTAGGTTTGGCATCCTTTTTATTTAGTAAGTAACGAATGGCAACATGGTCGGTGTAAACTATAATTTTGGCTCCTACTAGATAAGATCTAAATTTGTCTATGGCGAAAACTACAACTAGGAGCTCTTTTTCAGTTGTTGCATAGTTGAGTTGGGCAGCGTCTAGGGTTCTACTGGCATAATAAATTATTTGTAACTTTTTATCTTTTCTCTGACCTAGAACGGCTCCAACAACATAGTCACTAGTGTCACACATTGTCTCAAACGATTCTGACCAATCAGGGGGTTTCATTATAGGTGCTGAAATCAGAGCTTGCTTCAAGAGATTAAACGCTTCATTACATTTTTCATCGAAGATGAATTTAACATCTTTCATTAAAAGGCCAGTTAAGGGCTTTGTTATTTTGGAGAAGTCCTTGATAAAACGTCGGTAGAACCCGACATGTCCAAGAAAACTTCTTATCTCCCTGATAGTCTTTGGTGGTTTCAGATTCTCTATGACTTATAGTTTATCTTTGTCTACCTCTATCCCTTTTTCGGAGACTATATGTCCTAAAACAATCCCTTCGGTAACCATGAAATGACACTTTTCCCAATTTAGCACAAGGTTTACCTCCACACATATTTCCAGGATTTTCTCAAGGTTGATAAGACAATTTTTGAAATCAAATCCACAAATTGAGAAATCGTCCATAAATACTTCCATGATTCCATATAGATAGTCTGCAAAGATAGACATCATCCAGCGTTGGAAAGTGGCTGGGGCATTACAGAGTCCAAAAGGCATTTGTCTGTAGGCAAAAGTTCCAACAGGGCATGTAAAGGTGGTTTTTTCTTGATCTTCGGGGTGAATAGGTATTTGGAAGAATCCTGAATATCCATCTAGGTAACAAAAGTAAGAGTGTCTGGCTAGCCGCTCCAACATTTTATTTATGAATGGCAAAGGGAAATGGTCCTTCCTAGTTGCTTTATTTAATTTTCTATAGTCTATGCACATACGCCATCCTCCATCAGTTCTTTTTGCTACAGGTTCGCCTTTCTTGTTTTGCACGACTGTGATGCCTCCCTTTTTAGGTAATACATGCACAAGACTTACCCATTTATTGTCCGAGATCTGATATATTATACCTGCCTCTAGTAACTTAAGAACTACAGTCTTAACTATTTCACTCATCATAGGATTTATTCTTCTTTGGTGTTCTCTGGAGGGTTTTGAATCTTCTTCGAGCAAAATCCGATGCATGCATACGGATGGGCTTATTCCTTTTAGATCAGAGATCTTATATCCTAAGGCTGAGGGGTACCTTCGTAAAACTTCTAACAATTGGTTTGTTTCCTCTTGGTTCAAGGTAGCACTGACTATAACTGGACGGTCCATTTCTTCATCAAGAAACTCATATCTCAGGTTCTTAGGCAGTTCCTTAAGTTTTATGGTTGGTTTCATATGGCAAGGCATAGGATCTGGGGTAAGAGATAAACATTCGTGAAGTTTATCATCAATGTAGGATTTTTTATAACTGTCATCTTCCCAAATAAGAGTTGATGGAAATTTTATTGATTCAGTTTCTTCTTCCTGTTCTAATTCCCTAATGCATTCATCAATCATATCTAAGGCATAACAAGCATCTCTTATTACAGGTGCCATAAGAAATTTCGAGAGTACAAATTCTATCTTCTCGTTACCTACCTCAAAGGTTAGTTTCCCTTTTTTAACATCTATTATGGCTCCAGCGGTTGATAAGAACGGTCTACCTAGGAGGATTGGTATGTCGTCATCTTCTTTAATGTCCATGACAACAAAATCAGTGGGTATAAATAGCTGACCTATCCTAAATGGGAAGTCTTCAAGTATGCCTATAGGGTATTTAACGGATCTATCGGCTAATTGAAGTGACATCTTAGTAGGTTGTAATTCTCCTAAGTTTAACATTTCACAAACTGCTAAAGGCATTAAGCTCACACTAGCTCCTAAGTCTAGAAAAGATTTTTCGATGACATGATTCCCCAAAATACAAGGAATGGAAAAATTTCCGAGATCTTTATCTTTCTTTGCTAACTTATTCTCGGAAATAGAATTACATTCCACGGGTTTCGGATCTTCAAGTCTATGTTTATTTGTAAGTATGTCTTTGAGAAACTTTGCGTAAGAAGGTATTTGGGTGATGGCTTCTATAAAGGGGATTTATATGTGAAGTTTTTCTATAACCTTAACAAATTTTTGATATTGGTTATTGATTTGGGTTTGCTTTAGTCTTTGCGGGTATGGTATTGGTGGTTTGTATGGCGGTGGTGGTACATAGGTTTTGTTTTTAGGTTCTTCTCCTTTTTCTTGACCTCCCTGGTTTTCAGATTTCTCAGGTTCCTTCTCTTTATCTCTCTTAGAAGTTTCAGGCTCATTTAATCTAGGGTTTAAGGGTTCCTCATAGGCGGTCCCACTTCGTAGAGTAATGGCATTTGCTTGCCCTTTCGGGTTCTGTTGAGGTTTTCCAGGGAACTGTCCTCCAGCTGTAGTATGAGGGGCTTGGTTTAAAGCTACCTGAGAGATCTGGGTTTCAAGCATCTTATTGTGAGTAATGATTTGGTCAACCTTGGTTCCTAACTGGGTAATTAGTTCGTTAACATGAACATTTTGGTTCATGAACTCCTTGTTTTATTGTGTTTGAGCGGTGATAAAATTTTCCATAATTTTCTCAAGGCTTGGTTTTGGTGGTACAGGTTGTATAGGTTGATTTTTTCTCGGGGCTTGGTAACCTTGTTGTCTCGGAGGTGCGGTATTTTGGATAGGGTTATTATTTTTATAGGAGAAGTTTGGGTGATTCCTCCATCCTGGGTTGTATGTGTTTGAAAATGGGTTCCCTTGGGTGTAGTTCACTTGTTCAGAGCTGGTCTCATTTAACAAATTGCATTCGGCAGATTGGTGTCCTTGCGTCCCACATATCTCACAATTCGACGAAACTGCAGCTACAATATTCGGGGTTTCATACATATGTTCGACTTTAAGGGCCAACGCGTCCATTTTAGCTTGCATCATGTCTATAGAGCTCAACTCATGTATTCCTCCTTGGGCTTCCTTCTTTTCCACTGTTGCTCTTTCTACTCCCCATGATTGATGGTTTTGGGCCATATCATCGATAAGGGCATTAGCTTCAGGGTAAGGTTTGTTCATCAATGCGCCACCAGCGGCATCGTCGATGGTCATCTTAGTGTTATAATGAAGTCCATTATAGAAGGTTTGAATGATTAGCCAATTCTCTAAACCATGATGTGAGCATGCTCTTAATAGCTCTTTATATCTCTCCCAGGCTTCGAACAACAATTCTCCTTGGTTTTGGGTAAATCTGGTTATTTGGTTTCGAAGAACAACGGTCTTACTCAGGGGAAAATATCTAGCAAGGAATACATTTCTAAGGGCTTCCCAAGTTGTTATGGAATTGGGTGGAAGGGAATCTAACCATGACAGGGCTTTATCTCTGAGGGGAAAAGGAAATAATCTTAAGCGGATCGCCTTAGGGGGAGCTCCATTGGTTTTAAAGGTGTCTGCTAACTGGAGAAAGTTTTTTAAATGTTGACTTGAGTTCTCGGTAGCAAGACCTGCGAATTGTCTCTGCTGTACTAATTGTAGCAGGGATGGTTTAAGTTCAAAATTATTAGCTGGGATAACGGGGTTTACTATACTAGAACTAGGTTCTTCGTTTGATGGTTGGGCGAAGTCCTTAAGAGGTCTTCGGTTTTGATCTTCGACCATAGCTCTCCTAATTCTATAGAAAAATAAACGTGCGTGAGCGTAACGTTCAGGTTCAGCTAGAGGGTCTACTAAGCTTCCGGCACTGCGAGTCTTTCGCATTGACCGACAGGTAACAACCTTGGTCTAAACGGTATAACTACAGGGTATGAAATTTGACGAAATTGGTCCCCGACAATGGCGCCAAAAACTTGATGCGTGTTTTTCGAGAGTGTACGAACACGTCAGAGTAATATAAAAGATTGTCGAATCCACAGAGACCAAGTGTCAATCTATCATACCTGTTGTTATGGTGTGTATCTAAGGCAATTGAAAATATTGGTTTTAAAGAGTGCGCAATGATAAATAAAATAGAAAATTTAATTAATTGATAAAGACAGGTTCGAATGCAATTCACATAATCAATTGATAATCAAGTACTTGTTAATAGAACTACTTATGGGCAATGTTTTCTACTTTGAAAAGAACTAATTTAACAGGAACTGTCGCTTTCGCGTATTCAGAACCGAGTTGTACTCCCTAATCAAACCCTCCTATTGTCACGGATAAAAAGGTGTGTACTGCGTTAGAGTAGTAAACCTATTTTTAAGAAATATAATATCTTAACTAAGTTGAAAAGTATTTTGACTTAGATTTCTTAGCAAAAAGAGGTTCTCACGAACAAGACTCTAAACTTCTTAACGCGTCCGAAAATAGTTTTAAAAACTCCTAATGAACTAGACAAAGCGCTTTTGGCTGTTTTTGAAATAGTTAAAAACAATTAAGTTAAATAGGCATTGGACGACTTTCGATCTTACCCAACGAGACTTTAAAGAACATGAAACTTATATTGAAAGTTAAAATAGCCCTTAAGCGTTTCTACGAACAGTCGTACGGATTACCGGTTCAATTATGATCCTTACATTCTAACCTTTGTAAAATTAGTTAGACATGGTAAAGTAAAAGTTCATTTTATTATTTTTCATAAAAGTATTTAGTTCGAGTGCGGGAAAATAAATTAAATTAGTGCGAGTGCGGGAAAGTAAACGAAAGTAGTGCGAGTGCGGGAAAGTAAATAAAAGTAGTGCGAGTGCGAGAAATAAACGAAAGTAGTGTGAGAAATAAATAAAGTAGTGCGAGTGCGAGAAATAAATAAAGTAAAGCAATGCGGAAAGTAAATAAAATAAAGCGAGTGTGGAAAAATAAAATACGAATTGGAATTAAAATGGCGGCAGGATTAACTTCCTCCCAGAGTGCTCCAAGACTCGATCACACAGACGTATACAGACTCGATCACTTGATTATAGTAACACCCCGATGTGAAGTGATTACTAATTTAAAGCTGATATATGCCTAAGAGATTCTAAGTTTGGATGATAAAAACGAAATTATAAAGTCCTATTTATAGGCAAACATTAAATGGGAAAAGACTAGGATGCCCCCTCCACTAAGAAGTGGAGGAAAAAGATTTGGCCTTGTGGCGCCCGCCACAGGCTCATGGCACCCTTCATGGGTGCATTATGGTGGAGAAAGTGGGGATCATGGATATAAGGCAGTTGTGTAGGGTCTTGAGACGTGACCACGTCATGGCTGACCCCATGGCGCCAGCCACAGTGGGTGTCGTAAGTGCAAAATGCTGAATTTCTTGATTTTTATTATTTTCAGCTCCTTTTTCGCTCCTTTTCTCGATTGAGCCCCCGATTAGATTAAAAACCTGAAAAAAAAGAAAAAAAAAGTAATAACATAATAAAATAGAAATAAAAACTTAGAATGCATGCGGAATCGGAGTTATAAATACGGTGAAATTTAATGTTATCAGGGCACTTGTGCCAACTCCTAAGGTTTGTTTTAGGGTCTCTTAACATGTTAACATGTCCCCGGTCCTTGTATGAAGGTTGCTTCTTGGTTTTCCTTATGCTATTTGTTCATTAAGATTCACCCTTACATGAATGTTCACATCACCTTTCACTTCTACATGTCTCTCTTGTATGAACTTGTATGAGATTGTATGCTTCCATTGATGTTTGAATTCCTTTCTCAGAAACTCTTTACCATGATATAGTTATGACTTTGATGTTTGTCGAAGTTGTTTAGCTTGTATGGCTTTTCTTATCTCATGTTTGCCTTTTTTTTCTCATGATAACTTGTAATGCTTTGGTGTGACTTCTTGCTCCACTTCTTACATGATGTTGTGTGTTTGATCTTGGCACTGGAATTTGAAGTTTGAATTGTGGTTGTGATAGTTTGATATGATCTTTTGCTTGTTTCAACTTCATTTGATCTTATTTGTTTTCATCTTATCATTTGTGAATGCTTCTAACCCTTTGTAGGTGAAATGGTAAGTGAAGTGTGGATACTATCCATATTTCCAACCTTCTTTCCTTCTCTTTTAATGATTTCTTACTCGTGTTTGGGATGTGCTTAGGCCATCACTTCTTTTCCTCCCTTAGAGAACAACTTATCTTCTTTAGAAGAAGTAAGTTGATTTTCTTTTCTTCCTTCTTCTTTCTTCTTCTTTTCCTGTAGGTAGTAAGCCTCACTAACCTAGGGTATCCTTTAGTTTCCCCTTAGTTATTTTACCTTTGCTCTTTTCTGGTTCTTTCTCTTCTCATCTTCAAACAAAAACCTAAAAAACACTTTAATAAAGGTTGAGGTAGTCTTTGATACATGGCCTTATTCCATGAATACTTGTATTCACCCCATCTTGGTGGTGGTATAAGTCTATATATGATGCACAAGTTCAATCATAAGATTATTTTCACAAAGAAAACCATACAAAACACTTCTTCATTTAATTTACAAAACACTTAATAACTTCAACAAGTTAGTTAATTCAAGCCCTAATCTTAGGAAACAAGTTTGAGGGTCTTCTTCATTCTTGGTGAACTTATTACACACTTTATCTAGGAGTGTGGTAATAAGAACACATTCCTTAGAAAAGGATTTGAGTTCACTTTCTTGTGCCACACTCATAAAAAAACTTATAAAAAACACTGGACAAAGAATAACCATCTCTCCTTTGGGACTTCTTTTATCATCACCTTCACTCATAAGGTAAGATCTTGCTCCTACTTGTCACTTTGCAAGACGGTAACGCACTCGTGCCAGCCGAGCCTGCAACACCTGAGCATTGACATAAGCAGTTCAAGCTTTTACCACACAAGCAATCTTTCCACCCCTAGTTAGGGGAACTACGGCGACTCTAAATCTCATGTCCAGATGAGGTACGTAGGCAACAGGGTAGGGCCTATTTGAGCACTCTTTTATTTTCCCTAAATTTTCCCCCTTTCTTTTCTTTGCTTATCCAGTTTCAGTCTTTCTTTTTACAACATCTTTCATTTCTTTACCCTTTGAAACAGTTTCTTTGCAAGCGTGGATCTCGTCGGGTACGACAGACGATTTTGGGGTGCTAATACCTTCCCAGGTTGTAACCGACTCCCAAATCCTGATCTTTGGTTTGCAAGACCTTTGTTATTCCTTTTCTTTTCTCTGTTTTGTGCAGCATTACCATTCCCGTTTCTTCAGGATAGAAATGCCTGGTTGGCGACTCTACCCTTTTCCCTTCCACTTTCACGTTTGTACCAGGACGGAAATCCAGGGAGCGACACATGGCAACCTCTTCATTAGGACAACTGATCAGGGACTTAACATTGATTAACCTAGCTACAGTTGTCGGCATCCCATCCGGACATAGGAGGGGCTTCCCGTCACCGTCGACCAACTCCAAAGAGCGGAAGCTGGCGACATAGTTAAACAAAATATTGTAGGCCGCAATATTGTCGATGCTCAAATCCTCAGGTTTGGTTATGTAGTGGTCTCTAGAGTGTTGGAAGTGAATGTTCACACACTCCAAAGGAAAATGGGACACCATCTTCTCCTCGTTGTCGATCATCTCCCGATCATACAACGAATCCTTAGTAGTTTGCGGACAAGGTTGGATTATATAGAAATGGTACTTAAAGTCCCGTATGGAGTCCTGATAAGCCTTGAACAGTCTACTGGCCTGCTTCAATGACACCCAGCTGTGTCGGCCATCCCTGGACTTCCTCTTTAGATGAAAGACCCTGAAAAACAAGCTCACAGTTGCCCCTATCTCCAAAAAATGGCACACCAGCTCGAACCCTCTAATGAAGGCAAGGACATTCGGGTGTAACTAAGCTGGAGCCAGCTCGAGATGCATAAAGACCACTTGCTGGAAGTCCATGAAGGGTAGACGATACCCAGCCTTACGAAATGAGAACTCGTACATCGGGAACCGAAGGGCTGGGAATCGAGAGCATATCTTTGCGTCGGCTTCAGCGGCAGAACCCGCCACTTAATACCATCTCCTTTCTTCTTCCTTTCGATCCTTGACCATGAATCCGAAGAGTCGATAGAGAATTGTGAGGTTGTCTCTAGCGGTTCGTCCATGATCCACGAACGGTCTCGGACGGGGACATCCGCATTATCTGTAACAGGTGATTCCTCGGTCTCGTGAGTGTTCTTCTGTCTGCATTCAGCTGAAAAGCAGGGGAAACAAGGTGAATTCGACGAACTCAAAAATCCACCCTTCCACTGTAGATCAAGTGAAAGGGATTCGTACAACCCGAGGACATGCCCTAGATTAGCCCCTTTAGGCAAGAAAAACGGGCGAGGGCTAAATCGCCAGACCGAGTTTATCCTCGTCTACCTTAAACCTAGTGTTACTGCGATACGCCTCTATAACCGATGCCCGATACACTAACATTAGACTACCGTCATTTAAATCCAATCTAGATCTAAACCTAACAAGTTGGGAGAGCCTGGGAATCTATGAATTTTCATATACCTACGAAGAACATTCGTACATGCAGGATGAATGTTCATCAGGATTTCCAGAAGTTCATCAGGATGTCCAGAAAACTTTGAATACACCATGAACTCCATGAACATTCATCACTTTAAACCCTGAAAAAGCGTGAGTGGAGAAGATAAATGTTTACCTGGATCCATGATTCTTGATGGAAAGACGACGGCGACGATAGTACTTCAGGCAAAGAAAAGTTGCAGACGAATTACACGGTTAGAGAAAGTAATTGCAAAAGTGGACAAATGAAAGTGTTTTCCCTCTTTTATAATGTCTTAGAACTCACATGGAAAAGCGCAAAGGCCATTGCAATTATTGCCTAGGGCTATCCCCCAGGTGTCATAAATGCATAACGACGCTTTATTACGCGTGTCTTGAGAATTTCAAACGTTTATCTTCTCATAGAGAATCTTTAATTTCTTATTACGAGCAAATGCCCAGCAGAAAAAGCAAGGAAATTTGAGTATATTAGGAACATGTCGACCGCTAATTCGGCACCTTAAGTCACTATCCCCCACGGGCACAGTGACTTGAGGGGCTCCTGTTCTGGATTGACATAGCATATCCCAGCGCCAAATTGAGGCCCAATCCAGATGATAGTGGATAAGCCCAATATTGGATCCACGAGGATATGACCGTTACGGAAATAGAGCCGTAGGCATATAGCCATTGGGGACTTCCCCTTTTACGCGCCAAAACACCTTCCATGCGGCCAACTGCCCAATAGATTCGTCAAGGAAGTTGCACTTGGTCAAAGACACGCGCCCGTAACATACAAACAAATGCCCCTTTAAATCTCTCCATCTTTGGGGAGTCAGATATTCACTTCTTTCTACCCTCTTATACTTACGCTTTTGTCTACCACTTATTGACTTGAGCGTCGGAGTACCTTGTAGGTACCCCACCACCTTCTCCTACCAACAAACCGTAGTCCCAGTTGAAGGCCACAAAGACCTGTCCGGATTCTTTCTGTACATTTGTGATTGTTGATTGAGCTCATGGATCCATCTTTTGATACTCACACATCCATATTCTGCGCATACCACCCTTTTCATATTAAATTTTCATTTTCATTACTTCTTTTTTTAAATAATTCCTTATATTTTTTTTTCTTTTCTAACATTTTAATTCTTTGATCATCTTATTTCTCTATTTTGAAAAAATAAATCTAAAAATGTTTTTAGTAATTTCTCTTATATCATTTTATTCTTTTATTATTGAGAAAATTATTTCAAAAAGATTTTTAAAAAAATCATTTAGTTTTTTATTTGGTTTTCTCTTGGATTTTAGCTATTTCTCTTGATTTTATTGTTGGTTGAGTAGATCATAAATGTTCGATCCACTTTCTTTCATCTCTTTTCTTTTTGGTCAATAAAATCTCTGATTCGACGATTATTGATTTTCAAAGATGTTTAATCTTCATTATTTCAAATCTATGGATAAATAATCATTTGGATCATTATCCATACTTTGGAATCGTGATAGGTTGTCTTTGAAGAATCGATGTGAAATCTCGATTAAGATTAGACCGTTACCACTTTTTCTTTTTGTGTGACATGTTTTTGGAGGATGATCCATTATATTAGCTCTCTATCATGCATTAGCACTAATATCATTTACCTTAATTGGTATTGGTCGGCCTCATTTGTAGGGTAATTACTTTATAAATTACTCGGTGATTGCTTAACATAGACCTAAATGTGTCCCTACTTCGGAATAAAAATCCAATTGGATACTTACACTTTCGTGGACCGGACCTCATGTTGGTCGCGTAATCCCAAAGTGGTTAGTCATTTGCGTTAGATCCACAACTTTTGAAGCTTAATGTGTAGTTGCTTTGGGTATCCCAATCTTCTTTCAAGTTTCATTGAATTTGGATTTAATTACCTCGATTAACCACTATAGTGTAAGATACTAAGCGAAATCGGTTACTCTTTGGGTTGTGGATGATTAAGTTCACCATACCATTATTATGTACATATTATTACTACTATTACTATACTAACATTTTAATTTCCTCTTGCACCTTATCCACTTTAATTTTCTTCTCGCTCTCTGATCTCTTTTATTATGATTTTATTATGCTTTATCATTCATTATCATGTTTATGTTTATGTTTATATTCTTGTGATTTTTCCATTGTTCATTTGGACACAAAAATATTAATAAAGGATTAAACCTCTAAAAAACTTGTGATCTTGATCCTTGACTATGGTTACTATCTGTTGCATTGGACTTGAAGTTTTGGACTTAGATTCTAGGATCATTCCCTTTGCTTGAGTTATTATGGATTGGAGACCATAGCCTTTATTTGACTCACTTGTTTATGAGGATGGAGTCCTATTATTGCTTATACTTTGAAGAGTGATCACTATGCGGTTAGATTGTTCTTACTTTAGCTTTTACTTCAAGTCTTAGGATAACCTCTTCATCTCCTCCCACTTATTAAATTTTCAAAACTTCTCCCTCTTTTCAAAACTTTCTTTGATTTCAAAATTTAACCATTTTCATAATCAAAGCTTGATTTAGGTCAAGAAATTTTACCTGTTTTTTTTTTCATTTATTAATAAATGTTAAACTACATAAGCATATTGACACCTTTTTCAAAAGTCATTAAAAAATGCAAAACTCATTCGATCCTTTTTGTGCCCTCATGCACTTTTCCTTTTAACCATTTTCATATGTTTAGATATGTTTAATTCTTTCTAGCGGAATTATTCGCTAAAGAATGACGACTTATCTTTACATTTTAAAATCAATCCAACATATTAATTTTTCACTATTTGTACCACAAACTACAGAGTTTTGATCTTACATTGCACATTGTGGGTACGTAGGCATGAGATGAACGTCTCGTCAAACACAAAAATCTTAAAAAACATTTCTCTTCTCATCTCTTCAATCTCTTTTAACAAACCATTTTCAAACCAAAAACAATAAATTTTTCAAAGGGCTCCCTCGGAGTACCACAAATATTTTGGGTGCTTAAAACTTTTCCATTTTGTAACCAACCCCCTTACTCGTTCTCTACTTGATTCTTTTAGCTTTTTGCTTATAGGTTCATTAGGATTTATTCGCTCTTTCTTCCTTTTTCTTTTGGAATAAAATAAAAGTGCAACGACAACTCTGTTTACTTTATGTTAAGTTAACCAATAGCTTACACTCCTGATTTTACCACTACACAATGTATCTTGTTTTGTTACAGTCTCACTTAGTTTACAATCCCACTTCTTAGGGTTTTGTTTCAACGTTTGCTTGTTTTGTTTTGAATACTTACTAATTTCCTTTTATTTGAAATAGCTGAAGTTGTATTTGTAACACCCCAAATTTTCCCTCTTATTTTTAAGCATCATATAATATCATATTCATCATGAACATATCATATTCTTGGTATCTTAGCATGGAAATATGAGGCATAACATTCTCATGACCTAGCATTAGGCATATGATCATCTGTGGAGGGTTTTGAAGCATCATAAGCTATGCCAAGGGGCCCAATGGATTTGCTCAAGTCCTATGAGGGGTCTACTTTGCATTCACAAGCTCAAGATTATTCACAAAAGCCCAGGAGGTGGGAAAATCATCAGGGAATTCAAGCTAGGGCAAAGCTCCTACACAATGATCCCAAATCAGGGTTTGAGTTTCAAGCATGAAAACCTTGGGACTTTGGCCATTTCATTTGGGAAAAGTCTCTCATATGTTAAGAGGATCCTAGGGATGAAATTTGGTGAGAAAATTCCTTGTGGAAGTCAGAGATTTCTTCAGTTGCTTGTAAATGAAGAAATTGGTCAACTGTGCATTCTGAAAGTCAACTATGAGATTTCAAAGGGTCCAACCCTAGTTTTCAATCCAAGGGATGTTCTTATAACCTTAGAAAAGGTTTAGCAAAGTCAAAAATCAAGAATCATGAGGTTTTAAGGTGTTTTGCAAAATTGGCATAAGTTTGGTAATGAGAATTTCCATTTTTAGTAACATTTTGCCCTAATTTTCAAGTAAGCATAACTTGGTGAAAAAAGCTTCAAATGGATCACAACCAAACATGAAAGTTGAATATTAAAGCCTCCCATTTTCAAAAATTACAAGAGCATTTTCATAGCCCTCATGGTTAGAGAGATAGGCCCTTCGAAAATTTCAAGAATTTTAGGGCATGGCATGAATTCTAAGACTTCCACAAATGCAAGATCCTTTAGAATTTATTTTTGAGTGATGTAATGAACCAAATGAGGTCACAAACTTACAAAGCAATGCCAAGAGTTCATTTTGCTCCAAAAATATTGCCAAATTCGTGCATGGGATGTATTGTATTCCATAAGGTGCAAAACATGCATGATCATGAGAAAAGCATGATCCTCTCATCCAAGGGCCAAGATGATTGTTGTTTTGAATTAAGGGTGGGATATTGATCACACATGTGAAAAGAATGAGAGGGATGCACGAGCCAAGCACCTCATCACACAAATCTTGTAAATTTTGCAATTTCACTCTCACACTCTCATCTCACGTGCATTTTCCCTCATTCTTTCAGCATTGTATTTTGGATTCATATGTAAGAAAACTAGGGTTTCATTTCACCCCAGATCCATCACATTTGTTCATTCCAAAGTTTCTTGCACTCAAGCATTTCTCTTCGAATCTCCTCATTCTCTCACTCTCTTCACAAACAAATCACATATTCTGAATCCTTGAGGCATAAGGATCACTAATCCACCACTCATTCAAGCTGAAAGTGAAAGATTGGAGAGGTACCATTCAAGGGCAGGTTGATTCGAAGCTTCAGATTCAAGCTCTCTCAAGCTTCCTCTTGCATTTATTTTGCAAGAGGAGATCAAAAGGAGTAGATCTGCAACATCTGGAGCCTTATCTTGGTGATTTTGAAGTGTCTTCATCTCAGGTATGCTCTGAAATCGATGGATCTAGTAATGATTTTTGATGTATGCATTGTGATCTATAAGACATGCTGATGATTATGTGATATTTGATTTTGAAAATGGATGGATATTGAAATTGTATTGATGATTTGAAGTTTTATGGTTACAACTGTTTTGCTTCGATCCGTTTGCTCCTTTGATCCATTGTGAATTTCGTGACCATATTTGAAATCAGCATTGTTTAATTGTGTGATCTGGAGTTTTTGAATCATTTCTATTTTGATTTGTTCATGGTTTGTGTTTTCCGGTGCCGGAGCCCTAGCTCCGGTCACCGGATTCTGGAAATGTGTTCATCAGAGTTTCATGAAGAAGATGATGTTATAGCCCTTGGATGTGAGATCTGGACGCTCCATAATTTGCCAACACATTACTGATCCACCCTCTCCCTCACGTGTTCTTATGTTTTAAAAAATAATCTGAATTAATCAATGTGTCTCTCACCTCACCATAAATAGCATGTTCCCTCACCCCTGACCAATCATTTTAATTACTTTGTTTAATGAGTGGACTAATCCTGCGCATCCATTTGATCCAATGGTTTTCTATTTTCCCGAATTAAGTGAATTTCCATTTTAATTGTGGTGTCTTGCGCTGACTTTTCATGGGCTTGACTTGCTAATCCCACCCCCTGGTTTTGAGGCCCAATAATTTTGAACTGGAATTGTCTTCTATTCGCACCCCAAGCTTGTTTCATTTTATTTTTATTTCTTTTTATTTCATTTTATTTACAGATTGGTTTTCAATTTTTAAAAATAGTTTTATGTCTCCAAAAATAATAAAAGAATTCATGGTTGCTTCTTTTAGTTTTCTTTAATTTTTGATATTTTTATTTTCCATTTATTTTTAATTGTCACGTGGAAATTAATTGTTCATTTTAATTAATTCATTTTATTTCATTTTGAAACATGCTGACTTGTCTATTTTCTATTTTGGTCATTGTTTTTGAATTTTTGGTTGGTTCTTTTTGCTCTGGATTCATGATGAAGTGTACTTTATTGTTGATTTTTGTTCTGATTTTTAGAATTTTGGTTAATTGATTGTGATATCTAACTTGTGATTGAAGCTTCCTAACCCTAGTTGATATTTGAACCCTCATTTGACTTGTTTAGATTCTGATTCTTTCTCCCTCCTTTTGGCATGTTGTTATGGTTTGATTTAAGGTCATTTGTGCAAGGTTGTGGAAATTTTGGGTGCTCACTTGAATTAATTTGAATTTTTGTTCTTGACTTGTCCCTTTTTGCTTCTTTTTGATCATAAGTTCATTCCTTAGCTTAGAAGGGCACTTGTGCCAACTTCTTCAACTTGTTTAGAGCCTTATTAGGATTTTGATACCTCTCTGATCTTGGGTTGTGGTTTGTGTCTTGGAAATTTTGTAATTTGTTTGCCTTTGGAGTTCTTCCATACTTATGCATATCTACCTCACTTCCTTTGCTTCTTTCTTCTCATAATGTAATTTCTTGGTTATATGGACCTCTTCTCTTCATCTCTCTTGCTTCTTAGGCATTCTTTTAACATGATTAGGGTTCTGGTCTTGTACCTTGGGGTTGTAATTTGTTCATTTTGCTTTGCATCTTCTCATGTTTGTTTTGTTTTGCCATAGTGATTCATGTGGTTTCATTTTGAGTTGTGTGGTTCTCTTTTCATGCTTGTGACTTGTATTTGCATTGGATGTTTATGTGTATAACTTCACTTCTGGTTGTATGGTTTTGGTATGGCATTATGTTCATTTTGTATTGCCTTTATACTTGTATCACTAACCATTTCAGGGGCTTTGGTAAGTGACAGGTGTGGATGTGTTTCCCACATCTCCAAATCTCATCTCTTCTCTTCTTATTATTATTTGCTCTAACCTTGTGTTTGTTGGGCTTAGGCCTTACTTTCGCCTTTTCTATTCTTCTTTCTTCTTCTTCTCTTCTTCTTTCTTTCTTCTTTAGGATGGTAAACCTCACTAACTTAGGATTTCCATGCATGACAACAATTAGGATTCATTAGTTCCCCATTAGACTTTTACCTTTGTGATCCTTTTGGTTCTTTTCTCCTCTCATCTCAAAGAGTTAAAGAAGGCACTTAATAAAGAATGAAGTGATACCTTGAGCAATAGCCTTATCCCATGAGACACTTGTATTCCTCCCATCTTGGGATAGTACAAGCTTGTCTTGTGATGCACAAGTCTGATCAGGATATCATCTTCACCAAGAAAATCATAAAAAACACTTCTTCATTGTAAATACAAAACACTTAATAAGTTAATGAGTTAGTGAGCTTAAGCCCTAATCTTTGGATTCAAGTTTTGGGGATCTTCTCCTTACTTGAGTATGCTTGTTCTATTATTCCATCTTGGAATGTAGTGACAAGTGCACATTCCATGGAAAAGATCTTGAGTTCACTTCCTTGTGACACACTCATAAAAGCTTCTAAAAATAACAAACAAACAATAAGCGTCTCTCCTTCGGGAATTCTTTTCTCATCTCCTTCGCTCCGTACGCGAACTTGCTCATACTTGTCACTTTGCAAGACGGTAACGCACTCGTCGTCCGAGCCTGCAACACCTGAGCATTGACATAGGCAGTTCAAGCCTTAATACACAAGTAATCCTTTCCACCCCTAGTTAGGGGAACTACGGCGACTCTGATCCTCATTTTCCAAATGAGGTACGTAGGCAGCGGGGTAGGGCCCGTTCGAGCATAATCTTTTATTTTCCCTACATTTTTTCTCTTTGTTTTCTTTCTCAGTTCCTTTTCCAGTTCCAGTTCCTTTTCTTTTGCAGCAACTTTCATTTCCTCACCCTTTGAAACAGATTTCTTTGCAAGCGTGGATCCCGTCGGGTACGGCGGACGATCTGGGGTGCTAATACCTTCCCAGGTCGTAACCGACTCTTGAACTCAGTCTCTTTGGTTCGCAGGACCCGTGTCCTTCCTTTTCTTTTCTTCTGGTTTGTGCAGCATTACCCTTCCCGTCCCTTCGGGATAAAAATGCCTGGCTGGCGACTCTATTCTTTTTCTGCGCCACTTTCGCGTTTGTACCAGGATGGAAATCCGGGGAGCGATAGCTGGCGTCTCTGCTGGGGAGCAAACCCAAAATCTCTGGTTTCCCTTGTAGAGTCTCTCCTAGCACTTGTTTGTTTCTGTTTCTTTGGGCGTTGATTGTTTGTTGTTGTGTGTTTATTTTACTGTTGTTTATTTATAGTTTATTTACAGTTTTATTTACAGTTTAAAGTATTTATTTTCTGCATCATATATTATATATTGGACTGTCTGGACTGGATCATCTGTTTGGTGGGTTTGGGTGTTACTGTTTCTGAGAGATGAGCTCATTACCACGGCTCGAGTGCACCTTAGGACTTAGAGTGGTTCCACTTTGGCCTCATGAGATCTTGTCATGGGGGTAGTAGTGAGTTCCACGCCCAGATTTGTGACCGTCTTGGAAATGTCTTGATTTGGGGATCTTCCTCTCTCATTTCATAACCTTGACAGTTATGTGCAGCTGGGGACCGATCATTGAGAACCTTATGGAAGCATCCCTCTCTAGTGATGACAATGGCAGACCACATTTTGTGGCAAACCCATTTGCATCCGAGGGCCCACCTGGGACTTACGTAGGATAACCTTGTCTTCCCGGACTCAGCTGAGGCCTCCCTGCGTAGTATATAATGCCAAACCGATCCCCTAATTTGGTCATAAGCCATTTCTCTGAAATGGTGAAAGTATTATTTCTATTCGTCTTTGAGAGTCCGTGATGTTTGACCCGGAGCATACCAGTGAGATTGGGAGGGGTTTGCAGGAACCCTTGGCCTCTACATACCTTCATTATCAGTGGTCCTTGTTGAGATTTGGTCCTATGATTCTGGTGTTCTGGTTTTCTTGGTACTATGTGTAACACCCCAAAATTTGCCCTCTTATTTATCATCAACCTCGAGCGATTCACGCTTCATTCTTGCATCATTCCGCATATCATCGCATTGCATTTGAAAAAATAAATAAGTCATTCATCGTCCTTTGCATGAGGTGTGTGGTCGATCGAGGCTTGGCAAACATTGGAGTTCGAGAGAAAATGATGTACAAAAAAATAATCCACACCACTTTCAAGCTAACCCATTAAAAAGGAAGAATTCACCACTTTCCTCCCCTTTTCTTTCCGCTTTTCCTTCCACTTTCTTTCCACACTTCCTTTCATTCTTTCCATTCCATTTTTTCCACTCCAATTCAACTCCATTTCCCTTGGAAACTTTCACCACCTTCCACCATCTTCTAGAGTATTCCAAGGAATGTTCTAGAGTATTCCAAGGAATGTTCTAGAGTATTCCAAGGAATATTCCAAGGAATATTCCATTTTCCAACCCTAACCCTAACTAACTTCCAAACCTAATTTTGGATCCCAAACCTATTTTTTGGGCCCCAAACCTCATTCCATTCCAAACCTAGCTCCAAGCCTAGCCTCTATATAACCCTTAATCACTTCAATGCAAAAGGTTCCCACAATTCCAAAATTTTTCACTTCTTTCATAATCACTTTTTCTCTCTCACTTTTCCTCCATTTTCCCTCCTTTCACCAAAGCTTCTTTGAATAAGCTCTTCAAGTTTCACATTGAAACTTGAAGATTTTGAAGCTTAAGCCTCCAACCTCCATTAATGGTGGATCGTAGAAGAAGAAGCTAGTGATTTTGTTGAAGATTTCGGATTATCGGAAGCGCACCAAAGATTCAAGCTCAAGAACGCATTTATTTTGCGGTTTCTCGGTTTTCGGTTTTCTCTTCGATTCAAGCTTCGATACTTGCAACAATTACCGAAGCAATCCTCCGCTTCGTAGGTTGGTGATCTTAATCACTTCTTCTTTAAGTTATTCTCTTCATCTCGCCACTTTTGGCATTCTTTAAGTGTTCTTTTTGCTTTGTTTAAAATCAATTCCGTTTCGATTATGTTTGTTTGTGATTTGTGATTTTTGTTGCTTTAGGATTTAAGGTGTTAATAGATATAGGTGCTAGCATGTGTAAATAAGCTCAAAATAAGTAGAAATTAGTGTTAGCATGATTAGGTGGGGTTTAGGATTATTTAGAAGCAAGATTGTGGCCAAAAGCACTTATTTCAAAAGCATTTTTCACTTTTTGTTCAGGGTTAACCGGTTAACGCATATGGTTAACCGGTTAACGCATGCGTTTTTTGGCCAAAATGCTGATTTTTTTGCCCGTTAACGGGTTAACCTATATGGTTAATCGATTAACGCTGTCCATTTTTGGATTTTTAGCCTATTTTCTTGCTCAATCTTGCTTCCTAGTGCCTCTAATGTTCATACATGTTTAGGTATTGATTTTAGGGAATTTTTGGGTCCATTTCCAGTAGCTAGTCTCCCCATTTCGAGTCGTTTCGACACGATTCCGTTTATGTTGCGTTTTATGCGTTTTTGTGCTTCTTTGTGCATAGCTTAAATTCTTGCATGTTGTTACCATGTTTGTGCATTGTTTGACACATAATAATCATGTTGCATTCTGTTTTACATGTTGGCATTGCATTAAATCACTTTTGCATTTCCATTATATCAAGATATGTTGCATTTCACATAATCATGTATGTAGGTGCATTTGGTTGCATTTGGTTGCATACTTTATCATGTCATATGCATCAATTTAATTCTGAATTTTGCATTAAGTTTAGCATGCTTGTTGAGCTATCATGTTGCATGTTCATAATCAATAATCACCATGTTCAAATGCCATGTTCATATGCATGTTTAAGTACTACTTTGTGCATTACTTGTTGCATAATCCACATGATGCATTCTTGAATCATCAAAAATATTCATGTTCTTGCATTTATGTATGTCGATCCATGTTTAAATGCATGTTCATGATGAGATTAGTGCATTTTTCCTTGTGTTTGTGCATTAAAATATGAAAATAATCAATTCTGGATTTTGCATTCCATATCTGCTTTTTGCATAAGTGCTGTAAAATACATGCTGTTTGTTGTAAATTCATGTTGTTTGTGACTTTTAACACCTGTTTTTGCATACATATAGGTGCTGTAAAAAGCTGTTGCATTGCATAGTGCATCTCATAGCTGTTTGTGCATTAAGTGTTGTAAATAGGTTGCTGAATTTTGCATTGCATTAGTTTTAGGTCCTTTAAACTATAGATTGAGTCTAGTTTAGGTCCTAGTTCCCGTAGGATTTAATTAGGTAATTTTGTTTGCCTTATTTTTATCATGTTTACCATGCTAACCTTTGTTTTGTAGGGAGGGCAAGGTATGTCTAAAAACCCTATCCTCTTTGGTATTTCTAATGCATTTAATTTGCACCATTTTGCCTTACATAATGTTTGTGCTTGTTAGGTTTTCCCCTTTTGGAACCAACTTAACTTCATTAGGAAGTAAGTTGTGTTCTTCTTCCTTTTCTCTTCCTCTTTCCTCTCCTTTTAGGATTAGAAAAACCTCACTAACCATTAGGATCTCCCTTTGTGCATATTAAACAACTTAGGGTTGGTCGTAGTCCCCCTTAGTTTTTGCCCCTTTTCCCAGTTGAGTCATTCTTTCTCATCTCAAAAGAAAAGCAATAAAACATTTAATAAAAACCGAACAATCTTGTACGACACGAGACTTTGTTGCGGAGTGTTTATACGCGTCCTGTTTCGGGGCGAGGTGTAAATACTTCCCGCGATGGATAGGTCTTAGTACAAGACCGTTCACAAACAAATTCAAAACATTTCTTCTAAAAAACAACAAACCAAGAAGTCACGTCTTCTTTCTCATCTCATACTCTTCATGACTTGTCTCGACAGTTCAAACAGCGATACGGTAAACACCCTCGTGTCAGAGCCGGTAACACCTGAGCTAGAACTATGGCAACGTCATCCTAAAAAACACAAACCAATTAGTTCCCGCCTAGGTTAGGCGAACTACGTCGACTCTGATCCTCATTATCCCGATGAGGTACGTAGGCAGCGGGGTAGGGCCCGTTCGAGCACATTCTTTATTTTCCCTACATTTCCCCCTTTCTTTTCATTCTCATTTCAGTTCATTTCTCATTTTCTATTCCCTTTATTCCAGTAGCGGTTTTATTCAGCAGTTATTTTTCTCACCCATTGAAACAAGCAAGCAAGCGTGGATCCCGTCGGGTACGACGGACGATCTGGGGTGCTAATACCTTCCCAGGTCGTAACCGACTCCCGAACCCCGATCTTTGGTTCGCAAGGCCTCGTCCTTTTCCTTCTTCCTCAGGTTTGTGCAACATTACCTTTCCCATTCATTCGGGATAAAAATGTCTGGCTGGCGACTCTACCTTTCCGCGCCACTTTCGCGTTTGTACTAGGATGAAAATCCCGGGAGCGACAGCTGGCGACTCTGCTGGGGACTTAACCTGATTCTTCCGGTTTCCCTTGTAGAGTCAATCCTAGCGCCTGTTTGGTTTTGTTTCTTTGGGTGTATATTTGTTTGATGCTGAGTGCTTTAGTTTAGCTTTACTGTTTTCATTTACAGTTTTACTTTACAGCTTTACTTTATCGCATTTATTTACCGCTTTCAGTATTTTATTTTCCATGCATCATATTATACTGGACTGTCTGGCTGTGCTGGTTTTCATTTTTTCTGTGGGTGGGAGTTACTGTGAGATAAGCCAATTACCCGGCTTGAGTGCACCCTAGGACTTAGAGTGGTTCCACTTTGGCTTCATGGCATCTTGCTATGTTGGTAGTAGTGAGTTCCACACCTTGACTTGCGACCTTCTCGGGAATGTATTGGTTCCGGAATCTTTCTGGGGCAATACGCTACCTTGATAGTTATGTGCAGTCAGGGGACCGATCATTGAGAACCTTTGTGGAAACATCCCTCTCCAGTGATGACAGTGGCAGACCACATTTGTTGGCAAACCCACTCGCATCCGAGGGCCCACTAGGAACTCGCATAGGATGACCTGGTTCTCTCATAGGAATCCAGTCAAGGCAAACTGTTCGTATGACGGTAGTATTGTACCCTTCGGGATGAATGTACTATTGTTTCTCGATTCAGTGCTTGAAGCTGGAGACTTGTGAGGGATGCTCGTTTTTCCGGACTCAACTGAGACCTCCCTGAGTAATACATAATGCCAAACCGATTCCCTGATCTGGTCATGAGCCATTTCTCGGAGATGGTGAACGTATTATTGCTATTCGGCTTTGAGAGTCCGTGATGTTGACCCGAGTAGCAATACCCGTGAGATTGGGAGGGGTTTACAGGTTTGCAGGAACCCTGGTACCTTCAGCATACCCACTTTGCCTTTGATTCAGTTTTGTGATCTGGATTTCTGTTCTTAAGTTATGGACCCCGGATCAGAGGGATGATTATTGTGATATCTGGATTTTGAGACCATGCATCGACACCAACATCAGATCATTGATCACATACCAGTGCATTGCATCACATCATCCGCATACTTGCATTCCTAACGCATGTTTATTCATTTACAGGGCTGCATATTACATCCGTGATTCCGGTTGTGGGTATTGATCTATGAGCATGGAACCCAAGAAGTGTTATTTACAACAAAAGAGCTCCTGTCTTCATCAAACTCACAAAACTGGAATCAGGGGATGGGATGCCCTAAAAATGAATCAACATGCCATAGCATTCATTTCCTGCATACCATATTCTTGTATTTTTGCAGGTTACCCAGGGTTTCTAACTTATTTGATCGTAGGCAATATAGCTGGTCAACGCATTCACCGATATCCGACCAAAAGAAACCGAGTAAGGATGGCTGATCGAGTGCAGACCGATCTCAATGAGTTCCGACAGAGGATGGATCAGTTCATGGAAATGATGACTGGCATGGCCCAGAACCAGGAACGTCTCCGGTTGATGATTGAGCAACCTCATGGGAATGTTAATACGGGAACACCAGCTGAGAACGTGGATCCTAACGCTGCCCGTAACGGAGAGCCTCATCCAAATAGGACCGCAACACGTAATGCAGGTTTAGAAGACAATCAAGAGGACCAGTTCACTCTACTGGATGCTGATATGGGTAACATGAATGAGATCAACAATCGCAGGTATGAAGAGCTGTCAGAGAAGATCAAGGCCATGGAATGTCAAAATTCATTGGGTATCGATGTAACCAGTCTCGGGTTAGTGCCAGGAGTCAGAATCCCTCCAAAGTTCAAGGCACCATCGTTTGACAAGTACAACGGCAGCACGTGTCCCAGGACTCACATTCATGCGTACTTCGGAAAAATCTCGGCTCATACTGATGACGAGAAACTTTGGATGCATTTCTTCCAAGACAGTTTATCTGGAGCTTCGTTGAGCTGGTACATGAAGCTGAGTCGGGTCTCTATTCGAAGTTGGAAAGATTTAGCAGAGGCATTCCTCAAGCAGTATCAATACAATATTGATATGGCTCCGAATCGCACTCAGTTGCAGAACTTGTCTCAAGGACCTAAAGAGAGTTTTAAGCAGTATGCCCAGAGGTGGCGTGAGCTGGCCGCACAGGTTCAACCTCCCTTGCTGGATCGGGAGATGGCAGACATGTTTATGGGCACCTTGCAAGGTGTTTACTTGGATCGTCTGGCCGCCTGCCCGTCCATTGGTTTTTCTGATATCGTCATTGCTGGAGAAAGGATAGAGAATTTTCTGAAAATGGGAAAGATCCAGGATGCAAGCAGTGCTAGTTCTTCTGGTGTGAGAAAACCTTTTGGCAATGGCCAAAGAAGAAGAGAAGGCGAGACGAATGCTGTGTATAGGGGCCGAGACAGAAATTATTCTCAAGGTTACTACCAAACGGCTGCAGTGACTATTACTCCACAGTTTCAACAACAGCGACCACAGGGTCAGCAACAACAGGTACAGAGGCCGTTTCAAGAAAGAGCAAGAGCGAGAAATCGCAGACTCGACCCCGTCCCATGCCCGTATGCTGTATTGCTCCCAGAGCTGCTAAAGTTGAACCTGGTCGAGCTTCGTACCATGAGACCTCCCGCTCCTGACAATCTACCTCCGAATTTTGATGCTAACGCCAGGTGCGAATTCCATTCAGGTGCCCAGGGGCACAGTATTGAGAAATGTTGGGCCTTTCAGAACAAGGTACAGGACCTAGTTGACTCCAAGGCGATCAATTTCGCTCCTCTCCCCAATGTACTTCATAATCCGATGCCTAGTCATAATGGAACTGGTGTCACGGTCGTTCTACCAGATGGTTCACGTTAAGCTGAAGTCTTCAAGCTGACCACCCAGGACACCAGGGTATTCATGAAGCAAATAAAGCCAGCAGTATTCAAATACTCTCAGTGATGGCATTTATGTGATTGCCTTTCTTCATTGTTCGTTTTTCATCCCTATTGAGGGGAACTACGTCGCTCTGATTCTTCATTGGTCATCAGTCAATGGAGATACGTAGGCAGAAGATCGTCAGGTCTTTCCGAGCAAACTTTTGGGGCAACTTTACTCCCCAGCTTCACTCTTTCCTCCAGATGTCTCGCGTCAAAGTCAGTATAGCCAGAAGAGGAAGTGTTACTGCCATGGTTGAGCATGCAACTGCAAATGGAAGATTACAAGTCTGTGAAAAGAGCTATTGATCGTCGAAAGTATCCAAGACTGACAGGTCCAGACGGAACCAAGCCTCCTCAACCATGGCAATATTCAGTTTCTTTACTGCATTTCCATTTGTAGTTTCTTTTATGTGTTAAACATTTGTCTACAAGTATGAAATTTGTTTGCTTTTGAATGTTAGAAATAATAAAACTCACATGTTTTTCTTGAAGTAAATTCATTTGCATTCCCTTATAATTTTGCATATGTATATCGCAATACCAACTGTCATGCTTAAAATCTATGAAAGGAGGATGACGAAACAAAAACGCAAAATCTCTAATTGTGTGCTCTCAAGTAAGACCTTGTTGACGATGTACAGGCATTGCTTCAAATCCTAAACACTGGAGATATAAGGAAGATAAACCCTTGCTAACCCCTTTGAGCCTTGAAGTAGGAGTTTCTTTTCAAATAAAAAAAAAAAAAAAAAAAAAAAAAAAAAAAAAAAAAAAAAAAAAACCCTCACATGTAACCCAAGGGGCAGGGTAGACGTCAGCTAGTCAGACCAAGCGTCCAAACTTTCATAAAGAAGTGTATTTGAAGATCCGTTGCATCCTAATATGCTAATCAAGAGGTCCAAAGACCCGAAACCACAATGGTTATCCAAGTCAAAAGGTCCAAAGATTGACAACCACAATGGTTATCCTTCGCCGACCCCAAAATGAGGCAGTCACAACCCTCGTGAAGCAATCAAGACAAGCAATGTCACGCGACTTGTTCAAAATGCAAAAAGAAAAGAAAAGGCCCGCTAAGTCGAAACTTGAAAACAAGCGACTTAGGCAAAAGTTAGGGCATCCCGCTGGACTTCACAATCGAAAATTCACAAGAATCAGTCCAGGCAAAAGTTAGGGATAAGCAAAATAATGCAAAAGCGAAAGACAGAAAAGATTACACAAGAAAGATCCTCAAATGAGAACAAAGTCGTGTGACACAGACATGAAAAATAGAGGAGTGACTGACTCTCAATAATAACCTGATTGGTGCTTGAACGGATAGCAGCAATGGTTCCTCAATCAACACGAAACCCTTATGAAAGGTGAATGCTTGTGAAAACTAGCTGAACATAGGAATGGAGAACATCACGAAGAGCGGGTGGGCACAAATAAACTTTGAGCCTATATCCTTTGTTTCTACAACCATGAACCAGGCCACGATACAACCCTTAAAAGTCCTAACTGAAACAGGGTTAAATTGAGAGCGTACTAACAAGAGACCGCGTTCCTGACTCCTATGAGTTGTGCTAAAAGACGTTTGTTGGTATTGCATGTACATACTTTCATTCAAATAAAGGTCGTATCTTAACTAGTGATTCGCTCACAAAAGTTAACGATCCATTTTCAAAATTTCAAGATTAACATGTTTGTTGAATTAGGATTTTCATTCTAAGAATAAACATTTTCTCACTTGCATACATTTGTTGAGCATCATAAATGGTTCACATACGGAAATTCAATCCAGAAGCTCAAGCTTGCCAGGTTGAGGAGTCTAAAACTTCTGAAAGACTGTCACGTCAAGGTGCACTTATCCGAATAAAGCTTCATTGAGCAGAGATTTCCCCAGTTAGTCATGGTAAGAGCCAGCTAATCCGGGGCAGTCACGTCGAGCAATCTCTTCAAAATTAAAGTACTGGGCCAATCTGGGGCAGTTATGTTGAGCAATCCCTTCAAATTTCAGTCAAACTGGGGCAATCACTCCGAGATTCAAATCTCTCCAAGAGCGAAGATTAGTCAGTCAAGAGCAAAACTATTCAAGTACTCATCCTGGGGCAGGCCACCCTAATAGTACGAGAATTCATTCTTTCCCGAAGACAGACGATCAGAAGCATTTACCCGGAGTCTAGAATACCGTGGTTACTTGTCAAGTCAACTATCTCGTTCAATACTTCTGACAGATACGAACTCATCTGCGTTGGCAATGATTACCTCCTCAGCAAGGTTATTCCATTGATCCGTACAGTCGTTACAATACCAAAGAGTTTAAAGACGCCGAGTCTTTTGTAAAATCCTCTTAAGGTAAAATCCATACAGAAGCAACTGATCCCCAGCACGAGACAATTTGAAATCTTTCCTCCTCAGCAGGACGTGTCTCGGTGTTGTCATCACCAACAGGTCTAAGGCAATTCCTATTCCCCTAGAAGATTTCAGATAAATCATTCTCCTCCCCAGCAGATCCATAAGAGTGGATATTCCTCAATAGTCCGAGTATCCCCGGGCACGGCCCTCAAATCTAAAAGTCCAATTTATTTTTGGCAAAGGTGATAATTCGGGACAGATGAATTATTCACGCTCCTCTCCAACAGAGATGTCATCCCCACAGGGCTACTTGATATTGAATTCGCGATCATTGTGTTTCCCCACAGAGTCAACAGAGACTTATCACTTCCGCGTCAGGAATTTCTTTTACAGTCACCAGTTCATCAACAATACTCAAGACATAATATCCCCAGTGTCATGGGGCAATATACCATGCAATTCCATATGCAAAGTCCAGCCGCAGACTGGCCAAAGTCCATCTTCGGGTGGCAAATTTCAAAGTCCAGCCGCAGACTGGCCAAAGTCCATCTTCGGGTGGCAAGCTTCAAAGTCCAGCCGCAGACTGGCCAAAGTCCATCTTCGGGTGGCAAATCTCTAAAGTCCCCCGCAGTGGGCAAAAGTCTCCCGTAGTGAGCAAAAGTCTCCCGTAGTGAGCAAAAGTCTCCCGTAGTGAGCAAAAGTCTCCCGTAGTGAGCAAAAGTCTCCCGTAGTGAGCAAAAGTCTCCCGTAGTGAGCAAAAAGTCTCCCGTAGTGAGCAAAAGTCCAGCCGCAGACTGGCCAAAGTCCATCTTCGGGTGGCAAATCTCAAAAGTCTCCCGTAGTGAGCAAAAGTCCAACCGCAGATTGGCGAAAGTCCATCCTCAGGGTGGCATCATATCAAAAGTCCACCCGCAGCGTGGCAAGTTTCAAAAGTCTCCCGTAGTGAGCAAAAGTCCAGCCGCAGACTGGCCAAAGTCCATCTTCGGGTGGCAAATCTCTAAAGTCCCCCGCAGTGGGCAAAAGTCTCCCGTAGTGAGCAAAAGTCCCCCGTAGTGGGCAAAAGTCTCCCGTAGTGAGCAAAAGTCTCCCGTAGTGAGCAAAAGTCTCCCGTAGTGAGCAAAAGTCTCCCGTAGTGAGCAAAAGTCTCCCGTAGTGAGCAAAAGTCCAGCCGCAGACTGGCCAAAGTCCATCTTCGGGTGGCAAATCTCTAAAGTCCCCCGCAGTGGGCAAAAGTCTCCCGTAGTGAGCAAAAGTCCCCCGTAGTGGGCAAAAGTCTCCCGTAGTGAGCAAAAGTCTCCCGTAGTGAGCAAAAGTCCCCCGTAGTGGGCAAAAGTCTCCCGTAGTGAGCAAAAGTCTCCCGTAGTGAGCAAAAGTCTCCCGTAGTGAGCAAAAGTCTCCCGTAGTGAGCAAAAGTCCAGCCGCAGACTGGCCAAAGTCCATCTTCGGGTGGCAAATCTCTAAAGTCCCCCGCAGTGGGCAAAAGTCTCCCGTAGTGAGCAAAAGTCCAGCCGCAGACTGGCCAAAGTCCATCTTCGGGTGGCAAATCTCAAAAGTCTCCCGTAGTGAGCAAAAGTCTCCCGTAGTGAGCAAAAAGTCTCCCGTAGTGAGCAAAAGTCCAGCCGCAGACTGGCCAAAGTCCATCTTCGGGTGGCAAATCTCAAAGGTCTCCCGTAGCGAGCAAAAGTCCAGCCGTAGACTGGCCAAAGTCCATCTTCGGGTGGCAAATCTCGAAGGTCTCCCGTAGTGAGCAAAAGTCCAGCCGCAGACTGGCCAAAGTCCATCCTCAGGGTGGCATCATATCCAAAGTCCACCCGCAGTGTGGCAACGTATTTTGAAGTCCAACCGCAGATTGGCGAAAGTCCATCCTCAGGGTGGCATCATTTCCAAAGTCCACCCGCAGCGTGGCAGGTTTCAGAAGTCCACCCGCAGTGTGGCAAACCTTCAAAGTCCACCCGCAGTGTGGCAAGTTATTCAGCAATCCACCCGCAGTGTGGTAAAGTATCTGAAGTCCAACCGCAGATTGGCAAAAGTCCACCCGCAGAGTGGCAATGTATTTTGAAGTCCACCCACAGTGCGGTAAGCCAGTAGCCTTCTGGCATCACTCAAAAGGCATCCCCCGTTCATGATTCTCACCATTATAATTATATCCAAGCGGAGTTTGTTTGGTTGAGCTTATTTCTCTGTTCTTCCAGTGCGAGTGCAAATTTTCGGGTTGTTTTAGTATTCAATCCCTGCATACTTCGAACGTCTGAAAGCAGCTGCTGTCATCCATTCAAGTCTACAGTGATTGAATAGGGGCAGCTGTAACACCCCAAAATTTGCCCTCTTATTTATCATCAACCTCGAGCGATTCACGCTTCATTCTTGCATCATTCCGCATATCATCGCATTGCATTTGAAAAAATAAATAAGTCATTCATCGTCCTTTGCATGAGGTGTGTGGTCGATCGAGGCTTGGCAAACATTGGAGTTCGAGAGAAAATGATGTACAAAAAAATAATCCACACCACTTTCAAGCTAACCCATTAAAAAGGAAGAATTCACCACTTTCCTCCCCTTTTCTTTCCGCTTTTCCTTCCACTTTCTTTCCACACTTCCTTTCATTCTTTCCATTCCATTTTTTCCACTCCAATTCAACTCCATTTCCCTTGGAAACTTCCACCACCTTCCACCATCTTCTAGAGTATTCCAAGGAATGTTCTAGAGTATTCCAAGGAATGTTCTAGAGTATTCCAAGGAATATTCCAAGGAATATTCCATTTTCCAACCCTAACCCTAACTAACTTCCAAACCTAATTTTGGATCCCAAACCTATTTTTTGGGCCCCAAACCTCATTCCATTCCAAACCTAGCTCCAAGCCTAGCCTCTATATAACCCTTAATCACTTCAATGCAAAAGGTTCCCACAATTCCAAAATTTTTCACTTCTTTCATAATCACTTTTTCTCTCTCACTTTTCCTCCATTTTCCCTCCTTTCACCAAAGCTTCTTTGAATAAGCTCTTCAAGTTTCACATTGAAACTTGAAGATTTTGAAGCTTAAGCCTCCAACCTCCATTAATGGTGGATCGTAGAAGAAGAAGCTAGTGATTTTGTTGAAGATTTCGGATTATCGGAAGCGCACCAAAGATTCAAGCTCAAGAACGCATTTATTTTGCGGTTTCTCGGTTTTCGGTTTTCTCTTCGATTCAAGCTTCGATACTTGCAACAATTACCGAAGCAATCCTCCGCTTCGTAGGTTGGTGATCTTAATCACTTCTTCTTTAAGTTATTCTCTTCATCTCGCCACTTTTGGCATTCTTTAAGTGTTCTTTTTGCTTTGTTTAAAATCAATTCCGTTTCGATTATGTTTGTTTGTGATTTGTGATTTTTGTTGCTTTAGGATTTAAGGTGTTAATAGATATAGGTGCTAGCATGTGTAAATAAGCTCAAAATAAGTAGAAATTAGTGTTAGCATGATTAGGTGGGGTTTAGGATTATTTAGAAGCAAGATTGTGGCCAAAAGCACTTATTTCAAAAGCATTTTTCACTTTTTGTTCAGGGTTAACCGGTTAACGCATATGGTTAACCGGTTAACGCATGCGTTTTTTGGCCAAAATGCTGATTTTTTTGCCCGTTAACGGGTTAACCTATATGGTTAATCGATTAACGCTGTCCATTTTTGGATTTTTAGCCTATTTTCTTGCTCAATCTTGCTTCCTAGTGCCTCTAATGTTCATACATGTTTAGGTATTGATTTTAGGGAATTTTTGGGTCCATTTCCAGTAGCTAGTCTCCCCATTTCGAGTCGTTTCGACACGATTCCGTTTATGTTGCGTTTTATGCGTTTTTGTGCTTCTTTGTGCATAGCTTAAATTCTTGCATGTTGTTACCATGTTTGTGCATTGTTTGACACATAATAATCATGTTGCATTCTGTTTTACATGTTGGCATTGCATTAAATCACTTTTGCATTTCCATTATATCAAGATATGTTGCATTTCACATAATCATGTATGTAGGTGCATTTGGTTGCATTTGGTTGCATACTTTATCATGTCATATGCATCAATTTAATTCTGAATTTTGCATTAAGTTTAGCATGCTTGTTGAGCTATCATGTTGCATGTTCATAATCAATAATCACCATGTTCAAATGCCATGTTCATATGCATGTTTAAGTACTACTTTGTGCATTACTTGTTGCATAATCCACATGATGCATTCTTGAATCATCAAAAATATTCATGTTCTTGCATTTATGTATGTCGATCCATGTTTAAATGCATGTTCATGATGAGATTAGTGCATTTTTCCTTGTGTTTGTGCATTAAAATATGAAAATAATCAATTCTGGATTTTGCATTCCATATCTGCTTTTTGCATAAGTGCTGTAAAATACATGCTGTTTGTTGTAAATTCATGTTGTTTGTGACTTTTAACACCTGTTTTTGCATACATATAGGTGCTGTAAAAAGCTGTTGCATTGCATAGTGCATCTCATAGCTGTTTGTGCATTAAGTGTTGTAAATAGGTTGCTGAATTTTGCATTGCATTAGTTTTAGGTCCTTTAAACTATAGATTGAGTCTAGTTTAGGTCCTAGTTCCCGTAGGATTTAATTAGGTAATTTTGTTTGCCTTATTTTTATCATGTTTACCATGCTAACCTTTGTTTTGTAGGGAGGGCAAGGTATGTCTAAAAACCCTATCCTCTTTGGTATTTCTAATGCATTTAATTTGCACCATTTTGCCTTACATAATGTTTGTGCTTGTTAGGTTTTCCCCTTTTGGAACCAACTTAACTTCATTAGGAAGTAAGTTGTGTTCTTCTTCCTTTTCTCTTCCTCTTTCCTCTCCTTTTAGGATTAGAAAAACCTCACTAACCATTAGGATCTCCCTTTGTGCATATTAAACAACTTAGGGTTGGTCGTAGTCCCCCTTAGTTTTTGCCCCTTTTCCCAGTTGAGTCATTCTTTCTCATCTCAAAAGAAAAGCAATAAAACATTTAATAAAAACCGAACAATCTTGTACGACACGAGACTTTGTTGCGGAGTGTTTATACGCGTCCTGTTTCGGGGCGAGGTGTAAATACTTCCCGCGATGGATAGGTCTTAGTACAAGACCGTTCACAAACAAATTCAAAACATTTCTTCTAAAAAACAACAAACCAAGAAGTCACGTCTTCTTTCTCATCTCATACTCTTCATGACTTGTCTCGACAGTTCAAACAGCGATACGGTAAACACCCTCGTGTCAGAGCCGGTAACACCTGAGCTAGAACTATGGCAACGTCATCCTAAAAAACACAAACCAATTAGTTCCCGCCTAGGTTAGGCGAACTACGTCGACTCTGATCCTCATTATCCCGATGAGGTACGTAGGCAGCGGGGTAGGGCCCGTTCGAGCACATTCTTTATTTTCCCTACATTTCCCCCTTTCTTTTCATTCTCATTTCAGTTCATTTCTCATTTTCTATTCCCTTTATTCCAGTAGCGGTTTTATTCAGCAGTTATTTTTCTCACCCATTGAAACAAGCAAGCAAGCGTGGATCCCGTCGGGTACGACGGACGATCTGGGGTGCTAATACCTTCCCAGGTCGTAACCGACTCCCGAACCCCGATCTTTGGTTCGCAAGGCCTCGTCCTTTTCCTTCTTCCTCAGGTTTGTGCAACATTACCTTTCCCATTCATTCGGGATAAAAATGTCTGGCTGGCGACTCTACCTTTCCGCGCCACTTTCGCGTTTGTACTAGGATGAAAATCCCGGGAGCGACACTATGGTTTTGAGAATTTCTATCAGAAGGTTGTGACTCAGAGGATCCTGGTTTGCAGTTGATTAGAGGGTCCTTATGTTCAGTGTCCAGTATCCAGATGGTCCTAGGTTGATCATATGCCTGCATTGCATTTGCATTGCATCATTCTTGCATTAACTGTTTATGTTTCCATTTTTCAGGTTATTATTCACAGTCAGCACCCAGTTTTGGCAAATCTTATCTCCAGATGGCAGAAGTTAGGAGAATCACAAGGAAAAAGAATGTTCACTATACTTTTCTTCAACCTGAAGTCAGGAGTGTTCAGAAATTAGCAGGTTTGATGAATGACCAAGTCTTGGGAAATTTCAAGAAGAGATATGGCCAAATATTGAAATTCATGGACAAACCTACTGTAGACCAGAAGGACAACTTGCATACCTTGCTTCAATTTTATGATCCTCTGCTGCGGTGTTTCATGTTTCCAGATTACCTATTGGCTCCTACCTTGGAGGAGATTTCCAGCATTTTGGGCATTCCAGTCAGAGATACCTTGCCTTTCTATGGGTCTGAGGTGGTTCTTAAGGAAGAAGACATAGCCAAAGTATGTCGTTTACCAGCTGCTAAAGTTAAGAAGGCTCTGAAGGACAGTGAAGGTAGAGGACTCCCTTGGAGTGTGCTTATACCAGAGGCTGAGGAATATGCCAAAGAGGGTAAATGGGGGGATTTTGGTGTTGTGCTGGCTTTGATGGTGTATGGGTCTAGCCTGTTCCCGGGAGAGAAAGAGTTTGTGAGCTTGGAAGTGATCTCTATCTTTGCTAAAGGCAACCCTGTGCCAACTCTGTTGGGAGATTTCTACTACAACGTTCATTACCAGAATGAGAAAGGTAGAGGTGGACTAGTGGGCTGTTGTGCTTCATTGTTTGCTGAGTGGTTTGCCAGACAATTGCCAAAATCAGGTGCTTTCAAGGAGATGAGAGATGAGTGGAGATGGTCTAGGAGGCTGATGGGGCTAACTTCTGAGGACATAGCTTGGGGCTATGACAGAGATCTGCTAGGAAAATAGTTGCTAGTCAATTGTGGAAAATTTGCTGGGGTGCCTTTGCTAGGAAGGAAAGGTGTGATTAGTTATCATCCAACATTAGCCAGGAAGCAATTTGGTTATCCTTTGAGAGATCCTCCAAATATGGAAAAATTTGATGAGTCTTTGTACTTTCCTGTGGAGGGAAACAAGGAGTTAGTTCTGCAAGCATCTCAGGCTTGGGCTCATAGAGTGAGGAAAGGTAAGAAAGACTTTGGTAGAGTAGATCCCAAGACGTATCCTCCTTTTGCTACATGGTTGCAGAAACATGTAGAGGAAGTTCTCATGCCGTTCTCAGTAGAAGCTCCATTATATCCAAAGGAAGTGCCATGTCAGAGTATTGTCTCCCTTGAAGAGTATAAGAAATTGGAAGCTCAGCTGCATGAAGTTCGAGTGGAGAATGCTGAAATGGTTAACCTGTACCATCTTGCCAACCGGGCCAAAAATGAAGCAGAGGGAAAGCTGCAGAGGATGCAATCCTCCTTGGAAGCTAAAGAGAAAGAGTTTGCTGGAAGGGAAGCTCACTTTCAAAGATTGGGTCTGATGGAGGCAAAAAGAGAAGCGGATCGCAAAAAGACTTTGAAGACTCTCAAGGAAGCTCACCAGTCCATTGTTTGGTTGCAAGGACAAAGGGAACAGGAATAGCAGAAGTTTAAAGAAAAAGAAGAGTTTTTCGAGGTACAAATGGCCTTCAATAAAGAAGAGGTGGAGCAAGTCCACAACATACGAAGGGAAAAGACTCAGCAGTTGGCACAAAGCCAGATAGCCTTGGAGGAGGCACTGAAGGAGATTGAAGAGCTCAAGCTGAGAGCAGGTGTGAAGAAGAACAGAGCAGAGGTGGCTGCAGAAGAGCCTGGGTCTTTAGTTTAGTTTTCATTTATTGTTCAGACTACCTACAGGCTTGTTGTAGGAGTCATACTTTATCTTTTGTCTTTTGTTTATGTAATGACTTGTAACCCTTCGGGGAATTTTTGTTTGTGCTCTAACTTTTGGCCGGCAGTGGGTTGTCCATGATATACAGTGTTAATATGCAAATTACCATTTCTGAATATGCAAGACTTGTTTGTCTGATACTGCTAAGATCTGAACACTCTTCAAAGGGAAAGTTTGAAAACTGATACTCAAAGTGGTTGTCTGGAGCAAATACCAGAACTGGGGCATATAAATGCCTAAGACTTGGAAACATGAGAAGTTACATTGCATGCATATAACGTGTTTGTTTGTTTTGCAGTTAGTGCTTTAGTTTCTAACGTTTATGTCCTTTCAGGCACTATAGCTCCCAGGAAGGTTCGAGAACAGCCGATCATACACAGATATCCCACAAGAGTCAACAGAGAAAGAGTCATGGATCAAATGCAGGCTGATTTAGCTGACTTGAGACTGAGGATGGACAATTTTATGACCCTTATGGCAGGGATGGGTCAGAAGCAGGAACGTCTGTGTGAGTTGGTTGAAAATAATCAAGCCAGGAACAACTGTACTGCTGATGGAGGTAATCGTAACGGTGCAGGCGCCCGTCAAGTTGAGATCCCTGTGGCATAGCCAGGGGTCACCATTATCAATGATGGGATGAAAAATGTACAAATGGACAGTCAAGACGAACAGTTTACTCTGCTGGACGAAACTGAAGGCCAAGGGGCTGAAATGAACAGAAAATTTGAGGAGATGGCTGAACAGATCAGGGCTATTCAATCTCAGAACTCTCTAGGATTCAACATTACTAACTTGGGCTTGGTTCCAGGGGTTAGAATCCCTTACCAAGTTCAATGATATAGTAATTGCAGGTGAGAGGGTTGAGACTCTGTTAAAGATGGGAAAGATTCAGGATACGAGTGCAAGCAGCTCGAGTGGAGTAAGAAAAGCTTTCAGCGGACCCCCGAGACGAAGGGAAGGGGAAACCAATGCTGTGTTTGGTCGAGGAAGGGGCCGAGGATATAGAAGATCATATGAGCAAGTGGCAGCTGTCACTATCCCTTCCAGTCCTGTGCAACAGGTACAGCCTCAACAACAGCAGGTACAGCCACAACGTAACAACTATCAACAAAGACCTTATCAGCCAAGACAAGCTCGTCCGGCTAATAGGGTGCTTGAAGCAATTCCCATGACATATACTGCATTGCTGCAAAGATTGCTAGACCTGAACTTAATACAGCTGAGAACATTAGCACCACCACCCCCTGGAGAGCTTCCAGTGGGATACGATGCCAATGCTAGATGCGCTTTCCATTCAGGGGCACCCGGGAACTCAACTGAGAAGTGCAGGGCGCTACAGCATAAAGTTCAAGATTTGATCGACTCCAAGGCGATTAACTTTGCACCACCACCGAATGTTACTTCAAACCCTATTCTGAAACATGGAGGGGCTAGAATAAATGCTGTTGATAGTGATGAGAAGTTAAGTCTGATTCTGAGCATAGAAGAAGTGAAGACTCCGTTGTTGGTAGTGAAAGAGAGGCTGCTAAAAGGACAAGTGTTTCCGGGATGCGGTTCTGATTGTGAGAAGTGTTTGAATTCTGTGAACGGTTGTGAAGACCTGAAGGCGGGGTTGCAGAATCTGATTGAAGAAGGGTCATTGCAGTTTGATAAAGTTGATAATGAAGGTGATCATGTGTCCACTATAACCATCTTTTATGATCCAGCTGAGATGCCTGCTAGACGAGAACCTGTGACTATTTATACTCATGAAGTCAGTCCTGTTACTATCACTGTTCCGGGGCCTGTTCCTTATACAGATGATAAAGCCATTCCATGGCATTACGGCTCAGATGTGTATGTTGAGGGACAGAAAGTGGAGAGTAAGTCAGTAGCTATTGACCCGACTGTAGTGAACGTCGGAGGAATTGGAGGCTTTACGAGAAGTGGTCGTCTTTTTGCTCCCCCAGTTCTGAGAGGAGATCCTGAGGCTGAGGCTTCGGCAAAGGTTAAAGGAAAGCAAACGGCGACTGAAGAAATAGCAACTCCTGCTGCTGGACAGGGTACCTTTGAGAAGGAAGTGGAGGAATTTATGCGAATAATTAAAAAGAATGATTATAAGGTGGTTGGACAATTGAACCAGACGCCGTCCAAAATATCCATTCTGTCTTTGCTAATGTGTTCTCCAGCACATAGAGAAGCTCTGCTAAAAGTGTTACAGATGGCGTATGTTCCTCAAGAAATAACTGTTAATCAACTGGAAGCTGTAGTGGACAGTGTGAATGCAAGCCACGGGTTGGGCTTCACAGATAGAGACCTTACTTCAGAGGGCCGTAACCACAACAAAGCACTACATATTACTATGGAGTGTAAGGGTGCTTTTTTGTCGCATGTCCTGGTTGACACAGGCTCTTCTCTTAATGTACTTCCGAAGAAAGCATTAATGAAGTTGAATGTTGATGGTATCGTCTTAAGACCCAGTGATTTGATAGTTAAAGCTTTTGATGGGTCCAGAAGGTCAGTGTTTGGAGAAGTTGAGTTACCTGTGAAAATAGGTTCTCAAGTATTCAAGAGCACATTTTACGTCATGGATATTCAGCCCGCGTACAGCTGCTTGCTGGGACGTCCTTGGATTCATCCTGCCGGAGCAGTAACTTCCACTCTGCATCAAAAGCTAAAGTACGTGGTGGATGGCCAAGTAATCACTGTGTGCGGAGAGGAAGACATCTTTGTGAGCCACTTATCAACTTTCAAATACGTGGAGATGGACGGAGAGATCCACAAAACGCTGTGTCAGGCCTTCGAAGCTGTTAATGTCAGCATTTTGGCTCCGGTGGAGAGGAGCAATGAGAAAGAAGGTACCTCCATTCACTCTTACAAGCAGGCTAAGGAAGTGGTTCAGTCGGGAAGCGCCCAAGATTGGGGAAAATTGTTGGAATTAGAGAAGAAAGATGACAAGTTTGGTTTGGGTTATCAGCCTAGTGGGTCTAATTGGTCTCCAAGTGGTAAAGCTATTACTTTCACAAGCACAGGGATGCTCGACCGCAACCATATATGTGCAACAAGTGAAGATGGAGACAGTGATGGTGACTGGGACAACTGGATTCATCCGTGTGCACCCGGAGAGGAGTTGAAGAACTGGTCTGCTGAAGACATCGTCCAAGTTACCTGGCAATCAGAGTAATTTATTTGTTTCCTTTTCTTATCATGCTGCATTGTCAAATCCTGCACTCTGTCCAAGGTTCAAGGATCCATTGTAGGGCCACCATGCTTTGTATGCATTTATTTTACCATGAAATAAAGGACATTTTTTCAGACAAATTGTGTTCTCTTTCTTTCGTTTTAAATTTTTCACAAAAAAACAAAAAAATAAAAATGGCAATGTGTTTCCTTTTTGTTTGTGTGTTTGCGTCTCTTCTGAAAAATAAACAGATTCTGAAATAAGCACATCATCTGTGCAGTGTTGATCATCCGGATTCTAGTGATAACGTTCCTGCTATGACCATGCATGACTTTGACAATCCTATCTACCAAGCTGATGAAGGGGTTGAGGAAGACTGTGAACTCCTAGAAGAATTGGTCAGATTGTTAAAACAAGAGGAAAGGGTCATTCAGCCTCATCAGGAAGAAATTAAGATCATCAACATCGGAACTGAAGATGTGAAGAAAAAGATCAAGATTGGGGCAAGTCTGCAGGCCGAAGTGAAGAAAGAGTTGATTGGTATGCTGCGGGAATATGTGGATATCTTCGCTTGGTCGTATCAAGATATGCCAGGGTTGAATACTGACATTGTTGTGCATAAGCTACCATTGAAAGAAGACTGTCCTCCTGTGAAGCAGAAGTTGAGAAGAACTTGTCCTGGTATGGCGATGAAGATCAAGGAGGAGGTTCAGAAATAGTGGGATGCCGGATTTCTTGCCGTAACTAGTTACCCACCTTGGGTAGCTAACATTGTACCTGTACCAAAGAAGGACGGCAAAGTCTGGATGCGCGTTGATTACCGGAATTTAAATAGAGCAAACCCAAAAGATGACTTTTCGTTACCTCACATTGATGTGCTGGTAGACAACACCGCTCATTTCTCGGTATTTTCCTTCATGGATGGCTTCTCCGGATATAATCAGATTAAGATGGCACCGGAAGACATGGAGAAAACAACGTTCATTACCCCGTGGGGTACATTCTGCTACAAGGTGATGCCCTTTGGTTTGAAGAACGCCGGAGCAACTTATCAGCGGGCTATGGTCACGTTGTTCCACGACATGATACACAAAGAGATATAGTGTTATGTGGACGATATGATTGCTAAGTCTCGAGACGAAGAAGAGCATTTGGTCAATCTCAAGAAGCTGTTTGATAGACCGATAAAGTATAAGCTGAGGTTGAATCCAAACAAGTGCACTTTCGGAGTGCGTTCCGGAAAATTGCTGGGTTTCATTGTTAGCCAGAAATGAATCTAGGTGGATCCTGCAAAAGTGAAAGCAATACAAGATATGCCTGCACCGAAAACAGAAAAAGAAGTACGCGGGTTCTAAGGGAGGTTGAACTACATTTCGCGGTTCATATCTCATCTAACTGCCACGTGTGAACCAATATTCAAATTGCTAAGAAAAGAGCAAACGGTCAGGTGGAATGAGGACTGCCAAAGAGCCTTTGATAAGATAAAAGAGTATTTGCAGACACCTCTGATTCTAATGCCTCCAGTTCCAGGACGGCCACTTATCATGTACTTGACTGTGCTAGAAGGGTCAATGGGGTGTGTTCTAGGCCAACATGACGAGTCTGGTCGAAAAGAGTACGCTATTTATTACCTTAGCAAAAAGTTTACCGACTATGAATCCCGTTACTCACTGCTCGAGAAAACTTGTTGCGCTTTGGTATGGGCTGCTCGCCGACTGAGACAGTATATGTTGACCCATACCACACTGCTAATCTCAAAAATGGATCCTGTCAAGTATATCTTTGAGAAACCAGCGTTAACCGGGAGGGTTGCTAGGTGGCAAATGATCTTAACAGAGTATGACATACAGTATAATTCTCAGAAAGCCATCAAGGGAAGTGTATTGTCAGATTACCTTACACAACAACCTCTTGAAGATGACTATCAGCCAATGAAGTTTGATTTCCCTGATGAGGACATCATGTACCTCAAATAAAACGATTGCGAGGAACCACTTCGGGAGGAGGGGCCATGTCATACCCCAAATTTGTCCTACCCGTGCTTTTTTTTATTATTATTATTATTATTTTATTTATTTTCTGTTTACCAATATGCTTCAAAAATCCAAAAAATAGTTACCATTTATTTTTTTCTGTCTGATATTCGAAAATCCAAAACATGTCGTTTATTTTCAAAACTGGGAAATCAATTTTCATTTTTTAGTTCAAACCCACTAGTTCCTTTAATGTTTTTATATATATAAATTACAAAAAATTATTAATTACCAAAAGCTTTAAAAATGCATCTATTATTTTCAATTTAAAATAAACTCAATTTCTCTTTATTTTATTTTTTTTAACTTTTTATTTTTTTTTATCCATCACATCAAAAAATATGTGTAATCTCATTTTTTTATCATTTATTATTATTAATCATTTTTCTTTTACTACTATCACTACTTTTTTTTAATTCTCATCATCACTATTATTGTCTTATTGTTATTGCCATTTTATTCTTATCATTATATTATTTCTTTTATTATTATTTTTTATTGCTATTTGATTTATTATTAATTTTATTATTTATTGTCCTTCAAACAATTTTCAGCCAGCACCCTCACGTGATAAGATCAATCCCTCAACCATAATATTCCAAATACCAGCTGCCAGCTGTTATCATGAATCACCAGGATGCTCTTCACCCCACTACTGCACTAAACACGGATATGCAGATTCCACTACAAGAGGCACTGCAATAGCTACAACCAAAAAACAATTCTTTCACAAAGATTTTCTCTTTTCTCCGTAACAAAAACCTTTGCATTTTTTTAACAGAAAACTTTCCTCATCTTCTATAACTCAAACCTTCGAACCATTCATCCACCCTTCACAAACCCACCATCTGAAATCATCCTCACACAATCACCATATCCCCTTTCAATCAAAATCCAAACCAAAAAACGCAGCTATCCTTCATACAGCCCAGAAATATTCAAACTAAAAAATCCCAAAACGCACAAACCTTCTGAGATTATCCGCTGCTACCCATCACCTTGCCTCTATTAATCTATAAAAAACAGCACCGCCTAATCCAACAATATCCACCAAAGAACCTTCAACCGTCACCTTCGCTCTCCATTTCACAAACCAAAAATCGATATCAAACTCAGTGAAAAAACCAGAACCAAATAGCTACACCTTCCAATAACACAGCAAAGCAAAACCTGAAATCCACCGCTGGTACAAACAACTCAAACCACCTTCCACCCTTTTTATCTCGAAGCCGCGAAACCTCACCCTCAGCCAATCACCTCAACTTTCAGCCAAACCGCAAACCTGGGAAAACCAGAACAACCATTCTTCAATCTCTCCAAACCAAACCCCTTCCGTCGCTCACATACTCACCCAAGCCAAAGCTCGAATCCGCCTCTGTGCACACCTTCAAACTTTTTTTTTCCCGAACACAAACCCTCCGAAACTGAGACAACATGATTCTGGAAAACACCCAAACCACGAACTCATCAAATCGCAAACCTTTCTTCAACCTTCAAACCCACCTCAAAACCATTTCACCATAGCCAAAACCTTCACCACAGCCGCGCTGCAAAGCCCATCTTCACCTCCGCTGATTCGCCAACCACCTTCAAACATTATCCTTTACTAACCAAACGCAAACCACTGAGTGAGAAACCGTGACCACTCAAATCAAACCACCTCTGTTTACCTGCATCGCAGATCCGTAACAACCACCCACCAATCGCAAACCATATCTGAATCCGAGACCCATCGCGAGCAAAACGAAATGATCTGAGAGAAGCCTAACCGCTGGAATCCATCGCACATCTGAAAACGCCAACCCAAACCAACAAGCCGAGACCGAATCGTTGAATTGTGAGGGTGGGATTCGTCCCTCTTTGTTTTTTTTCTTTCTCTCAGAGTCGCTATTTCTTTTATTTTTACAATTGAATGAGTACCCTGTTTCCTTTGTTTTCATAAACCCTTGCTGTGTTGTTGAACCGTAAAAATGTGTTTTACAAATTGGTCTAATATGCTGGTTTGTGGGCTTGGCCCATGTTGGTTACTACAGCACGCACCCCAGACCAAGCACATCACCCTCCATCTTTATTTTTATGTTTTTTTTAATCAAGTTGTTGTTGCTGTTTGGGTCAATATCAAAAACCCGCCTGACTTCTATTAACACCACTGATGCACACGACACACCTCCCCCTCTCAATGTTTTTTTTTTTAAATTATTACTTTGTATTTCTTTTGTGGTTTTTCTTTTGATTCTAAATTTTCTTTTGAAATTTCTAGCTATTTTATGTTCATTTATTTTGATTATTAGTTAGCCATTTTTTTTATGTTTATTTTCTTTTTAAAAAAAAAAACTTTAAAAAAATATATATATTTTAATGTTCATTTGATCCATTTCTATTGTGTTATGGGCCAATGATATAACAAAAGGCCATTTTTCGCCCGATTTCATTAAATCGATGATATTTGATCAATATGAGGCCCTCCTTGTAATTAATTTTTTATTATTTTATTATTTCGACAAAACAAACATGTAAATTAATTTAGTTTATTTTATTATTCTTAACATTATTTAATTTATTTAATTATCCAATTTATTATTCTATATTAATTTTCGCAAATTCAATTTATTCATTTATTATCGCATTTCAAATTATGTTTCGACTCCTCATAGAACAGTTTCTTTAAACCGGCTCTAAGGAAGTAAACGAAGTAAATCTCGACGCGTCCCAAAAGGTCCAACGCCTTCGAATAGTTGCGCTCGATTAAAAGGTCCAACGCCTTCGAATAGTTGTGTCCCGATTAAAAGGCCGAACTCCTTCGAACCGTTCAAAACACTGCACACACGCTTCCTCTTGGGCAAACTACAACGAGACCTCTTTATTTCTCGCAATCCCATGTATTTATTTTGTATCCCTCTCCCATTGCTTTGTACGCATTTTATATTCTGTATCTTATTTAATTCCGAATCCTTGGTCCAACGCCAAGCGATTGCACTTGCACACCCGTACCTGTTATTTAGTTTTCGTTTATTAGGATCCACCTCTCTTTGCGAGCCGAGCGCTTCGTGCCTCGCTAACAAACTAAAAAAATAAACCTCCAATTGCATTTACCTTTAACCTCAAAAAACCAAAACGTTTCGATTAGATCCAAGCCCTTGATCCAACGTCAAGTGGTCTTAGGGAATAAAACACATCAATAATACGAGAAGAACTGTACGCCACGAGCCTTAAGCGGTAGAAAGGAGGATAACGAGCTCTCGTTACTCGCTCCGATTATTTTGACGCAAGACGCTCGTCTTGTTGGGCGAGATAAACTATCCATAGTCTTTAGTACATTCCAACTCCTAAATCCTTTCATCGACGAAAGGTAATAAAATCAAACAACCATTACCCTTAGTAGGCCGAACTACGAGGCTCTGACTTTCCCATTGCACACGGGAGTACGTAGGCACGAGGATCTCCATCCTTGCCGAGCACCTAGGTTCAATCTAACTTATAATTCAACTCATTTCCCTCTAGCAAGCAATTCGTTTAAGCATAGACATCCTTTCGCGCGCGATAACTTAGATGGTTCCCATCGAGTACGATGGATGTAGGGGGTGCTAATACCTTCCCCCTACATAACCAACTCCCGAACCCAGGCAATGGTTCCGTTGACCTTTGTCCTCATCCTTTTCCTCCCGGGTTGTATCTATATCTTCCCTTTCCCTCTTCGGGAATAAATAGAATTAGGTGGCGACTCTTCAGTCCGTCCGGCGCGCGGCTCCGTCCTTTCAGATTGCGTAAGGTCGTATTTTTCGGGGTACGACAGCTGGCGACTCTGCTGGGGACTGGTTCACCCCTATGCGAGTCAGGCCTAGTCTGGGTTCCCATGCTTGTTTGGATGTTTGCTTCTATGCCTGGCTTGTTTATTTTTATCGCTTTCTTTATCGCATTCTATTTTATATATCTTGTGGCTCCTTGGTACTATGATTTGGATCGATACTTTGCAAAAGAAACTTGAGGGAAAAGCTCTATACCCGGGCTTGCGAGTATAAACTTAAGTTAGCGAGGTTGTGTAGTATGGGCTCCCGAGAGAACCACTCTCATGGGTTGTCGATACGAAAACCTCACTTGGAGTAGATTCTGATGAGAATACTGACAACCGTCAAGTCCTTGACGTGTGTGCTCAGTTGCTTTCATTAGGGTCATCAACTCTGAGGGCCTTTAGAACCTTTTGGTAAAAACATCGGTTGATGGTTACGTAGTATGGGGCAACAGGATTCGTCCTCGCGTGGCTCGATACGAAAACCTCACTTGGAATAGACTTACTCAATGGAGTTGATTGACTGTCAAAGAATGTATGAAATTGACACGTGCATCAAACAGTTGAGAAAGTTCCATAACTCCAGGACTTTGTTTTAAACCTCGTGTCGGTGATCATGTAGTATAGGCTCCCGAGAAAATTTTCTCTCGTGGGTTGTCGATACGAAGATCTCGCCCAAAATAGATTCATATGACGGAGTCAATCAACCGTCATGCTTATGGCGCATGTGATGAACATCCATATGAATTGATAACATTGGGATTCCTAAACTTTAGAGTCTACCTGGTGAGTTCTTGATCCGAGTATCCTCCATCTGTACCTTGGACTCGTGAGACCTTGATCTTGTGATCCTGGATTCTGGCATTGCATATCATTACATTTGCATTAATTATTTATTCTTGCATTTCATTCCAAAGCCAAAAACATATTTCATGTTCCTCCATCTTCAGTAAATCAAGCTGGTTTCCCGACGCCCGTATCGTGCTAGACGACCGTATCTAACTAGAGCCAACACTAGAAGACTGATGGACGTGATTCAAGAAGAGCAAGCTGCCATGAGGGAAGAGATTGACTCGGTCAAAGGCAAGATTGACCAGATTTACGAGACTTTGCAAGCTTTGGCAAGAATGGAAGAACGTCGCGAAGCTGCTGCCGCAATGAACAATGCTCAAGTACAGGGATCTACCTCGCGAGCAATGCCTTCAGTTCCCGTTCCAAATCCTTTGGTCTACGGTTTGCCTCCAGGCTTCACTCCTGCTGTTGAAGAGGTCACTTCCCAACCGATACCTGCTTCTGGTGTCACTGTTGGTGCCATTCCTCAAGCTCAACCTATTCCAACTCAAGTCCAGTTTCCTCAAACTGAAGAGAATCATCAAGTTGAGTATGAAATGCATACTGCTGTCCCAATCACCAATCCTCATCCTGTTCAGGAGTCTGAAGCTATGAAGATGTGCCGCGAGTTAGCTGAAAAACTCTGAATCATGGAAGGATACAACTCAACCTCTCTGAGTGCCTGAGACATGTGCTTAGTTCCAGATGTTGTGATCCCTACTAAGTTCAAACTGCCAGAATTCGAGAAATACAAAGGCCTCAGCTATCCTGAGCTTCACTTGAGGATGTACTGTAGAAAGATGGCCGCTCATGCCAAAGATGATAAGCTTATGATCCATTGCTTCCAAGACAGCCTGTCTAGAGCATCTCTAGAATGGTACATACAACTCGAACGCAACAATGTTCGTACTTGGCTTGATCTATCTGATGCATTCAAAAAGCAGTACAAGTACAACACTGACCTTTCTCCTAACCGTACTCAACTTCAGAGTATGTCTCAAAAGGAGAGCGAATCCTTCAAAGAGTACACCCAACGCTGGAGGGAGTTAGCTTCCAGAGTGCATCCGCCACTGGTTGACCGTGAATTGATCGACATCTTCATGGGTACCCTGCAGGGGCAATACTACGAGAAGCTGATCAGCAGCGTATCTTCTGGATTTTCGGACATGGTAATGGTCGGAGAAAGAATCGAAGAAGGTCTGAAAAGCGGAAAGATTCAAGGAGGTTCCAGCAGCCAAAACAATGCCAAGAAACCTTTCAACGGGTATAAAAAGGGCGAAACAAATGTCGTTTCTGCTGCAAGTGGGAATTTCCAACAGATTGCACCTGCACCAGTTCCCTACTATTAGTATCCCTATGTTGCTGCTGCACAATATGCTCCTATGCCATATCAGCCAGCTCTTCCAATGCCTTATCAGCAGGCCTTTCAAGCTCTATTTCCGCCTCAGATGGCTCATCAACCACATCCACCTCCAATGGTTGCAGCTGCGCAATATGCACCTGGACCATACCAGCAACCAGCTTATCCACCACGGCCTGGTCAACAGCAACAACGCGCTCCTCAACAGCGTCCACCATATCAACAAAGAGGATATGATAGGCACATTGATCCCCTGCCTATGTCATACACCGAAATCTTTAAACAGCTGATGGCAAAAGGACCTCTTACTTTGAGAGATATGTCACCTCAGACTGGAAATGCCCGGAACTATGATGCCAATGCTCGCTGTGAGTATCACAAAGGCGCTCTAGGGCACACAATCGAGAACTGCCATGCCTTCAAACACTTGATTCAGGATATGATCAACTCTAAGGATCTCACTCTCACTCCGAGAAACGCAAATGTCCAGAACGATCCAATGCCGCCGCACGGTACCAACAAGTGAAGACATGTGAAAGGGCTGTTGAAGACCAAGCTGAGTAGTCTCCAACTTTGAAGCATTCAATCAAGAGAAGTTCATTCCTCAAATCAAGGCAGCCATCGCCATTTATGATTTCCGCATTCCTGTTGTTTTGTAATGTTTGTTTAAGTACTATTTGATGTGAACATTGTTATCGTTTGTACTTGGTTATGTTAATGTTATGTTTATGCATGTTTTGAATCAGTTTATTCGCATTCGCTCATTATTTATCATTTATCACAAAAATCAAAAATATTTCCCTCACTTCACTTTAGCAAATATTTGAGGGAGGATGATGAAAACAAAATACCCATAACTGTTGCGGTATGCTTTCGAATAAAACCTCGTCAGTGATGTACAGGCATTTATTCAAATCTCCAAACACTGGAGATATAAGGAGTTAGCCCCTAGTCAACCACTTCGAGCCTAGAAGTAGGAGTTTCTTTCGGGTACAACCCTTACATTTAACCCGGGGCAGGGTAGTTGTTCAGTTAACCTGACTACACTTCAAATCGCAACATGAGACATCCCGTCAGAGGACCATCAACAAATGACTTGGCAGTCACAACATTCAAACAAAACAAAAATAGAAAAGAAAAGCCACTAAGTTGAGCACCCAAAGGGAGACTTAGTCAAGAAAAAATCAAAAGAGGAACTCAAATCCTCAGCAAAAAACCAAAACAAATATCCGTGACTACCAAATCAAGAATCAAAGGGTCACTAGCAAAAAAATGACTGCCATTATCAAGCAAACTTTAAAGCTTCATCTTCACTTTTGCAAAGTCAAAACATATGCAAGTGTAGAGTTAACTGAACATAGGACTGGAGAACATAACGAAGAAGGGTTGGTGTCGCTCCCACCAAATGACACCTGGTCAGAAGGGGTACAGACGCGAACGGTCGGCGAAAGGAGAGAATGAATAGAGTTGCCAGTTAGGCATTTTTATCCCAAAGGAAAGGTAATGCTGCATAAACCTAAGAAGAGATGGATAAGACAGTCGCGAACCAGAGAAACTGAGAAAGGTGGTTGGTTACAACCTGGGAAGGTATTAGCACCCAGATTGTCCGTCATACTCGACGGGATCCACGCTTAAAAGATTTGTGTTTTAAAGGGGTAGTGTCAGTGCAATCTGTGCATCAAAGCTGGAAAAGAATGCAAGTGTCAGTGTAAAGGAAAAGTGAAGTGAGATGAAGAAGTGTCAGTGTGAGGACAAGAGAGAAATGCTCAAGACTATGAGGCTTAAAGAATAATGCTGGAAGAGGGGGATATACAGAGACTTTTGTTCGATAACTATTAAGTTATGCCTACGTATCCTCTCGTGCAATGAGGAAGTCAGAACACCGTAGTTCGGCTCAAAGAGACTGAAAGGTAAATTGACTTGTGAATTTCTTACTTGTCCATGCTCAAGTGTATGACTTGTCTAGCTCAGGTGCAAACTGTCTTGCATTAGACAGAAGAAGCAAGTTCTCGTTTGTGAGTGAATGAGATGAGAAAAGAATCCCGGAGGAGACGATTATTGTTTGTTTTTGTGTTTTTAATCTTTTATTGCTTTTTGTGTTTGTCATAAGAAAATGAGCTTAAGCCTAAACCAAGGGTTAGTAAACTCATCACATCCTCCCTCTGATTAGGGGTAATGAGAATACCCTAAGCATGAAGTAAACACCTCACACTTGATCACCATGATATGGGATTAAGATCATTAACCTACTTGCATTTATTTAGATGTTTTTTGGAGTTTTTGTTTAGTGTTAAGTAATGAGTTTAAGCCATAATCAAGGATTTAATGGACTCATTACACCATCCTAATAGAAGGATAATAGATGAGAACATTTAAGCTGAGGAAGGCTCCTCAACTTAATCCATGATTAGGGATTAACCTCATGACATAACAAAGCCTTTATTAAAATGGATTTTAGTTAATGGTAAGATTAAGAAGTGAATTTTATGATTTGTAAGACAACTTGAGGAGGACTTGTCCATTAACACTAGGGTTAGTCCTTCTTAACCAATTAAGGAAGAATTAGAACCCTAATGCAAGGCCCAAGTTACAATTTTGATGTCTTAGTGATTATTAGATGGATTGATTAAAGTATTTAAACACATAAAGGGTTTAACACTTAGGATTAAAGTTATGCACTCCATCCTAATAGAAGGATACAGGCATAACCCTAATCACAAAGCCTTAAAGCCTTAAGGGTTTAGTCCCTGATTATGAGATGAGAGGAGAAGACTCAAAGATGACACAAAGGTAAAAACTAATGGGGGACTAATAAAACCCTAATCATGATCATGCTTGGTTGTTCCTAGGGTTTATGATGCTTGCAAAAGATCTTCAGGAGAAAAGCCACCAGGAAAGAAGCAGATGAAAGGAGAAAGAAGCAGAGAGAAACAAGACAACTTGCTTCACTTAAGAAGACAAGTTGCTTGAAGGAAGAAAGTGGGAAAGAACATGAATGAACAAGCTCACTCCAATACACAAGATAAAATGCAGCAATGATGCATAAAAGAGATAAGAAGAGATTGTGAGAAGTGAAGGCAAATTCACTTCTCAAAACAACTTACCACCTGAAAAGTTAGCAAGAGAAATGCAATGCAATGAAAATGAGATGAAATGCCATGATGCAAGACAAAGTCAGAAGCATGAACATGATCTTAATGATTCTAAGAGATGATGTAAACACATGTCAAGAGTTGTGAATGATCATACAAGGATGAGGATGCAACTGAAGCATGCTTTGAACCATAAAGATTCATGAAAGTTTATGAAATGGAATGAACATAAAACATGGCAAATGAATGATGCAATGATCAAACATGATTCTAATATGTCCTAAGATGTCTTATATGTCATATGGATGCACAAAATGTCATGGAAAGTTCTTGTATGCAAGAAAATGAAAGATAGATGCAAAGGAAGGCAAGAATTAGGGTTTATGCATAACATGTAACACAAAAAATTCAAAATCAGAAGCAAATGACATGATAAAAAATTGAAAATGGGATCAAAGGAACCCTAACCCTACACAAGTTCACTGCCCAAAGGAGGGGATCTAAATCTAAACCTAATGGAAGTTATGATTTTCTCAAGTCAACTAGGGTTTCAAGGCACTTCAAAATGAAAAATGCTCATTAAATTGGAAATGGAAGATAAACTCAAACCAATTTTACCCTAGAAACTACATGATGTGAAGGATGCAATGCAAGAAGAACCATCATCAAACTCTTCATGGTTAGGAAGAAGGAATTTTTCCAAGTTAGGACCAAAATATTTCCTTTAAACAACTTTTATTCCAATGAAAATTGTCAAAATACATCAAGGACCAAAAAAAAAAATTGTTTTGAGAGTTTGATAATGTTTCTAAATGTTTTAAAATGCAATGTGAATTTTTTGGTGATTTTTAAATACTTAAATGCATTTTTAATTAATTAATTTTCATTAACTAATTAAAAATAAACATTTAAATGATTTAAAAATAATTTTTAATGCAAAAAATAAAAATAAAAATATTTTTGGGTTCTGAAAATCAATGAAAGGTTTGACAAAAAATTTCAGAATTGTTTAATATGTTTTGCTATTTTTAAAAATTCGTGGAAGTTTAATGCAAATAAAAATGAAATAAAAATAATTAAATGGAGAAGTATGCAAAAGGGAAGGTCCAGATTGAATCTGGGCTTGAATCCATTGACTTGGCGCGCAATCCTACGGCCCAAGTTCAAACTTCCCTAAACTTTATTTAATATTTAATTAATCCTAGGTTAAGCTAATTAATGACTGATTAGGGCTTAAGTGGACCATCTGGACCATCCATACACACGCGGGAAAGCCAGATCAAGGGCTATTATTCAAACTGGCTAATTAAACGCAATTAGGGCTAATCATTCTCAGACGGCCGGAACAGTACTCCGGTTGTCTTCTCCGACGACACAAAACCCTAGCTTCTTCTACAAGTCACCAATCTTCAAATTTCTTTCACAAAAATGATCCTCTAATCATTCTAAACCTAACCCCTCATCTAAAACTCATTTATTTTACCTCACCAGCATGAATCGAAGCAAAATGTAAAACACGGGCAAATGTTCAGAGACAGCATACATGATGGTTTCACATCCATTTTCAAAAGTAAACACATATTCATGATCAGGGGAACATATAGCATCATAATAGAACTTAAAAGCTAGCTTCTGGGAAAAAAGTTCTTCATGTTACCTGAGATGAAGACTCTCTGATTCTGAGCTTTCTGGACTCACTCTTTGTGCAAACCCTCTCCTTTGAGCACCCTGATGATGAAATGGAGCTTGGAGAGCTTTGAGAATGGCTGGTTGTGCCTGTTTTGTTCTGGTGTAGCAGAAATGGAGGTCTTTGTGTGTGATGTTTCAAGCTGTTTCAGTGATGGATTTTGGTTCTGAGGATGATTTGTGACTTGTTGGTGAAAGAAAAATGGAAGTTTGAAGGTTGTGTGAAGAGTTTCGAAGAGGAGAAGTTTTGGACAGATTTTGTGCAAGCTGGATTGTGGGAGGTTTCTGGCAAGTGTATGGTGTGTTTTATGATCCATAGAACATCCCTAAACTATTGGAAGAGGTCTGAGGAAGTGACTTGCACTGTGGGAATGGCATGGGACAATTGGCCAAAAAGTCAATGTTAGGTGTACTTGAGGAATGTGCTGTGGCAGAGGCTATTTTAGGGTTGCTCTGGGTTCAGCTGCCTTCAAGGATGGCCATGGGATGAACTGATGTGAGCTGGGATGGATGAAGGGTGAGATACCACATGTTTTGCAATTTTGCAACTTGTTACATTTTGTGATTTTTGGCCATGGACATGTGACACCTCTTGGGCAATATGCAGCAAAATACACCATATAATGTTGTTATGACACTTTGATATTGATTAGAGATCAAACAAAACCAAAGGAACCCTTCTTGCAAGATTTCCCTCTTTGTGATTTTCATGAAAAGTAGCTTATGATTCTTGGAACTCAAGGCATGAAAGTGAGAAATTTCTTGGGCAAATCTGAATTATGAGCCATGAATTATGTTTGTGTGATGATTAGAAGCTGGTTTGAAGTCACATTTGGCCTTGGCATGAGGTTTTGCAACATTCTTCTTTTGGTGCAAAAGTGAAAAATAAGTGATTTTTCCCAACTTTGACAAGCCATAACTTTTGATCCAAAATGAATTAGAATGAGTTCTTGTACTTTTTGAAAATGGGAGGATCCATTCTACAACTCTCATGACCAAATTTTTCTCATTTGAAGCATTTTTGAATCAAAAAGAGGAGGTTGAAAAACTTTCCCAAAATGGCAAGTTTTCATTATAAGTCACTTTCCCAAAAAGGCAACTTTGCAAATGGCTTGAAATTCTTCAATTTTGTGAAATTATAACACCTTATATGATCAAATAAAGATCATAAATATTCAAAATGATGGAGAAACCCCTTTGGTTGGGTGATTGGGGGCCTCAGATGCCCTGATTTTACACTGACTTGCTCAAGAAGTCATCTTGTGATCAGATGCCTTTCTCATTGAATTTCTTCATGAAAATTGATATGCATGATCCTTATAACATATAGAGACCAATAGAAACAAGAATGACCAAAAAATTTGGAGTTATGGCCTCTGAAACCAAAACCCTAATTTTAGGTCATCTGTGTAGTTAAACCTGGCTCTACTTCCATGCCTTTCTCAGTTCTTGTGATTCTTTGACTTTATTGACCTTGTGAGGATATAATATGATGCTTGAACATACATGGACCCTCTTGAGGTGATTGAAGACCTTTGGGAGTGGCTCAGATGGCTCATGGATTGCTCAGGTCACAAACCCTAGATGTAGATGACTTAGAAACAATGCAGTGAAGCAAAAATGCAATATAAGATGATATGATTGAACTTATGCACATGAAAAGATCACAAGCCATGGTGAAATGAGTGAGGGAAAATTTGGGGTGTTTACAGCTTCCCCTATTCAAACATGAGTTAGCTGTGCAGGATGTAAGCAACGGGTTAACAGGCAAACAAGATAACTTGCGGTTGAATACCAAAGACAGTCCAAAATTTGCACTCACTGAAATGAAGAAGAAAAGGGATATGGATTGTAAAAGGAAGTAAAGTATGATTATAAAGTGCGGGCGACGGAGGACGACCGTCAAGAAGAGGGCGACTGCTGGGGATAAAGCAATGACGGGGACGGCCGACATGCTAGGGATATAAGAGATTATGATGGGGACGGCCATCAAGAAAAGAAATAAGATTTTCTGGGGATTATAGGTAAATGATGGGGACGACCATCGGGATGAAGAAATAAATGATGAGGAACGGTCATCAAAGGCGAAGGACAATCACCTAGCAGGGGACGGCTGCTCTGTTGGGGATAAGATGAGGGACGGTCATCTATTGGTGAAGGACGATCACCTGGCAAGGTACGGTTGCCAAAAGTATCGCGACATAGGACGAATGCCGGATAAAAAGGTCGACGATGGGGACGGCCATCAGATGAGCATGATGAAGGACGATCATCAAGATGTGAAGGACGATCACCTAGCAAGGTACGACTGCTCTCGGGGTTTATCATGACATAGGATGAATGTCAGATAACAAGATCAACAATGGGGACGGCCATCGGATAAAATGATGAAGGACGATCATCAAGAGGTGAAGGACGATCACCTAGCAGGGGACGGCTGCTAAAAAAATCACGACATAGGACGAATGTCAGATAGGAAGGGGTTCCAATGAATAGAGACTCCTCTGGGAATGATGAAGGACGATCATCAAAAAGGTAAAGGACGATCACCTGGCAGGGGACGGCTGCCGAAAGGTATCATGACATAGGACGAATGTCAGATAGAAAGGAAATAGTTTTTTTAAGATTTGCTGGGGACTCTTATGGGGAAGGGTAGACACAGACGAGTGTCTAAATTCAAGAAAAAGGTATAAGTGTTTGACATTATATAGATTAAAAATGCGGACGAGCATCCTTAAGACTATGATACGGAGGAGTATCAGTAGAAACAAACGTTTGACGCATGTTCAGAGATGATGATACGGACGAGTACCAACTAGTTAACAAAGAACACGGACGAGTGTTGACTCTGAGGGGATTTAAGTGGTATATACGAGATACGGACGGGTATCTGAAATAAGCAAACATGAGTGAGACACAAACGAGTGTTCAACTTGCTAGGGAGAGCACGACACAGACGGGTGTCGGAAAAAGTGTGTTATAAACAAGTATGTGATTCCCAAGGTGTTTGTTTAGGCAACTATGTTGGGGAAGGTGACACAGACAGGCGTCGGGGAAGTGTGTATATATGTATCTGTGTTGTGAGTGCAAAGGGGACGCTTTGGCTTTCTGCTGGGGATATGAAAAAGACGAGTGCCAAAAGGAGCATATCTCTGTATTTGTGAGTGTAAAGGAAATGCTTTAATATTTTGTCGGGGAGTTTGAGAGGTATTGTTAGTATTTACAAATATTCAGTCCGACACATGGCTTATGATTATGCAATATGTTTGATTTTTGCCGTGATGCTCCGTATTGGACGGAATGCTACGCTTTGTGGGGAAAATATGATGCAGATGCTATGATTATGCAAAAGATACCGATCCGGGATTCAGATCCCGATGCCGTAGAGATCCCTGGCTGATCTGCTTGAAGTGGATGTCCCAACTGGGGATGAGATCATTGGTAGATCTGACATATCTGACTCTGCATGGGGAAATAGATCACTGATAGACCTATCTCGGTAATGAGGGATCCAGCTGGGGTCTATGGGAGCTTTTGTCACTCTGTTGTGAGATCTTCAGGTATTGCTCTTCCGGATAGAGACTGAAACTCTACGGGGAGATGGCTCCCTGTCTGGTATTTGGGCTGAGGAGGAATGATGACTGACAGCTCGGCTGGGGAAATGAACACCTTCTGGTGCTGCTCTGAAGGAATTGCTGGAGAAGTGATGCCTGGCAACTCTGATGGGGGGAAAGCATCTCTGGTGCTGTTTGGAAGGTGTGCTGAGGAAAAAATGAGTTAACAACTTGTTGGGGAAAAGCTTTCATGCCCCAGGTTGCGCTTTGAATACCTGCAATCCTGTTATAACAAGGAAACGTACGAGTATCCCGAGGTATCCCTTACTGGATTGCATCATAGGAGTCTAGACACTCCCGGGAGCAAATATATTTCCTGTAAAATTTTCGTTTTAGCAAAGACGCATCTGTATTTATGCAATCAAGAACTTACGGACATCGGACATCTTGCAAACGAAAATAAAATGTACGAGACGAAATATGATTGAAAATCTGATTTTATTAATTTATGTGCCCTGAATTGGCAAGATACAGTCAAAGAAACGGATCCCTGAAATGAGGAGATCGTTACAAATTGAGAAACAAAAGAAAATGCTGGCAATGTTGATGACGCTTCAAGGAGCTTCCCTATTGCTATGACCCGTATGACATTTGACGTTCTTCTCATCTGGCTTTCTGAAGAAGGCTGATTTTGACCGACACTTTAACCTTTTGAAGATAGCCGTGTTGTAAGTGATACAGACGAATTCAGAATGCAGTTGTTCGCTTGTTCCCTTATTTTGCATGGATCGCCCTTTCGGGTTTTCAATCCACCGGGATACCCTTTTTTTGCCTGAGTCTTCCAATGCGGCTTTTCAACTCAGCGGGTGTACTTTTTTGTTTATTATTTTTCCCTTACTTTTGCCCGAGTCTTTTATTCTATTTTTGACTCGCCGGGATGCCCTATTTTTGCCTGGACTTACATTCTGTTTTTATGTCCAGCGGGTCATTTTATGCGAAGTATTTTTTAACTGCATCTGAATTCACAGGGGACAGGAAGTCTTCACCATCCATAGTACTGAGCATTAGTGCTCCACCAGAGAAAATTTTCTTTACTATGAACGGACCATCATAATTCAGAGTCCACTTGCCCCTGTGGTCTGTATGAGGAGGGAGGAGTCTTTTCAGCACAAGATCTCCTACTTGGTACTCTCGAAGCCTGACTTTCTGATCGAAGGCTTTCTTCATTCTTTTCTGATACAGCTGTCCATGACAAATTGCAGCCAATCTCTTTTCTTCAATCAGACTTAGTTGTTCGTATCGGGATCGGACCCATTCTGCTTCGTTCAACTTAACATCCATTAGTACCCGCAGGGAGGGCAATTCAACTTCAACAGGTAAAACTGCCTCCATACCATACACAAGCTGATACGGTATTGCCCCAGTGGATGTTCTGATTAACGTTCGGTACCCATGCAAGGCAAATGGTAGCATTTCATGCCAGTCTTTATAGGTTACCACCATCTTCTGTACAATCTTCTTGATATTCTTGTTAGCTACCTCAACAGCGCCATTCATCTTTGGCCTGTAAGGGGAAGAATTGTGGTGTTGGATCTTGAAGTCCCGGCATAACTCTGCCATCATTTTATTGTTCAAGTTGGAACCATTATCAGTAATGATTCGCTCGGGCACTCCATACCGACAGATGATGTCTCTCTTTAGAAATCGGGCTACTACTTGCCTTGTAACATTTGCATATGAAGCTGCTTCAACCCACTTGGTAAAATAGTCAATTGCAACCAAGATGAATCTGTGGCCATTTGAAGCAGTCGGTTCAATCTTGCCAATCATATCAATGCCCCACATGGCAAAGGGCCAGGGTGAAGACATCACATTTTGAGGATTTGGAGGCACATGCACTTTATCTGCATAAATCTGGCATTTATGGCACTTTCTGGCATAGGCACAACAGTCGGCATCCATTGTGATCCAGTAATAGCCTGATCTTAACAACTTTTTAGCCATAGCATGCCCTCCAGCATGGGTACCAAAGGATCCTTCGTGCACCTCGTGCATCAACAAGTCTGCTTCTGTCCTATCAACGCATCTGAGGAGTACCATATCAAAGTTTCTCTTGTACAGGGAACCGTCAGTATTCAGGAAGAAACTACCAGCTAGCCTTCTTAATGTTTTCTTATCATTGGAAGATGCCCCAGATGGGTATGTTTGATCCTCCAAGAAGCACTTAATGTCATGAAACCAAGGCTTATCATATTTGACAACATCTGCTGAGAACACATATGCTGGTCTGTCAAGTCTGGACACTGAAATTAGAGGCACAAAGTTGGCAGCTTGAACTTTGATCATGGATGAAATGGTAGCCAGAGCATCTGCAAACTGATTTTCGTCTCGAGGGATATACTCAAGCTTGACTGTTGTGAAGAAAGTCAATAACCTCCTTGTATAATCCCGGTAAGGTATCAGATGATCTTGGTGGGTGTACCAGTTGCCGTTGGTTTGATTGATTACCAGAGCTGAATCTCCAAATACGGTCAAAGTCTTGATCCTGAGGTCAATGGCTTCCTCAAGACCCATGATACAAGCTTCGTATTCAGCTTCGTTGTTGGTGCAGTTAAAGGTGAGTTTTGCCGAGAAAGGCAGGTGAACTCCTTTAGGTGTAATGAGTACTGCACCAACACCACGTCCATTCATGTTAACAGCCCCATCAAACATCATAGTCCATTCTTCTTCCGGGTCAGGCCCTTCAGTGTGAATAGGCTATTCATGATCTTTTGCTTTTATGAACATGATGCCTTCGTCAGGGAAGTCAAATCTCATAGGCTGGTAATCGTCAATGGGTTGCTCAGCCAGATAGTCAGACAATACACTGCCTTTGATGGCTTTCTGAGATGTGTATTGAATGTCATATTCTGTGAGAATCATTTGCCATCTTGCAACCCGTCCAGTAAGTGCTGGCTTCTCAAAAATGTACTTAACTGGATCCATCTTGGATATCAACAAGGTAGTGTGGGTCAACATATACTGTCTTAGTCGGCGAGCAGCCCACGCTAAAGCACAACAAGTTTTCTCGAGCAGTGAATAACGTTGTTCACAGTCGGTAAACTTTTTGCTTAGGTAGTATATTGCATACTCTTTTGACCAGACTCGTCATGCAGGCCCAACACACACCCCATTGACTCTTCTAATACTGTTAGGTACATGATTAGAGGTCTTCCTTCAACTGGAGGCATAAGGACTGGAGGCTCTTATAAGTATTCCTTGATTTTGTCAAAAGCCCTCTGACAGTCTTCATCCCACCTGACCGTTTGTTCTTTCCTTAACATCTTGAACAAGGGTTCACAGGTTGCTGTAAGGTGGGATATGAACCGTGAAATGTAGTTCAATCTTCCTAGAAATCCCCGACCTTCTTTCTCAGTCTTTGGTGCAGGCATTTCTTGAATGTCTTTGACTTTGTCAGGGTCGACTTCAATCCCTTTCTCACTTACAATAAATCCCAGCAGATTACCAGATCGCACCCCGAATGTTCACTTGTTGGGGTTTAACTTTAACTGGTACTTCCTCAGACGCTTGAATAACTTCAACAGATTCACCAGGTGGTCTTCTTCTGTGAGGTACTTGGCAATCATGTCATCCACATAACATTCAATTTCTTTGTGGATCATGTCATGGAATAATGTTACCATAGCCCGTTGATAAGTGGCACCAGTATTCTTCAGTCCGAATGGCATCACCTTATAACAGAACGTGCCCCAGGGTGTGATGAAAGTTGTCTTCTCCATGTCTTCAGGTGACATCTTGATCTGATTGTATCCCGAAAATCCGTCCATGAAGGAGAACACCGAGAACTGAGCTGTATTATCAACCAATACATCAATGTGAGGTAAAGGGAAGTCATCTTTCGGGCTGGCTCTGTTCAGGTCCTGGTAATCCACACACATCCTTACCTTGCCGTCTTTCTTAGGTACAGGAACAATATTAGCAACCCACGGCGGATAGCTAGTCACGGCAAGGAAACCGGCGTCCCACTGCTTTTTCACCTCTTCTTTTATCTTCATTGCCATATTTGGGGCGAGTACAGCGCAGCTTCTGTTTTTACCGGCGGACAGTCTTCTTTCAGAGGCAGCTTGTGCATGACAATGTCGGTGTCCAACCCTGGCATATCTTGGTAAGACCAAGCAAAAACATCTACGTACTCCTGAAGCATGTCAATCAGTTGGTCTTTTACTGAATCTTGCAGGCAGGCCCCGATCTTAACCTCTTTCACGTCTTCTTCCGTACCAAGGTTAACCGTTTCGATCTCCTCCTGATGAGGAACGATAACCTTCTCCTCTTGTCTTAACAACCTGGCTAGCTCTTCAGGTAGCTCATAATCTTCTTCAACCCCTTCATCAGCTTGATTGATTGGATTGTCAAAGTCATACGACATCATAGCGGTGTTGTTGTCGGTGCAATCTGGAGGGCACTTTCTGCAAGGTTTTAGATTGGTTTATTTTAGTGATCAGTTTTATCTTATTTAGAAAAAGTGAAAATGAAGTTATTTTATTCTGAAAAACATTGCCATTTTATTTTTGTACAAAAATAAAAATGAAAAACAGTGAGCGGAAAAGAAAAGACTCATTTGCAAAAGATGTCCTGATATTCATTAATTGATCTTTGCACAAAATACAAGATGGCCCGATTACAAAATGAGTCTTGACATCTTGGGCAAGATGCAAGACTTGATGCATGCTTTAAAAATACAGGAAATAATAATTACTCTGCAGGAGTAACCCTTATAATTTCCTGGGAAGACCAGTTAAGGACTTGGCTCCCCGGGATCCTTGGACGTATCCAGTTATCCAGGTTGCGGTCGCTTTCCTCCTCGTCTTCCAAATTGTTCACAGCATCCGGGGTGAGCATTCCCCCGCTGACAAAATTGGGCTCTTTTGCAGCCTCAGATTGATCTTGTTGAGTAGGTCTGTAACCCAACCCAAATCTGTCTTCTTTCTTTTCCATGGGCAACAGCCTGCCCCAGCCTTGGGCGGTACCTTCCTTAACAACCTTCCGGGCTTGCTGGTATGATGTCATGGAAGTTCCCAGTACAGCAGATGCTTCATTAATGTTCAGGGCCTCAAACCCCTGGCTCATGGTTTCATGGATTTATCCATCCATTTCAATGTACTTATATGTAGCCAGATGGCTAACAAAGATGTCTTCCTCCCCACAGATGGTGATGATCTGGCCTTCCCACTCGAATTTCAACTTCTGGTGAAGGGTAGACGTAACAGCGCCAGCGGCGTGGATCCAGGGTCTACCCAACAAACAGCTGTAGGCCGGCTGAATGTCCATCACAAAGAAGGTAGTTTTGAAGGTCTGCAGGCCAATCATCACCGGCAGATCAATCTCTCCAAGTACTGATCTTTGAGAGCCATCAAATGCTCTCACCACCAAATTTCTTGGACGCAGCGCCAAGCCATCATACTCCAGCTTCACCAAGGCTTTCTTTGGTAGAACATTGAGTGATGACCCAGTGTCCACCAGTACATGAGATAGAACCGCACCCTTGCATTCCAAGGTGATATGCAAAGCCTTGTTATGGTTGCGTCCCTCCGTTGTTAAGTCAGCATTGGTAAAGCCCAGTCCATGACTGGTGTTGACATTTGCAACCACAGTTTCTAGCTGATTAACGGTAATCTCCTCCGGCACGTATGCTGCGTGTAGGACTTTTAACAATGCGTTCCTGTGAGCTTCAGAACACATCAACAGTGATAATATGGAGATTTTTGAGGGAGTTTGGTGAAGCTGATCCACCACCTTGTAATCACTTCTCTTTATGATTCTCATGAACTCGTCTACATCTTGTTCAAAAGATGTCTTCTGAGTTTCCTTGGCAGTTGGCTCTTCAGATACCACACTCTTTCCTTTTGCTTTGGCAGCAGCTTCTGCTTCAACATTAGGTCTTTGCGTTTGTGAGGCAAAAAGGCGTCCGCTTCTGGTGAAGCCTCCGCCTCCCCCAACATTATCAACTTGTGGAGAAGAGGTTGATGAATCCAAAGTGATTTTCTCCCCGTTGCAGTAGAGATCAGAGCCATAATGCCAAGGTACGGCATTACTGCTTTCATAAGGAACGGGTCCAGGTACCGTAATGGTGACCGGACTGATTGCTGCAGAGGAGGGTGCTGTAACGGTGTGCGGATCATAGTAAATTGTGATTGGTGATCTGGCAGGAGGTGCCAATGTTTGTTGTTGGAAGTTGCTGCTGGGAGGAACATTTGATGGGTCATAGTAGATTGTAACTGCTGAGACATCTTCATTAATTTTTGCTGGCGTTGTAGTAGATTCCTTTGATAAAATGGATGCTGATGTTGTAGAAGAAATGGTTGTTGAAATTTGACTTGTTGAAATGATGGACGGAGTGACTGCTGATGATATCGATGAATCGGTAGGAATGATTGTTGCTGCTGTTGTAGAAGAATCAGGAATTGTTGTTAAAGGAATTGCAGGATTTGTAGGCGCCGTTGTTGAAATCTGAAGGATACCATCCTTAATAAGACCATCTATGCCGCCTCTCAGCCTTTCACACCCATTGACTGCAATGTTGCAATACCCGCAGCCGAGCTCACACCCGGGGAAAACTTGGCATTCCAAAAGCTGAGCTTTAATTTCGACCAAAGGTGTTCAAATTTGTGCAACACTGGTGATCAAGGTAGATGACTTGTCTTCCTCAATGGCATTAATCCTCGGCCCGCCATGATTAGGCATAGGATTTCTGTTGACATTCAGAGGAGGTGCAAAGTTGAGGGCTTTAGAATCCACCAGATCTTGGACTTTCATTTGTAAGGCCCTGCATTTTTCCGTATTGTGGCCAGATGCATTGGAGTGGAAAGCACACCTGGCGTTGACATCATAATTCTTTGGGAGATTAGAGGGATCTGGAGGTGCCAATGTTCTTAACTCAACCAAGTTAAGCTTCAGGAGTTGTGGCAATAAGGTAGCATAAGGCATAGGGATATGGTCAATCACCCTATTTGCCTGCGATGGTCTTTGCTGAAAAGGACGCTGTTGTTGGTTGCTACTGTTGTTGTTGTAGGTTCTCTGTTGCGGATACTGAATTTGTTACTGATATTGTGGTTGTTGTTGTTGTTGATATGCTGATTGCTGAGGAATTGGAGCTGGAGTGGTGACAGCTGCTACTGATCTGTGAATATACTGAGGTCTGCCCCTGCTAGCATGAATGGCATTTGTCTCACCGGTCCTTCGGGGTCCCACGAAAGGCTTCCTGGATGAACTTGCACCATTATCAGAAATTTTACCCATTTTTAAAAGACTCTCAATCCTTTCACCAGCTATAACCACATCTGCAAAGCTGGTAGAAGAAAAGGCAGCCAGTCTATCAATATATGTTCCTTGCAAAGTATTCATGAACATGTCGGCCATTTCTCTTTCCGACATGGGGGGTTGGACAGCAGCAGCAAGCTGTCTCCACCTTTGGGCATATTCCCTAAAGCTTTCTTTGGAAGATTGAGACATTCCCATTAGGAGGGTCCTGTTAGGAGCCATGTCCAGGTTATATTGATATTGTCTGATGAAGGCTTCAGCTAAGTCCTTCCAACATCTGATGGTAGCTCTGGTCAGGTGTGAATACCACTCTCTTGAAGCCCCAGTCAGACTGTCTTCAGAGTAGAACATCCACAGTTTTTCATCCATAGTATATGCTTTAAGTCTTCCCAGGAAAAACTGCAGGTGAGTTCGTGGACAGGAGGTTCCATAGTATTTCTCGAAGCACAGGGGTTTAAATTTGTGGGGAATTCTCACCCCATCCACTAGCCCCATATCCATTACATCGAAGCCCAAGGAATTTTGAGACTCCAAAGATCTCAACTTCTCAGCAATTTCATCTAACCTCCTATCATAGACTTCGTCTCCAGCTCCTATAACAGTAAATTGCTCTTCTTGGGGGTCTTCTTGTAAGATCCTTCCCCCAGCAATATTTCCTTGCAAATTTCCCGGGATATTGACTTCCGAATCCAGATGAGGTCCAAATACTGGTGGATTAACATGAGGCTGGCCCCGCTCATTGTTACTAGTTCCTCTAGTTCCAGGATGAGGTTCCTCGGGGGTTTGTCTTTCCACCAATGCCCTTAACCTTTCTTGACTCTGGGCCAAGCCAGTCATTACAGCCATGAATTCAGTCATTTGGTTTCTCATCTCCACTCTTTCATTAGCCATCTGAGTTCTGACCTCAGTCAGGTCCTGCTGTACTTGCTCCATTTGGATACCAGGAAGGTTGTTGCGAGTAGGGTACCGGTGCGTACGGTTGACAGGGAACACCCGGCGACGAGCAATGTTTCCTGAAGTCACAACAGAGTTAGAAACAAAGATAATAACAAAACCTACAAAACAAAACAAAAGTTAGTATGCAATGCAGTATGCTTATTTGTTTTCCAAGGTATCCGGCTTGGTTCTTGGTTTTGACCTTTCCAGACCTCGAGGAAGATGCTTTGATGTTGTTGAGAAAAGAAACCCAATGAAATCAAACTAATATATTACAAATGATGAACAATACATAGTTTGTTTTACAACAAATGCCCCTGGAGGGTCAAAATACAACAACAAAAAGAAAAGTACATCAAAGGGAAATAAGCAACAAGCAAAGCAGTCAGACATCCAATCCAAACTCATCCTCCTTAACCTCCTTCAGAAGTGCCTCAGTCACTGGACAAGCTGGGTGCTCTGTAATGGTCCTAATGAGGAGGTTCCTGGTGGCAATGGCAGTGGTCAGCTTCTTGTGCCTGTCCTGGTCATTTGATCTCTTTAATCCAGCCCTAAGCTTCAACTCTGAAATCTCCTTCTGGGCTGCCAACAAAGCTTCCTGCTGCTTCTTTTCATTGGCCTCTAACTGTTCAATCTTGGCTTGAATCCTCTGATCTTCTTGAGTACGGGCTTCAGTGATCCTGACCCACCTAGCCTGACTTTCTTGCAGATAGAGCTCAGTCCTAGCCTTCTGAATCTTGGCTTCCTTACAGGCATTCTTCAATATTTGTTCCCCAGCTCTTGCTTTCCTGATGTAGTCCTCTGTTTTCTCAATCTTGGCCAGATGCTCCACCCTAAGCTTCTCCAGCCTCTCAATGTCCAAACGACCATCACTCCTTTCCCAAAGGGTCTTCTTCAAAGCCTGAGATAGGTTCTCATTTCTTTCCTTCAGCTTCTCAAATTCTTCCAGGCAGACAGTTGTTGCTGGCTGTACTGTAGAGGGTCCAGGTATGTCCTCAAAGGTGAAGGGCATTCCAGTAATTTGAGCTCTAGCATGGGACCAGTCATAGTACTGAGCTGAGGCAACATTATTACACCTTCCAAGAATAGCCATCCCTTTTGTCTGGATGTTGTCCCAAGCCCAGGATGCTTGTCTGACAACAGCTGAATTGGGTTTTACTTCACAATACAAGGTCTCAGCTAAATCTTGCACTCTAGGAGGGTGAACCAAAGCATAGCCCAGTTGTCTCTTAAACAGCAAAGGATTGTAGTTGATGCAACCCTTTACTCATATCAGAGGTACATTTGGGTATTGCCCACAGCTGGTGATAATGTCTTTGCCTTTGGTGCTCTGGGTGCACCATCTAATATCATCTGAAGTCAAAGCAATGAGCCTCTTGGCCCAATTCTTCTGTTGGTGGGGATTCAGGAAGGCATCTGACTTAGGTAGGTGTTTAAGCAGCCAGGTGTGAAACAAAGGAGCACAACATCTCACCAACTTCCCCCTTTGTTTCTCATTCCTCTGATGAATGGAGTAGTAGAAATCTCCCAGTAATGTGGGTACTGGGTTCCTCAGAAGAAACAAATGAATGGCATTCTTGCTGACAAATTTTGGCTCATCTGCAAACAATATAACCCCATATATGCCGAGGGCTAACAGTGCACAGACTGCCCTCCATTGTCCCAAAGAGGCCTTCAGGATGGCCTGAGAAATCAAGAAATCCAAGTGCAAACCAGGGATCCCAGCTTTTGTTGTCATGCTTTGCTCAACCAAGGCAGGCTCCAGGTACAGTGCTTTTGCTACTTCTCCATTGCTGGGAGCTGGCATCTCTGGGTTGAAGGGGATTCCACCTCTGATAGGTACTCCAATTAATGATGAAAACTCCTCCAGCTGAGGTCCTAGCTGAAAGTCTGGAAATGTGAAACATCTCAAAGGAGGGTCATAAAACTGCAGGCATGTGTGGATCATGCTCCTCTGAGAAGGGTCAAGGTCCATAACCATATCCAAGATACCCCCATAATGCTCTCTAAATAAAGGGATGTGGTCAGGGGTGATAAGTGACTGGACCTGCCTGATACCAGTCAATATAGGCTCAAAGAAATGGTAAGATATGTTGCTCTTCCTGGGAGTAGCCATGAGTGCTGCTGAAGATGGTGAAGATAGGTGCTGATGAAGATCAATACTGATACTGGAGATGAACCACTGATAGGCTGATGCTGGTGATGATGAAGATAGCTGAAGCAGATGCCTGATGAAGCAGAGGTCTATGCAGAAGAAGGGGTCAAAACCAAGCCAGATATGATGTGGATACCCTAAAAAACAAATAAACAAATGTTAAATGATGCAAATGATGTGTATGCAAATGATATGCAAGGGTTTGTGATTAAGCTGGATCTGATTATCTGTCTTGATATAAAGCCCATGTATGTTCAAGAAGCCCAGATGGAGGTTCAGAAATCAAGTAACCAAGGTTGGGGACTCAAATAAAGAGTCACATGTCCAGGGTTAAATCACAAGAACTGTCCAAAATGAGGTACTCTTAATCAAAACAAGTAACAGGGTATGATGTGGCCAAGGGTACCTGCAAACCTGCAAACAACCCAACCCCCTCACAGGTGGTGTTCTAGAACAAGGGTCCTCAGACTTGGATCAGTTATGAGAAGTGTAAACACTTCTAACCCGGAGGTACAGTGTTTACAATAACCATAAAAGATCCTCCTCTAATTTACCTCAGTTTCTGAAGGTCATAATAAAGGTCATCCAGACATAGCAGGCTTCCCAGATAGCCCTAGCACTACAGGAAATCTATAGCACAAAGTTCTCAAGAAGAAACCCATATCTGAACCGTGTTTCATATTCCCGCACCAGACCGAAATGGAATGGGAAAGAACATGAACCAATCTAGCCTAGGTGTCACTCAGGTCCCAGGTATAGGACCTTGAACTCTCAATGGAACCCCACCCACCAAAATAGAAACCAGATCCAGCAATGATAATGACAGTATGAAATATGAAAAACTGTAAAGGAAAGCAATAAATAAAGTTGTACATAAAGCAATAAATAAAGCAAATATATAAACACAATTAGCACATAACACCCCAGTAAACACAAATCAAACAAGCGCTAGGAGGAACACTAAAAAAGAACCAGAAGCCCTGGTTACAGTATAAAGTCCCCAGCAGAGTCGCCAAGCTGTCGCTCCCACCAAATGACACCTGGTCAGAAGGGGTACAGACGCGAACGGTCGGCGAAAGGAGAGAATGAATAGAGTCGCCAGCTAGGCATTTTTATCCCAAAGGAAAGGTAATGCTGCATAAACCTAAGAAGAGATGGATAAGACAGTCGCGAACCAGAGAAACTGAGAAAGGGGGTTGGTTACAACCTGGGAAGGTATTAGCACCCAGATTGTCCGTCGTACTCGACGGGATCCACGCTTAAAAGATTTGTGTTTTAAAGGGGTAGTGTCAGTGCAATCTGTGCATCAAAGCTGGAAAAGAATGCAAGTGTCAGTGTAAAGGAAAAGTGAAGTGAGATGAAGAAGTGTCAGTGTGAGGACAAGAGAGAAATGCTCAAGACTATGAGGCTTAAAGAATAATGCTGGAAGAGGGGGGATATACAAAGACTTTTGTTCGATAACTGTTAAGTTATGCCTACGTATCCTCTCGTGCAATGAGGAAGTCAGAACACCGTAGTTTGACTCAAAGAGACTGAAAGGTAAATTGACTTGTGAATTGCTTACTTGTCCATGCTCAAGTGTATGACCTGTCTGGCTCAGGTGCAAACTGTCTTGCATTAGACGGAAGAAGCAAGTTCTCGTTTGTGAGTGAATGAGATGAGAAAAGAATCCCGGCGGAGACGATTATTGTTTGTTTTTGTGTTTTTAATCTTTTATTGCTTTTTATGTTTGTCATAAGAAAATGAGCTTAAGCCTAAACCAAGGGTTAGTAAACTCATCACATCCTCCCTCTGATTAGGGGTAATGAGAATACCCTAAGCATGAAGTAAACACCTCACACTTGATCACCATGATATGGGATTAAGATCATTAACCTACTTGCTTTTATTTAGATGTTTTTTGGAGTTTTTGTTTAGTGTTAAGTAATGAGTTTAAGCCATAATCAAGGATTTAATGGACTCATTACACCATCCTAATAGAAGGATAATAGATGAGAACATTTAAGCTGAGGAAGGCTCCTCAACTTAATCCATGATTAGGGATTAACCTCATGACATAACAAAGCCTTTATTAAAATGGATTTTAGTTAACGGTAAGATTAAGAAGTGAATTTTATGATTTGTAAGAAAACTTGAGGAGGACTTGTCCATTAACACTAGGGTTAGTCCTTCTTAACCAATTAAGGAAGAATTAGAACCCTAATGCAAGGCCCAAGTTACAAGTTTGATGTCTTAGTGATTATTGGATGGATTGATTAAAGGATTTAAACACATAAAGGGTTTAACACTTAGGATTAAAGTTATGCACTCCATCCTAATAGAAGGATACAAGCATAACCCTAATCACAAAGCCTTAAAGCCTTAAGGGTTTAGTCCCTGATTATGAGATGAGAGGAGAAGACTCAAAGATGACACAAAGGTAAAAACTAATGGGGGACTAATCAAACCCTAATCATGATCATGCTTGGTTGTTCCTAGGGTTTATGAGGCTTGCAAAAGATCTTCAGGAGAAAAGCCACCAGGAAAGAAGCAGATGAAAGGAGAAAGAAGCAGAGAGAAGCAAGACAACTTGCTTCACTTAAGAAGACAAGTTGCTTGAAGGAAGAAAGTGGGAAAGAACATGAATGAACAAGCTCACTCCAATACACAAGATAAAATGCAGCAATGATGCATAAAAGAGATGAGAAGAGATTGTGAGAAGTGAAGGCAAATTCACTTCTCAAAACAACTTACCACCTGAAAAGTTAGCAAGAGAAATGCAATGCAATGAAAATGAGATGAAATGCCATGATGCAAGACAAAGTCAGAAGCATGAACATGATGTTAATGATGCTAAGAGATGATGTAAACACATGTCAAGAGTTGTGAATGATCATACAAGGATGAGGATGCAACTGAAGCATGCTTTGAACTATAAAGATTCATGAAAGTTTATGAAATGGAATGAACATAAAACATGGCAAATGAATGATGCAGTGATCAAACATGATTCTAATATGTCCTAAGATGTCTTATATGTCATATGGATGCACAAAATGTCATGGCAAGTTCTTGTATGCAAGCAAATGAAAGATAGATGCAAAGGAAGGCAAGAATTAGGGTTTATGCATAACATGTAACACAAAAAATTCAAAATCAGAAGCAAATGACATGATAAAAAATTGAAAATGGGATCAAAGGAACCCTAACCCTACACAAGTTCACTGCCCAAAGGAGGGGATCTAAATCTAAACCTAATGGAAGTTATGATTTTCTCAAGTCAACTAGGGTTTCAAGGCACTTCAAAATGAAAAATGCTCATTAAATTGGAAATGGAAGATAAACTCAAACCAATTTTACCCTAGAAACTACATGATGTGAAGGATGCAATGCAAGAAGAACCATCATCAAACTCTTCATGGTTAGGAAGAAGGAATTTTTCCAAGTTAGGACCAAAATATTTCCTTTAAACAACTTTTATTCCAATGAAAATTGTCAAAATACATCAAGGACCAAAAAAAAAATTGTTTTGAGAGTTTGATAATGTTTCTAAATGTTTTAAAATGCAATGTGAATTTTTTGGTGATTTTTAAATACTTAAATGCATTTTTAATTAATTAATTTTCATTAACTAATTAAAAATAAACATTTAAATGATTTAAAAATAATTTTTAATGCAAAAAATAAAAATAAAAATATTTTTGGGTTCTGAAAATCAATGAAAGGTTTGACAAAAAATTTCAGAATTGTTTAATATGTTTTGCTATTTTTAAAAATTCGTGGAAGTTTAATGCAAATAAAAATGAAATAAAAATAATTAAATGGAGAAGTATGCAAAAGGGAAGGTCCAGATTGAATCTGGGCTTGAATCCATTGACTTGGCGCGCAATCCTACGGCCCAAGTTCAAACTTCCCTAAACTTTATTTAATATTTAATTAATCCTAGGTTAAGCTAATTAATGACTGATTAGGGCTTAAGTGGACCATCTGGACCATCCATACACACGCGGGAAAGCCAGATCAAGGGCTATTATTCAAACTGGCTAATTAAACGCAATTAGGGCTAATCATTCTCAGACGGCCGGAACAGTACTCCGGTTGTCTTCTCCGACGACACAAAACCCTAGCTTCTTCTACAAGTCACCAATCTTCAAATTTCTTTCACAAAAATGATCCTCTAATCATTCTAAACCTAACCCCTCATCTAAAACTCATTTATTTTACCTCACCAGCATGAATCGAAGCAAAATGTAAAACACGGGCAAATGTTCAGAGACAGCATACATGATGGTTTCACATCCATTTTCAAAAGTAAACACATATTCATGATCAGGGGAACATATAGCATCATAATAGAACTTAAAAGCTAGCTTCTGGGAAAAAAGTTCTTCATGTTACCTGAGATGAAGACTCTCTGATTCTGAGCTTTCTGGACTCACTCTTTGTGCAAACCCTCTCCTTTGAGCACCCTGATGATGAAATGGAGCTTGGAGAGCTTTGAGAATGGCTGGTTGTGCCTGTTTTGTTCTGGTGTAGCAGAAATGGAGGTCTTTGTGTGTGATGTTTCAAGCTGTTTCAGTGATGGATTTTGGTTCTGAGGATGATTTGTGACTTGTTGGTGAAAGAAAAATGGAAGTTTGAAGGTTGTGTGAAGAGTTTCGAAGAGGAGAAGTTTTGGACAGATTTTGTGCAAGCTGGATTGTGGGAGGTTTCTGGAAAGTGTATGGTGTGTTTTATGATCCATAGAACATCCCTAAACTATTGGAAAAGGTCTGAGGAAGTGACTTGCACTGTGGGAATGGCATGGGACTATTGGCCAAAAAGTCAATGTTAGGTGTACTTGAGGCATGGACTGTGGCAGAGGCTATTTTAGGGTTGCTCTGGGTTCAGCTGCCTTCAAGGATGGCCATGGGATGAACTGATGTGAGCTGGGATGGATGAAGGGTGAGATACCACATGTTTTTCAATTTTGCAACTTGTTACATTTTGTGATTTTTGGCCATGGACATGTGACACCTCTTGGGCAATATGCAGCAAAATACACCATATAATGTTGTTATGACACTTTGATATTGATTAGAGATCAAACAAAACCAAAGGAACCCTTCTTGCAAGATTTCCCTCTTTGTGATTTTCATGAAAAGTAGCTTATGATTCTTGGAACTCAAGGCATGAAAGTGAGAAAATTCTTGGGAAAATCAGAATTATGAGCCATGAATTATGTTTGTGTGATGATTAGAAGCTGGTTTGAAGTCACATTTGGCCTTGGCATGAGGTTTTGCAACTTTCTTCTTTTGGTGCAAAAGTGAAAAATAAGTGATTTTTCCCAACTTTGACAAGCCATAACTTTTGATCCAAAATGAATTAGAATGAGTTCTTGTACTTTTTGAAAATGGGAGGATCCATTCTACAACTTTCATGACCAAAGTTTTCTCATTTTAAGCATTTTTGAATCAAAAAGAGGAGGTTGAAAAACTTTCCCAAAATGGCAAGTTTTCATTATAAGTCACTTTCCCAAAAAGGCAACTTTGCAAATGGCTTGAAATTCTTCAATTTTGTGAACTTCTAACACCTTCTATGATCAAATAAAGATCATACATATTCAAAATGATGGAGAAACCCCTTTGGTTGGGTGATTGGGGGCCTCAGATGCCCTGATTTTACACTGACTTGCTCAAGAAGTCATCTTGTGATCAGATGCCTTCCTCATTGAATTTCTTCATGAAAATTGATATGCATGATCCTTATAACATATAGAGACCAATAGAAACAAGAATGACCAAAAAATTTGGAGTTATGGCCTCTGAAACCAAAACCCTAATTTTAGGTCATCTGTGCAGTTAAACCTGGCTCTGCTTCCATGCCTTTCTCAGTTCTTGTGATTATTTGACTTTCTTGACCTTGTGAGGATATAATATGATGCTTGAACATACATGGACCCTCTTGAGGTGATTGAAGACCTTTGGGAGTGGCTCAGATGGCTCATGGATTGCTCAGGTCACAAACCCTAGATGCAGATGACTTAGAAACAATGCAGTGAAGCAAAAATGCAATATAAGATGATATGATTGAACTTATGCACATGAAAAGATCACAAGCCATGGTGAAATGAGTGAGGGAAAATTTGGGGTGTTTACAGTTGGGTACAAATCAAACTTTGAGCCTAATATCCTTTGTTTCTCAAACCATTAACCAGACCACGTTACAACCCTCGAAAGTCCTAATTGAGGCACGTTTTATTCTGAAAGCATGCTACCAACAAGGTTGCGTGAATTGACTCCCATATATTTGTTAATATTCAATCTTGATTGCACGTTATTCTTGCTGCATCCTTTACACACTTTCTAAATCAGCACTTCGTTTGGACTAACGGTCCATTCGTCACACTTCCAACAACATTCAAATAAAAATGACTTTTTTCAAAACTTACATGAACTTTACATTAACACTACCATTTGCGTATGAATAATGTAATTGCAAATCAGTACTTGACATCAGTACAATCCTAACAAGGGGCAATCAAAAGAAAATTTGAGCTTCCTTGATGCTAGTATGAATCAAGACTATCTTCAACAGTCCAATCAGGGACAAATCATCTTCAACAGCCCAATCAGGGGCATTCTATTTCAAAATCAGTCCAATTAGGGATAAAGCATCTTCAATAGCCCAATCAGGGGCAAATCACCTTCAAAGGCTCAATCAGGGGCAGGTCATGTCATGGTCATTGTCAAAGCTTCCCCACCAGATTTATTTCAAATACCCTGCAGATAGGGGCAAGCGGACAAGGAGAAAATCTTCCTATCTCTTCTCCCCCAGCTGAACAGACAGTCCTTGCTAGACGTTGTCAACCCTTCAAAGCAAATCAGTCTTCATGTGTCAATTAAGTTGCTTCGCTCATCAGCAAATAACCAAGCTTGGAGCTTTCAGATCCATCTTCTGATCATGCATCGTCGAAGATCGAGTGTCGGGGAATCAAGCCCTCCACCCACCCAAAGTCCAATCGTTATTGGCAACTACCAAACCAAAAGTCCACCAAGCTGACACCTTTCAATCGCTCATATGCATCATTGTGCATCATCAACGTCATAAGCATCGTTTACGTCAATCATTTACAACATGTGCATCATATGCATACCTAAATAAATTAGCTTTTCATATCCCCAACGTTTTCAAATTACATCAAAATGCATAAACATTTGCATCGTATCTCCATCGCTATGGAATACCTTTTCAAAACAATCAAGCATACGTGCATAGTTCAGGATCCAGGATCCATGCGAGTTTCCAGTCCTTTCCCCAGCGAAAGTCAGGGTCATGTCAATCATTCCAGGCATCTCCTCGGCGGATTCAATGGCCGTGTTTCAGTCTATTCGCCTTATCTTCCTCGGTTGATAAGTGATTTTATTCTTCAGTCTTTTGCCTTATCATCCTCTGGTGATAAGTGATTTTATTCTTCAGTCATTTGCCTTATCATCCTCTGTTGATAAATGAGTTTATTTTCAGTCAGTCGCCTTATCATCCTCTGTTGATAAGTGAGTTTATTCTTTCTGTTTGTCGCCTATCATCCTCTGTTGATAGTGATCTTTGTTTTCCCGTCTTTCGCCTATCATCCCCTGTTGATAGTGATTCTTTATTTTTCTGTCTTTTGGCATCCATATCGACCTAGTTCGAGTGCAGATTTTGCCTTGTCATCCTTTGTTGATAAGTGATTTTATTTTCAGTTATTTGCCTTATCATCCTCTGATGATAAGTGATTTATTTTGTCAATTGTGTCTTGCTGTGTCACCCATTATTTCCAATTTTAATCATCTGTTTATTTTTACAATTTCTTTCTTTGTCGGACAAATTTGGAGTCTGTTAATATCTAATTATCTTATACCTTGAAAGATTGAACGCGAGCCAGTTCATCTTACTCGGTCTAAGCCAATTCGATAGGGGCATCTGTCATACCCCAAATTTGTCCTACCCGTGCTTTTTATTATTATTATTATTATTTTATTTATTTTCTGTTTACCAATATGCTTCAAAAATCCAAAAAATAGTTACCATTTATTTTTTTCTGTCTGATATTCGAAAATCCAAAACATGTCGTTTATTTTCAAAACTGGGAAATCAATTTTCATTTTTTAGTTCAAACCCACTAGTTCCTTTAATGTTTTTATATATATAAATTACAAAAAATTATTAATTACCAAAAGCTTTAAAAATGCATCTATTATTTACAATTTAAAATAAACTCAATTTCTCTTTATTTTATTTTTTTTAACTTTTTATTTTATTTTATCCATCACATCAAAAAATATGTGTAATCTCATTTTTTTATCATTTATTATTATTAATCATTTTTCTTTTACTACTATCACTAATTTTTTTTATTCTCATCATCACTATTATTGTCTTATTGTTATTGCCATTTTATTCTTATCATTATATTATTTCTTTTATTATTCTTTTTTATTGCTATTTGATTTATTATTAATTTTATTATTTATTGTCATTCAAAACAATTTTCAGCCAGCACCCTCACGTGATAAGATCAATCCCTCAACCATAATATTCCAAATACCAGATGCCAGCTGTTATCATGAATCACCAGGATGCTCTTCACCCCACTACTGCACTAAACACGGATATGCAGATTCCACTACAAGAGGCACTGCAATAGCTACAACCAAAAAACAATTCTTTCACAAAGATTTTCTCTTTTCTCCGTAACAAAAACCTTTGCATTTTTTTAACAGAAAACTTTCCTCATCTTCTATAACTCAAACCTTCGAACCATTCATCCACCCTTCACAAACCCACCATCTGAAATCATCCTCACACAATCACCATATCCCATTTCAATCAAAATCCAAACCAAAAAACGCAGCTATCCTTCATACAGCCCAGAAATATTCAAACTAAAAAATCCCAAAACGCACAAACCTTCTAAGATTATCCGCTGCTACCCATCACCTTGCCTCTATTAATCCATAAAAAACAGCACCGCCTAATCCAACAATATCCACCAAAGAACCTTCAACCGTCACCTTCGCTCTCCATTTCACAAACCAAAAATCGATATCAAACTCAGTGAAAAAACCAGAACCAAATAGCTACACCTTCCAATAACACAGCAAATCAAAACCTGAAATCCACCGCTGGTACAAACAACTCAAACCGCCTTCCACCCTTTTTATCTCGAAGCCGCGAAACCTCACCCTCAGCCAATCACCTCAACTTTCAGCCAAACCGCAAACCTGCGAAAACCAGAACAGCCATTCTTCAACCTCTCCAAACCAAACCCCTTCCGTCGCTCACAAACTCACCCAAGCCAAAGCTCGAATCCGCCTCTGTGCACACCTTCAAACTTTTTTTTTCCCGAACACAAACCCTCTGAAACTGAGACAACAGGATTCTGGAAAACACCCAAACCACGAACTCATCAAATCGCAAACCTTTCTTCAACCTTCAAACCCACCTCAAAACCATTTCACCATAGCCAAAACCTTCACCACAGCTGCGCCGCAAAGCCCACCTTCACCTCCACTGATTCGCCAACCACCTTCAAACATTATCCTTTACTAACCAAACGCAAACCACTGAGTGAGAAACCGTGACCACTCAAATCAAACCACCTCTGTTTACCTGCATCGCAGATCCGTAACAACCACCCACCAATCGCAAACCATATCTGAATCTGAGACCCATCGCGAGCAAAAAGAAATGATCTGAGAGAAGCCTAACCGCTGGAATCCATCGCACATCTGAAAACGCCAACCCAAACCAACAAGCCGAGACCGAATCGCTGAATTGTGAGGGTGGGATTCTTCCCTCTTTGTTTTTTTTCTTTCTCTCAGAGTCGCTATTTCTTTTATTTTTACAATTGAATGAGTACCCTGTTTCCTTTGTTTTCATAAACCCTTGCTGTGTTGTTGAACCGTAAAAATGTGTTTTACAAATTGGTCTAATATGGTGGTTTGTGGGCTTGGCCCATGTTGGTTACTACAACACGCACCCCAGACCAAGCACATCACCCTCCATCTTTATTTTTATGTTTTTTTTAATCAAGTTGTTGTTGCTGTTGGGGTCAATATCAAAAACCCGCCTGACTTCTATTAACACCACTGATGCACACGACACACCTCCCCCTCTCAATGTTTTTTTTTAATTATTACTTTGTATTTCTTTTGTGGTTTTTCTTTTGATTCTAAATTTTCTTTTGAAATTTCTAGCTATTTTATGTTCATTTATTTTGATTATTAGTTAGCCATTTTTTTATGTTTATTTTCTTTTTAAAAAAAAAAAACTTTAAAAAAATATATATATTTTAATGTTCATTTGATCCATTTCTATTGTGTTATGGGCCAATGATATAACAAAAGGCCATTTTTCGCCCGATTTCATTAAATCGATGATATTTGGTCAATATGAGGCCCTCCTTGTAATTAATTTTTTATTATTTTATTATTTCGACAAAACAAACATGTAAATTAATTTAGTTTATTTTATTATTCTTAACATTATTTAATTTATTTAATTATCCAATTTATTATTCTATATTAATTTTCGCAAATTCAATTTATTCATTTATTATCGCATTTCAAATTATGTTTCGACTCCTCATAGAACGGTTTCTTTAAACCGGCTCTAAGAAAGTAAACGAAGTAAATCTCGACGCGTCCCAAAAGGTCCAACGCCTTCGAATAGTTGCGCTCGATTAAAAGGTTCAACGCCTTCGAATAGTTTTTTCCCGATTAAAAGGCCGAACGCCTTCGAACCGTTCAAAACACTGCACACACGCTTCCTCTTGGGCAAACTACAACGAGACCTCTTTATTTCTCACAATCCCCTGTATTTATTTTGTATCCCTCTCCCATTTCTTTGTACGCATTTTATATTATGTATCTTATTTAATTCCGAATCCTTGGTCCAACGCCAAGCGATTGCACTTGCACACCCGCACCTGTTATTTAGTTTTCGTTTATTAGGATCCATCTCTCTTTGCGAGCCGAGCGCTTCGTGCCTCACTAACAAACTACAAAAATAAACCTCCAATTGCATTTACCTTTAACCTCAAAAAACCAAAACGTTTCGATTAGATCCAAGCCCTTGATCCAAAGTCAAGTGGTCTTAGGGAATAAAACACATCAATAATACGAGAAGAACTGTACGCCACGAGCCTTAAGCGGTAGAAAGGAGGATAACGAGCTCTCGTTACTCGCTCTGATTATTTCGACGCAAGACGCTCGTCTTGTTGGGCGAGATAAACTATCCATAGTCTTTAGTACATTCCAACTCCTAAATCCTTTCATCGACGAAAGGTAATAAAATCAAACAACCATTACCCTTAGTAGGCCGAACTACGAGGCTCTGACTTTCCCATTGCACACGGGAGTACGTAGGCACGAGGATCTCCATCCTTGCCGAGCACCTAGGTTCAATCTAACTTATAATTCAACTCATTTCCCTCTAGCAAGCAATTTGTTTAAGCATAGACATCCTTTCGCGCGCGATAACTTAGATGGTTCCCATCGAGTACGATGGATGTAGGGGGTGCTAATACCTTCCCCCTGCATAATCGACTCCCGAACCCAGGCAATGGTTCCGTTGACCTTTGTCCTCATCCTTTTCCTCCCGGGTTGTATCTATATCTTCCCTTTCCCTCTTCGGGAATAAATAGAATTAGGTGGCAACTCTTCAGTCCGTCCGGCGCGCGGCTCCGTCCTTTCGGATCGCGTAAGGTCGTATTTTTCGGGGTACGACAGGCCAGACCCTTAATCCAAATGGAAGTTGATGTTTGATGGGGCAGTCAATATCAATGCACGTGGAGTTGGTGTTGTTCTTATTACTCCTGAAGGTGTTCACTTTCCCTTCGCTGCCAGAATTACTTTTGGCTGCACCAATAATGAAGCGGAATACGAGGCGTGCATAATGGGAATAGAAGAGGCTATTAATCTTCGGATTAAGACCTTCAATATATTCGGAGATTCAGCCCTCGTCATTAACCAGGTTATCGGCAAGTGGTATACGCATCAAGAGCACTTAATTCCTTATAGGGATTATGCCAGAAAACTGTTGACGTTCTTCACAACGGTTAAGCTTCAATACATACCAAGTGATGAGAATCAATTTGCCGATGCATTGGCTACTCTTTCTTCGTCTATCAAAGTCTTGTGTGGAATTATGTGCCCAGGATTGACATTTCCAGGCTTGACGCACCAGCTCATGCTTTCTCTGTAGACGCAGTGTCTGATGAGAAACCTTGGTACTTTGATATCAAGCTCTTCCTGGAAAAGCAAGAATACCCAGTTGGGGCATCATCCAACGACAAGAAGACCTTGAGGCGACTTGCTGCTAGTTTCTTCTTGAATACATATAGGGTTTTGTATAAGAGGAACTTTGACATGGTCTTGCTCAGATGCGTGAATAGACATGAAGCAAACCTGTTAATGCAGGAAGTCCACGAGGGATCTTTCGGTACTCATGCAGGAGGGCATGCTATGGCTAAGAAGTTGTTGAGATCGGGGTACTATTGGATGACAATGGATGCAAATTGTTTCTCATACGCTCGTAAGTGCCACATGTGCCAAATCTATGCAGACAAAGTGCATGTTCCTTCTAGCCCGCTCAACGTCATGTCATCTCCTTGGCTCTTTTCTATGTGGGGCATTGACATGATCGGGAAGATAGAGCCTACTGCTTCAAATGGTCATCGCTTCATCTTGGTTGCGATCGATTACTTTACTAAGTGGGTCGAAGCAGCGTCTTACGCCAATGTCACTCGTCAAGTGGTAGCCAGGTTTTTGAAAAGAGACATTATTTGCAGATACGGAGTGCTTGAAAGGATCATTACTGACAATGGTTCTAACTTGAACAAAAAGATGATGGCAGAATTGTGTCGGGACTTCAAAATCCAGCATCACAACTCTTCTCCTTACCGACCGAAGATGAATGGGGCGGTAGAGGCGACAAATAAGAATATCAAGAAAATTGTGCAAAAGATGGTTGTCACTTACAAAGATTGGCATGAGATGTTACCGTTTGTGTTGCATGGGTACCAAACGTCAGTCAGGACGTCAACTGGGGCAACTCCCTTCTCATTGGTATATGGTATGGAGGCAGTCTTGCCTGTTGAATTAGAGATTCCTTCATTGCGTGTGATGATGGATGTGAAGCTTGATGAGGCTGAGTGGGTACGTGCTCGATATAATCAGCTATGTCTAATTGAGGAAAAGAGATTAGCGGCTATCTGTCATGGTCAGCTTTATCAGAGGAGAATGAAGCGAGCATTCGACTAACGAATACGTACTCGGGAGTATCAAGTAGGAGAGCTTGTGCTCAAGAGAATTGTTCCTCCAGGTTCAGATCACAGGGACAAATGGACCCCAAACTACGAAGGTCCATTCATAGTAAAAAAAGGTTTTCTCAGGCGGAGCACTGATGCTCACCACTATGGATGGAGAAGATTTCCAATCCCCTGTTAACTCGGACGCAGTTAAAAAATACTTCGCATAAAAAGACCCGCTGGACACAAAAACAGAATTAAAGTCAAGGCAAGAAAAGGGCATCCCGGCGAGCTAAAAACAGAATAAAAAGCTCGGGCAAAAGTTAGGGAAAATAAGTAAAATAATGTACACCCGCTGAGTTGAAAAGCCACATCGGATAGCTCAGGCAAACAAGGGTATTCGGTGGATTGAAAACTCGAAAGGGAGATCCACGCAAAACAAGGAAATAAGCGAACAACTGTGATCCGAGTAATCTGAACCAATCCACCGTTTCGTACAGCCTGACAATATCAGAAGGATAGGAATCAATCCCCTCATCTCCTCAGAAAGCAAAGGCAAGAATGGAGAGTTTTGAAGACATGTTGGTCATAGCAAAAAGGGAACTCATTGGGATGTCGTGCCCATTGCCATTAGGATAGTTTATTTTCTCAATTTTATGGTAGCTACCTCTTTCTAGGTGGTTGCTTCCTGATGTAAAAACTTTGCCTATTCAGAGACCTTTCAATAAAATAATATCCAGTCAAAAAGTTGTGTTGTGTTTATTTTTGTTTGCAAAATGTCTTGAATTTTTGGCAAAAATAGCATTGCATTTAAAACATGGTGATAATTTGAAAGAAAAAATGGCGTGCAGGGAAACATTTAAAATTTTCTTTGAATGTCGGGTGACGATGGATGAACAGATCATACCATGCAAGTCCCCGGGGCACATATGTGTTTTCTGTTGTTGCAGGTCTTGCAGGATGGCGTCACATTCTCCCAAACAAAATTTTCCCCAGCTAAGTCATGGCAGGTAGGATCCCCAAACAGTTTATGTTCCCCAGTGGAGTATGCCCAGCAAGTAGTGGGAGGCCCATTCCCCACAGGGTTTATCTGTCAAAGTTCTTGTCACCAATAGAGGATATTTGAGGAAGTATCTCCCCAGCCGTGTTGGAAGATCGTCATTTCCCCGCACTCGTCTGTGTTCATACTTTATTACCGCTCGTCTGCATTTCTCAACACTCGTCTGTGTTATCACTTTGGTTTTGCTCGTTTGCTTTCCCCAGCAGTTGTCCATGGTTGTAATTGATGTTGCTCGTCTGCAGTTCCCAACACTCGTTTGTGTTTGATATGTGATATTTTTTGTTGCTCGTCTTCACTTCCCAACACTCGTCTGTGTTTGATATGTGATATTTGTTGTTGCTCGTCTGCACTTCCCAACGCTCGTCTGTGTTGGTTATCTGTTTGAAGCTCGTATGCATTTGTTTGGATACTCGTCTGTATCATCCCTCGCACTCGTCTGTGTTAGCTTATATCCATATGTGTTGATTCGATAATTACCCTGGTACTCGTTTGTATTACTACTCCATTTACTCGTCTGTGTTTGAATTCCTGGTATTCGTCTGAACCAGTGACTGATATTCGTCTGTATCATTTCCTGAAGCGCTCGTCTGCGTTTCTTAGATCATCGTTTGATATTCGTTTGTATCATTGACTTATGGCACTCGTCTATGTTTCTCTTTATGATCTTCCAATACTCGTCTGTGTTGAAGAGGTTTGAAGTCCTGACGGTGGGATTAAACGTCAAAATGGTTACCGATCCTTGCGTAACAGGTTTATCCGAAGGAGATTCGTCTGTCTTAAGTTTCACTTATTAATGTTGCACCTGGCGTAACAGGTTTGCTCGAAGAAGGCTCGTCTGTCTTATACCATATATCCACGGAGAATATATGAAGAGGGTTTGTCTACCTTGACTATGCATGTCTATCCCACAGACTTAAATGCATCACCGGTCCTGGTGTAACATGTTTATCCGAAGGAGATTCGTCTGTCTCAAGTCATATATTTTGCAGAGTACATGGGGGCTCGTTTGTCCAATTCCTGGCGTAACAGGATTGTTAGAAGAGGACCCGTCTGTCAAAGTATTCTGATTCCAAATAACAGTTTCAACTTGGAAGGAGCTTGTCTGCTTTCTCTCCACTTCAGTCACCAAAGCGTCATTTGGTTGTGTTTATTTCCCAGTTTTTGCATTCTTCATCAGAGTGCAAATTTCAGGTCTTCTTGGTATTCAACCACAGTTTATCTTGAACGGTCGATAGCCCGTGCTACCGTCCTTTTCAGATTAACAGTTGTTTGAATAGGGGCAGCTGTAACACCCCAAAATTGCCCTCTTCTTTTTAAGCATCATATCATATCATATTCATCATGAACATATCATATTCTTGGCATCTTAGCATGGAAAGATGAGGCATAACATTCTCATGACCTAGCATTACGCATATGATCATCTATGGAGGGTTTTGAATCATCACAAGCTATGACAAGGGGCCCAATGGATTTGCTCAAGTCCTATTAGGGGTCTACTTTTCATTCACAAGCTCAAGATTATTCACAAAAGCCCAGGAGGTGGGAAGATCATCAGGGAATTCAAGCTAGGGCAAAGCTCCTACACAATGATCCCAAATTAGGGTTTGAGTTTCAAGCATGAAAACCTTGGGACTTTGGCCATTTCATTTGGGCAAAGTCTCTCATATGTTAAGAGGATCCTAGGGATGAAATTTGGTGAGAAAATTCCTTGTGGAAGTCAGAGATTTCTTCAGTTGCTTGTAAATGAAGAAATTGGTCAACTGTGCATTCTGAAAGTCAACTATGAGATTTCAAAGGGTCCAACCCTAGTTTTCAAGCCAAGGGATGTTCTTATAACCTTAGAAGAGGTTTAGCAAAGTCAAAAATCAAGAATCATGAGGTTTTGAGGTGTTTTGCAAAATTGGCATAAGTTTGGTAATGAGAATTTCCATTTTTAGTAACATTTTGCCCTAATTTTCAAGTAAGCATAACTTGGTGAAAAAAGCTTCAAATGGATCACAACCAAACATGAAAGTTGAAGATTAAAGCCTCCCATTTTCAAAAAGTATAAGAGAATTTTCATAGCCCTCATGGTTAGAGAGATAGGTCCTTCGAAAATTTCAAGAATTTTAGGGCAAGGCATGAATTCTAAGACTTCCACAAATGCAAGATCCTTTGGAATTTATTTTTGAGTGATGTAATGAACCAAATGAGGTCACAAACTTACAAAGCAATGCCAAGAGTTCATTTTGCTCCAAAAATATTGCCAAATTCGTGCATGGGATGTATTGTATTCCATAAGGTGCAAAACATGCATGATCATGAGAAAAGCATGATCCTCTCATCCAAGGGCCAAGATGATTGTTGTTTTGAATTAAGGGTGGGATATTGATCACACATGTGCAAAGAATGAGAGGGATGCACGAGCCAAGTACCTCATCACACAAATCTTGCAAATTTTGCAATTTCACTCTCACACTCTCATCTCACGTGCATTTTCCGTCATTCTTTCAGCATTGTATTTTGGATTCATATATAAGAAAACTAGGGTTTTATTTCACCCCAGATCCATTACATTTGTTCATTCCAAAGTTTCTTGAACTCAAGCATTTCTCTTCTAATCTCCTCATTCTCTCACTCTCTTCACAAACAAATCACATATTCTGAATCCTTGAGGCATAAGGATCACTAATCCACCACTCATTCAAGCTGAAAGTGAAACATTGGAGAGGTGCCATTCAAGGGCAGGTTGATTTGAAGCTTCATATTCAAGCTCTCTCAAGCTTCCTCTTGCATTTATTTTGCAAGAGGATATCAAAAGGAGTAGATCTGCAGCATCTGGAGCCTTATCTTGGTGATTTTGAAGTGTCTTCATCTCAGGTATGCTCTGAAATCCATGGATCTAGAAATGATTTTTGATGTATGCATTGTGATTTGTAAGACATGCTAATGATTATGTGATGTTTGATTTTGAAAATGGATGGATATTGAATTTGTATTGATGATTTAAAGTTTTATGGTTACAACTGTTTTGCTTCGATCCGTTTGCTCCTTTGATCCATTGTGAATTTCGTGACCATATTTGAAATCAGCATGGTTTAATTGTGTGATCTGGAGTTTTTGAATCATTTCTATTGTGATTTGTTCATGGTTTGTGTTTTCCGGTGCCGGAGCCCTAGCTCCGGTCATCGGATTCTGGAAATGTGTTCATCAGAGTTTCATGTAGAAGATGATGTTATAGCCCTTGGATGTGAGATCTGGACGCTCCATAATTTGCCAACACATTACTGATCCACCCTCTCCCTCACGTGTTCTTATGTTTTAAAAAATAATCTGAATTAATCAATGTGTCTCTCACCTCACCATAAATAGCATGTTCCCTCACCCCTGACCAATCATTTTAATTACTTTGTTTAATGAGTGGACTAATCCTGCCCAACCATTTGATCCAATGGTTTTCTATTTTCCTGAATTAAGTGAATTTCCATTTTAATTGTGGTGTCTTGCGCTGACTTTTCATGGGCTTGACTTGCTAATCCCACCCCCCTGATTTTGAGGCCCAATAATTTTGAACTGGAATTGTCTTCTATTCGCACCCCTAGCTTGTTTCATTTTATTTTTATTTCTTTTTATTTCATTTTATTTACAATTTGGTTTTCAATTTTTAAAAATAGTTTTAGGTCTCCAAAAATTATAAAACAATTCATGGTTGCTTCTTTTAGTTTTCTTTAATTTTTGATATTTTTATTTTCCATTTATTTTTAATTGTCACGTGGAAATTAATTGTTCCTTTTAATTAATTCATTTTATTTCATTTTGAAACATGCTGAATTGTCCATTTTCTATTTTGGTCATTGTTTTGAATTTTTGGTTGGTTCTTTTTGCTCTGGATTCATGATGAAGTGTACTTTATTGATGATTTTTGTTCTGATTTTTATAATTTTGGTTAATTGATTGTGATCTCTAACTTGTGATTGAAGCTTCCTAACCCTAGTTGATATTTGAACCCTCATTTGACTTGTTTAGATTCTGATTCTTTCTCCCTCCTTTTGGCATGTTGTTATGGTTTGATTGAAGGTCATTTGTGCAAGGTTGTGGAATTTTTGGGTGCTCACTTGAATTAATTTGAATTTTTGTTCTTGACTTGTCCCTTTTTGCTTATTTTTGATCATAAGTTCATACCTTAGCTTAGAAGGGCACTTGTGCCAACTTCTTCAACTTGTTTAGAGCCTTATTAGGATGTTGATACCTCTCTGATCTTGGGTTGTGGTTTGTGTCTTGGAAATTTTGTAATTTGTTTGCCTTTGGAGTTCTTCCATACTTATGCATATCCACCTCACTTCCTTTGCTTCTTTCTTCTCATAATGTAATTGCTTGGCTATATGCACCTCTTCTCTTCATCTCTCTTGCTTCTTAGGCATTCTTCTAACATGATTAGGGTTCTGGTCTTGTACCTTGGGGTTGTAATTTGTTCATTTTGCTTTGCATCTTCTCATGTTTGTTTTGTTTTGCCATAGTGATTCATGTGGTTTCATTTTGAGTTGTGTGGTTCTCTTTTCATGCTTGTGACTTGTATTTGCATTGGATGTTTATGTGTATAACTTCACTTCTGGTCGTATGGTTTTGGTATGGCATTATGTTCATTTTGTATTGCCTTTATATTTGTATCACTAACCATTTCAGGGGCTTTGGTAAGTGAGAGGTGTGGATGTGTTTCCCTCATCTCCAAATCTCATCTCTTCTCTTCTTATTATTATTTGCTCTAACCTTGTGTTTGTTGGGCTTAGGCCTTACTTACCCCTTTTATATTCTTCTTTCTTCTTCTTCTCTTCTTCTTTCTTTCTTCTTTAGGATGGTAAACCTCACTAACTTAGGATTTCCATGCATGACAACAATTAGGATTCATTAGTCCCCCATTAGACTTTTACCTTTGTGATCCTTTTGGTTCTTTTCTCCTCTCATCTCAAAGACTTAAAGAAGACACTTAATAAAGAATGAAGTGATACCTTGAGCAATAGCCTTATCCCATGAGACACTTGTAGTCTTCCCATCTTGGGATAGTACAAGCTTGTCTTCTGATGCACAAGTCTGATCAGGATATCATCTTCACCAAGAAAATCATAAAAAACACTTCTTCATTGTAAATACAAAACACTTAATAAGTTAATGAGTTAGTGAGCTTAAGCCCTAATATCTGGATTCAAGTTTTGGGGATCTTCTCCTTACTTGAGTATGCTTGTTCTATTATTCCATCTTGGAATATAGTGACAAGTGCACATTCCATGGAAAAGAGCTTGAGTTCACATCCTTGTGACACACTCATAAAAGCTTCTAAAAAACACAAACAAACAATAAGCGTCTCTACTTCGGGAATTCTTTTCTCATCTCTTTCGCTCCGTACGCGAACTTGCTCCTACTTGTCACTTTGCAAGACGGTAACGCACTCGTCGTCCGAGCCTGCAACACCTGAGCATTGACATAGGCAGTTCAAGCCTTAATACACAAGCAATCCTTTCCACCCCTAGTTAGGGGAACTACGGCAACTCTGATCCTCATTTTCCAAATGAGGTACATAGGCAGCGGGGTAGGGCCCGTTTGAGCACAATCTTTTATTTTCCCTACATTTTTTCTCTTTGTTTTCTTTCTCAGTTCCTTTTCCAGTTCCAGTTCCTTTTCTTTTGCAGCAACTTTCATTTCCTCACTCTTTGAAACAAATTTCTTTGCAAGCGTGGATCCCGTCGGGTACGGCGGACGATCTGGGGTGCTAATACCTTCCCAGGTCGTAACCGACTCCCGAACTCAGTCTCTTTGGTTCGCAGGACTCGTGTCCTTCCTTTTCTTTTCTTCTGGTTTATGCAGCATTACCCTTCCCGTCCCTTCGGGATAAAAATGCCTGGCTGGAGACTCTATTCTTTTTCTGTGCCACTTTCGCGTTTGTACCAGGATGGAAATCCGGGGAGCGACAGTATTGTAAAGATAATGCATGGTGATGATGATGGTGGTAGAAAGCATATATTATGAGTTGATAATATATATATATATATATATATATATATATATATATATATATATGTAGTCCTTTTGATATTGTATATGAAATTTACTTTATTATATACTATGTATATTATTTGTTTCACTATCCTTTTATTGAAATGAAATCATTTAAATTGACATAGAAACTTATAATCTGAAAATTAAGATGTATTTAAAAAGCAACTGTAACACGGTGGGAGAAATGACTTTTTATTTATGTTGCGGATAGCAAGAGTCGCCACCGACTTTTTATTTATGTTGCGGATAGCAAGAGTCGCCACCGACTTTTATTTTATCCAAATAGGAAAGTTTATAAAAGAACAGGAAAAACCTATTTTAAAAAGACTTGAGTTCAGGGGGTAGGTTATATAAAGGGAAGGTATAAGCACCCTTTATATCCATGGTTATGCATGGGCTCTTAGTTACTTAGCTCACTTAATTGTTTTTGAAAAGGTGAAGTGTGTGTATTTAGCAATTTTCTAAGTGTTTTGTAATGATCCTCGTATGGATGTATACAAAACCTTGATTTTGAAGAAAGTGAGGTGTGAAAAGTATTTTTAAATATGTGAGAAAGTAACTTAGAGTTCCTACCCTAGATTAGTCTTTTATATTCTTTTATGTTCTTTCAAGGGTAAGACTATCCCTGCTATTAAGGAGCAGGTAGTCATTACCTTGAATTTTATTAAGGGACGGGCGTAGGGTCATCGTATGGTCAATGAAGACAACTAGAGGGGTGTCTTTAGCAATTGGGAGGGACTATCAACTTTTACCGAAGGGACAAGATAATCGTATGCAACATCGTAGGGACTTGATCTTTTAAACCAGGGAGGGACTAGATGATTTATATTTGTATGGGTTTTGCTTAAGACACCCCCATTTTCGAGGGACTTGACCATATAAAGGCAACTGAGAAGGTTAACCCTAGGAAGTGTATACGGCGATCGTATAACGATCGACTTACGTGTGTGAGTGATTTTATTCAGATATTTAATCTTATTAATTAAATTATCTAAGTCCTTATTAATTTCAAATTACGTTTTGCACTCCTTATTTACTAACCATAAATAAATAAAAGGCATAAAATAAAAATAAAAAGATACCTTACGCTATTACATCGCTTTGGGGCAGATACATAATAATCGGACAGAAAATTATAGTATATAATAATAATAACTTATACAATTTTTCTAAATAAATAAGACAAATTAAATATAATTAATAAAAAGAAATTATAAATAAAAATTAGGGTTGGAGAAAAGAAATTAGGTTTAAAACAGAATCAGGGTTCAAATTAGGGTTTCCTTTTTTTAAAAAATAAATTTATATATAAAAAAGACCTAATTAATTATTATTATTAACTTATTTATAAAAAAAATAAAAATTAATTATTTACATAAAAAATATTATTATTTTTTAATTAGGAGAGGAATCAAATGTTTAAAAGAAGTAATTAGTCAAATAAAAAACATCTTAAGAAAATTAGGATAACAATAAAAAATATTACTTTAAATACTAATTAATATTAAATTATATATATAACTATTAACATTTTTAATTAAAAGAAAGATTAAATATTTTACATAAAAAAAATAATTAGTGAGATTTACTATTATTTAATTTTTTTTAGAAAATGCCTAATGAAGTAGTTAGTTATGGATAATTTGGATTAATTATTTGTTTAAGGAATTAATTGAAAATATAAAGAAAAACAAAGGAAAATAAAGAAAAGAGGAGCAAAATCACAAAAAAGAGGGACCTGGGATTCAAACCCAAGTCCGGTACCTCCAAGGTGTCGCTCCCTGGATTTTCATCCTAGTACAAACGCGAAAGTGGCGCGGAAAGAGGTTAGAGTCGCCAGCCAGACATTTTTATCCCGAAGGAACGGGAATGGTAATGCTACAGAAACCGAAGAAAAGAAAAGGAAGGACATAGGTCCTGCGAACCAAAGAATCTGGGTTCGGGAGTCGGTTACGACCTGAGAAGGTATTAGCACCCCAGCTCATCTGCCGTACCCGACGGGATCCACGCTTGCAAAGAAACTGCTTCAAAGGGTGAAAGAATGAAAGTTGCTGTAAAGAAAAGGAGATGATCTGGATAATAAAAGAAAAGAAAGGGGGAAAATGTAGGGAAAATAAAAGATTGTGCTTGAACGGGCCCTACCCCGCTGCCTACGTACCTCATCTGGACATGATGATCAGAGACGCCGTAGTTCCCCTAACTAGGGGTGGAAAGATTGCTTGTGAATTAAGGCTTGAACTGCCTATGTCAATGCTCAGGTGTTGCAGGATCGGACGACGAGTGCGTAACCGTCTTGCAAAGTGACAAGTAGGAGCAAGTTCGCGTACGGAGCGAAGGAGATGAGAAAATAATTTCCGAAGGAAAGACGCTTATTGTTTGTTTGTGTTTTTTATGAGTATTTTATTTGTGTGGCACAAGAGAATGAATTTAGACTCTCTTTCATGGAATGTGTACTTGCTACTACATTCCAAGATGGAATAATAGAACAAGCACACCAAGTAAGGAGAATTTATCCAAGACTTGTTTCCAAGGGCAAGGGCCTAAATTCATTGACTTGTTGTATTAGGTGTTTTAGTGATTAAAAATGAAGAAGTCTTTTTTAGGGTTTTTTGATGAAGATGACCTCATGATCTGACTTGTGCATCATGCTAGACAAATGAACTATTCCAAGATCGAATGAATACATATGCCTCATGGAATAAGGCTATTACACAAGAAGTCACTTCTTTCTTTATTAATAGTTTTTAGGTTTTGTTTTGAGATGAGAAGAGAAAGAACCAAAGGAGCAAAAGACAAAAGTCTAATGGGGAAAGACTAATCCTAATATTAGCATGCAAAAATTGGTCCTAAAGTTAGTGAAGTTTCAACTATCCTAAGAGAAAAGAAGAACCAAAGAGGTTCAAAAGAGAGGAAAAGAAAGCTAGCAAGCAACTTACTCCTCTAAAGGAGATAAGTTGCTCCTAAAGGGGGAAGAAAAGAATTGCATCACATGATGGCATAAGGCACATCAAAAACCACAAAGAGAAAGCAACTTAAAAAGGAAAGGGGAAGAGTTGAAATGTGAATAAACATCCACACTTCTCTTACCATGAGCCCCTGTAAGTGTTAGCAAAAATCCAGCATATGTTCATCAATATAATCATGGAGTTAGCATGCTCAAAGTTCAAATCAACAAAGATCAAACAACATGCCAAACATTACACATACAAGCATTTACGCGTCGAGAACATGGAAGTACGCATCAACCATCAAGCAAATCACCCTAAACTAGCATATTCAGTGATCATACAATGATCCATGGCAATTAAGACAAGCAAGGGGATCAAACAAGCTCAAAACAGCTCCAAAATGGCATTCTGCATCAGTGTTAACCGGTTAACCCAAAGCGTTAACCAGTTAACCAGTTCAAACCTGCAGCAAAATACGCAGAAAAAAGGTGCGTTAACCGGTTAACCCAAAGCGTTAACCGGTTAACATTGTAAAAACAACAACAATTTCTTGCAGAAAATCAGCTCAAATCCAACTTATTCAAATAATTCCACACCAGACCAGCAATCAATTAAGCATGAAATAAATGGATCAATTCACATTAATTGACATCATTAAGCTCATGAACATTAGCACACGGATCCGGCTATAAATCAACCAATCAATTCAAGCAACACAAGCGAATACACAAGCACATGGTCACAAGCATGCAAATAAGCTAAAATAGAGCTAGATCTGAATTTAACCAACCTACAAAGCTGAGGTATGCTTTGGTAGTTGTTGTTTGAGCTGGAAATGAGAGATTTTGCGGAAAACTTTGAAGATCTGGTGCTAAGCTTCACACTCCATGCAAAATAAATGCAAGCAAAGGGTCTTGATGCATAATTTTGGCTCCAAAAGCACTTCTAATTTCCAAACCAGATCTGAACCACCAAGTAAACCACCAAAATGATGCAAAGAAGCTATGGATGTAGGTCTAGTTCCAAGATCTACACACTTTAAGGCAAAGTTATGTGATCTTCAAAGAGGAACTTTGAGTGAATTGGAAAATTGAGAGGAAAAAAAAGTGAGAGAATGGTGAGAGAGATCAAAATTCAGAAAATGAAGAGGAGTGAATTATGAGGGAGCCCTCTCCTTGGTTTGGAGGGAAATGGATTAAATATGGTTTAGGTTTGGGGCCCAAAATTTAGGCTTGGGATCCAAAACAAATGGTTTGGAATTAGCTTTAGAAAGTGATTAGGACCTAGCATTGGAATTAGGCTTGGATAAATGCTCTAGATCCTTCTCCTTAATTCAAATGAATAAAAATTGAAAAATTGGAAAATTGGAGCCAAAAATACATGCTGAATTTTGCTGCTGGAATTCAAAATTCGCAGCTGTTAACCGGTTAACACAAAGCGTTAACCGGTTAACGCCAGTGAATTTTGAATTTTCCCTCCATTTGGTGGGAAACCTCAATAATAACCTGGCATCAACCGTTCTGATCAGATTTTGATCCTCCATTTTTTTAGGGCCTTGACCATGATACCAAGCTTGTATAACATGCCTTGTGAGCTTCTTGCCAGGTCACCATGCTCCTGATTTTGACTTGTAGCGCTTCAAATTTCTCGGATGACTGATCATATGCCTTATGCTAGAACATGCAAGTGCTATGCTTCATATTTCTATGTAAAAATTCTAAGGACATGGCATGCTTATGATAATTATGATATGATGATGATGCTAACATGAGAGGCAAAATTTTGGGTGGTACAGCTGCCCCTATTCAAGCAACAGTTAATCTGAAAAGGACGATAGCACGGGCCATCGACCGTTCAAGATAAACTGTGGTTGAATACCAAGAAGACCTTAAATTTGCACTCTGCTGGAGAATGCATGCAATGGGAAATAAACCCAACCAAATGACGCTTTTGCGATTGAAGTGAGGACAAAGCATACGAGCTCCTTCCAACCTGAATTGTTACTAAAACTTAAACAGACGAGTCTTCCTCGAGCAAACCTGTTACACCAGGAACTAGCCGTACGAGCCCTCTTCAAGCAAACCTGTTACGCCAGGAACGGACATACGAGCCCTCTTCATACATTTTACGATATATGATTTGAGACAGACGAACCTCCTTCGGATAAACCTGTTACGCCAGGACCGGTGATGCACTTAAGTCTGTGGGATAGACATGCATAATCAGGATAGACGAACCCTCTTCATATATTATCTGTAGATATATGGTCTAAGACAGACGAGTCTTTTTTGAGCAAACCTGTTACGCCAGGTGCAACATTAGGATTTGACGAACCCTCTTCACGAATCTTGCGTAGACAAGTGGTGCTTGAGACAGACGAACCTCCTTCGGATATACCTATTACGCCAGGACCGGTAACCATTTTGATGTTTAATCCCACCGTCAGGACTTTAAACCTCTTCAATACAGACGAGCATTGGATGATCATCAAAAGAACACGGGCGAGCGCCATAAGTCAATGATACAAATGAATATCAGACGATGATATAAGAAACACAAACGAGTGCTTCAGGCGATGATATAGACGAATACCAGCCACTGATACAGACGAATACCAGAAATCCAACACAGACGAGCATTTGGAGTAGCAATACAGACGAGTACCAGAAATCCAACACAAACGAGCATTTGGAGTAGCAATACAGACGATATCAGAGACGATACAAACGAGTATTCAAACAATGCAAACGAGTTTCGAACAGATAACACACAGACAAACGTCGGGGAATGCAGACGAGCTTCGAGAAAATACCCAAACACAAACGAGTGCCGAGGAATGCAAACGAGCAACGATAAAGTGTGAACACAGCCGAGTGTTAGGGAGATGCAAACGAGCAATAAATAGATTTCTGATAAGCATCATAACTCTGTCGGGGAGAATCAAACGAAGAATAATTCACAAACGAGCGAGTGCTAGGAATGCAAACGAACATCCAATAGATATCAAACATCAAACACAGACGAGTGTTGGGGATGTAGACGAGCAAAAATACGAGCACAGACGCATGCCGGGAAATGCATACGAGCATCAAACAAATTGCCCAGATTGGCAACAATGATCCCGACTCTGCAGGGGAACTAGGTCAAGAGGCTTTGACAATTTTTGACATTGTGTAAACACCCCAAATTTGCCCTCACCCATTCACACCATGGCTTGTGATCTTTCATATGCATAAACTCAACCATAGCATCTCATATTGCATTTTTTTCACTGCATAGCTTCAAAGTCATATGCATCTAGGGTTTGTGATCTGAGCAATCCAAGAGCTTTTTGAGTCACTCCAAAGGTCTTCAATCACTTCAAAGGGGTCCATGTATGTTCAAGCATCATATTATATCCTCTCAAAGTCAAAGAAGTCAAAGAATCACAAGAACTGAGATTGGCATGGAAGCAGAGCCAGGTTTGACTGCACAGGTGACCTAGAATTAGGGTTTTGGTTTCAGAGGCCATAACTCCAAAATTTTTGGTCATTCTTGTTTCTATTGGTCTCTATATGGTATAAGGATCATGCATATAAATTTTCATGAAGAAATTCAATGGGGAAGTCATCTGATCAAGGGTTGACTTTTTAAGCAAGTCAGTGCAAAATCAGGGCATCTGAGGCCCCCAATGACCCAACCAAAGGGTGTTCATCATCATTTTGATTATGTATGATCTTTATTTGATCATAGAAGATGTTAGAAGTTCACAAATTTGAAGAATTTCAAGCCATTTGCAAAGTTGACTTTTTGGGAAAATGACTTGTAATTGAAAATTGTCATTTTGGGAAACTTTTTCAACCTTTGCTTTTTGATTAAAAAATGCTTCAAATGGGAAAACTTTGGTCATGAAAGTTGTAGAATGGATCATCCCCTTTTCAAAAAGTACAAGAACTCATTCTAATTCATTTTGGATCAAAAGTTTTGGCTTGTCAAAGTTGGGAAAAATCACATAATTTGAAGTTTTCTACCAAAGAGGCATTTTGCAAAATGGTATGATCAAGTGTTCTAAAGGCCTCAAATGTGTACAAATTCTTCACAACATGATCACATGACCTCTAAAAACCAGAATTGGCCCAAGAATCATCTCATTTCATGCCTTGAACTTCAAGAAATCACAAAGGGGCCAAACTTTGTGAAAATTGCAAAACATCTCATAAGCCTTGATCCACTTGCTGAATCATCTCATAAACAATTCCATGGACCTCCTTAAACTCAGCTGAGCAAGGACAAGCCAATGAGCTAGCTACACCATTTCCCATACCTCAAGTACACAACTTTTGACTTTTTGGCAAGAACACCCATACCAATCCCACAGTGACACAACAACTCTCTGCCCAATCCAGATCTTACAAACACACTCCAAGGCTTCATTTTCATAACACAAATCATTATGATCTTTCCCACAAGCCAACATTCTCATTTTTCACCTCTTATGCAAAACCTTTCGAAACTGATTCCACAAGCATCAAACACACTAACAAACTTCACAAAACATCTCAGCACACTCTTCTGATCATTTCCCTGCCCTCACTTTGCCCTAAAACCTCCTGAAATCAAAACACGATTTCCTCCCCTCACTGAGCAGAACCCCTGCAATCTCCCAAACCAACCATTTTAAACTCCAGTCAAGCCTTGCAAACACTTCAGGGGAGTCATTGGAGTTGATTTGAAGCAAGGAACTGGCCAGAAAGTTGCAAACTGAAGAAGCTCAAGCTCAGGTACCTCAAGAACATTTTTTCCAGAAATCTCTTTTCTTGTTATAGAAATGTTCTTCATGCTTCACTGATCACACTGCACCTTTCATTTTTGAAAATGATTGAGAAATGAGCTTGTATCGTGCTTCTGAAATTTTTGCAGTTTTTGATGTTTGATTCGTATCTTGATTTTGTGTTAAAATAAATGAGATTTGTTGCTGGATTATGCTTTGTTGTTGATCATTGATTGTTTCTGGAGATTTTGGCACATTTTTATGGAGTTTGGAGAGAGTTAGAAAAATGGCTCGTCGGAGAAGACGACCGGAACCACTGTTCCGGTCACCTGAAAATGTTTAGGGTTCAGATTAGGGTTAATGACTTAATTAGCGTAGTTTGAATGTGAGCCGTCCAGATGCGCGCGCTGGTCAATTCCCTCCCTTTCAGGTTTGAATCCTGGACCTCAGATTAGATTACTTTCATTAATTCGTATTTTTAATTCATTTTTATTGCATTTTCTTTCCCATTTATTTTAAAATATCAAAACACTTTATAAAAATTTCATTTTTTGCATCATGGCATAAAATATTTTTCTCTTTCTGAAAATATTTTTATTTTTATTTTTTGCATTAAAAATTATTTTTAAATCATTTAAAAGTTTATTTTTAATTAGTTAATGAAAATTAATTAATTAAAAATACTTTTAGGTATTTAAAAATCACAAAAAAATTCATGTAACCTTTAAAAACATTTAGAAACATTGTCCAACTCTCAAACCAAATTTCTTTTTTGTTCTTGATGCCTTTTGATAATTTTCTTTGGATTTAATTTCATTTCAAGGCATTATTTTGTTTCAAACTTCAAAAATTCATTTATGTCTAACCTTTGAGAGTTGGACAATGATTCTTTTTGCATTGCATCTTGCATAACATGTAGTTTATAGGATAAAATTGGCATGATTTGATCTTGCACTTTCAATTTGTTTTGCATTTTTCTTGACAAGGTACCTTAAAACCCTAGCAATCTTAGAAAATTCATAACTCTCACTAGGTTAAGGGCTGGATCCCCTCTTTTGGGAAGTGAGTTTGTATAGGTTTAGGGTTCCTTTGATTTCATTTTCAAATTTTTATCATGCCATTTGCTTCTGGTTTTGGATTTTTGCTTTGTATGTTGCATATAACCCTAATCCATGCTTTCCTTTGCATCCATTTCTCATTTGCTTGCATACCATGACTTGCCATAACATTTTGTGAATTCATTTGATTCATAAGACATCTTAGGACATATTAGAATCATGTTTGATCATTGCATCATTCATTTGCCATGTTGTATGTCATTTGCATTTCATAACTTTTCATGAATATCCATGGTTCAAAGCATGCTTCTCTTGCATCCATATGCTTGTATGATCATTCTCATGCCTTGCCTCATGTTTGCATCATCTCATAGCATCATTAACATCATACTTATGCTTCTGATTTTGGTTTGCATCATGACATTGCATCTCATTTGCATTGCATCTCATTTCTTTTACTAACTTTTCAGGTGGTAAGTTGTATTGAGAAGTGAATTTGCCTTCACTTCTCACAATTTCTTTTCATCTCCTTTATGTATCATTGCTGCATTTTGTCTTGTGCTTTGGATTGAGCTTGCTCATTCTTGTTCATCTTACTTTCTTTCTTCAAGCAACTTGACTTCTTAAGTGAAGCAAGTTGTTTTGCTTCTCTTTGCTCCTTTCATCTGCTTCCTGGTGGTTTCTCTGAAGATCTTTCTTGTAAACCTCACAAACCCTAGGAACAACCAAGTATGACAATAATTAGGGTTTTGATTAGTCCCCCCATTTAGCTTTTACCTTTGTGTCTCATTGAGTCTTCTCTTCTCATCTCATAATCAGGGACTAAACCCTAAAGGCTTTAAGGCTTTGTGATTAAGCTTATGCCTGCATCCTTCTATTAGGATGGAGTGTATAACTTTAATCCTAAGTGTTAAACCCTTAATGTGTTTAAATCCCTTAATCAATTCACTTAATAATCATCAAGATATCAAGCTTGTAACTTGGGCCTTGCATTAGGGTTCTAATTCTTCCTTAATTGGTTAAGAAGGACTAACCCTAGTGTTAATGGACAAGTCCCCCTCAAGTTGTCTTACCAATCATAAAACTCACTTCTCCATCTTATCATTAACTAAAATCCATCTAATAAAGGCTTTGTTTTGTCATGAGGTTAATCCCTAATCATGGATTAAGTTGAGGGGCTTTCCTTATCTTAAACACTCTCATCTATTATCCTTCTATTAGGATGGTGTAATGAGTCTGTTTAATCCCTAATTATGGCTTAGTCTCATTACTTTACACTAAACAAAAACAACAAAATCATCTAATTAATCACAAGTAGGTTAATGATCTTAATCCTACACCATGGTGATTAAGTGTGAGATGCTGACTTCACACTTAAGGTATTCTCATTACCCCTAATCAGAGGGAAGATGTGATGAGTCTACTAACCCATTGGTTGAGACTTAAGCTCATTAACTTATGACAAACTTCAAAAAGAAGTAAAAGACTGAAAACACAAAAAACAAACGATAATCGTCTCCTCCGGGATTCTTTTCTCATCTCATTCACTCATAAACGAGAACTTGCTTCTTCCGTCTAATGCAAGACAGTTTGCACCTGAGCCAGACAGGTCATACACTTGAGCATAGACAAGTAAGCAGTTCATCAGTCAATTCATCTTTCAGTCTCTTTGGGTCGAACTACGGTGTTTTGACTTCCTCATTGCACGAGAGGATACGTAGGCATAACTTAACAGTTATCGAACAAAAGTCTCTGTATATCCCCCCCTCATCAGTATTATTCTTTAAAGCCTCATAGTCTTGAGCTTTCCATTCTTGTTCTTACACTGACACTTCACCTATTTCACTTCACTTACTTCCAGTACTGACACTTGCATTCTTTCCAGCTTTGATACACAAATTACACTGACACTACCCCTTTAAAACACAAATCTTTTAAGCGTGGATCCCGTCGAGTACGGCGGACAATCTGGGTGCTAATACCTTCCCAGGTTGTAACCAACCCCCTTTCTCAGTCTCTCTGGTTCGCAACCGTCTTATCCATATCTTTCTAGGTCTATGCAGCATTACCTTTCCTTCGGGATAAAAATGCCTAGCTGGAGACTCTATTCATTCTCTCCTTTCGCCGACCATTCGCGTCTGTACCCCTCTTGGCCCTGTGTCATTTGGTGGGAGCGACAGCTTGGCGACTCTGCTGGGGAGCCTTATACTGTAACCAGGGCTTCTGGTTCTTTTTGTGGGTTCCTCCTAGCGCTTGTTTGATTTGTGTTTACTGGGGTGTTATGTGCTATTTGTGTTTGTATATTTGCTTTATTTACTACTTTATGTACAGTTGTTTATTGCTTTCTTTACAGCTTTATATACATCATACTGTCATACTGTTATCTGGCTGGGTCTGGTTTTGTTGCTTTGGTGGGTGGGGTTCTATTGAGAGTTTAAGGTCCTATACCTGGGACCTGAGTGACACCTAGGCTAGAGTGGTTCATGTTCTTTCCCATTCCATTTCGGTCTGGTGCGGGAATATGAAACACGGTTCAGATATGGGTTTCTTCTTGAGAACTCTGTGCTACAGATCTCCTATAGTGCTAGGGCTATCTGGGAAGCCTGCTAAGTCTGGATGACCTTTATTATGACCTTCAGAAACTGAGGTGAATTAGAGGAGGATCTTTTATGGTTATTGTAAACACTGTACCTCCGGGTTAGAAGTGTTTACACTTCTCATAACTGATCCAAGTCTGAGGATCCTTGTTTTAGAACACCACCTATGAAGGGGTTGGGCTGTTTACAGGTTTGCAGGTACCCTTGACCACAACATACCCTGATACTTTGTTTTGATTAAGAGTACTCCATTTTGGGACAGTTCTTGTGATATAACCCTGGACATGTGACTCTTTATTTGAGTCCCCCACCTTGGTTACTGGACTTTTGAACCTCCACCTGGACTTCTTAAGACATACATGGACTTATATCAAGGCAGTTAATCAGATCCAGCCTGATCCCAAACCCTTGCATATCATTTGCATACTCATCATTTGCATCATTTAACATTTGCTTATTTGTTTTTCAGGGTATCCACATTTCATTTGGCTTGGTTTTGACCCCTTCATCTGCATAGACCCCTTTTCATCAGTGATCTGCTTCAGCTATCTTCATCAGCTACCTGCTTCAGTTACTTTTATCACCAGCTCCAGCCTATCAGTGGCTCATCTCCAGTATCAGTCCTCATCATCAGTGCTTGTTTTTAGCTCTTCATCAGCAGTCATGGCACCCAAGAAGAGCAACATTTCATATCACTTCTTTGAGCCTGTGCTGACTGGCATCAGACAGATCCAGGCACTTATCACTCCAGACCACATCCCATTATTCAGAGAGCATTATGGAGGCATCCTTGACATGGTTATGGATTTGGACCCTTCTTAGAGGAGTTTGATTCACACTTGCCTACAGTTTTATGACCCTCCTTTGAGATGCTTCACTTTCCAGGACTTTCAGCTAGGACCTTTGCTGGAGGAGTTTTCATCTTTGATTGGAGTGCCTGTCAGGGGTGGTATCCCTTTCAACCCAGAGATGGCTTCTCCCTGCAATGAAGAAGTGGCAAAAGCACTGTACCTGGAACCTGTTCTGATTGAGCAGAACATGACAACAAAGGCTGGGATCCCTGGCCTACACTTGGACTTTCTGACTTCTCAGGCCATCCTGAAGGCCTCTCTGGGAGAATGGAGGGCAGTTTGTGCATTGTTAGCCCTCAGTATATATGGGGTTATACTTTTTGCAGATGAGCCCAAGTTTATCAGCAAGAATGCCATTCATCTCTTCATTTTGAGGAACCCATTGCCCACATTGCTGGGAGATTTCTACTATTCTGTTCACCAAAGGAATGAGAAGCAAAGAGGGAGGTTGGTGAGATGCTGTGCTCCCCTGTTCCATACCTGGCTGCTCAAACACTTGCCCAAGACTGATGCCTTCCGGAATCCCCACCAACAGAAGAATTGGGCTAAGAGACTTATTGCTTTGACTTCAGATGACATCAGGTGGTGCACCCAGAGCACCAAAGGCAGGGACATAATTACTAGCTGTGGGCAGTTCCCCAATGTACCTTTGATAGGAATGAAAGGGTTGCATCAACTACAACCCTTTGCTGTTTAAAAGACAATTGGGATATGCCTTGGTTCACCCTCCTAGAGTGCAAGACTTGGCTGAAACCCTGTATTGTGAGATAAAACCTAATCTATCTATTGTCAGGCAAGCATCCTGGGCTTGGGACAACATCCAGACCAAGGGGATGGCCATTCTTGGAAGATGCAACAATGTGGCGTCAGCTCAGTACTATGAATGGTCTCATGAAAAGGCTCATCTTTCTGGGATGCCTTTCACCATTGAGGATGCACCTGGACCATCCACAGCACCACCTCCAGCCACCGTCAGCCTGGAAGAATTTGAGAAACTGAAGGAGAGGAATGAGAATCTGTCTCAAGCTCTAAAGAAGACCCTCTGGGAGAGAAGTGATGGTCGTCTAGACATTGAGAGGTTGGAAAAGCTTAAAGTGGAGCATCTAGCCAGGATTGAGAAAGCAGAGGACTACATCAAGAAATCAAGGGCTGGAGAGCAAATATTGAAGAATGCCTGTAAAGAGGCCCAGTTTCAGAAGGCTAGGACTGATCTCTATTTGAAGGAAAGTCAAGCTAGGTGGGTCAGGATCACTGAAGCTCGTACCCAAGAAGAGAAGAGAACTCAGGCCAGGGTTGAGCAGTTAGAGGCCATTGAGAAGAAGCAACAGGAGGCTTTGCTGGCAGCCCAGAAGGAGATTTCAGAATTGAAGCTTAGGGCTGGTGTGAAAAGGTCAAAGGACCAAGACAGGCAGAAGAAGCTGACCACTACTATTGCCACCAGAAACCTTCTTATCAGAAACATTACAGAGCATCAGGTTGGTCCTGTAGCTGAAGCACTTCTGAAGGAGGTTAAGGAGGATGAGTTTGGCTTAGATGTTTGACTTATTTGCTTGTTGTTATTTCCATTTCATGTACTTTTCTTTTTGTATTGTATTTTGACCCTTCTGGGGCATATGTTGTAAAAACAAACAATGTATGATCCACCATTTTGTAATGTATTTGTCAGTTTGTTTCATTTGAGTTCCTTTTCCCAAGCAACATCAAAGCATCTTCCTCAGGGTCTGGAAAGGTCAAAACCAAGAGCCAAGCCGGATACCTTGGAAAATAAATAAGCATACTGCATTGCATACTAACTCTTGTTTTGTTTTGTAGGATTTTGTTTTGTTTGTTACTAACTCTGTTGTGATTCAGGAATTATTGCTCGCCGTCGGGTGTTCCCTCTCAACCGTCCGCACAGATATCCTACTCGCAACAATCTTCCTGGTATACAGATGGACCAAGTACAGCAAGATCTGACAGAAGTCAGAACTCAGATGGCTAACGAAAGGCTGGAGATGAGAAACCAAATGACCCGGTTCATGGAAGTAATGAATGGCTTGGCCCAAAGTCAAGAAATATTGAGGGCATTGGTAGAAAAACAGACCCCGGAGGAACCCCATCTAGGGACTGGAGGAACAAGTAACAATGAGAGGGGTCAGCCTCATGTTAACCCACCAGTATATGGGCCTCATCTACATCCGGAGATCAACATCCCGACTAATGTGCAAGGGAATACTACTGCAGGCAGAATCTTACAGGAAGACCCCCAAGAGGAGAAGTTCACTGTGATGGGAGCTGGGGATGAAGCCTATGATAGAAGGCTTGATGAAATTGCTGAGAAATTGAGATCTCTGGAGTCTCAAAATTCCCTAGGATTTGATGTCATGGACATGGGATTAGTGGATGGGGTAAGGATCCCCCATAAGTTTAAACCCCCGTGCTTCGAGAAGTACAATGGAACTTCCTGTCCACGAACTCACTTGCAATCCTTTCTGGGGAGGCTTAAGGCATACACCATGGATGAAAAACTGTGGATGTTTTATTTCGAAGACAGTTTAACCGGGGCTTCCAGGGAGTGGTACTCTCACTTAACCAGAGCTACAATCAGATGCTGGAAGGACCTAGCTGAGGCCTTCATCAGACAGTACTAATACAATCTGGACATGGCTCCTAACAGGACCCTTTTGATGGGAAAGTCTCAATCCTCCAGGGAAAGCTTCAGGGAATATGCCCAAAGGTGGAGACAGCTTGCTGCTGCTGTCCAGCCACCCATGTCGAAAAGAGAAATGGCCGACATGTTCATGAATACTTTGCAGGGAACATACATTGATAGGTTGGCTGCCTTTTCTTCTACCAGCTTCGCAGACGTAGTTATAGCTGGAGAAAGAATTGAAAGTCTATTAAAAATGGGCAAAATTTCTGATAATGGTGCAAGTTCGTCCAGTAATCCCAGGAAGCCTTTTGTGGGACCTAGAAGAACTGGAGAGACAAATGTCATTCATGCCAACAGGGACAGACCTCAGCATATCCACAGATCAGTAGCAGCTGTCACTATCCCAGCTCCGATTCCTCAGCAACCAGCATATCAACCACAACAACAACCACACTATCAACAGCAAGTTCAGTATCCGCCACAAAGGACCTACAACAACAACAACAACAATCAGCAACAAAGACCCTTTCAGCAAAGACCATCACAGGCCAATAGGGTGATTGATCCAATCCCTATGCCTTATGCCGCTTTATTGCCACAACTCCTGAAACTCAACTTGGTTGAATTAAGGACATTGGCACCACCAGATCCCTCCAATCTTCCAAGAAATTATGATGTCAACGCCAGATGTGCTTTCCATTCCAATGCACCTGGCCACAGTACGGAAAAATGCAGGGCTTTACAAATGAAGGTACAAGACCTGGTGGAATCTAAAGCCCTCAATTTTGCACCCCCGCCAAATGTCAACAAGAATCCCATGCCCAATCATGGAGGACCAAGGATTAATGCCATTGAGGAAGATAAGCCATCTTTCTTAATCACCAGTGTTGGACAGGTTCGAACACCTCTGGTAGAAATTAAAGCTCAGCTCCTAGAATGCCAGATGTTCCCCGGGTGTGAGCTCGGTTGTGGTTATTGCAACATTTCGGTCAATGGGTGTGATAACCTGAGAAGCGGCATAGATGGTCTTATCAAAAGTGGTATACTTCAAATCACAACATCAGCGCCTACAAATCCAGCAATCCCTCTGACAACAATTCCTGAGTCTTCTACAACTGCAACAACAATCATTCCGACCAATTCATTAGTACTATCAACAATGGCTCCGTCCATCATTTCAACAAATCAGATGTCAACAACCATTTCTTCTACAACATCAGCCTCCCTTCATTCTGCAGAATCATCTACAACATCAGCACCCATTTATCCAACAGAATCTTCTACAACACCAACAGATATCTCAGCAGTCACCATTTACTATGATCCGTCAAGTGTTCCTCCAGACAACAACTTTCAACAACAAACAGTGGCACCTCCTGCCAGGTCACCAGTCACCATCTACTACGATCCGCACACTATCTCTGTATCCTCCTCTGCAGCAGTCAGCCCAGTTACCATCATGGTGCCTGGACCAGTTCCATATGAAAGCAGTAATGCCATCCCTTGGCATTATGGCTCTAACCTCTACTGCAATGGAGAGAAAATCACTTTGGACTTTTCAACTTCTTCTCCACAGATTGATAATGTTGGGGGAGGCGGAGGCTTCACCAGAAGCGGACGTCTTTTTGCCTCACAATTGCAAAGACCTAACGCCGAAGCAGAAGCAGCTACCAAAGCAAAAGGAAAGAGTGTGGTAGTTGAAGAGACAATTGTCAAGGAAACTCAGAAGACATCCTTTGAGCAAGATGTAGATGAATTCATGAGAATTATAAAGAGAAGTGATTACAAGGTGGTGGAGCAGCTTCACCAGACTCCCTCAAAGATCTCCATATTATCCCTGCTGATGTGTTCCGAAGCTCACAGGAATGCACTATTGAAAGTCCTGCACGCAGCATACGTGCCAGAGGAGATTACCGTTAATCAGCTAGAAACTGTGGTAGCAAATGTCAATACCAGTCACGGACTGGGTTTCACCAATGCTGATCTAACAACTGAGGGGCATAACCACAACAAGGCTTTACATATCACTCTAGAATGCAAGGGTGTTGTTCTATCCCATGTACTGGTGGACACTGGGTCTTCACTCAATGTTCTACCAAAGAAAGCCTTGGTGAAGCTGGAGTATGATGGCTTGGCACTGCGTCCGAGTAATTTGGTGGTGAGAGCATTTGATGGCTCTAAGAGATCAGTGCTAGGGGATATTGATCTACCAGTGATGATTGACCCGCAGACCTTCAAAATTACCTTCTATGTGATGGACATTCAGCCGGCCTACAGCTGTTTGTTGGGTAGACCTTGGATCCATGCCGCTGGCGCTGTTACGTCTACCCTTCACCAGAAGCTGAAATTCGAGTGGGAAGGCCAGATCATCACCATCTGTGGTGAAGAAGATATCTCTGTTAGCCATCTGGCTACGTACAAGTATATTGAGATGGATGGAGAAATCCATGAAACTATGAGCCAGGGATTTGAGGCCCTGAACATAAATGAAGCATCTGTTGTACTTGGAACTTCCATGACATCTTATCAGCAAGCCAGGAAGGTTGTTGAAGAGGGGACTGCCCAAGGCTGGGGCAAGCTGCTGCCCGTGGAGAAGAAGGAGGACAAATTTGGGTTGGGTTACAAACCAACTCAACAAGATCAGTCAGAAGCTGCCAAGAAGCCCAGTTTTATCAGTGGGGGGATGCTCACCCCAGATGCAGTGAACAACTTGGAAGACGAGGATGAAAGCGACCGCAACCTGGAGAGCTGGATACGTCCAAGGATCCCGGGGAGCCAAGTCCTTAACTGGTCTTCCCAGGAAATTATAAGGGTTACTCCCGCAGAGTAATTATTATTTCCTGTATTTTAAGCATGCATCAAGTCTTGAATCATGCCCAAGATGACAAGACTCATTTTGTAATCGGGCCATCTTGTAATTTTGTGCAAACAGATCAATCAATGAATATCGGACATCTTTTGCAAATGAGTCTTCTTCTTTTCCACTCACTGTTTTTCATTTTTCTTTTTGTACAAAAATAAAATGGCAATGTTTTCCAAAATGATAAACTTCATTTCACCTTTTTTCTAAACAAGATTAAAATCAATCACTAAAATGAACAATCTAAACCCTTGCAGAGAGTGCCTTTCAGACTGCACCGACAACAGCACAGCTATGGCTTCGTATGACTTTGACAATCCCATCAATCAAGCTGATGAAGGGGTTGAAGAAGATTATGAGCTTCCTGAAGAGCTAGCCAGGTTGTTAAGGCAAGAGGAGAAGGTTATCACCCCTCATCAGGAGGAGGTTGAAACGGTTAATCTTGGTACGGAAGAAGATGTGAAAGAAGTTAAGATCGGGGCCTGCCTACAAGACTCAGTGAAAGAACAACTGATTGATATGCTTCGGGATTATGTGGATGTGTTTGCTTGGTCTTACCAGGATATGCCAGGATTGGACACCGATATTGTCATGCACAAGCTACCTTTAAAAGAAGACTGCCCGCCAGTAAAACAGAAGTTGCGCCGTACTCGCCCAGATATGGCAATGAGGATAAGGGAAGAGGTGCAAAAGCAATGGGACGCCGGTTTCCTTGCTGTAACTAGCTATCCGCCGTGGGTTGCTAATATTGTACCTGTGCCTAAGAAAGACGGCAAGGTGAGGATGTGTGTAGATTACCGGGATCTGAACAAAGCCAGCCCGAAAGATGACTTCCCATTACCTCACATTGACGTATTGGTGGATAATACGGCTCAGTTCTCGGTATTCTCCTTCATGGACGGATTTTCAGGATACAATCAGATCAAGATGTCACCTGAAGACATGGAGAAGACAACTTTCATCACACCCTAGGGAACGTTCTGTTATAAGGTGATGCCATTCAGACTGAAGAATGCTGGTGCAACCTATCAACGGGCTATGGTAACATTATTCCACGACATGATCCATAAAGAAATCGAATGTTATGTGGATGACATGATTGCCAAGTCCCTCACAGAAGAAGACCACCTGGTAAATCTGCTGAAGTTATTCAAGCGTCTGAGGAAGTACCAACTGAAGTTAAACCCCAACAAATGCACATTCGGGGTGCGATCCGGTAAGCTGCTGGGCTTTATTGTAAGCGAGAAAGGGATTGAAGTTGACCCTGATAAAGTTAAAGCCATTCAAGAGATGCCTGCACCGAAGACAGAAAAAGAAGTTCGGAGGTTTCTAGGTAGATTGAACTACATTTCAAGGTTCATATCTCATCTTACAGCAACCTGTGAACCCTTGTTTAAGTTGTTAAGAAAAGAACAAACAGTCAGGTGGAACGAAGACTGTCAGAGAGCTTTTGACAAAATTAAGGAATACTTGCAAGAGCCACCGATCCTTATGCCTCCAGTTGAAGGAAGACCTCTAATAATGTACTTGACAGTATTAGAAGAGTCAATGGGGTGTGTGCTGGGCCAGCATGACGAGTCTGGTCGAAAAGAGTATGCAATTTACTACCTAAGCAAAAAGTTTACCGACTGTGAACAACGTTATTCACTGCTCGAGAAAACTTGCTGTGCTTTAGCGTGGGCTGCTCTCCGACTGAGACAGTATATGTTGACCCACACTACTTTATTGATCTCAAAGATGGATCCAGTTAAGTACATTTTTGAGAAACCAGCACTTACCGGACGGGTTGCAAGATGGCAAATGATCCTCACAGAATGTGACAACCAGTACACATCTCAGAAAGCCATCAAGGGCAGTGTACTGTCTGATTATCTTGCTGAGCAACCTATTGATGATTACCAGCCTATGAGATTTGACTTCCCTGATGAAGACATCATGTTCATAAAAGCGAAAGATCATGAAGAGCCTGTTCACACTGAAGGGCCTGACCCGGAGGAAGAATGGACTATGATGTTTGACGGGGCTGTTAATATGAATGGTCGTGGTGTTGGTGCAGTACTCATTACACCTAAGGGAGTTCACATGCCTTTCTCGGCAAAACTCACCTTCAACTGCACTAACAACGAAGCTGAATACGAAGCCTGCATCATGGGTCTTGAGGAAGCCATTGACCTCAGGATCAAGACTTTGACGGTGTTCGGAGATTCAGCTCTGGTAGTTAATCAAACCAACGGCAAATGGTACACCCACCAGGATCATCTGATACCTTACAGGGACTATACAAGAAGGTTATTAACTTTCTTCACAACGGTCAAGCTTGAGTATATCCCTCGGGACGAGAATCAATTTGCAGATGCTCTGGCTACCATTTCATCCATGATCAAAGTTCAAGCTGCCAACTTTGTACCTCGAATCTCAGTATCCAGACTTGACAGACCAGCGTATGTATTTGCAGCAGATGTTGCCAAAGATGATAAGCCCTGGTTCCATGACATTTAGTGCTTCTTGGAGGATCAAACATACCCACCTGGGGCATCTTCCAATGATAAGAAGACTTTAAGGAGGCTTGCTGGTAGTTTCTTCCTGAACACTGATGGTTCCCTGTACAAGAGAAACTTTGATATGGTACTCCTCAGATGCGTTGATAGAACAAAAGCAGACTTGTTAATGCACGAGGTGCAGGAAGGATCCTTTGGTACCCATGCAGGAGGGCATGCCATGGCTAAGAAGTTGCTAAGATCAGGCTATTACTGGATCACAATGGACGCCGGCTGTTGTGCCTATGCCAAAAAATGCCATAAATGCCAGATCAATGCGGATAAAGTGCATGTGCCTCCCAATCCTCTGAATGTGATGTCTTCACCCTGGCCCTTTGCCATGTGGGGCATTGATATGATTGGCAAGATTGAACCGACTGCTTCAAACGGCCACAGATTCATCCTGGTAGCCATTGACTATTTTACCAAGTGGGTTGAAGCAACTTCCTATGCAAATGTTACAAGGCAAGTGGTAGCCCGATTTCTGAAGAGAGATATCATCTGTCGGTATGGAGTACCCGAGCGAATCATTACTGACAATGGTTCCAACTTAAGCAACAAAATGATGGCAGAGCTATGCCGGGACTTCAAGATCCAACATCACAATTCTTCTCCTTACAGGCCAAAGATGAATGGCGCTGTTGAGGCAGCTAATAAGAATATCAAGAAGATTGTGCAAAAGATGGTGGTCACCTACAAAGACTGACATGAAATGCTACCATTTGCCTTGCATGGGTACCGCACGTCAATCAGAACATCCACTGGGGCAACACCGTATCAACTTGTGTATGGTATGGAGGCAGTCCTACCTATTGAGGTTGAATTACCCTCCCTACGGGTACTGATGGATGTTAAGCTGAACGAAGCAGAATGGGTCTGATCCCGATACGAACAACTGAGTCTGATTGAAGAGAAAAGATTGGCTGCAATCTGTCATGGGCAGCTATATCAGAAAAGAATGAAGAAAGCCTTCGATCAGAAAGTTAGGCTCCAAGAGTACCAAGTAGGAGATCTTGTGCTGAAAAGACTCCTCCCTCCTCATACAGACCACAGGGGCAAGTGGACTCCGAACTATAAAGGACCATTCGTACTAAAGAAAGTTTTCTCTGGTGGAGCACTGATGCTCAGCACTATGGATGGTGAAGACTTCCCGTCCCCTGTGAATTCAGATGCAGTTAAAAAATACTTCGCATAAATGACCCGCTGGACATAAAAACAGAATGTAAGTCCAGGCAAAAATAGGGCATCCCGGCGAGTCAAAAACAGAATAAAAGACTCGGGCAAAAATAAGGGAAATAAATAAAAAAATGTACACCCGCTGAGTTGAAAATCCGCATTGGACAACTCAGGCAAAAATGGGTATCCCGATGGATTGAAAACCCGAAAGGGCGATCCATGCAAAATAAGGGAATAAGCGAACAACTGCATTCCGAATTCGTCTGTATCACTTGCAATTTGGTAAGCTTCGAAAGGATCAAGCTTCTGTCAGAATCAGCCTTCTTCAGAAAGCAAGACGAGAAGACCGTCAAAATGTCATACGAGTCATAGCAAAAGGGGAGCTCCTTAAAGCGTCGTCAACATTGCCAACAACTTTTGTTTCTCAATTTATAACAATCTCCTCATTTTAGGGGATTCGTTTCTTTGACTGTATCTTGCCAATTCAGGGCACATGAATCAATAAAATCAGATTTTCAGTCATGTTTCGTCTCGTACATTTTATTCTCATTTGCAAAATGTCCGATGTCTTTAAGATACTGATTGCATAAATACAGATGCTTTCTTCTAAGAATACGTGCTTGCAGGAAATATACTTACTCCCAGGAGTGCCTAAACTCCTATGATGGAATCTGGTAAGGGATACCTCGGGAATACTTGTGTGTTTCTCTGTCTTTTCAGGATTGCAGGTATTCAAAGCACAACATGGGGCATGAAAACTTCACCCCAGCAAGCTGGAAAATCATTATCTACTCAGTCTTAGCACCGGAGGTGCTCTCTCCCCAGCTGAGTTGCCATCCATTATTCCTCCTCAGCCAAGTACAAAAGCCAGGGGACCATCTCCCCACATGGTGTCAGCCTCTATCCAGAAGAGCAACGCGCAAAGGAATCACAACAGAGTGAAAAAAGCTTCTACAAGCCCCAGCTGGGTCCCTCATTACAAGGATGGGTCCATCAGTGACCTATATCCCCAAGCAGAGTCCTATATGCCAGATCTACCAATGATCTCATCCTCAGCTGGGATGTCCACTTCAAGCAGATCAGCCAGAGATCTTCACAGCAACGGGATCCGAATCCCGGATCGGTATCTTTGCATAATCATAGCATTCACATCATATTCTCCCCACAAAGCGTAGCATTCCGTCTAATACGGAGCATTACGGCAAAAATCAAACATATTGCATAATCATAAGCCATGGCATGAATCGAACACTTGTGAATTTTGACAATCCATCAACAATATACAAAAAAACTCCCCAAAATTCCCCGGCAGAGAGCCTATACATTTCTCTTACAAATACAGACGCTTCCTAACACCCGTCCGTGTCATTTCCCCACCAGAGAGCCAAAGCATTGACCCTACACTCACAAATACCAGTACACACTCCTTTTGACACCCGTCCGTGTCATGATTCCCCAGTAAAGTCGCCCGAGCGTTCTTTACGAGCAGACACTTATACATGTTACAGATACTACTTGACACCCGTCCGTGTCATACCCCCAGCAGAAAGCCAAAGCGTCCCCTTTGCACTCACAGATACATATATATATACAACTTCCCTGGCACCCGTCCGTGTCACCTTCCCAGCATAATTACCTAAACACTTTGTAAATCGTACGCCTGTTTATATTACATCTTTTCTCTTTCTTTACACTCGTCCGTGTCACTCTCCCCAGTAAGTTGAACACTCATCTGTACACCGTTCATACTTATTACTCCTGTTTCGCTCATACAGATACTCGTCTGTATCTCGTATACACCACTTATATCCCCCTCAGATCCGACACTCGTCTGTGTTCTTTGTTAACCAGTTGGTACTCATCCGTACCATCATCTCAGAACATGCGTCAAGCGTTTGTTTCTACCTGATACTCGTCCGTATCACAGTCTTAAGGATGCTCGTCCGCATCTTTAATCCATACACGTGTCAAACACTTTTGTCTTCTTGAATTTAGACACTCGTCTGTGTCTACTATTCCCCAGAAGAGTCCCCGCAGGACCAATACTCGTCCGTGTTCTTCGTTAACCAGTTGATACTCGTCTGTATCATCATCTCTGAACATGTGTCCGTGTTTGCTTCTACCTGATACTCGTCTGTATCATAGTCTTAAGGATGCTCGTCCGCATCTTTATTCTATACACAGTGCCAAAACACTTATACCTTTCGTTTTCTTGGATATAAACACTCGTCTGTGTTTACTATTCCCCAGCAAAGTCCTCAACAAAACTTGTTAAACTATTTCTTTTCTATCTGACATTCGCCCTATGTCTTTTCGGCAGCCGTACCCTGCCAGGTGATCGTCCTTCACCTTTGGATGACCGTCCCTCATCCTTTCCCCAGCGGAGTCTCTATTTCATTAGAACCCCTTTTCTATCCGGCATTCGTCCTATGTCGTGATATTTTTAGCATCCGTCCCCTGCTAGGTGATCGTCCTTCACCTTTTGATGATCGTCCTTCATCACTTTATCCGATGGCCGTCCCCATCGTTGATCTTGTTATCTGACATTCGTCCTATGTCATGATAAACCCTGAGAGCAGCCGTACCCTGCTAGGTGATCGTCCTTCACCTCTTGATGATCGTCCTTCATCATGCTTATCCGATGGCCGTCCCCATCGTCGACCCTTTTATCCGGCATTCGTCCTATGTCGTGATCTTTTCGGCAACCGTACCTTGCCAGGTGATCGTCCTTCACCTTAGATGACCGTCCCTCATCTTATCCCCAACAGAGCAGCCGTCCCCTGCTAGGTGATCGTCCTTCACCTCTGATGACCGTACCTCATCATTTATTTCACTTACCTATAATCCCCAGAAAGTCTTATAGTTTTACTTAATGGTCGTCCTCGTCATTGCTTTATCCCCAGCAGTCGTCCTCTGCTCGACGGTCGTCCTCCGTCGCCCATACTTTATAAATATACTTTATTTTCCTTTTACAATCTATATCCCTTTTCTTCTTCATTCTGTGAGTGCAAATTTTGGACTGTCTTTGGTATTCAACCACAAGTTATCTTGTTCGCCTGATAAGCCGCTGCTTACATCCTGCACAGCTAACTCATGTTTGAATAGGGGCAGCTGTAAACACCCCAAATTTTCCCTCACCCATTCACACCATGGCTTGTGATCTTTCATATGCATAAACTCAACCATAGCATCTCATATTGCATTTTTTTCACTGCATAGCTTCAAAGTCATCTGCATCTAGGGTTTGTGATCTGAGCAATCCAAGAGCTTTTTGAGTCACTCCAAAGGTCTTCAATCACTTCAAAGGGGTCCATGTATGTTCAAGCATCATATTATATCCTCTCAAAGTCAAAGAAGTCAAAGAATCACAAGAACTGAGATTGGCATGGAAGCAGAGCCAGGTTTGATTGCACAGATGACCTAGAATTAGGGTTTTGGTTTCAGAGGCCATAACTCCAAAATTTTTGGTCATTCTTGTTTCTATTGGTCTCTATATGGTATAAGGATCATGCATATCAATTTTCATGAAGAAATTCAATGGGGAAGTCATCTGATCAAGGGTTGACTTTTTAAGCAAGTCAGTGCAAAATCAGGGCATCTGAGGCCCCCAATGACCCAACCAAAGGGTGTTCATCATCATTTTGATTATGTATGATCTTTATTTGATCATAGAAGATGTTAGAAGTTCACAAATTTGAAGAATTTCAAGCCATTTGCAAAGTTGACTTTTTGGGAAAATGACTTGTAATTGAAAATTGCCATTTTGGGAAACTTTTTCAACCTTTGCTTTTTGATTCAAAAATGCTTCAAATGGGAAAACTTTGGTAGTGAAAGTTGTAGAATGGATCATACCCTTTTCAAAAAGTACAAGAACTCATTCTAATTCATTTTGGATCAAAAGTTTTGGCTTGTCAAAGTTGGGAAAAATCACATAATTTGAAGTTTTCTACCAAAGAGGCATTTTGCAAAATGGTATGATCAAGTGTTCTAAAGGCCTCAAATGTGTACAAATTCTTCACAACATGATCACATGACCTCTAAAAACCAGAATTGGCCCAAGAATCATCTCATTTCATGCCTTGAACTTCAAGAAATCACAAAGGGGCCAAACTTTGTGAAAATTGCAAAACATCTCATAAGCCTTGATCCACTTGCTGAATCATCTCATAAACAATTCCATGGACCTTCTTAAACTCAGCTGAGCAAGGACAAGCCAATGAGCTAGCTACACCATTGCCCATACCTCAACTACACAACTTTTGACTTTTTGGCAAGAACACCCATACCAATCCCACAGTGACACAACAACTCTCTGCCCAATCCAGATCTTACAAACACACTCCAAGGCTTCATTTTCATAACAAAACTCATTCTGATCTTGCCCACAAGCCAACATTCTCATTTTTCACCTCTTATGCAAAACCTTTCGAAACTGATTCCACAAGCATCAAACACACAAACAAACTTCACAAAACATCTCAGCACACTCTTCTGATCATTTCCCTGCCCTCACTTTGCCCTAAAACCTCCTGAAATCAAAACACGATTTCCTCCCCTCACTGAGCAGAACCCCTACAACCTCCCCTCACTGAGCAGAACCCCTGCAATCTCCCAAACCAACCATTTTAAATACTTTTAGGTATTTAAAAATCACAAAAAAATTCATGTAACCTTTAAAAACATTTAGAAACATTGTCCAACTCTCAAACCAAATTTCTTTTTTGTTCTTGATGCCTTTTGATAATTTTCTTTGGATTTAATTTCATTTCAAGGCATTATTTTGTTTCAAACTTCAAAAATTCATTTCTGTCTAACCTTTGAGAGTTGGACAATGATTCTTTTTGCATTGCATCTTGCATAACATGTAGTTTATAGGATAAAATTTGCATGATTTGATCTTGCACTTTCAATTTGTTTTGCATTTTTCTTGACAAGGTACCTTAAAACCCTAGCAATCTTAGAAAATTCATAACTCTCACTAGGTTAAGGGTTGGATCCCCTCTTTTGGGCAGTGAGTTTGTATAGGTTTAGGGTTCCTTTGATTGCATTTTCAAATTTTTATCATGCCATTTGCTTCTGGTTTTGGATTTTTGCTTTGTATGTTGCATATAACCCTAATCCATGCTTTCCTTTGCATCCATTTCTCATTTGCTTGCATACCATGACTTGCCATGACATTTTGTGCATTCATTTGATTCATAAGACATCTTAGGACATATTAGAATCATGTTTGATCATTGCATCATTGCATTTTCCATGTTGTATGCCATTTGCATTTCATAACTTTTCATGAATATCCATGGTTCAAAGCATGCTTCTCTTGCATCCATATGCTTGTATGATCATTCTCATGACTTGCCTCATATTTGCATCATCTCATAGCATCATTAACATCATACTTATGCTTCTGGTTTTGGTTTGGATCATGACATTGCATCTCATTTGCATTGAATCTCATTTCTTTTACTAACTTTTCAGGTGGTAAGTTGTATTGAGAAGTGAATTTGCCTTCACTTCTCACAATTTCTTTTCATCTCCTTTATGTATCATTGCTGCATTTTGTCTTGTGCTTTGGATTGAGCTTGCTCATTCTTGTTCATCTTACTTTCTTTCTTCAAGCAACTTGACTTCTTAAGTGAAGCAAGTTGTTTTGCTTCTCTTTGCTCCTTTCATCTGCTTCCTGGTGGTTTCTCTGAAGATCTTTCTTGTAAACCTCACAAACCCTAGGAACAACCAAGTATGACAATAATTAGGGTTTTGATTAGTCCCCCCATTTAGCTTTTACCTTTGTGTCTCATTGAGTCTTCTCTTCTCATCTCATAATCAGGGACTAAACCCTAAAGGCTTTAAGGCTTTGTGATTAAGCTTATGCCTGCATCCTTCTATTAGGATGGAGTGTATAACTTTAATCCTAAGTGTTAAACCCTTAATGTGTTTAAATCCCTTAATCAATTCACTTAATAATCATCAAGACATCAAGCTTGTAACTTGGGCCTTGCATTAGGGTTCTAATTCTTCCTTAATTGGTTAAGAAGGACTAACCCTAGTGTTAATGGACAAGTCCCCCTCAAGTTGTCTTACCAATCATAAAACTCACTTCTCCATCTTATCATTAACTAAAATCCATCTAATAAAGGCTTTGTTTTGTCATGAGGTTAATCCCTAATCATGGATTAAGTTGAGGGGCTTTCCTCAGCTTAAACACTCTCATCTATTATCCTTCTATTAGGATGGTGTAATGAGTCTGTTTAATCCCTGATTATGGCTTAGTCTCATTACTTAACACTAAACAAAAACAACAAAAACATCTAATTAATCACAAGTAGGTTAATGATCTTAATCCTACACCATGGTGATTAAGTGTGAGATGCTGACTTCACACTTAAGGTATTCTCATTACCCCTAATCAGAGGGAAGATGTGATGAGTCTACTAACCCATTGGTTGAGACTTAAGCTCATTAACTTATGACAAACTTCAAAAAGAAGTAAAAGACTGAAAACACAAAAAACAAACGATAATCGTCTCCTCCGGGATTCTTTTCTCATCTCATTCACTCATAAACGAGAACTTGCTTCTTCCGTCTAATGCAAGACAGTTTGCACCTGAGCCAGACAGGTCATACACTTGAGCATAGACAAGTAAGCAGTTCATCAGTCAATTCATCTTTCAGTCTCTTTGGGTCGAACTACGGTGTTCTGACTTCCTCATTGCACGAGAGGATACGTAGGCATAACTTAACAGTTATCGAACAAAAGTCTCTGTATATCCCCCCCTCATCAGTATTATTCTTTAAAGCCTCATAGTCTTGAGCTTTCCATTCTTGTTCTTACACTGACACTTCACCTATTTCACTTCACTTACTTCCAGTACTGACACTTGCATTCTTTCCAGCTTTGATACACAAATTGCACTGACACTACCCCTTTAAAACACAAATCTTTTAAGCGTGGATCCCGTCGAGTACGGCGGACAATCTGGGTGCTAATACCTTCCCAGGTTGTAACCAACCCCCTTTCTCAGTCTCTCTGGTTCGCAACCGTCTTATCCATATCTTTCTAGGTCTATGCAGCATTACCTTTCCTTCGGGATAAAAATGCCTAGCTGGCGACTCTATTCATTCTCTCCTTTCGCCGACCGTTCGCGTCTGTACCCCTCTTGGCCCTGTGTCATTTGGTGGGAGCGACACGTTGGTTGAGGAGATGAATGACGGTTTGTATCATCACATGGCCAAAATAAATTGGCAACCTCTCTGGGGAATACTCCAATGATGGGAGTGAATATCGATCATGAACTCTGTGGAGGATAATCGTCTTCAGACTTGGCTGGGGATGATGCTTGGTCAGACCCTAGCTGGAGAGAGAATTCTGAAAATTCTGACTCGGTGGGGAAATAGGCATTCAGTTGCTCACTAGGAATAGCCCATTCTGACACAAAGACTCCGATTGAGGACAAACCTCTTCGATTGAGTTTGAAGCTCCGCTGGGGATACCACCCTACTCTGACTCAGCTGGGGAAGGTTCCATCTGAACTCTACTGGGGATAACTATGTCTTTCTTGTGAAGAACAACCACCACTTGGCAAGGACACCTCTTTGATTAGGTTTGAAGTTCGGTTAGGGATCTCACTACTATAGCTCAGCTGGGGAGCACTCTCTGCTTGGGGAAATACAATATAGCCCTGCAAAACCTGCAACAACAGTATACACACATGTGCCCGGGGACTTGCATGGTATGATATGTTCATCCATTATCACCCGACACTCAAAGACAGTTTTAATTGTTTCCCTGCAATGTCAACTTTTTTTTATAGAAAAATCAACATGTTTCATATGCAATGCTCTTTTTGCCAAAAATTCAGGACATTTTTGCAAACAAAGTAAACACAACACAACACGGCTTTATGACTGAATATTCATTCATTGAATGGCCTATGAATAGGCAAAGTTTTACATCAGGAAGCAACTACCTGGAAAGAGGTGGCTACCATAAAATTGAGAAAAGAAACTATCCTAATGTCAATGTACACGACATTCTAATGAGTTTCCTTCCTGCTATGACCAACATGTCTTCAAGACTTTCTGTTCTTGCCTTTGCTTTCTGAAGAATATGAGGTGACTGATTCCTATCCTTCTGATATTGTTAGATTGCATGAAACTGTGATTTGGTTCAGATTACCCGGATCGCAGTTGTTCGCTTATTCCCTTGTTTTGTGCGGATCGCCCTTCGGGTTTTCAATCCACCGGGATACCCTTTTTTGCCTGAGCTGTCCGATGTGGCTTTTCAACTCAATAGGTGTACATCTTTTCATTTATTTTCCCTAACTTTTGCCCGATCTTTTTATTCTATTTTTAGCTCGCTGGGATGCCCTTTTCTTGCCAGGACTTTAATTCTGTTTTTGTGTCCAGCGGGTCTTTTACGCGAAGTATTTTTTAACTGCATCCGAGTTAACAGGAGACTGGATATCTTCTCCATCCATAGTAGTGAGCATCATTGCCCCACCTGAGAAAACTTTATTCACTATGAATGGGCCTTCGTAATTCGGAGTCCACTTGCCCATGTGATCTGAACCTGGAGGAATGATCCTCTTGAGCACAAGCTCGCCTACTTGATACTCTCGAGTACGTACTCATTGGTCGAATGCTCGCTTCATTCTCCTCTGATAAAGCTGACCATGAAAGATAGCCTCTAATCTCTTTTCCTCAATTAGACACAACTGATTATATCGAGCATGTACCCATTCAGCCTCATCAAGCTTCAAGTCCATCATCACACGTAATGAAGGAATTTCTACCTCAACAGGCAAGACTGCCTCCATGCCATACACCAAGGATAAAGGAGTTGCCCTAGTTGACGTCCTGACTGACGTTCGGTACCCATAAAGTGCGAATGGTAACATCTCATGCCAATCTTTGTAAGTGACAACCATCTTCTGCACAATCTTCTTAATATTCTTGTTAGCTGCCTCTACTGCGCCATTCATCTTTGGCCGGTAAGGAGAAGAATTGTTATGTTGAATCTTGAATTCCCGACATAGTTCTTCCATCATCTTGTTGTTTAAGTTGGAACCATTATCAGTAATGATTCGCTCGGGCACTCCGTATCTGCAAATGATGTCTCTTTTTAGAAATCTGGCTACCACTTGATGAGTGACATTGGCATAAGATGCTGCTTCAACCCATTTGGTGAAGTAATCAATCGCAACCAAGATGAAACGATTACCGTTTGAAGCGGTAGGCTCTATCTTCCCGATCATGTCAATGCCCCACATAGAAAAAAAGGCTAAGGAAATGACATGACGTTGAGTGGGCTTGGAGGAACATGCACCTTGTCTGCATAAATCTGGCATTTATGGCACTTACGGGCGTACGAACAACAGTCTGCATCCATTGTTAGCCAATAGTACCCTGATCTCAATAACTTCTTAGCCATTGCATGCCCTCCTGCATGAGTACCGAAAGATCCCTCGTGGACTTCCTGCACTAACAAGTCTGCTTCGTGTCTATCCATGCATCTGAACAAGACCATGTCAAAGTTCCTCTTGTACAGAACTCTGTCTGCATTCAAGAAGAAGCTAGCAGCAAGTTGTCTCAAGGTTTTCTTGTCATTGGATGATGCCCCAGCTGGGTATTCTTGTTTTTCCAGGAAAATCTTAATATCAAAGTACAAAGGTTTCTCATCAGACATTGCGTCTACAGAGAAAGCATAAGCTGGTGCGTCAAGCCGGGAAATGTCAATCTTAGGCACATAGTTCCAACACAAGACTTTAATGGACGAAGAAAGAGTAGCCAATGCATCGGAAAATTGATTCTCATCTCGTGGTATATAATGAAGCTTAACCATTGTGAAGAACGTCAATAGTCTTCTAGCATAATCCCTATAAGGAATTAAGTGTTCTTGATGTGTATACCACTTGCCGATAATCTGGTTGATAACGAGGGCTGAATCTCTAAATATATCGAGGGTCTTAATCCAAAGATTAATAGCCTCCTCTATTCATATTATGCACGCCTCGTATTCCACTTCATTGTTGGTGTAGCCAAAAGTAATTTTGGCCGCGAAGGGAAAGTGAACACCTTCGGGAGTGATAAGAACAACACCAACTCCACGTCCGTTGATGTTGACTGCCCCATCAAACATCACCTTCCATTTGGATTCAGGGTCAGACCCCTCCTCCGAAAGCGGTTTCTCACAATCTCTTGCTTTGAGGTACATGATGTCCTCATCAGGGAAATCAAACTTCATTGGCTGATAGTCGTCTTCAAGCGGTTGTTGTGCAAGATAATCCGACAATACACTTCCTTTGATGGCTTTCTGGGAAGTATATTGTATGTCATACTCTGTTAAGGTCATTTTCCACCTTGCAACCCTTCCAGTTAATGCTGGTTTCTCGAAAATATACTTGACGGGGTCCATTTTTGAGATTAGAAATGTGGTGTGGGTCAACATGTACTGTCTCAGTCGGCGAGCATCCCATGCCAAAGCGCAACAAGTTTTCTCGAGCAGTGAGTTATGGGATTCACAGTCGGTAAACGTTTTGCTAAGGTAGTAAATAGCATGCTCTTTTTAACCAGACTCGTCATGTTGGCCTAGAACACACCCCATTGACCCTTCTAACATAGTCAAGTACATGATAAGTGGCCGTCCTGGAACTGGAGGCATTAGGATCGGAGACTCCTGCAAATAGTCTTTTATCTTTTCAAAGGCTCTTTGACAGTCTTCGTTCCACCTGACCGTTTGTTCTTTTCTTAACAATTTGAAAATCGGCTCGCATATGGCAGTTAAATGAGATATAAACCGAGAAATGTAGTTCAATCTCCCTAAAAACCCACGCACTTCTTTTTCTGTTTTTGGTGCAGGCATGTCTCGTATTGCTTTTACTTTTGCAGGATCTACCTCAATCCCCCTTTGGCTAACAATAAAACCCAACAACTTACTGGAACGCACTCCAAAAGTGCATTTGTTTGGATTCAACCTCAATCTATCTTTATCAATCTATCAAACAACTTTTTGAGATTGACCAGATGCTCTTCTTTGTCCCGGGACTTGGCAATCATATCGTCCACATAGCATTCAATTTCCTTGTGTATCATATCGTGGAACAAGGTTACCATAGCCTGTTGATACGTTGCCCCGACATTCTTCAATTCGAAGGGCTAAACCTTATAACAGAATGTACCCCACAGGGTAATGAACGCCGTTTTCTCCATGTCTTCCGGTGCCATCTTGATCTTGATCTGAGCAATGTTATCTACTAGCATATCAATGTGAGGTAATGGAAAGTCATCCTTTGGACTTGCTCTGTATAGATCCCGATAATCGACGCACATCCAGACCTTGCCATCTTTCTTTGGTACAGGCACAATGTTAGCTACCCAAGGTGGGTAACTAGTTACAGTAAGGAACCCGGCATCCCACTGCTTTTGAACTTCCTCCTTGATCTTCATAGCCATATCAGGGCTAGTTCTTCTCAGCTTTTGCTTTACCAGAGGAGAGTCTTCCATTAGTGGTAGCTTGTGCACAATGATGTCAGTATCCAACCCTAGCATATCTTGATACGACCAGACAAAGATATCCACATATTCACGTAGCATACCAATCAATTCCTTCTTTACCTTGGCCTGCAGACTGGCCCCAATCTTTATCTCTTTCTTTACATCCTCAGACCCGATGTTGATGATCTCTACTTCTTCCTGATGAGGCAGAATGACCCTTTCCTCTTGTTTCAACAACCTAACCAATTCTTCTGGGAGTTCACAGTCTTCCTTGACCCCTTCATCAACTTGGTAGATAGGATTGTCGAAGTCATGCATAGTCGTAGCAGGAACGTTATCACAAGAAACCGAATGATCAACACTGCACAAATGATGTTCTTATTTCAGAATCCGTTCGTGCAAAGGAGACGCAAACACACAAAAACACCAGAAAGAAAACATTGCCATTTTATTTGTTTTGTGAAAAATTTTAAAAACGAAAGAAAGAGAACACAATTTTCTTGAAAAATGTCCTTTATTTCATGGAAAAAGAAAAATGCATTAAAACATGGTGGCCCTACATATGGATCCATGCACCTTGGGCAGAGTGTAGGATTTGACATGCAGTGTGATAAAAATGGAAACAAAGAAAATTACTTTGACTGCCAAGTAACTTGAACAAAATCTTCGGCCGACCAGTTCCGGAGCTCCTCCCCAGGTACGCATGGGTGAATCCAGTTATCCAAATCGCAATCACTATCCCTATCTGCATCTGTTGCACAAACGTTGTTGTAGTCGAGCATTCCAGCGCTTGTGAATGCTATGGGCTTACTGCCATGAGACCAGCTGGACTGACCAGGTTGATATCTGAGACCGAACTTGTCATCCTTCTTTTCCACTTCCAGCAGCTTGCCCCAGCCCTGGGCGTTTCTGGATTGAACTAACTCCTTAGCTTGCTTGTAGGATTAGATAGGAGTCCCTTCCTTCTCATTGCTCTGAACTGTAGCAACTGGAGACAAAGTACTGACATTGACCGTCTCAAAAGCTTGGCAAAGTGTCTCATGGATCTCCCCGTCCATTTCCACATACTTGAAGGTCGACAGATGGCTCACGAAAATATTTTCTTCTCGCAATACAATAACAACCTGGCCGTCTACCACATACTTGAACTTCTGATGCAACGTGGATGTTACTGCGCCAACAGCGTGAATCCAAGGACGTCCCATCAAATAGCTATAAGCGGGTTGAATATCCATAACATAGAATGTGCTTTTGAACACCTGAGACCCAATCTTCACCGGTAGCTCCACCTCCCCAAACACAGATCTTCGTGACCCATCAAAGGCTTTCACAATAGAGTCACTGGGTCGCAAAACGATGCCATCAATACTCAGCTTCATTAAGGCCTTCTTAGGGAGCACATTGAGAGAAGAGCCTGTATCTACCAGGACGTGTGATAAAACAACACCCTTACATTCCATGGTGATATGTAAGGCCTTGTTGTGATTACGTCCCTCAGAAGTGAGATCTCTATCTGTGAATCCCAACCCATGGCTGGCGTTTACGCTGCCTGACACGGCCTCCAACTGGTTGACAGTTATCTCTTGTGGTACATACGCCATTTGCAAAACTTTTAACAAAGCCTCCCGGTGAGCTTGAGAAAACATCAGCAGCGACAAAATGGATATCTTGGACGGGGTCTGATTCAGTTGTTCAACCACCTTATAATCACTTTTCTTAATTACTCTCATGAATTCCTCGACTTCCCCTTCAACAGTGCTCTGACCGGCATCAGGAGTTGTCACCTCTTCAGTTGCTATCTGCTTACCCTTAGCCTTTTCAACAGCCTCAGCTTCAGGATCACCTCTAAGAGCTTGAGGAGCAAAGAGACGCCCACGAGTAAATCCCCCAACTCCTCCGACATTCACAATAGTCAGGTCAATTGTTACTGCTTTACTTTCCACCTTCTGGCCTTCTACGTACACGTCTAAGCCATAATTCCAAGGGATGGCTTTGTCATCAAACATAGGGAACTGGTCCCAGAACAGTAATGGTCACTGGACTCACTTCTGGAACATATATAGTCACCGGTTCTCTCGGAGCAGGAACTTCAGCGGGATCAAAATAAATTGTCACTGTAGACACACAATCACTTCTATGATTAACCCTATTGAATTGTAGAGACCCCTCGTCAATTAAACATTGTATCCCCGCTTTCAAATCCCCACAACCATTAGCTGAATTCGAACAACTCTCACAGTCAAAATCGCAACCTGGAAAAACCTGCCCTTTCAACAATCTGTCTTTTACCACTAACAACGAAGTCTTCACTTCATCCACATTCAAGATCAGGTTCAACCTCTCGCTAATGTCGATAGTGTTTATCCTGGCCTCTCCATGATTTGGAATGGGGTTTGATGTAACATTTAAAGGTGGTGCGAAATTAATTGCTTTTGAATCAATCAAGTCTTGGACTTTATGATGTAATGCCTTGCACTTCTCCATTGAGTGCCCAGGAGCTCCTGAATGAAATGTGCATCTTGCATTAGCATCATACCCCACTGGAAGCTCTCCAGGTAGAGGTGGTGCTAATGTCCTCAACTGAATTAAATTCAAGTCTAACAGTCTCTGGAGCAGAGTTGTGTACGTCATCGGGATTGCCTCAAGCACCCTGTTAGCTGGATGAGCTTGTCTCTGTTGATAGGGTCTTTGCTGATAGTTATTCCGCTGCGGCTATTGTTGTTGCTGCTGTTGTTGTTGCACAGGACCTGTGGGGATGGTGACAACTGTCACCTGCTCGTAAGATCCTCTGTATATGCGGCCCCGACCTCGACCGTACACAACATTAGTCTCTCCCTCCCTTCTTCTTGGAGGTCCACTGAAATCCTTTCTCACACCACTTGAGTTACCTGCACCATTGTCTTAGATCTTCCCCATTTTCAGAAGAGTTTCAACCCTTTCTCCAGCTATCACAATTTCGTTGAACTTTGTCGCTGAACAAGACGCCAGTCTCTCAATTAACACCCCTTGCAGTGTTCCCATGAACATATCTGCCATTTCATTCTCTAACAAGGGAGGTTGCACTCGAGCAGAAAACTGATGCCACCTCTGGGTGTACTCTTTGAACCCTTCTTTAGCACTCTGAGACATCGTCTGCAACAGGGTACGATTTGGGGCCATATCAAAATTATACTGATACTGCTTCACAAATGCCTCAACTAAATCCTTCCAGCTTCAAATATTAACTCGACTCAGCTTCATGTACCATTCCAAAGAAGCTCCTACAAGACTATCCTGTAAGTAATACATCCACAACTTTTCATCATTTGTATGCACAACAATCCTTCCCACAAACGACTGAAGGTGAGTTTTCGGGAACGCTGTGTCATTGTACTTATCAAAAGTAGGGACCTTGAACTTGTAAGGAATTCTCACCCCTGACACTAAAACAAGATCAGTGATGTCGAACCCTAGAGAACTCTGAGACTGAATGGCACAAATCTTCTCAGCCATTTCTTCAAACCTCCTATGAATATCAACCCCTAGGCCTTCCGTCTCATCCAGCAAGGTGAACTGCTCGTCCTGCCCATCCATCTGCATGTTATTCACTCTATCATTGATAATAGTGATCCCTGGCTGAACCACAGGGATTTCAACATGACGGGCGCCAGCCCCATTGCGATTACCTTTGTCTGTTGTCCCATTGTTCCTGGCTTTGATTGTTCTCCACCATTTCGCGCAAACGCTCTTGAGTTTGACCCATCCCATCCATGAGGGTCATGAATTTGTCCATTCTTGTCCTCAAGTCATCCGGATCTGCTTGCATCTTCTCCATTGTTCTTTCTCTGTTCACCGTTGACTATCTTTGGACCTTCTTGGAAGCTATAGTGCCTGAAAGTGACATGAACATTAGAACACTAGAGAAATACCTGCAAAACAACAAACATGTTATATGCATGCAATGTAACTATTCCTGTTTCCATGTTCAGGCATTAATATGCCCCAGCTCTGGTATTCTGACAGAAAATACTCCAGATGACTTCGGAAACTAGCTTTTCAAACTGTTTTGAGGAGTATTCAGACCCTGGTGTCTTAGGACCAACAACTTTACTCATTCAGAAACGATAGTTGGAAAGTATCATTGCATTACATGAACAGACTACCAACGAACAGAGTCATAGACATAAACAAAATTCCCAAAAGGGTTACAATTTAATACAAAAGACAGAAAGATAAAGCAAAACTCCTACAACAAGTCTGTAGGTAGTCTTGGATATAATCAACAATAAAATAAAACCCTAGGCTAAAAGGAAGATCCAGGCTCCTCTTCTGCATTCACCACCTCCGTCCGGTTCTTCTTGACGCCTGCTCTCAGCTTAAGATCTGCAATCTTCTTCATTGCTTCCTTCAAGGCTAGTTGGCTCTGTTCCAATTGCTGAGTCTTTTCCCTTCGTATCTTGTGAACTTTTTCGACCTCTTCTTTCTTGAATGCCATCTGCACTTCAAAGAACTCTTCCTTTTCTTTGTACTTCTTCTCTCCTGTTCTCTTTGGCCATGTAACCAAGTAATGGACTGACGAGCTTCTCTAAGAGTCTTCACAATCTTCTTATACTCCGCTTCTCTTTTGACTTTGTTAGACCCAAACTCTGAAAATGAACTTCTCTCCCAGCAAACTCCTTTTCTTTAGCTTCTAAGGTAGCCTGCATCTTCGGTAGCTTTTCTTCTGCTTCTTGCTTAGCATGATTGGCACGGTGATACAAGCTAGCCATCTCAGAATTCTCTACCCGAACCTTGTGCAACTGAGCTTCCAACTTCTTGTAATCTTCAAGAGAAACAATGGTTTGTATCGGTACCTCTTTTGGATATAGTGGAGTCTCAACCGAAAATGGCAGGAAGAAGGTATCAACCCTACCTTGTATCCAAGCAGCAAAAGAGGGATAAGTCTTAGGGTCTACCTTTCCGAATTCTTTCTTACCCTCTCTAACCTTTGTTTCCCAAGATTGAGATACTTGAATAACCAACTGTTCATTATCTTCAGCCGGAAAATACAGAGTCTTAGCTATTTCTTCATCTGACGAAGGGTCCTTTAGTGGATAACCAAATTGTTTTCTAGACAACACAGGGTTATGAATTATCGCTCCTTTCCTACCTAACAAAGGCACATAAGGAAACTCACCACACCTTGTAATAAACTCCTTCCCTACTAAGTTTCTGCTACATCCCCAGGCTATGTCGTCAGATGTTAACCCATCAATCTTCTAGCCCACTTCCATTCTTGCTTAAGATCTTTGAATGGTCCTGACTTCGGAAGCTTCTTAGCAAACCACTTGGCGAACAATGGAGCACAACAATTCACATACCCCTTTCTCTTCTCATTTCTGTGATGGACACCGAAGTAAAAGTCTCCCAACAATGTAGGCATCGGGTTTCCTTTAATGAAAAGGGTGATAGCCTCCAAGCTTACCCATCCTTTTTCTCCTGGGAACAGACTTATCCCATAGACCATTAAGGCTAACAGCGTACTGAACTCTAACCACTTCCCTCCCAAAGCAAACACATAAGCTTCTGTGATAAGAAAATTCAGATTAAATCCCTTCCCCTTACTGGCTTCCAACTCCATCTTCACTCTAAGCATACTCAAATGACAAGCTCCTGCAATGTCCTTGTACGGGGGACACTTCTCCGCAGCATAATAGGGAACACCATTCTTGATAGGAATCTTCAAGATGTCAGAAATCTCTTCCATATTGGGAGCCAAAACGTAGTCAGCAAACACAAAAATTCTCAACTGAGGGTCATTAAACTGCAACAAAGAATGAAGACTATCTCTCTGATCGACATTAGGTTTGTTCATGTAACCCAAAATCTTCCCATACCAGCTTCTGAAATCATCTGAAACCTTGTCACTCATCAAGCCCACCAATTTTTGAATATCCCCGGTTTCTGGTTGTGGGAAAGTGTAATGAGCATTCCTTTTTATGGGTATCTCTTGGACTTCTGTCATCTGGACAAACAATGAATACCAGAACTGGGTACAAAGACTAAATGCTAACCTGAAATGGCAACACAAATAGTTAATGCGAGTATGATGCGATGCAAAATGCAATGCAGGCATATGATCAACGACCGGGACTGTCTAGATACGGAAAACTGGACCCAAGTAACCAAGAACCAAGATCCTCCGAATAAAGCCCCATGAACAAGAATTCAGTCTCAAAAGCCCCAAAATTAGATATCAGATGACTTAAGAACTCCAAAATCCATGTAGCCTTATCGAATCATAGAACTATACTGGCAATGAGGTATGATGAGGTCAAGGGTTCCTACAAACCTGTAAACCCCTCCCAATCTCACAAGTGCGCTCCGGGTCAAACATCACGGACTCTCAAAGTCGAATAGCAATAATACGTTCACCACTTCTGAGAAATGGATCATGACCAAATCAGGGAATCGATTTGGCATTATGTACTACTCAGGGAGGTCTCAGTGTGAGTCCGGGAAAACAAGCATCCTTTATAAGTTCCCAGCTTCAAGCGCTGGAACTGAGAAACAATAGTACATTCATCCCGAAGGGTACAATACTATCGTCATACGACCAGATGCTTTGACTGAGTTCCTATAAAAGAACCAGGCCATCCTATGCGAGTTCCCAGTGGGCCCTCGGGTGCGAATGGGTTTTCCACAAAATGTAGTCTGCCACTGTCACCACTGGAGAGGGATGTTTCCACAAAGGTCCTCAATGATCGGTCCCTAGATGTACATAACTATCGAGGTTGTGTATGACCCTAGAAAGATTCTGGCATCAATACATTTCCAAGACGGTCGCAAGTCTGGGTGTGGAACTCACTACTACTAACATAGCAAGATGCCATGAAGCCAAAGTGACTGTCCACTCTAAGTACTAGGGTGCACTCGAGCCCCGGTTACGAGCTCATCTCTCAGTAACAGTTCCCAATCCCACAAAAAAAAGGAAACCAGCACAGCCAAACAGTCCAGTAATATATGATGCATGAAAATAAATACTGAAAACTGTAAATAAAGCTATAAATAAAACTGTAAATAAACAACAGTAAAATAAACATGCAACAACAAACAATCAACACCCAACGAAACATAAGCACGCGAGCTCTAGGATTGACTCTCAAGGGGAACCAGAGATACTCTGGTTAGGAACTCCCCAGTAGAGTCGCCAGTTGTCGCTCCCTGGATTTCCATCCTGGTACAAACGCGAAAGTGGCGCGGAAAGAGGTTAGAGTCGCCAGCCAAGCATTTTTATCCTGAAGGAACAAGAATGGTAATGCTGCACAAACCGAAGAAAAGAAAAGGAAGGACACAGGTCCTGCGAACCAAAGAATCTGGGTTCGGGAGTCGGTTACGACCTGGGAAGGTATTAGTACCCCAGATCGTCCTTCGTACCCGACAGAATCCACGTTTGCAAAGAAACTGCTTCAAAGGGTGAAAGAATGAAAGATGCTACAAAGAAAAGGAGATGAACTGGATAAGAAAAGAAAAGAAAGGGGGAAAATGTAGGGAAAATAAAAGATTATGCTCGAACGGCCCCTACCCCGCTGCCTACGTACCTCATCTGGACATGAGGATCAGAGACGCCGTAGTTCCCCTAACTAGGGTTGGAAATATTGCTTGTGAATTAAGGCTTGAATTTCCAATGTCAATGCTCAGGTGTTGCAGGCTCGGATGACGAGTGTGTATCCGTCTTGCAAAGTGACAAGTAGGAGCAAGTTCGCGTACGGAGCGAAGGAGATGAGAAAATAATTCCCGAAGGAAAGACGCTTATTGTTTGTTTGTGTTTTTTATGAGTCTTTTATTTATGTGGCACAAGAGAATGAATTTAGACTCTCTTTCATGGAATGTGTACTTGCTACTACATTCCAAGATGGAATAATAGAACAAGCACACCAAGTAAGGAGAATTTATCCAAGACTTTTTTCCAAGGGAAAGGGCCTAAATTCATTGACTTGTTGAATTTATTAGGTGTTTTAGTGATTAAAAATGAAGAAGTCTTTCTTAGAGTTTTTTAATGAAGATGACCTCATGATCTGACTTGTGCATCATGCTAGACAAATGCACTATTCCAAGATGGAATGAATACATATGCCCCGTGGAATAAGGCTATTACACAAGAAGTCACTTCTTTCTTTATTAATATTTTTTAGGTTTTGTTTTGAGATGAGAAGAGAAAGAACCAAAGGAGCAAAAGGCAAAAGTCTAATAGGGAAAGACTAATCCTAATATTAGCATGCAAAAAGTAGTCCTAAAGTTAGTGAGGTTTCAACTATCCTAAGAGAAAAGAATAACCAAAGAGGAGCAAAAGAGAGGAAAAGAAAGCTAGCAAGCAACTTACTCCTCCAAAGGAGATAAGTTGCTCCGAAAGGGGGAAGAAAAGAGTTGCATCTCATGATGGCATAAGGCACATCAAAAACCACAAAGAGAAAGCAACTTAAAAAGGAAAGGGGAATAGTTGAAATGTGAATAAACATTCACACTTCTCTTACCATGACCCCCTGCTAGTGTTAGCAAAAATCCAGCATATGTTCATCAATACAATCATGGAGTTAGCATGCTCAAAGTTCAAATCAACAAAGATCAAACAACATGCCAAACTTTGCACATACAAGCATTTACGCGTTGAGAACATAGAAGCATACATCAACCAGCAAGCAAATCACCCTAAACTAGCATATTCAATGATCATACAATGATCCATGGCAATTAAGACAAGCAAGGGGATCAAACAAGCTCAAAATAGCTCCAAAATGCCATTCTGCATCAGTGTTAACCGGTTAATCCAAAGCGTTAACCGGTTAACCAGTTCAAACCTACAGCAAAATACGCAGAAAAAAGGTGCATTAACTGGTTAACCCAAAGCGTTAACCGGTTAACACTGTATAAACAACAACAATTTCCTGCAGAAAATCAGTTCAAATCCAACTTATTCAAATAATTCCACACCAGACCAGCAATCAATTAAGCATGAAATAAATGGATCATTTCACATTTATTGACATCATTAAGATCATGAACATTAGCACACGGATCCGGCTACAAATCAACCAATCAATTCAAGCAACACAAGCGAATACACAAGCACATGGTCACAAGCATGCAAATAAGCTAAAACAGAGCTAGATCTGAATTTAACCAACCTACAAAGCTGAGGTATGCTTTGGTAGTTGTTGTTTGAGCTGGAAATGAGAGATTTCGCGGAAAACTTTGAAGATCTGGTGCTAAGCTTCACACTCCATGCAAAATAAATGCAAGTAAAGGGTCTTGATGCAGAATTTTGGCTCCAAAAGCACTTCTAATTTCCAAACCAGATCTGAACCACCAAGTAAACGAGCAAAATGATGCAAAGAAGCTATGGATGAAGGTCTAGTTCCAAGATGTACACACTTTAAGGCAAAGTTATGTGATCTTCAAAGAGGAACTTTGAGTGAATTGGAAAATTGAGAGGAAAAAAAGTGAGAGAATGGTGAGAGAGATCAAAATTCAGAAAATGAAGAGGAGTGAATTATGAGGGATCCCTCTCCTTGGTTTGGAGGGAAATGGATTAAATATGGTTTAGGTTTGGGGCCCAAAATTTAGGCTTGGGATCCAAAACAAATGGTTTGGAATTAGCTTTAGAAAGTGATTAGGACCTAGCATTGGAATTAGGCTTAGATAAATGCTTTAGTTCCTTCTCCTTAATTCAAATGAATAAAAATTGAAAAATTGGAAAATTGGAGCCAAAAATACATGATGAATTTTGCTGCTGGAATTCAAAATTCGCAGCCGTTAACTGGTTAACACAAAGCATTAACCGGTTAACGCTAGTGAATTTTGAATTTTCCCTCCATTTGGTGGGAAACCTCAATAATAACCCGGCGCCAACCGTTCTGATCAGATTTTGATCCTCCATCTTTTTTAGGGCCTTGACCATGATACCAAGCTTGTATAACATGCCTTGTGAGCTTCTTGCCAGGTCACCATGCTCCTGATTTTGACTTGCAGCGCTTAAAATTTCTCGGATGACTGATCATATGCCTTATGCTAGAACATGCAAGTTCTATGCTTCATCTTTCTATGTAAAAATGCTAAGGACATGACATGCTTATGATGATTATGATATGATGATGATGCTAACAAGAGAGGGCAAATTTGGGGTGTTACACAATGGGAGGCATTCCACCATCTGAGCTAATGCGCGCATGTGACATCTATGGGAAACAAATTTGTTTTAAGCCATCCAAAAAATTCAAAAATTCCAATACGCGAAAAGTCGTCTCCTACCTCTGGCCGTCCATTTAACCTTTAGTGACACTTCGTCTGTCACAAAAGGCTATAGCGACGGATCTTTTCCGTCACTAGAAGTCCTGCACGCTTGAACATGAAAAATACAAACAATAAATTAAATTTAATGACCCAGGTCAATCAAAGGCAACCTAATAAGTCTAAATACATCCTTAATTTAGTCTAAAATAAGCTTTTGAATGAAATCCCAATTCACGATTTTTGGAACCCTAAACATGGTGGTTCACGGATTTGGCTATGGAACCTCAAGAAACCTGCCCAGAAACAACCTATGGATCATCACAAACAACAATGCAAGGTTAAAATTCATTGATAACGCATGAATAATCAGAATTAGAAAACGAAAAAAAAATCGAAACTCGGTTTATGCATATGAATGAGTTTTTGATGAAGCAAGTGATTGGTATTCATTCAATGATCATCTTGTAAGATGTTGCAACCTTGATTGCGTCTTAAAATTGTCTCAATCCTCCAAATCGAATTTGAGTTTTCTTGGTAAAATTTGATGTATGAATCCTATGTGTTTGCCTCTGAAATTCGTGTCCTTGTGTTTGGTCTTCTTGTGTTTATATAAGTGATGAAATTTAGTTCAAAATATGTGCCTTTTGTTCATGGATTTGAGTTGCTTGAGATTGAAGAAAGCAATTATCCATAAATGTCCAAAAATCACATATTTTCTTACTAACTTTGTCTGGCATGAATTTGGATGGTATCCAATCACCTTAAATGTTGTTTATATGATTCTAGAACAAAGATTTGGTCCATTATTTGATTTTTCATATTTTATTTTTATTAAAATTGAATTTTAACAAATAAATTCCAAAATAATGTAAAATAAAATATAAATATCAGAATAAATGGTCATTGGGTCATGCATGACTTTATCTTTGAGATTGGGTTGCAATTTTATGGGCCCATTTGGAAAATTTTGAAATTAAGGCCTTATTTGCTTCATACACCCCTTGAAAATTTCCCAACTTTGCCAATACATAACTCTCTAAATTTTAAGGCTATGAAGGTGTTCTTGGACTTTTTAGAAATATTATAGTGTCCTCTAACCAACCACTTTGGTCCCATGTCCATGTATTTTACCATATTCAAATTATGAGCTTTGGAAAAAGTTGACTTTTTGTTGACTTTCAAAAGGACCTATAATGTTTTAGCTCATACCTTCCAAATGAAGCATTTTTAGGCTTGTCTTGTGAGACACAAAGTTGTAGAGAATTCAATTTACTTAAAAATGAGCTTTTGATGGGAAATTTTTGATGAAGCATGTGAATGTTATGGCTGGTCAAAGTTTAGTTGACTTTTACTATGAAAACCCTAATTTAGAAACTTCTTGATTCTTGATGATCTGAGATTTCCTTGATAAATCATGATCAACCCTTGATCAAATGATGATTTTCACCTCATAATATTGATGTTGACAATAAATCTTGAAGTTTGACTTTAAGTTGACCGCAGTTGACTTCAGTTGACTTTTCTACCAAGTTAACTGATTTTTGGATATCTGAACATCTGACTAGTCAAACTTGTTTGGAAAGCTCTGAAACCTGACATGAGGATTCTTTAGGGAATGTGGGATTTTATGAAGCTCACTTGAGGCCATAGATGTCCATTTAGCTTGTATAAATTCAAAACCCTAGTTTCATATCCATTGTTCAGGAGAAGGCTTTGTCTGATGAAACCTTCAATCTTTTTGATCAATTGAGGACCATGAGAACCTTGTGATCATTGAGAAAACTCTTGAGACATATTACCTTGACTGTGGGAGGGAAAATTTTGGGGTACAACAGATGCCCCTGTTCAATTTTCTGAAACCTAAGGAGTTAGATTGGCATATACGCCATTCGTGACTTGAAGGTTGAAGGGGATTGAACACTAAAGCCCAAAAATTTGCACTCGCCGATGCGTAAAATAATGTTGTTGGTTGGTTGTATTTCTTGAATGGACTTAAAGATGCCATTCGGAATAAGATGTTTTTCAGATTTACTTCTTGGAAGATAAAGTTGTCCAAAGAGTAGATTGATGTAATCTTGGGGGATGTAGCAGCCCAAGAGATTGTTTAGTGTGGTCATGGAGAGTAGAGAAATCCAAGATTATCCTGGGGTTTATAGCAGCCCAAGACATTGTGAGATAGCCCTTGGAGGGATATAGCAGCCCAAGGTATCCGTATATGTATTCCTGGAGGATTTAGCAGTCCAAGATCATCTTGGGGGATTTAAAGCAACCCAAGATATTAATATACGTACTCCTGGAGGATAGATCAGTCCAAGATATTGTAAGATATACCTTGGGGGGATATAGCAGCCCAAGGTATTGTGATATAGCCTTTGGGATGATAAAGCAACCCAAGGTATTGTGATATAGCTTTTGGAAGGATAAAGCAGCCCAAGGTATTGTGATATAGCTTTTGGGAGGATAAAGCAGCCCAAGGTATTATGATATAGCTTTTGGGGGGATAAAGTAGCCCAAGGTATTGTGAGATAGCCCTTGGGGGATATAGCAGCCCAAGGTATTGGTATACCTATTCCTGGAGAATTCAGCAGTCCAAGATCTTCCTGAGGGATTTATAGCAGCCCAAGATATTGATATACGTACTCCTGGAGGATAGAGCAGTCCAAGATATTGGTATATGTATTCCTGGAGGATTTAGAAGTCCAAGATCATCCCGGGGGATTTAAAGCAGCCCAAGATATTGATATACGTACTCCTGCAGGATAGAGTAGTCAAAGATATTGTAAGATAGCCCTTGGGGGGATATAGCAACCCAAGGTATTGTGATATAGCCTTTGGGAGGACAAAGCAGCCCAAGGTATTGTGATATAGATTTTGGGAGGATAAAGCAGCCCAAGGTATTGTGATATAGCTTTTGGGAGGATAAAGCAGCCCAAGGTATTATGATATAGCTTTTGGGGGGATAAAGCAGCCCAAGGTATTGTGAGATAGCCCTTGGGGGATATAGCAGCCCAAGGTATTGTTATACGTATTTCTGGAGGATTCAGCAGTCCAAGATCATCCTGGGGGATTTATAGCAGCCCAAGATATTGATATACGTACTCCTGGAGGATAGAGCAGTCCAAGATATTGTAAGATAGCCCTTGGTGGGATATAACAACCTAAGGTATTGGTATACGTACTCCTGGAGGGTTGAGCAATCCAAGATTATCCTATGGGGTTTATAGCAGCCCAAGACATTGTGAGATTGCCCTTGGGGGATATAGCATCCCAAGGTATTGGTATATGTATTCCTGGAGGGTTGAGCAATCCAAGATTATCCTGGGGGATTTAAAGCAGCCCAAGACATTGATATGTATTCCTGGAGAATAAAGTCGTCCAAGATATTGTAAGATGGCCCTTGGGGGGATATAGAAGCCCAAGGTATTGGTATACGTACTCCTGGAGGATTTAGCAGTCCAAGATCATCCTGGGGGATTTAAAGCATCCCAAGATATTGATATACGTACTCCTGGAGGATAGAGAAGTCCAAGATATTGTAAGATATCCCTTGGGGGATATAACAACCCAAGGTATTGCTATACGCACTCCTGGAGGATTTAGCAGTCCAAGATCATCCTAGGGGATTTAAAGCAGACCAAGATATTGATATACGTACTCATGGAGGATAGAGCAGTCCAAGATATTGTTTGAAGTAACCCTTGGGGGGAATATAGCAACCCAAGAATAAGTTGTTGATGACGTTTGTCTGCTGGAGAATTAACCTGAAAAACAAGATTAGTTCTATGCAAATATCATGATGTATATAACACTTTGCAAGATGATTTCTCATGAGAATGTTGTATGTGTATGATATAATATGATGATGTATGTATGAATTATTTAGTTGAAGCGCATGAATAGCTTCATAGAACAACTGCTGGCTGGGGAAAATAAATCTCGATTCGTTGTTGAGGAATATGAAGATTTCGTTCCCGTCTTGTTTTGGAATATCGTACTTAGAACCTCCTGTTTTCGTTCGTTGTACTTCTTATTGAAGAATTAAGTTCCTGAATATCCAGACTGAGGATTGCTCTGAGAGACTTATCCGGTCAAGTATCAATTCTTCGGAGGATATATTGTATTTGAAATGAAACTATTTGAAGACTTCGTAGAGTTGGAAGTACAAGATACTACTTGAAGTATTCCGTAAGAATATCCGTAAAGATTACTCTGTGGGAATGAACCGACGAAGATTCATTTGATTCCTATCTCCGATTGTCCTTGGTAAATACTATTATTGTATTTTATGCATTTCTGGTAAACATCAATCATATTCAAAAGCATATATATATTCAGGCATAATCGACGGACGTTTCCGCCTAAGTAAAAGGGGAAAAGTAAACCTGAATTCGAAAATAGAATTTTATCAATTTTGAAGGTGTATACTCATTCAAAGTAACCAATGGTTTTAGGACTTCTGAGATTCTGACTTCCTAGAGTAATTCTCCAAGAATTATCATGATTGAATCTGAAGACATGATACTGACACCATCTGATACTACTGGCGCAGACAATTAATTTCCACAATGGCTTATGCTGAGAATCCAATATCAAGGAAATATAATGAGAGGAACGTGCTTTCATATTGTGGTGGACCATATATGCTCTGGGTATTAGATTTGGAAATAGAATGTTGCCCCTTAGTTGAGGATGATTTGTCCCATAATTGAAGTATCCGAAAGGAGCTACCTCAAGAGAAATAAGCAGAATACCCCACAATAATATGCCCCTGGCATCGTGAACTCTGTAATGTTACCTTTGGTAATTCAGATAAATGAGGAGACATGCCCCTGGCTACTTAAGCATAGTTGAATATTAACCTGATTGCGCCAAATGAATTGGACAGTAACATGGTATACCCCCTTGATTGGGAGATAGTGACTATGCCCCTTGTATACATTGGCTTTGATCCATGAAGCAACTTTGTCTATCGGGAGGACTTTGGTTTATTGAATATTCATCATGTAAACTTCTTTGTTGTCAAACACTTAGTTATATACAAACAATGATATTCAAAATGCGTCTTGAAGTTTTTTTGAAAAAGAATTATTTTAGCAAAACAATGTTTGTAAAATTGTGATATTAACTCAAGATTTATAATAATCCCTAAAGGAGTCAGGATACCTTTTTGTAGTAGTACTCTTTCAAACTAACCATGCTTCAGTTAGGACTTTTAAAGGGTTGTAACGTGGTCTGGTTCACGGCTTAAGAAACAAAGGATAAAGGCTCAAATTTTATTTGTACCCAATTTTCGCTCCCACCAAATGACACAGGGCCAGAAGGGGTACAGACGCGAACGGTCGGCGAGAGAGAGAGAATGAAGATGAACTGAAAAGAGTCTCCAGCTAGGCATTTTTATCCCGAAGGAAAGGTAATGCTGCATAGACCTAGAAAGATATGGATAAGACGGTTGCGAACCATAGAAACTGAGAAAGGGGGTTGGTTACAATCTGGGAAGGTATTAGTATCCAGATTGTCCGTCATACTCGACGGGATCCACGCTGGAAATTTTGTGTTTAAAGGGGTAGTGTCAGTGCTATTTTGTGTGCAAAATCTGGAAAAGAATGCAAGTGTCAGTGCAAAAGAAGTGTGAAATGAAATAAAAGAGTGTCAGTGCAAGGAAAGAGTGCAATGCTCAAGACAATGAGGCTTAAAAGAATAATGTTGAAAGAGGGGGAATATACAGAGACTTTTGTTTGATAACAATTAAGTTATGCCTACGTATCCTCTCGTGCAATGAGGAAGTCAGAACACCGTAGTTCGACTCAAAGAGACTGAAAGATGAATTGACTTGTGAACTGCTTACTTGTCTATGCTCAAGTGTATGACCTGTCTAGCTCAGGTGCAAACTGTCTTGCATTAGACGAAAGAAGCAAGTTCTCGTTTATGAGTGAATGAGATGAGAAAAGAATCCCGGAGGAGACGATTATTGTTTGTTTTTGATGTTTTCAATCTTTTATTGCTTTTTGGAATTTGTCATAAGTTAATGAGCTTAAGCCTAAACCAAGGGTTAGCAAACTCATCACATCCTCCCTCTGATTAGGGGTAATGAGAATACCTTAAGTATGAAGTAAGCACCTCACACTTAATCACCATGATGTAGGATTAAGATCATTAACCTACTTGCAATTATTTAGATGTTTTGGGAGTTTTTGTTTAGTGTTAAGTAATGAGTTTAAGCCATAATCAAGGATTTAATGGACCCATTACACCATCCTAATAGAAGGATAATAGATGAGAACATTTAAGCTGAGAAAGGCTCCTCAACTTAATCCATGATTAGGGATTAACCTCATGACAAAACAAAACTTTTATTAGAGTGGAATTTAGCTAATGGTAGGATTAAGAAGTGAATTTTATGGTTTGTAAGACAACTTGAGGGGGACTTGTCCATTAACACTAGGGTTAGTCCTTCTTAACCAATTAAGGAAGAATTAGAACCCTAATGCAAGGCCCAAGTTACAAGCTTGATGTCTTAGTGATCATTAGATGAATTGATTAAGGATTTAAACACATTAAGGGTTTAACACTTAGGATTAAAGTTATACACTCCATGCTAATAGAAGGATGCAGGCATAAACTTAATCACAAAGCCTTAAAACCTTTAAGGTTTAGCCCCTGATTATGAGATGAGAAAAGAAGACACAAAAGATGACACAAAGGTAAAACTAATGGGGGACTATTCAAACCTTAATTGTTATCATGGTTGATATTCCTAAGGTTTATGAGTCTTGCAAGAGATCTTCAAGAAGAGCCACCAAGGAAGAAGCAGATGAAAGGAGGATAAGCAGAAGAAGCAAGTCAACTTACTTCACTTAAGAAGATAAGTTTCTTGATGAAAGAAAGTGAAGAGGGAACATGAATGAGCAAGCTCACTCTAAGACAAATACAAAATGCAGCAATGAATGCATAAGAGAGGTGAGAAGAGATTGTGAGAAGTGAAGGCAAATTCACTTCTCAAAGTACTTACCACCTGAAAAGTTAGCAAAAGGAAATGAAATGAAATGAAAATGAGATGAATGCAAGGATGCAAACCAAAACCAGAAGCATGTTCATGATGTTAATGATGCTATGAGATGGTGTAAAGACATGCCAAATGCAATGGATTTTCATACAAGTGATGAGAATGCAAATGAAGCATGAAAGAAGCATGAAAGTTCATAAATGCACATGAAATGAAATGAATGCATAACATGGCAAATGGATGATGCAATGATCAAACATGATTCTAATGTGTCCTAAGATGTATTATATGTCATGTGAATGCATACAATGTTATGGCAAGTCCTTATATGAATGCTTATGCAAGATGTATGCAAAGGAAGATGAGAAATTAGTGTTTTATGAAAGGATGAGATGCAAATGGAAAAGACAGAAGCAAATGACATGATAAAAAACTGAAAATGCACTCAAAGGAACCCTAAACCTATACTAGGTTACCATCCAAAGGGGGAGGTAAGAAGCTAAACCTAGAAGGAGTTATGAATTTCCTAAGTTTCTAGGGTCTTTTGGGTGATTCTCAATGTAAAATGCCAAACAAATTGAAAATGAAAGATAAAAATGAAACAAAAATGTTTTTAGAAACTAGAAGTCATGCATAGAACAATTCAAAAAGAACCATTCACAAACTCAACTTGGTTTAAAAGTTATGAATTTTTGAAGTTAGGGTTAGAAAATGAACAATTTTAAGAACCCTAATTCATTGAAAAATGTCAAAGCATGATCAAAACCAAAACGAAATTTGTATGGTGAGTTTGTAAATGTTTCTAAATGTCTAAGAATGTTCTCTGATTTTTTTGGTGATTTTTAAATACTTAAATGTATTTTTAATTAATTAATTTTCATTAATTAATTAAATAAAACATTTAAATGATTTAAAAATACTTTTTTAATGCAAAAACATAAAACTAAAAATATTTTTGATTTCTGAAAATTAATAAAAGGTTTGATAAAACTTTTCAGAATTTTTTGATGATTTTTGCTATTTTTAATAATTATGTGAAAAGAAATGAATAAAATATAAAATAAAATGGAATAAATGGAAAAGTCAGCTGATCCTAAGGCTGAGATTCAAAGCTGGGTTGGAGGGAATTGACCACGCGCGCATCTGGATGGCTAGAATTCAAACTTGCACTAATTACATGATTAAGCCCTAATCTGAACCCTAATCACTCTCAAGTGACCGGAACAGTGTTCCGGTCATCTTCTCCGGCAGCCATTTCACTCTATCTCTCTCAAAACGCCACAAAAACTCACTAAACTCTCCAGAATCAATCATTGAACATCATTAAACACAAATCAAACAACAAAACTCATTTATTTTCCATGAATCATGTGAATCGAAACAAAACATATTTCACGGGCAAAGTTTCAGAGGTTCATAAAATCCTTAAAACTCAACCATTTTCAAAAAGAAAAGCATCAGCATGATCAGCACAACATGAGGAACAATTCTATAACCTAAAATCACGTTTCTGGAAAATTTATTCTTGAGGTTACCTGAGTTGAAGCTTTCGAAACTGGCACTTTCTGAGCTCTTCTTTGGTGCTTTTCCACTCCCATTGATCCCCTTATGCTTCTGGAATGCTTGAAAGGAGTTTATACGGAGTGTTTTAAAGGTTTCAGTTCAGAGGTGATGAAAATCGTGTTTTTGTTTGAGGTGGTTTCAGGCTATGGTGATGGGTGGGAAATGATCTTGGGATGATGCTGAGTTGATTGGTGGAAGAGTTTGTGGTTTTTGTTGGCTGAGGAGTGAGTTTCGAAAGAAAATGCAAGAGGGATGATTTTTGTGAACTAGAGAATGTTGAAGTGTTAGGCTGAGTTCTTGTGTGTTATGGCTTGCATAAAGTCCACATATCAAGTTGTGATAGGTTTGTGGAGTTGGTGTGGGCTATGCTGATTGGTATGGGGTGATTTGCAAAAAGTCAAGGTTGGTTGTACTTTGAGGTATGGGTTGGTTCAGGCTTGGTACAATGGGGTGTCTGATGCAGCAAGGATCAAGGGTGGCCATGGAATTCATTTAGAGGCAATTCAGCATGTGGGAAATAAGTTATGGGGTGTTTTGCAAATTTGACAAAGTTTGGCCCTTTTGAGATTTCTTCATGGACAAGGCATGAAATGAGATGATTCTTGGGCCAATTCTGACTTTAAGGCAATGTAATATGATGCTATGATGTATTGAAGTGTGTTTGAAGTCACAAAATAGCTTGGCAAGAGGTTTTGCAAAAATCCCTCTTTGGTGCATTCTTGAAAATTATGTGATTTTTGCCAACTTTGGAAAGCCATAACTTGAGTTCCATAATGAATTAGATCTTGTTCTTGTACTTTTTGAAAAGGGAATGATCCAATCTACAACTTTCATGACCAATAATTTTTCATTTGAAGCATTTTGGGTTGAGAAATAGGAGGTTGAAAAACTATCCCAAAATGGAAAGTTTACATTACAAGTCATTTCCATTTTTGGCAACTTTGTGTTTTGCTCACTTTTCTTCAAATTTGTGGACTTCTAAGCACTTCAATGATCAAATAAAGACCATATAACTTCAATTTGATGAAAAATCCACTTTGGTTCCATTGGTGGGGGCCTCAGATGCCCTGATTTGGCTCTGACTTGCTCAAGAAGTTACTCAGTGATCAGATGACTTCCACAATGAATTTCTTCATCAAACTTGGTATGCATGACCCTTATAACATATTGAGACCAATAGAAACAAGAATGACCAAACAATTTGGATTTATGGCCTCTAAAACCAAACCCCTAATTCCAGGTCATCTGTGCAGTTTAAACCCTAGCTCTGCTTCCATGCTTTGCCAGTTCTTGTGATTCTTTGACCTCCTTGATCTTTGGAGGATAAGATATGATGATTAAACATACATGGACCCTCTTGAGATGATTGAAGACCTTTGGAGTGACTCAGATGGATCTTGGATGGCTCAAATCACAAACCCTAGATGCAGATGAACTTGAACCAATGCAATGAAGCAAAAATGCAACATGATATGATATGATTGAACTTAAGTAAATATGAATGATCACAAGCCATGGTGTGAACTTAGTGAGGGCAAATTTGGGGTGTTTACAGCTGCCCATATTCAAGCATGAGTTGGCTGTGCAGGATGTAAGCGACGGGCTTAACAGGCAAACAAGATAACTCGTGGTTGAATACCAAAGACAGTCCAAAATTTGCACTCACTGAGGAGAAGAAGAATAGGGATATAGATTGTTAAGATGAAAGTATAATATGATTATAAAAATGCGGGCGATGGAGGACGACCGTCGAGCAGAGGACGACTGCTGGGGATAAAGCGGTGACGGGTACGGTCGACATGCTGGGGAAATTGAGAGATCATGATAGGGACGACCATCAAGCAAAGTATCAAGATTCTAGGGGGATTAAAGGTGAAGTCAATGATGGGGACGACCATCAGGTTTGTAAAGTAAAGGTAAACAATGATGGGGACGGCCATCGGGTTAATGAAATAAATGATGAGGGACGGTCATCAAAGGTGAAGGAAGATCACCTAGCAGGGAACGGCTGCTCTGTTGGGGATAAGGATGAGGGACGGTCATCCAGGGTGAAGGACGATCACCTGGCAGGGTATGGCTGCCGAAAATATCACGACATAGGACGAATGTCGGATAAAAAAGGTCGACGATGGGGACGGCCATCGGATAAGCATGATGAAGGACGATCATCAAGAGCTGAAGGACGATCACCTAGTAGGGTACGGCTGCTCTCGGGGTTTATCATGACATAGGATGAATGTCAGATAACAAGATCAACGATGGGGACGACCATCGGATAAAAATGATGAAGGACGATCATCAAGAAGGTGAAGGACGATCACCTAGTAGGGGACGGCTGCTAAATATCACGACATAGGACGAATGCCGGATAGAAAAGGGTTCCAATAATGGAGACTCCGCTGGGGGAATGATGAGGGGCGGTCATCAAAAGGTGAAGGACGATCACCTGGCAGGGTACGGCTGCCGAAAGTATCATGACATAGGACGAATGTCAGATAGAAGAAAAGTAATTTCACCGGGGATTTACTGGGGAATAGTAAACACGGACGAGTGCTTACATCCAAGAAATAAAAGGTATAAGTGTTTTGACACTATGTATAGATTAAAGACGCGGACGAGCATCCTTAAGACTATGATACGGACGAGTATCGGTAGAAACAAATGCTGACGCATGTTACGAGATGATGATACGGACAAGTATCAACTGGTTAACGAAGAACACAGACGAGTGTTGAATCTGAGGGGAGATAAGTGGTGTATACAAGATACGGACGAGTATCTGTATGAGTAAAGATAAACATGAGTGAGACACAGACGAGTATCTAACTTGCTGGGGAGAGTATGACACGGACGAGTGTCACAAGAAAAAATGTATAGGTTATGAACTTATAAGTGAAAAAGGTGTTCTGGTGACCTGTGGGGATAAGATGACACAGACGGGTGTTCAAAGAAGTGTATTATAAACAAGTGTTTGGTTTACAATAAGCTATTAGGCAACCATGCTGGGAAGTGGTGACACGGACGAGTGTCAAAAAGAGTATGGAAGTTTTTGTATTCAACAAGGGATATATTTGTGGCTTATATCTACAGGGCGTGATATGACATGGACGAGTATCGAATGAGTGTATATAAATATGTATTTGTATTGGAGAGTGCGAAGGGGACGCTTTGGCTTTCTGTGGGGATATGTGAGATGACACGGACGAGTGTCGGGAAAAACATATTGTGTATAAGTATCTGTTTATAGAGAGTGTTATGGCGGCTCTACTGGGGAAAGATGACACGAACGAGTGCCAAAAGGAGCATGTATCTGTATTAAAGGAGTGCAAAGGGACGCTTTGGCTTTCGGCTGGGGAAATTGAGGGGTATTTTGTATATTGCTGATGTGGTATTGTTGGTATTTACAGGTGACTGGTTCGAACCTGACTTGTGATTATGCAATATGTTTGATTTTTTCCGTAATGCTCCATATTAGACGGAATGCTACGCTCTGAGGGGAATTATGATGTAAATGCTATGATTATCCAAAAGATACCGTTCCGGGACTCGGATCCTGCTGTGAAGATCTCCGATTGATCTGCTTGCAAGAATATCCCAGCTAGGGATGAGATCATTGGTAGATCTGATAAGATGTATGACTCTGCTTGGGGAAATAAGTCACTGATAGACCTATCTTAGTAATGAGAAGCCTAGCTGGGGACGTGGAAGCTTTCGTCACTTTGTTGTGTGGGAAATTCAGACATTGCTCTTCTAGGAGAGGCTGGAGCTCTGTGGGGAGATGGTTCCCTGTCTAGCACTCTGTTGGGAGGAAAAACCATTGAACGGTTTTCCTAGAGATTTTTGTGGGGATCCTACTGAGGATGATAATATATGACAACTCAGCTGGGGAAATGAGCATTTTCTGGTGCTGCCCTGAAAGATGTGTTGGAAAAGTGATTCCTGGCAACTCTGATGAGGAGAAAGCATTCCTGGTGATGTTTGGAAAATGTGCTGAGGAAATAATGATTTAGCAACTTTGATGGGGAGAACCTTTCATGCCCCATGTTGTGCTCTGAATACCTGCAATCCTGTTATGACAAAGAAACGCACAAGTTCCCCGAGGCATCCCTTACCGGATTCCATCATAGGAATTTAGACACTCCTGGGAGTAAGTAAAATATTTCCTGTAAGCATGTGATTATAAAGGCACATCTGTTTTTATGCAACCATTATATCAAGGATATCGGACATTTTTGCAAATGAAATAAAATGTACGAGACGGAGTGTGACCAAAAGATCTGATTTTATTAATTTGTGTGTCGTGAATTGGCAAATACAATCAAAGAAACAAATCCCCTTAAATGAGGAGATTGTTACAAATTGAGAAAAGTAAAGGTGTTGGCAATGTTGATGACGCTTCAGTGCTTCCCTCTTGCTATGACTCGTATGACCTTGACGTTCTTCTCATCTTGCTTTCTGAAGAAGGCTGATTCTGACTGATGCTTTAACCCTTCGAAGCTTGCCATGTTGCGAGTGATACAGACGAATTCAGAATGCAGTTGTTCGCTTATTCCCTTATTTTGCGTGAATCGCCCTTTCGGGTTTTCAATCCACCGGGATACCCATTTTTGCCTGAGTTGTCCAATGCGGCTTTTCAACTCAGCGGGTGTACATTTTTTTTTATTTTCCCTTATTTTTTCCCGAGTCTTTTATTTTGTTTTTGACTCACCGGGATGCCCTATTTTTGCCTGAACTTACATTCTGTTTTTATTTCCAGCGGGTCATTTTATGCGAAGTATTTTTTAACTGCGTCTGAATTCACAGGGGACAGGAAATCTTCACCATCCATAGTAGTGAGCATCAGTGCTCTACCAGACAGATTGCAGCTAATCTCTTTTCTTCGATCAGATTCAGTTAATTGTACCGAGACCGGACCCATTCTGCTTCACTCAACTTGACATCCATAAGTACCCGTAAGGAGGGTAATTCAACTTCAACAAGTAGGACTTCCTCCATACCATACACAAGTTGATAAGGTGTTGCCCCAGTGGATGTTCTGATTGAGGTACGGTACCCATGCAAGGCAAATGGTAACATTTTGTGCCAGTGTTTATAAGTAACCACCATCTTTTGTACAATCTTCTTGATATTCTTGTTAGCTGCCTCAACGGCGCCATTCATCTTTGGCCTGTAAGGAGAAGAATTGTGGTGTTGGATTTTGAAGTCCCGGCACAGTTCTGCCATCATCTTGTTGTTCAAATTGGAACCATTATCAGTAATGATTCGCTCGGGCACTCCATACCGACAGATGATGTCTCTCTTTAGGATCGGGCTACCACCTGCCTGGTGACATTTGCATACGAAGCTGCTTCAACCCACTTGGTAAAATAGTCAATGGCTACCAGGATGAATCTGTGGCCATTTGAAGCAGTCGGCTCAATCTTTCCAATCATGTCAATGTCCCACATGGCGAAGGGCCAGGGTGAAGACATCACATTCAAAGGATTCGGAGGCATATGCACTTTGTCCGCATAAATCTGGCACTTGTGGCACTTTCTGGCATAGGCACAACAGTCTGCATCCATTGTGATCCAGTAGTAACCTCATCTCAGCAATTTCTTAGCCATTGCATGCCCTCCATCATGGGTATCGAAAGATCCTTCATGCACTTCGTGCATCAGCAAGTTTGCTTCCGTCTTAACAACACATCTGAGAAGTACCATGTCAAAGTTTCTCTTGTACAAGGAGCCGTCAGCATTCAGGAAGAAACTACCAGCAAGCCTTCTTAGTGTCTTCTTATCATTGGAAGATGCCCCAGGTGGGTATGTTTGATCCTCCAAGAAGCATTTGATGTCATGGAACCAAGGTTTATCATCTTTAGCAACGTCTACTGAGAATGCGTATGCTGGTCTGTCAAGTCTGGATACTAAAATCCGGGGCACAAAGTTGGCAGCTTGAACTTTGATCATGGAGGAAATGGTAGCTAGAGCGTCTGCAAACTGATTTTCATCTCGAGGGATGTACTCAAGCTTGACTGTAGTGAAGAAAGTCAGTAATCTCCTCGTATAATCCTGATATGGAATCAGATGCTCCTGGTGAGTGTACCATTTTCCGTTGGTTTGATTGATTACCAGAGCTGAATCTCCGAATACAGTTAAAGTCTTGATCCTGAGGTCAATGGCTTCCTCAAGACCCATGATACAGGCTTCGTATTCAGCTTCGTTGTTAGTGCAGTTAAAGGTGAGTTTTGCCGAGAAAGGCATGTAAACTCCTTTAGGTGTAATGAGTACTGCACCAACTCCACGACCATTCATATTAACAGCCCCATCAAACATCATAGTCCATTCTTCTTCTGGGTCAGGCCCTTCAGTGTGAATAGGCTCTTCATGATCTTTTTCTTTTATGAACATGATGTCTTCATCAGGGAAGTCAAACCTCATAGGCTGGTAATCATCAATGGGTTGCTCAGCAAGATAATCAGACAATACACTGCCTTTGATAGCTTTTTGAGATGTGTACTGAATGTCGTATTCTGTGAGAATCATTTGCCATCTTGCAACCCGTCCGGTAAGTGCTGGCTTCCCTAATATGTACTTGACTGGGTCCATTTTTGAGATCAACAAAGTAGTGTGGGTCAACATATACTGTCTTAGTCGGCGAGCAGCCCACGCTAAAGCACAGAAAGTTTTCTCGAGCAGTGAATAACGTTGTTCACAGTCGGTAAACTTTTTGCTTAGGTAGTATATTGCATAATCTTTTCGACCAGACTCGTCATGCTGGCCCAACACACACCCCATTGACTCTTCTAGTACTGTCAAGTACATTATTAGAGGTCTTCCTTCAACTGAAGGCATAAGGACTGGAGGCTCTTGTAAGTACTCCTTGATTTTGTCAAAATCCCTCTGGCAGTCTTCATTCCACCTGACCGTTTGTTCTTTTCTTAATAACTTGAACAAGGGTTCACAGGTTGCAGTAAGATGAGATGTGAACCTTGAAATGTAGTTCAATCTACCTAGAAACCCCCGAACTTATTTTTCAGTCTTCGGTGCAGGCATCTCTTGAATGGCTTTGACTTTGTCAGGGTAAACTTCAATTCCCTTCTCACTTACAATAAATCCCAGCAGCTTACCGGACCGTTACCCAAATGTGCATTTGTTGGGGTTTAGTTTCAGCTGATACTTCCTCAGACGCTTGAACAGCTTCAACAGATTTACCAGGTGGTCTTCTTCTGTGAGGGACTTGGCAATCATGTCATCCACATAACATTCAATTTCTTTGTGGATCATGTCATGGAACAATGTTACCATAGCCCGTTGATAAGTGGCACCAACATTCTTCAGTCCAAATGGCATCACCTTATACCAGAATGTGCCCCAGGGTGTGATGAAAGTTGTCTTCTCCATGTCTTTAGGTGGCATCTTGATCTGATTATATCCTGAAAATCCATCCATGAAGGAGAACACCGAGAACTGAGATGTGTTGTCGACCAATACATCAATGTGAGGTAATGGGAAATCATCTTTTGGGTTGGCTCTGTTCAGATCCCGATAATCCACACACATCCGTACTTTGCCATCTTTCTTAGGCATAGGTACAATGTTAGCAACCCACGGAGGGTAACTAGTTACAGCAAGGAAACCGGCGTCCCACTGTTTTTGCACCTCTTCTTTTATCTTCATGGCCATGTCCGGACGAGTACGGCACAGCTTCTGTTTTACTGGAGGGCAGTCTTCTTTTAGAGGCAGCTTGTGCATAACAATGTCGGTGTCCAGACCTGGTATATCCTGATAAGACCAAGCAAAAACATCCACATACTCCCGCAACATATCAATAAGTTGTTCCTTCACTGAATCTTGCAGACGGGCCTCGATCTTTACTTCTTTCAAGTCTTCTTTGGTACCAAGATTAACCGTCTCAACTTCCTCCTGATGAGGAGTGATAACCCTCTCCTCTTGCTTTAACAGTCTGGCTAGCTCTTCAGGTAGCTCATAATCGTCTTCAACCCCTTCATCGGCTTGATTAATTGGATTGTTAAAGTCATACGAAGTCATAGCAGTGTCATTGTTGGTGCAGTCTGGAGGGCACTCTCTGCAAGGGTTTAGATTGGTTCATTTTAGTGATCAGTTTTATCTTGTTTAGAAAAAAGTGGAAATGAAGTTATTATTTTGAAAAACATTGCCATTTTATTGTTTTGTACAAAAAATGAAAAATGAAAAACAGTGAGCCGGAAAAAAGAGACTCATTTGCAAAAGATGTCCTGATATTCATTAATTGATCATTTGCACAAAATACAAGATGGACCGATTACAAAATGAGTCCTGACATCTTGGGCAAGATGCAGGACTTGATGCATGCTAAAAGACAGGAGTAATAATTACTCTGCAGGAGTAACTCTTATAATTTCCTGGGAAGACCAGTTTGAGACTTGGTTCCCCGGGATCCTTGGACGTATCCAGTTTTCCAGGTTGCGTTCGTCTTCCTCCTTGTCTTCCAGACTGTTCACAGCATCCGGGGTCAGCATTCCCCCGCAGACAAATTTGGGCTCCGTTGCAGCCTCTGGTTGATCTTGTCGAGTTGGTCTGTAACCCAACCCGAATCTGTCTTCTTTCTTTTCAACTGGCAGCAGCCTGCCCCAGCCTTGAGCGGTACCCTCCTCAACAACCTTCCGGGCCTGTTGATATGAAGTGATGGAAGATCCAGATACATCAGTTGCTTCATTGATGTTAAGGGCCTCAAACCCTTGACTCATAGTCTCATGGATCTCCCCATCCATCTCTATATACTTATAAGTAGCCAGCTGGCTAACAAAAATGTCTTCCTCTCCGCAGATTGTGATGATCTGGCCTTCCCACTCAAATTTTAACTTCTGGTGAAGGGTAGATGTAACAGCGCCAGCGTCGTGAATCCAGGGTCTACCTAACAAGCAGCTGTAGGTTGGCTGTATGTCCATCACAAAGAAGGTAGTTTTAAAGGTCTGTGGGCCAATCAACACAGGTAAATCAATCTCTCCAAGCAATGATCTCTTAGAGCCATCAAATGCTCTCACCACCAAGTTACTTGGATGTAATGCCAACCCATCATACTCTAGCTTCACCAAGGCTTTCTTTGGGAGGACGTTGAGCGAAGACCCAATGTCCACCAGCACATGAGAAAGAACAGCACCTTTGCATTCTAAGGTGATATGTAAAGCCTTGTTATGGTTGCGTCCCTCCGTCGTTAAATCAGCATTTGTGAAGCCTAGTCCATGACTGGTGTTAACATTGGCAACCACCGTTTCCAACTGATTAATCGTAATCTCTTCCGGCACATATGCTGCGTGCAGGACCTTTAACAATGCATTCCTGTGGGCTACGGAACACATTAGCAATGATAATATAGAGATTTTGGAGGGTGTCTGATGAAGCTGGTCCACCACTTTGTAATCACTCTTTTTGATATTCTCATGAACTCGTCTACCTCTTGCTCAAAAGACGTCTTCGGAGTTTCTCTAACAGCTGGCTCTTCAAGTACCACATTCTTCCCTTTTGCCTTAGAAGCAGCTTCTGCTTCAGCATTGGGCCTCGGTGTTTGTGAGGAAAAAAGGCATCCACTTCTAGTGAAGCCTCCGCCTCCCCCAACATTGTCAACTTGAGGTGAAGAGGTTGATGAATCTAGAGTGATTTTCTTCCCGTCGCAGTAGAGATCAGAGTCGTAGTGCCAAGGTATGGCGTTACTGCTTTCATAAGGAACGGGTCAAGGTACCGTAATGGTGACCAGACTGATTGCTGCAGCGGAAGGAACTGTGATGGTATGCGGATCGTAGTAGATTGTGACTGGAGATCTGACAGTAGGTGTTGCAGTTTGTTGTTGGAGATTGTTGTTGGGATGAACATTTGCTGGGTCATAATAGATCGTGACCGTTGAGACATCTTCATTAGTGTTTGCTGGTGTTGTAGGCGTTTCCGTTGATAAAATGGGTGTTGATATTGTAGAAGTAAATGTTGCTGAACTCTGATCGGTTGATATGATGGATGGAGTGATTGCTGGAGTTGTTGATGAATCAGTGGGAATGATAGTTGTTGCAGTTGTAGGAGGATCTGCTGAAGGAAGAATTGTTGATGTTGTAGGAGAATCCATTGTTGCTGAAGAAAGAGTTGTTGAAGGAGCCGTTGTAGTAATTTGCAAGATTCCATCTTTGATGAGGCCATCTATGCCAAACCTTAGCTTCTCACAACCATTAATGGCAGTCTTGCACAAATCACAGCAGGCTTCACAGCCCGGGAACACTTGGCATCTTAAGAGTTGAGCTTTGACTTCTGCCAACGGTGTTCGAATCTGTGCAACATTGTCGATCAGTGCAGATGGTTGGTCCTCTTCTATGGCATTAATCCTGGGCTCACCATGATTAGGCATAGGATTTCTGTTAACATTCGGAGGAGGTGCAAAATTGAGAGCTTTGGAATCGACCAGATCTTGAACCTTCATCTACAAGGCTCTACATTTCTAGGTATTGTGACCAGGTGCGTTGGAATGAAAGGCACACCTGGAATTAGCATCATAATTCTTTGGGAGATTGAGAGGATCTGGTGGAGCCAACGTCCTTAACTCAACCAGGTTAAGCTTCAGGAGTTGTGGCAGTAAAGCAGCATAAGGCATAGGAATGGGATCAATCACCCTATTTGCCTGAGATGGCCTCTGCTGAAAGGGGCGCTGCTATTGGTTGCTGTTGTTATTGTTGTATGTTCTTTGTTGCGGAAAATGAGATGGTTGCTGATAGTGATGTTGTTGTTGTTGTTGTTGAGGATAAAGTGGTTGCTGTGGAACTGGAGCTAGAATAGTACCAGCTGCTATGGATCTGTGAGAATACTGGGGTCTGCCCCTGCCCGTATGGATAGCATTAGTTTCACCTGCCCTTCGGGGTCCTGCAAAAGGTTTTCTGGGGTTGTTGGAAGAACATGCACCATTGTCAGAGATTTTTCCCATCTTCAAAAGACTCTCAATTCTCTCACCAGCTATAACTACATCAGCGAAACTGGTAGAAGAGAAAGCAGCAAGTCTATCAATATAAGTTCCCTGCAAGGTGTTCATAAACATGTCAGCCATTTCTCTTTCTGACATGGGTGGCTAGACAGCAGCAAGCTGTCTCCACCTCTGAACATAATCCCGAAAGCTCTCCCTTGAAGATTGAGACATGCCCATTAGAAGAGTTCAATTAGGGGCCATGTCTAGGTTGTACTAGTATTGCCGGATGAAGGCTTCGGCCAAGTCCTTCCAACATCTTATAGTGGCCCTTGTCAGATGCGAATACCGTTCTCTTGATGCCCCAGTCAGGCTGTCCTCAAAATAGAACATCCATAACTTCTCGTCCATGGTATAAGCCTTGAGTCTTCCTAAGAAAGATTGAAGATGAGTACGCGGGCATGAGGTACCATTACATTTCTCAAAGCAAGGGGGTTTGAATTTGTGGGGAATTATCACCCAATCTACCAACCCCGTGTCCATTACGTCAAAGCCTAAGGAGTTCTGAGATTCCAAAGACCTTAGCTTTTCAGCAATCTCATCCAGTCTTCTGTCATACACTTCATCTCCAGCTCCAATAACAGTGAATTATTCTTCTTGGGGATCTTCTTACAGGATTTTGCCCCCAAAAGTATTACCTTGAACATTCCTTGTGCCATTAACATCTGGATTCAAATGGGGTCCATACTCTGGTGGGTCGATACGGGGTTGTCCTTGTTCATTATTGCTGGTTCCTCCTGTTCCAAGATGGAGTTCTTCAGGTGTCTGTCTTTCTACCAACTCTCTTAGCCTCTCTTGGCTCTGGGCTAAGCCAGTCATCACAGCCATAAACTGGGTCATTTGGTTTCTCATTTAGACCCTTTCGTTTACCATCTTATTTCTTACTTCATTCAGGTCCTGCTGTACCTGCTCCATCTGAATGCCTGGAAGGTTGTTACGCGTTGGGTACCGGTGTGTGCGGTTGACAGGGGACACTCGGCGACGAGCAATGTTTCCTGAAAGCATAACAAAGTGAGAAACAAAGAATAACAAAAACCTACAAAACAAAGAAGATGTTAGTATGCAATGCAGTATGCTTATTTGTTTTCCAAGGTATCCGGTTTGGTTCTTGGTTTTGACCTTTCTAGACCTCGAGGAGATGCTTGATGATGTTGAGAGAAAGCCCACCAAAATAAAAACAAACTGATATATTACAAATAATGAAAATACATAGTCTTTTTACAACACAAGCCCATGGTGGGTCAAAAATACATCAAAAGGGAAAAGTACATCAAAAGAAAAGAAATACAAACAAAGAGGAATCAGACATCCAATCCATAGTCATCTTCCCTGACCTCCTTCAGGAGTGCCTCAGTCACCGGACCAGCTGGGTGCTCTGTAATGGTCCTAATTAGGAGGTTCCTGGTAGCAATGGCATTAGTCAGCTTCTTATGCCTCTCTTGATCCTTTGATCTCTTTAACCCCGCCCGGAGCTTAAATTCTGATATCTCCTTCTGAGCTGCCAACAAAGCTTCCCGCTGCTTCTTCTTATTGGCCTCCAGCTACTCAATCTTGGCCTGAGTCCTCTGGTCTTCTTGTGCACGGGCTTCGGTGATCCTGATCCACCTAGCCTGGCTCTCCTCCAGGTAATGCTCAGCCCTGGATTTCTGAATCTTGGCCTCCTTACAGGCATTCTTCAATATCTGTTCCCCGACTCTTGCTTTCCTTATGTAGTCATTTGTCCTCTCAATCTTGGTCAGATGCTCAGTCTTGAGTCTTTCCAATCTCTCAATGTCCAAACGACCGTCATTTCTTTCTCAAAGAGTCTTTGTCAGGGCCTCAGACAGCTGATTATTCCTCTCTTTTAGCTTTTCAAATTCCTCCAGGCTAACAGTTGTTGTAGGTTGTACTTTAGAAGGCCAAGGTGTGTCCTCCAAGGTGAAAGGAATTCTGGTGATCTAGGCTCTAGTACAGGACCAGTCAGAGTACTGAGCTGAAGCAACATTGTTACACCTTCCAAGGATGGTTGTCCCTTTGGTCTGGATGTTGTCCCAAGCCCAGGCAGCTTGCCTGACAATAGCTGAATTAGGTTGCACTTCATAGTATAGGGTCTCAGCTAAATCCTGTCCTTTGGGAGGATGAACCAAGGCATATCCCAATTGTCTCTTAAACATCAAAGGGTTGTAATTGATGCAACCTTTTACTCCCATCAGAGGCACATTAGGGTATTGTCCACAGCTGGTAATAATATCCTTGCCTTTGGTGCTCTGAGTGCACCATCTGATATCATCTGATGTTAAGGCAATGAACCTCTTGGCCCAATTCTTTTGCTGGTGTGGGTTCAAGAAAGCATCTGATTTAGGCAGGTGTCTGAGTAGCCAAGAGTAGAACAAAGGAGCACAACATCTGACCAACTTCCCCCTTTGTTTTTCATTTCTCTGATGGATGGAGTAGTAAAAATCTCCTAGAAATGTAGGCACTGGGTTCCTCAGCAGAAACAAGTGGATGGCATTCTTACTGACAAATTTAGGCTCATCTGCAAACAATATAGCCCCATATATGTTGAGGGCTAAGAGTGCACATACTGCCCTCCATTCTCCCAATGTAGCCTTCAGGATGGCTTGAGAAATCAAGAAGTCCAGATGCAAACCAGGAATCCCAGCTTTTGTTGTCATGTTTTGCTCAATGAGGGCAGGCTCCAAGTGCAATGCCCTTGCTATCTCTTCACTTCTGGGAGCAGTCATCTCTGGGTTGAAGGGGATCCCTCTTCTGATAGGCACTCCAATCAAAAAAGAAAACTCCTCCAATAGAGGCCCTATCTGAAAGTCTAGAAAAGTGAAGCACCTGAGTGGAAGGTCATAGAATTGCAAGCATGTGTGGATCATGCTTCTCTGAGAAGAATCAAGATCATAAACCATGTCCAAAATACCCCCATAGTGCTCTCTAAACAGTGGGATGTGGTCAGGTGTGATGAGTGACTGGACCTGCCTGATACCAGTCAAAATGGGCTCAAAGAAGTGATAAGATATGTTGCTTTTCCTTGGAACATCCATGAGTACTGCTGAAGAAGCTGAAGTCAAATGCTGGTGAAGATCACAGACTGAGAAGCTGGAGGTAAGTCTTTGACAGACTGATGCAGGTGATGATGGAGATAACTGAAGTAGATGCTGAAGAAGAGAACTGAAGCTGAGGTCTAAGCAGTAGAAGGGGTCAAAACCAAACCAAGATATAATGAGGTGGATACCCTGAAAAACAAATAAACAAATGTTAAATGATGCAATGATGATATATGCAAATGATATGCAAGGGTTTGTGATCAAGAGCCGGATCTGATTATCTGTCTTGATATGAGGCCCATGTATGTTCAAAGGTTCGGATGGAGGCCCAGAAATCCAGTAAACAAGGTGGGGGACTCAAATAAAGAGTCACATGTCCAGGGTTAATCACAAGAACTGTCCAAAGTGAAGTATTCTTAAACAATACAGTAACAGGGTATGTTGTGGCCAAGGGTTCCTGTAAAACCTGTAAACAACCCAACCCCCTCACATGTAATGTTCTAGAACAAGGATCCTCATACTTGGATCAGTTATGAGAAGTGTAAACACTTCTAACCCGGAGGTACAGTGTTTACAATAACCATAAAAGATCCTCCTCTAATTCACCCCAGATTCTGAAGGTCAAAATAAAGGTCATCCAGACTTAGCAGGCTTCCCAGATAGCCCTAGCACTACAGGAAATTTGTAGCACAGAGTTCTCAAGAAGAAACCCACATTTGAACTGTGTTTCATATTCCCGCACCAGACCGAAATGGAATGGGAAAGAACATGAACCACTCTAGCCTAGGTGTCACTCAGGTCCCAGGTATAGGACCTTAATCACTCAGAGAAACCCCACCCATCAAAACAGAAACCACATCCAGTAATGATAATGACAGTATGATGTATAAAAACTGTAAAGAAAGCAGCAAATAAAACTGTACATAAAGCAAATAAATAAACACAATTAGCACATAACACCCCCAGTAAATACAAATCAAACAAGCGCTAGGAGGAACCCACAAAAAGAACTAGAAGCCCTGGTTGCAGTATAAGATTCCCCAGCAAAGTCGCCAAGCTGTCGCTCCCACCAAATGACACAGGGCCAGAAAGGGTACAGACGGGAACAGTCGGCGAGAGAGAGAGAGAATGAAGATGAACTGAAAAGAGTCGCCAGCTAGGCATTTTTATCCCGAAGGAAAGGTAATGCTGCATAGACCTAGAAAGATATGGATAAGACAGTTGCGAACCATAGAAACTGAGAAAGGGGGTTGGTTACAATATGGGAAGGTATTAGCACCCAGATTGTCCGTCGTACTCGACGGGATCCACGCTTGAAAGTTTGTGTTTAAAGGGGTAGTGTTAGTGCAATTTTGTGTGCAAAAGCTGGAAAAGAATGCAAGTGTCAGTGCAAAAGAAGTGTGAAGTGAAATAAAAGAGTGTTAGTGCAAGGAAAGAGTGCAATGCTCAAGACAATGAGGCTTAAAAGAATAATGCTGAAAGAGGGGGAATATACAGAGACTTTTGTTCGATAACAATTAAGTTATGCCTACGTATCCTCTAGTGTGTAACACCCCAAAATTTTCCCTCTTATTTATCGTCAACCTCGAGCAATTTACGCTTTATTCTTGCATCATTCCACATATCATCGTATCGCATTTAAAAAATAAATAAATAAATCATCATCCTTTGCATGAGGTGTGTGGTCGATCGAGGCTTGCCGAGCATTGGAGCTTAAGAGAAAAATGATATCCCAAAAATAATCCAAACCATTTCCAAACTAACCAACTAAAAAGGGAAAAATTCACCTTTTGTAAAATCCTCTTAAGGTAGAGCCCAAATCAAAGCGAATGATCCCTAGCAGGAGACTACTTGAAATCTTTCCTCCTCAGCAGGACGCGGTTCAATTTCGTTATCCCCAGTAAAGTCGTCAAATTTTTCTTCAGCAGGTTTCCTTGATTTTATTTCCCAGCAGATCTCAAATCAAATCCTCTCTTCCCAAGCAAAGCAATAAGGATCATCCCTAGCAAGAGTCGTCTTCCCATAGTGAAGCACTTCTTACAAGAATCAAGAAATCCCCGGCAGTTAGCTGAACGATTCCGTTCCCCATAGAGGTTTGGAAAATTTAGGTAGACAAGAGAGTTCTCCTCAGCAGAGCCTTGATAGGTCTTTCCCAGCTAAGTCGAAAAGTTATAGATCACCCAGCAGAGTCTGCAAGGTGAGATTCAATCCCCAGCAGTTGAGGCATCCCCTAGCAGGGTCTTTAAATATAAAGTCCAATTTATTTTTGGCAAAGGTAATAAGTCGAGACAGACTAGTTACACTATTATCCAACAGAAATATCGACAATCATCTGTATCCCCCAAAGAGTCAGCAAAGATTTGTTATTTCCGTGTTAGGAATTCCCTTTGTGCCTATCCCCCAGTTTCATGGGGCATCATGTCATACAATTCAGCATGTGTGTTAAATCCAAGGTTGATATCCAAAGTCCATCCGCAGCGTGGCAATTCTCAAAGTCCACCCGCAGCGTGGCAATTTATCCAGAGTCCACCCGCAGCGTGGCAATCTGGCCAAAGTCCATCCTCTGGGTGGCAAATTCCTAAAGTCCAACCGCGGATTGGCCAAAGTCCATCCTCTGGATGGCGAATTCTTGAAGTCTCTCGTAGTGAGCAGAAGTCTCCCGTAGTGAGCCAAAGTCTCCCGTAGCGAGCAGCAGCCCCGTAGTGTGGCGAAACATTGAAGTCTCCCGTAGTGAGCAAAAGTCTCCTGTAGTGAGCCAAAGTCTCCCGTAGCGAGCAGCAGCCCCCGTAGTGTGGCGAAACATTGAAGTCTCCCGTAGTGAGCAAAAGTCTCCTGTAGTGAGCCAAAGTCTCCCGTAGTGAGCAGAAGTCTCCTGTAGTGAGCCAAAGTCTCCCGTAGTGAGTAGAAGTCTCTGGTAGTGAGCCAAAGTATCCCGTAGCTGAGCAACGTGCCCCCGTAGTGTGACAAATTTTCTCAAAGTCTCCCGTAGCGAGCAGCAGCCCCTGTAGTGTGGCAAATTTTCTGGAAGTCTCCCGTAGCTGAGAAATGTGCCCCCGTAGTGTGGCGAATTCACAAAAGTCTCCTGTAGCTGAGCAATGTGCCCCCGTAGTGTGGCGAATTTTCTGAAAGTCTCCCGTAGTTGAGCAATGCAGCCCCATAGTGTGGCGAATTTCCAAAGTCTCCTGTAGCTGAGCAATTTGTCCCCGTAGCGGGCAGAGTATCCCCGCATAGTGAGCAAAAGTCCATCCTCGTGGTGGTAAAGTATCAAAAGTCTCCCATAGCGAGCAGTGACCCCCGTAGTGTGGCAAAGCATTCAGAAGACCACCCGTTGTATGGAATGTCATTAATATCCCAGCAAAAGTCCACCCGTAGCGTGGCAAATCAGCAATCTCCCAGCATTATTCCAAAGCATTCACCGATTCACTACTCTTCACATCAGAGTTATCCCCAAGCAGACTTCAGATGGTTGGGTTTATTTCCCTTTTCTCTTCCACTGAGTGCAAATTTTCTGGTTGTTTCTAGTATTCAATCCCTGCATACTTCAAACGTCTGAAAGTGACTGCTATTATCCATTCAAGTCTACAATGATTGAATATGGGCAACTGTAACACCCCAAAATTTGCCCTCTTATTTATCGTCAACCTCGAGCAATTTATGCTTTATTCTTGCATCATTCCGCATATCATCGCATCGCATTTAAAAAATAAATAAATAAATCATCATCCTTTGCATGTGGTGTGTGGTCGATCGAGGCTTGCCGAGCATTGGAGTTTAAGAGAAAAATGATATCCCAAAATTAATCCAAACCATTTCCAAACTAACCAACTAAAAAGGGAAAAATTCACCTTTCTCTCCCTTTTCTTTCCTTTTTCCTTCCACTTTCTTTCCACACTTCCTTTCATTCTTTCCTTCTCATTTTTCCACTTCAATCCACTCCATTTCCCTTGGATGTTTCTACCATGTTCTACCATCTTCTAGAGTGTTCCAAGGAATATTCCCTTTTCCAACCCTAACCCTAACTAACTACCAAACCTATTTTTGGATCCCAAACCTAATTTTTGGGCCCCAAACCTAGCTCCAAGCCTAGCCTCTATATATTCAATAATCACTTCAATGCAAAGGGTTCCCATAATTTTCCAACTTTTCACTATTTCACAATCACTTTTTCTCTCTCACTTTTCCTCCATTTTCCCTCCTTTCACCAAAGCTTTTTTGAATAAGCTCTTCAAGTTTCACATTGGAACTTGAAGATCTTAAAGCTTAAGCCTTCAACCTTCATTAATATTGGATTGTAGAAGAAGAAGCTAGTGATTTTGTTGAAGATTTCGGCTTATCGAAAGCGCACGAGGGTCCAAACGTCAAGAACGCATTTATTTTGAGGATTCTCGGTTTTCTTGGTTTTCTCTTCGATCAAGCTCCGATTCTTGCAACAATCAGAACATCCACTGGGGCAACACCGTATTAGCTTGTGTATGGCATGGAGGCAGTCCTACCTGTTGAAGTTGAATTACCTTCCTTGAGAGTACTAATGGATGTTAAGCTAAATGAAGCAGAGTGGGTCCGATCCCGATACGAACAACTGAATCTGATTGAAGAGAAGAGATTGGATGCAATTTGTCATGGGCAGTTATATCAGAAGAGAATGAAGAAATCCTTCGATCAGAAAGTCAGGCTTCGAGAGTACCAAATAGGAGATCTTGTGCTGAAAAGACTCATCCCTCCTTATACGGACTACAGGGGCAAGTGGACTCCGAATTACGATGGTCCATTCATAGTAAAGAAAGTTTTCTCTGGAGGAGCACTGATGCTCAGTACTATGGATGGCAAGGACTTCCTGTCCCCTGTGAATTCAGATGCAGTTAAAAAATACTTCGCATAAAATGACCCGCTGGACATAAAAACAGAATGTAAGTCTAGGCAAAAATAGGGCATCCCGACGAGTCAAAAACAGAATAAAAGACTCGGGCAAAAATAAGGGAAACTAAATAAAAAATGTACACCCGCTGAGTTGAAAAGCCGCATCGGACAACTCAGGAAAAAATGGGTATCCCGGTGGATTGAAAACCCGAAAGGGCGATCCGCGCAAAATAAGGGAATAAGCGAACAACTGCATTCCGAATTCATCTGTATCACCCACAACATGGTAAGCTTCGAAAGGTTCGAGCGTCGGTCAGAATCAGCCTTCTTCAGAAAGCAAGACGAGAAGAACGTCAAACGTCATACGAGTCATAGAAAAAGGGAAGCTCCTCGAAGCGTCGCCAACATTGCCAACACCCTTTTGTTTCTCAATTTGTAACGATTTCCTCATTTCAAGGGATCCGTTTCTTTGACTGTATCTTGCCAATTCAGGGCCCGTAAATTAATAAAATCAGATTTTCAGGCATATTTCGTCTCGAGCATTTCATTTTCGTTTGCAAAATGTCTGATGTCGTTAATATATTGATTGCATAAATACAGATGCGTATTTCTTAAAAATACGTGCTTACAGGAAATATACTTACTCCCAGGAGTGTCTAAACTCCTATGATGGAATCCGGTAAGGGATACCTTGGGGTACTTGCGTGTTTCTTTGTCTTTACAGGATTGCAGGAGTTCAAAGCACAACATGGGGCATGAAAGCTTTTCCCCAGAAAGCTGTCAAATCATTGCTTCCTTCCAAACAATACCAAAGATGCTTTCTCCTCACCAGAGTTGCCAGGCATCACTTCTCCAACATTTCCTTCAAAGGGCAGCACCTGAAGGTGTTCATATCCCCAGCTGAGTTATCAAGTGTCATCCTCAGCAGGATCCCCACAGAAGTCTCTAGGAAGATCTTTCAGTTATCTTTCTTCTTCCCCAGCCAAGTGATAGACAGGGAACCCTCTCCCCACAGAATTTCAGCCTCTATCCGGAAGAGCAACGCCTGAAGATCTCACGACAGAGTGAAGAAAGCTTCTACAAACCCCAGTTGGGTCCCTCATTACCGAGATAGGTCTATCAGTGATCTATTTCCCCAAGCAGAGTCATATATGTCAGATCTATCAATGATCTTATCCCCAACTGGGATATCCATTTCGAGCAGATCAGCCAGAGGTCTTCACAGCAACGGGACCCGAATCCCGGATCGGTATCTTTGCATAATCATAGCATTCACATCCTATTTCCCCCAGAGCGTAGCATTCCGTCCAATACGGAGCATTACGGAAAAAATCAAACATATTACATAATCATAAGCCATGTTCTGAATCATATCTGTTAATACCAACAACAATATACGAAAGACTCCCCGAAATTCCCCGGCAGAGAGCCAAAGCATTTCCTTTACACTCACAAATACAGAACACACTCCTTTTGGCACTCGTTTGTGTCATCATTCCCCGATAAAATCGCCCGAGCGCTCTCTACAAACAGATACAGATATACACTCCTTTTGACACTCGTCTGTGTCATACCCCCAGCAGAAAGCCAAAGCGTCCCCTTTGCACTCAGTGTACAGATACATATATACACAACCTCCCTGGCACCCGTCCGTGTCACCTCCCCCAGCATAAATACTCAACACTTTGTAAACCAAATACTTGTTTATAATACGCTTTTTCCGATACTCGTCCGTGTCGCACTCTCCCCAGCAAGTTAAACACTCGCCTGTGTCTCACTCATACTGTTTACTCATACAGATACTCGTCCGTATCTCGTATAAACCACTTATATCCCCTCAGATTCAACACTCGTCCGTGTTCTCTGTTAACCAGTTGGTACTCGTCCGTATCATCATCTCTGAACATGCGTCAAGCGTTTGTTTCTACTGATACCCGTCCGTATCATAGTCTTAAGGATGCTCGTCCGCATCTTTAATCTATACACCGTGTCAAACACTTATATCTTCATCTTCTTGAATTTAGACACTCGTATGTGTCTACCCTTCCCCAGAAGAATCCTCAACAAATCTTGTTGATCTATTCCTTTCTATATGATATTCGTCCTATGTCATGATACCTTTCGGCAGCCGTACCCTGCCAGGTGATCGTCCTTCACCTTTTTGATGATCGTCCTTCATCACCCCCAGTGGAGTCTTTATTCATTAGAACCCCTTCCTATCCGACATTCGTCATATGTCGTGATATTTTCAGCAGCCATAATCCTGCTAGGTGATCGTCCTTCACCTCTTGATGATCGTCCTTCATCATTTTATCCGATGACCGTCCCCATCGTTGATTCTGTTATCTGACATTTGTCCTATGTCATGATAAACCCTAAGAGCAGCCGTACCCTGCTAGGTGATCGCCCTTCACCTCTTGATGATCGTCCTTCATCATGCTTATCCGATGGCCGTCCCCATCGTCGACCTTTTCATCCGGCATTCGTCCTATGTCGTGATACTTTTGGCAACCGTACCTTGCCAGGTGATCGTCCTTCACCTAAGATGACCGTCCCTCATCTTATCCCCAACAGAGCAGCCGTCCCCTGCTAGGTGATCGTCCTTCACCTTTGATGACCGTACCTCATCATTTATTTCATTCATGCCTTGAACTTGGTGGTCGTCCCCATCATTTATCTATAATCCCCAGAGAGTCTTATAGCTTTACCTGATGGTCGTCCCCATCATAATCTCTTATATCCCCAGCTTGTCGGCCGTCCCCGTCATTGCTTCATTTCCCGCATTTTCCCCCAGCATGTCGGCCGTCCCCGTCATTGCTTTATCCCCAGCGGTCGCCCTCTGCTCGACGGTCGTCCTCCGTCGCTCGCACTTTATAATTATACTTCATTTTCTTTTACAATCTATATCCCTTTTCTTCTTCATTCTGTGAGTGCAAATTTTGGACTGTCTTTGGTATTCAACCACAAGTTATCTTGTTTGCCTGTTAAGCCGTTGCTTACATCCTGCACAGCTAACTCATGTTTGAATAGGGGCAGCTGTAAACACCCCAAATTTGCCCTCACCCATTCACACCATGTCTTGTGATCTTTCTCATGTGCATAAGTTCAATCATAGCATCTCATATAGCACTTTTGCTTCACTGCATTGGTTCAAAGTCATCTGCATCTAGGGTTTGTGATCTGAGCAATCCCAGAGCTACTTGAGCCACTCCAAAGGTCTTCAATCACTTCAAAGGAGTCCATATGTCTTCAAACATCATATTATATCCTCTCAAGATCAAGAAAATCAAAGAATCACAAGAGCTGAGAAAGCCATGGAAGCAGAGCCAGGTTTAACTGCACAAATGACCTGAAATTATTGTTTTGGTTTCAGAGGCCATAACCCCAAATGTTTTGGTCATTATTGTTTCTATTGGTCTCTATATGTTATGAGGATCATGCATATCAATTTTCATGAAGAAATTCCATGGGGAAGGCATCTAATCAAGAGTTGACTTCTTGAGCAAGTCAGTGCAAAATCAGGGCATCTGAGGCCCCCAATGACCCAACCAAAGGGGATTCTCCATCAATTTGAATGTGTATGATCTTTATTTGATCATAGAAGGTGTTAGAAGTTCACAAAATTGGAGAATTTCAAGCCATTTGCAAAATTGCCTTTTTGGGAAAGTGACTTGTAATGGAAACTTGCCATTTTTGGAAAGTTTTTCAACCTCCCCTTTTTGATTCAAAAATGCTTCAAATGAGAAAACTTTGGTCATGAAAGTTGTAGAATGGATCTTCCCATTTTCAAAAAGTACAAGAACTCATTCTAATTCATTTTGGATCAAAAGTTATGGCTTGTCAAAGTTGGACAAAATCACATAATTTCAAGTTTTACACCAAAGAGGCAAAGTTGCAAAACCTCATGCCAAGGCAAAATGTGACTTCAAATGGACTTCTATGCATTACACAAACATGAACCATGACCTAAAAATCAGAATGCACCAAAGAATTGTTCATTTTCATGCCTTGATCTTTAAGAAACTTCAAAAGGGCCAAAACTTTGTGAAATTGCAAAACCTCGCATAAACCCTAATCCACTTGCTGCATTGCCTCTAATTCATTTCCATGGTTCTCCTTGATCACAGCTGAGCCAAGCCATGCCTTTGTACCTTGAATGAACCAGCCCATACCTCTCTTACACAAAAAGTTGACTTTATGCATTTTGCTCCATACCAATCACACTGCTCCACAACAACTCTCTGACCTATCAAGGATTGATATGTGTACCTAAAGCAACCCAACACATAACACAACACAGCCTGAAACATCACACAAGCCATAGTTCCCAAAACTCACCTCTTATGCATTTTGTTTCGAAACTCATCACACAGGCTTCAAACATCAAAACAAACTTCACAAAACCATTCACCATGTTCCTCTGATCATTTCCCAACCCTCATTTGTCCCTGAAACCACCCCAAGCAGAAACACAATTTTTCACTTCCCTTGAACAGAACTTCATCAAACTCTTAAACTAGCCACACTAAACTCCAACCAAGCATTGCAAGCTTCTCAGGAGGTTCATTAGAGGTGTTTTGGATCAAAGAGGCAGCCAGAAAGTTCCAAAGATCAAAGCTCCAGTTCAGGTGAGCTCAAGAACATTTTTTCCAGAAACATATTTTTAAGTTACTAAATGATTTTCTATGCTTCACTGATCATGTTGATGTGTTTTGTTTTGAAAATGGTTGAGAAATGAGTATGTATTCGTGTTCTGAAATTTTTTGACCTAGAACTGTTTTGATTCGATTCTCTCTTTTGATGTGTTTTAAATGTTGTTTGTTTGTTGATTCTTGATGTATGATGTATGGGGATCATTTCTGGGCAGAGAAATTGAGTTTTAGAATCCTAGGGAAGAATTAGCAATTTTCAGGGAGGGTTGTGGCCGGAGAAGATGACCGGAGGTCATTTACGGCCACCTGAAAGTCATTAGTGTATTAATTGCATTTAGGGTTCAGTTTGAATTTGGACCATGGATTTAGTTGACCAGGGTTGACTCCCGCGCGTTTGAAGGGCCCAGATCCTTCATTAAAACCCTAATCCTAATTAATCAGATTAATTAATTAAGTTTAAATAAATCCAGCCAGTTTGAATTTCAGCCATTGGATATGGCGCGGGTCAATTCCCTCCAAATTTGTTTGAACCTCAGCCTCTAGATCTGCATACTTCTCATAAATTCAATTTTTATTTCATTTAATTTGTTTTATCTTTTACGAATTATTTAAAATAGTAAAACACATTTAAAAATTCTGAAAATTTTGGTCAAAGATTTCATTAATTTTCAGAACCCAAAAATATATTTTTTTTTTTTTGCATTAAAAATTATTTTTAAATCATTTAAATGTTTATTTTTAATTAGTTAATGAAAATTAATTAATTAAAAATGCATTTAGGTATTTAAAAATCACCAAAAAATTCACATTGCATTTTAAAACATTTAGAAACATTATCAAACCCTCAAAACAAATTTCTTTTTGGTTCTTGACCTATTTTGACCTTTTTCATTGGAATTAAATTCATTTAAAGGCAATATTTTGGTTCAAACTTAGAAAAATCCTTTATGCCTAACCATTGAGAGTTTGATGATGATTTTTCTTGCATTGCATCTTTCATAGTATGTAGTTTCTAGGTTTAAATTGGTTTGAATTCATCTTGCATTTTCAATTTGTTTAGCATTTTTCCTTTTGAGGTACCTTGAAACCCTAATTGACTTAGAAAATTCATAACTTGCACTAGGTTAAGAGTTAGGTCCCCTCCTTTGGGCAGTGAACTTGTGTAGGGTTAGGGTTCCTTTGATCCCATTTTCAATTTTTTATCTTGTCATTTGCTTCTAATTTTTAATTTTGTGATGCATGTTGTTCATAAACCCTAATTTGTGCCTTCCTTTGCATCCATCTTCCATTTGCTTGCATTTAAGAACTTGCCATGACATTTAGTGCATCCACATGATTCATAATACATCTTAGGACATATTAGAATCATGTTTGACCATTGCATCTTTCATTTGCCATGTTATATGTCCATTGCATTTCATAAACTTTCATGAACTTCCATGGTTCAAAGCATGCCTCATTTGCATCCTTATGTTTGTTTGATCACTCTCATCTCTTGTCATGTGTTTGCATCATCTCTTAGCATCATTAGCATCATGAATTTGATTCTGACTTTAGTTTTCATCTTTGCATTTCATCTCATCTTCGTTGCATTTCATTAATTTTGCTAACTTTTCAGGTGGTAAGTTGTTTTGAGAAGTGAATTTGCCTTCACTTCTCACAATCTCTTCTCATCCCTCTCTTTCATCATTGCATTTTATCTTGTGTATTAGAGTGAGCTTACTCATTCATGTTCATCTCCTACTTTCTTCCTTCAAGCAACTTGTCTTCTTAAGTGAAGCAAGTTGTCTTGCTTCTCTCTGCTTCTTCCTCCTTTCTTCCTGGTGGCTCTTTGAAGATTCTTTCTCTCTTAAGCCTCATAAACCCTAGGAACAACCAAGCATGATAACAATTAGGGTTTGATTAGTTCCCCATTTAGTTTTGCCTTTGTGTCATCTTTGAGTCTTCTCTTCTAATCTCATAATCAAGGACTAAACCCTAAAGGTTTTAAGGCTTTGTGATTAAGCTTATGCCTGCATCCTTCTATTAGGATGGAGTGTATAACTTTAATCCTAAGTGTTAAACCCTTAATGTGTTTAAATCCTCTAATCAATTCACTTAATAATCACTAAGACATCAAGCTTGTAACTTGGGCCTTGCATTAGGGTTCTAATTCTTCCTTAATTGGTTAAGAAGGACTAACCCTAGTGTTAATGGACAAGTCCCCCTCAAGTTGTCTTACAAACCACAAAAATCACTTCTTCATCTTATCATTAACTAAAATCCACTTAATAAAGGTTTTGTTTTGTCATGAGGTTAATCCCTAATCATGGATTAAGTTGAGGAGCATTCCTCAGCTTAAATGTTCTCATCTATTATCCTTCTATTAGGATGGTGTAATGAGTCCATTAAATCCCTGATTATGGCTTAATCTCATTACTTAACACTAAACAAAAAACTTCAAAAACATCTAAATAATCACAAGTAGGTTAATGATCTTAATCCTACACCATGGTGATTAAGTGTGAGGTGCTTACTTCATACTTGAGGTATTCTCATTACCCCTAATCAGAGGGAAGATGTGGTGAGTTTACTAACCCTCGGTTTAGGCTTAAGCTCATTTCCTTATGACAAATCCCAAAAAACAATAAAAGATTGAAAACACAAAAACAAACAATAATCGTCTCCTCCGGGATTCTCCTCTCACCTCATTCACTCACAAACGAGAACTCGCTTCTTCCGTCTAATGCAAGACAGTTTGCACCTGAGCCAGACAGGTCATACACTTGAGCATAGACCAGTAAGTAGTTCACAAGTCAATTTATCTTTCAGTCTCTTTGGGTCGAACTACGGTGTTCTGACTTCCTCATTGCACGAGAGGATACGTAGGCATAACTTAACAGTTATCGAACAAAAGTCTCTGTATATTCCCCCCTCTTCTAGTATCATTCTTTTAGCCTCATGATCTTGAGCATTTCATTCTTGTTCTTACACTGACACTCCTCTTATACATTGCACATTTCTTACACTGACACTTGCATTCTTTTCCAGCTTCGGTACACAGATTGCACTGACACTACCCCTTTAAAACACAAATCTTTTAAGCGTGGATCCCGTCGAGTACGACGGACAATCTGGGTGCTAATACCTTCCCAGGTTGTAACCAACCCCCTTTCTCAGTTTCTCTGGTTCGCAACCGTCTTATCCATCTTTTCTTAGGTTTATGCAGCATTACCTTTCCTTCGGGATAAAAATGCCTAGCTGGCGACTCTATTCTTTCTCTTTTCGCCGACCATTCACGTCCGTACCCCTTTTGACTCAGCCTCATCAGGTGGGAGCGACAATCATGCATCATTATCACTGTCTGGCTGTACTGGTTTTCATTTTTTTTGTGGGATGGGAGTTACTGTGAGATAAGCCAAATACCCGGCTTGAGTGCACTATAGGATTAGCGTGGACACGTTGTACTCGCATGGTTACATGATGAGTGGCGATGTGTTCCACACCCAGGTTGCGACTGTCTTGGAAATATCTTGTGTGGGGGTTCTTCCCCACTTCGGGATACGACCTTGATGGTTATGTGCAGCTGGGACCGATCATTGAGAACCTTAGTGGAAACAACCCTCTCCAGTGATGACAGTGGCAGACCACATTTGTTAGCAAACCCACTCGCATCTGAGGGCCCACTGGGAACTCGCATAGGATGGCCTGGTTCTCTCATAGGAACCCAGTCAAGGAAAATTGTTTGTATGACGATAGTATTGTACCCTTCGGGATGAATGTACTATTGTTTCTCGATTCAGTGCTTGAAGCTGAGGACTTATGAGGGATGCTTGTTTTCCCCGTACTCAGCTGAGACCTCCTTGGTTAGTATATAATGCCAAACCGATTCCCTGATTCGGTCATGAGCCATTTCTCGGAAATGGTGAACATATTATTGCTATCCGGCTTTGAGAGTCCGTGATGTTGACTCGGTATAGCATACCCATGAGATGGGAGGGGTTTACAGGTTTGCAGGAACCCTAAAACTTCCAACATACCCCACTTTGCCAGCACATGGTCCTTTGGTTTGAAATTCGGGATTTCGGTGGTACTGTTATTATGACTCTTCACCAGCACATGGTTGTCTTCTCAACACCAATGTCAGACCAATGATCGCTAGACCTTTGATCACACACCAGTGCATTGCATAACATCCTCTGCATGCTTGCATTACTAACACATGTTTACTCATTTGCAGGGTCGCACATCGCATCCTCATGAACATATCATACGCATTTACTGCATGATTGGCATATTTTGCATTTTTACAGGTTATTCGAACTTCCTAACTTATTCAACTTTAGGCAATATAGCTGATCAACACGTTCATCGGTATCCAACAAAAAGAAACCGAGTGAGAATGGATGAACGAATGCAGACTGATCTCAACAAGCTCCGTCAGAGAATGGATCAGTTCATGGACATGATGTCCGGCATTGCTCAGAATCAAGAGCGTCTCAGGTTGATGGTTGAGCAACCTCATGGGAATGCTAATGCTGGAATCCCGACTGAGAATGTGGATCCCAATGTTGCCCGTAACGGAGGGCCAAATCTAAATGGGGCCGCGGCCCGTAATGAAGACACTCAGGAAGACCAGTTCACTCTACTGGATGCTGATATGGGTAATATGAACGAGGTCAACAATCGAAGGTATGAAGAGCTGGCGGAGAAGATTAAGGCCATGGAATGCCAGAATTCCCTGGGCATCTATGTAACCAATATTGGGTTAGTGCCAGGAGTCAGAATCCCACCTAAGTTCAAGGTGCCATCATTTGACAAGTACAACGGCAACACGTGCCCTAGAACTCATATTCATGCATACTTTGGAAAAATCTCGGCTCATACTGATGACGAGAAACTTTGGATGCATTTCTTCCAAGATAGTCTATCTGGAGCTTCATTGAGCTGGTACATGAAGCTAAGCAGGGTCTCTATCCGATGCTGGAAAGATTTAGTCGAAGCTTTTCTCAAGCAGTATCAATACAATATTGATATGGCTTCAAACCGCACCCAGTTTCAGAACTTGTCTCAAGGACCCAAGGAAAATTTTAAGCAGTATACCCAGAGGTGGCGCGAGCTGGCCGCACAGGTTCAACCCCCGTTGCTGGATCGGGAAATGGCTGACATGTTTATGGGCACCTTGCAAGGTGTTTACTTGGATCGTCTGGCCACCTTCCCTTCCATTGGTTTTTATGATATTGTCATCGCTGGAGAAAGGATAGAAAACTTCCTAAAATTAGGAAAGATTCAGGATGCAAGCAGTGCTAGTTCATCTGGTGTGAAGAAACCTTTTGGAAATGGCCAAAGGCGAAGAGAAGGTGAGACCAATGTCGTCTATAGGGGCCGAGATAGAGGCCGTTCTCAAGGTTACTACCAAACAGCTGTTGTGACTATTACTCCTCAGGTTCAACCACAACCTCAAGGTCAGCAATATCAGGCACAGAGACCGAATCAGGAAAGAACAAGAGCAAGAAACCGCAGACTTGATCCCATCCCATGCCCATATGATGTATTGCTTCTAGAGCTGCTAAAGTTGAACATGGTCGAGCTTTGTACCATGAGAGCCCTTTCTCCTGATAATCTACCTCGGAACTTCGATGCAAATGCCAGATGCGAATTCCATTTAGGTGCCCAGGGGCACAGTATTGAGAAATGTTGGGCTTTTCAGAACAAGGTACATGACCTAATTGACTCCAAGGCGATCAATTTTGCGCCTCACCCAAATATACTCCAGAATCCAATGCCTAATCACAACGGAACCGGTGTCACGGTTGTTTTACCAGATGGTCCACATTAAGCTGGAATCTTCAGGAAGCAAATAAAGCCATCAGTATCCAGATACTCTCAGCAATGGCAATTGTTTGTTCGTCTTTCTCTAATGCATTTTCATCCCTATTAAGGGGAACTACGTCGCTCTGATTCTTCATTGGTCATCAGTCAATGGAGATACGTAGGCAGAAGATCGCCAGGTCTTTCCGAGCAACCTTATGGGGCAACTTTACTCCCAAGCTTCACTCTTTCCTTCAGATGTCTCGTGTCAGAGTCAGAATAGCTAGAAGAAGAAGCATGACTGCCATGGTTGGGTATACGACTGCAACTAGAAGATTACAAGTCTGTGAAAGAGCTATCAATCACTGATAGTATCCAAGACTGACAGGTCCAGATGGAGTCAAACTTCCTCAACAACGGCAATATTCAGCTTCTTTACTGCATTTCCATTTGTAGTTTCTTTTATTTGCTAAACGTTTGTATACATGTATGAAATTTGTTTGCTTTTGAATGTTATCAATAATAAAACTCACATGTTTTTCTTGAAGTAAATCATTTGCCAAGTTAATTTTGCATGTTTACATCGCAATACCAATTGTTGTGCTTAAACTCTATGAAGGAGAATGACGAAGCAAAAACGCAAAATCTCTGATTGTGTGCTCTCGAATAAGACCCTATTGACGATGTAGATGCTTTGTTTCAAATACCTAAACACTGGAGATATAAGGGAGATAGACCATTGCTAACCCCCATTTGATCCTTGAAGTAGGAGTTTCTTCTCGCAGGAAAAACCCTAACATGTAACCCAGGGGCAGGGTAGATGTCAGCTAGTCGGATCAAGCATTCAGGCTTTCATAAAGGAGTGTATTTGAGGATACATTACATTCCACTATGCTAATCAAGAGGTCCAAAGACCAGAAGCTACAATGGTTATCCAAATCAAGAGGTCCAAAGACTGGAAACCACAATGATTATCCTTCATCGACCAAAGATTGAGGCAGTCACTACCCTCGCAAAGCAATCAAGACAAACAGTGTCACACGATTTGTTCAGGAAAAAAATGAATTGAAAGGCCCGCTAAGTCGAAACTTGAAAACAAGTGACTTAGGCAAAATTTAGGGCATCCCGCTGGACTTCTCAATCAAAGATTCATAAGAATCAGTCCAGGAAAAAGGTAGGGATAAGCAAAATAACGCAAAAGCGAAAGACGGAAAGGATTACACAAGAAAGATCCTCAAAAGAGAACAAAGTCGCGTGGCACAAACACGAAAGATAGAGGAGTGACTGACTCCAAACAATAACCTGATTGGTGCTTGAACCGATAGCAGCAATGGTTCCTCAACCGACACGAAACCCTTATGAAAGGTGAACGCTTGTGAAAATTAGCTGAACATAGGAACGAAGAATATCACGAAGAGGGGTGGGCACAAATAATTTCGAGCCTATATCCTTTGTTTCTATAACCGTGAACCAGGCCACGATACAACCCTCAAAAGTCTTAACTGAAACAGGGTTAATTTGAGAGCATACTACCACGAGATGTCGTTCCTGACTCCTATGAGTTGTGCTAAAAGATCCTTATTGGTATTGCATGTACATACTTTCTTTCAATCAAAAATAATGTCGCATCTTAACTAGTGATTCGTTCACAAAGGTTTACGACACCTTTTCAAATCTTCAAGATTAACATGTGTGTTGCATTAGAATTTCCATTCTCAGAATAAACATTTTTCTGCCTGCATACATTTGTTTGGCATCATAAAAAGATCACATGCGGAAATTCATTCCAGAAGCTTAAGCTTGCCAAGTTGAGAAGTCTAAAACTTCTGAAAGACAGTCACGTCGAGGTGCACTTTTCCGAGAAAGCTCCGTTGAGTAAGGACTTTCCCAACCAGTCATGGTAAGAGCCAACCAATCTGGGGCAGTTATGTCAAGCAATGTCCTCAAGAGTCAGCCAAACTGGGGCAATCACCTCTAGATTCAGATCTCTCCCAGAGCAATTGTTCAAAGACTCATGTTGGGGCAAGCCACTCCAATCGCACGAGGATTCATTCTTTCCCGAAGACAGATAATCGGAAGTTCAGAATACCGGGGCAATTGTACTCCTGAAGAGTTTAAAGACATCAGGTCTTTTGTAAAATCCTCTTAAGGTAGAGCCCGAATCAAAGCGAATGATCCCTAGCATGAGACTACTTGAAATCTTTCCTCCTCAGCAGGACGCGGTTCAATTTCGTTATCCCCAACAGACGCATGGAAGTTATCCCCGGTAAAGTCGTCAATTTTTTCTTCAGCAGGTTTCCTTGATTTTATTTCCTAGCAGATCTCAAATCAAATCCTCTCTTCCCCAGCAAAGCAATAAGGATCATCCCTAGCAAGAGTCGTCTTCCCGTAGTGAAGCACTTCTTAAAAGAATCAAGAAATCCCCGGCAGTTAGCTGAACGGTTCCCTTCCCCATAGAGGTTTGGAAAATTCAGGTAGACAAGAGAGTTCTCCTCAGAAGAGCCTTGACAGGTCTTTCCCAGCTAAGTCGAAAAGTTTCAGATCACCCAGCGGAGTCTGCGAGGTGAGATTCAATCCCCAGCAGTTGAGGCATCCCCTAGCAGGGTCTTCAAATCTAAAGTCCAATTTATTTTTGGCAAAGGTAATAAGTCGAGACAGACTAGTTACACTATTCTCCAACAGAAATATCGACAATCATTTGTATCCCCCACAGAGTCAGAAAAGATTTCATATTTCCGCGTTAGGAATTCCCTTTGTGCCTATCCCCCAGTGTCATGGGGCATCATGTCATACAATTTAGCATGTGTGTTAAATCAAAGGTTGATATCCAAAGTCCACCCGCAACGTGGCAATTCTCAAAGTCCACCCGCAGTGTGGCAATTTATCCAGAGTCCGCCCGCAGCGTGGCAATCTGGCCAAAGTCCATCCTCTGGGTGGCAAATTCCTAAAGTCCAACCGCGGATTGGCCAAAGTCCATCCTTTGGTTGGCGAATTCTTGAAGTCTCCCGTAGTGAGCAGAAGTCTCCCGTAGTGAGCAGAAGTCTCCCGTAGCGAGCAGCAGCCCCGTAGTGTGGCGAAACATTAAAGTCTCTCGTAGTGAGCAAAAGTCTCCTGTAGTGAGCCAAAGTCTCCCGTAGTGAGCAGCAGCCCCCGTAGTGTGGCGAAACATTGAAGTCTCCCGTAGTGAGCAAAAGTCTCCTGTAGTGAGCCAAAGTCTCCCGTAGTGAGCAGAAGTCTCCTGTAGTGAGCCAAAGTCTCCCGTAGTGAGCAGAAGTCTCCGGTAGTGAGGCAAAGTCTCCCGTAGCTGAGCAACGTGCCCCCGTAGTGTGGCAAATTTTCTCAAAGTCTCCCGTAGCGAGCAGCAGCCCCTGTAGTGTGGCAAATTTTATGGAAGTCTCCCGTAGCTGAGAAATGTGCCCCTGTAGTGTGGCGAATTCACAAAAGTCTCCCGTAGCTGAGCAATGTGCCCCTGTAGTGTGGCGAATTTTCTGAAAGTCTCCCGTAGTTGAGCAATGCAGCCCCGTAGTGTGGCGAATTTCCAAAGTCTCCCGTAGCTGAGCAATGTGTCCCCGTAGCGGGCAGAGTATCCCCGCATAGTGATCAAAAGTCAATCCTCGAGGTGGTAAAGTATCAAAAGTCTCCCGTAGTGAGCAGTGACCCCCGTAGTGTGGAAAAGCATTTAGAAGACCACCCGTTGTATGGCATGTCATTAATATCCCAGCAAAAGTCCACCCGTAGCGTGGGAAATCAGCAATCTCTCAGCGTTATTCCAAAGCATTCACCGATTCACTACTCTTCACATCAGAGTTATCCCCAAGCAGACTTCAGATGGTTGGGTTTATTTCCCTTTTCTCTTCCACCGAGTGCAAATTTTCTGGTTGTTTCTAGTATTCAATCCCTCCATACTTCAAACGTCTGAAAGTGACTGCTATTATCCATTCAAGTCTACAGTGATTGAATATGGGCAGCTGTAACACCACAAAATTTGCCCTCTTATTTATCGTCAACCTCGATCAATTTACGCTTTATTCTTGCATCATTCCGTATATCATCGCATCGCATTTAAAAAATAAATAAATCAATCATCATCCTTTGCATGAGGTGTGTGGTCGATCGAGGCTTACCGAGCATTGGAGTTTAAGAGAAAAATGATATCCCAAAAATAATCCAAACCATTTCCAAACTAACCAACTAAAAAGGGAAAAATTCACCTTTCTCTCCCTTTTCTTTCCTTTTTCCTTCCACTTTCTTTCCACACTTCCTTTCATTCTTTCCTTCTCATTTTTCCACTTCAATTCCACTCCATTTCCCTTGGATGTTTCTACCATGTTCTACCATCTTCTAGAGTGTTCCAAGGAATATTCCAAGGAATATTCCCTTTTCCAACCCTAACCCTAACTAACTACCAAACCTATTTTTGGATCCCAAACCTAATTTTTGGGCCCCAAACCTAATTGGGCCCCAAACCTAGCTCCAAGCCTAGCCTCTATATATTCAATAATCACTTCAATGCAAAGGGTTCCCACAATTTTCCAACTTTTCACTATTTCACAATCACTTTTTCTCTCTCACTTTTCCTCCATTTTCCCTCCTTTCACCAAAGCTTTTTTGAATAAGCTCTTCAAGTTTCACATTGGAACTTGAAGATCTTAAAGCTTAAGCCTTCAACCTTCATTAATTGTGGATTATAGAAGAAAAAGCTAGTGATTTTGTTGAAGATTTTGGCTTATCGAAAGCGCACGAGGGTCCACACGTCAAGAACGCATTTATTTTGCGGATTCTCGGTTTTCTTGGTTTTCTCTTCGATCAAGCTCCGATTCTTGCAACAATTACCGAAGCACTTCTCCGCTTCGTAGGTTGGTGATCTTAATCACTTCTTTTTTAAGTTATTCTCTTCATCTCGCCATTTCGACATTCTTTAATTGCTTTTTTCGCATTGCTTGAAATCGTTTCGTTTCGATTATGTTTGCTTGTGATTTGTGATTTTTGTTGGATTTGAATTTAAAATGTTGGTAGATATAGGTTCTAGCAAGTGTAAATAAGTCTCAATTAAGTAGGAATTAGTGTTAGCATGTTCCTAGGAATGTTAGGGATCATTATAAGTGAGTTGGTGGCCAAAAGCACTTATTTTAAATGCTTTTTTCACTTTCTGTTCAGCGTTAACCGGTTAACACATTGGGTTAACCGGTTAACGCCTGCATTTTTTGCCATTTTTCTGCTGTTTTAGGTCTGTTAACCGGTTAACGCATATGGTTAACCGGTTAACGCTGTTGATTTTTGGTTTTTTAGCTTATTTCATGGTTTAAACCTAAGTTCTAATGCCTTTAATGTTCATACATGTTTAGGTATTGATTTTAGGGAATTTTTTAGTCCATTTCCAGTAGCTCATTCCCCCATTTCGAGTCGTTTCGACACGATTCCGTCCATGTCGCATATTATGCATTTTGTGTTTATTTGTGTATACCTTGAGTTCTTGCATCTTGTTGTTATGTTCAAGCATCTTTAGGTATGTAATAATCATGTTGCATTCTGTTTTTATATGTTTGCATTGCATTAAATCATTTTTGCATTTCCTTATGTTGATGTATGATGGCATATTGCATAATCATGTATGTGTATGCATTTGGCATTTTGTTGCATACTTGATCACCTCAACTATATCCATTTAATTCTGAATTTTGTATTGAGTTTGATATTATGTTTGAGCTATCATATTGCATGTTCATAATCAATAATCATTATGTTCATATGCATGTTCATGTGCCATACTTTTGCATTACTTGTTGCATAATCAACCATGTGATGCATTCTTGCATAATCCTTCAAAAAATGTTCATGTTCTTGCATTTTTATATGATGATCCATGTTCAAATGTATGTTCATGATGAATTTAGTGCATTATTCATTGAGTTTGTGCATTAAAATATGAAAATAATCAATTCTGGATTTTGCATTTCATAGTTGTTTTTGCATATAGGTGCTGTAAAATGTATGCTGTTTGTTTGTTTGCATGTTGTATTTGACCTTTTACACCTGCTTTTTCATGCTGCATGCTGGCTGTAAAAGGCTGATTTGTGTTATGCATTGTTTTCACGGCTGTTTGTGTATTAGAGTACTGTAAATAGTTTCTGAATTTTAGTTTAGCATAGTTTAGGTACCCTTAAACCTAAGATTGAATCTAGCTTAGGTCCAAGAGCCTTAGGATTTTATTTTTGTGTGTCTACCTTATTATTTTTAATAAAATGCAACACTAATCTTTGTTTTGTAGAGGGGAAGATTGAGGTAAGTTTCCTTCACCCTATCCTTTATTTTTTATGCATTTCTTTTATGCATTTTAATTCATTTTTTCCTTCCATATTTGTGTTTGGTAGGATTTCCCCCTTTGTTAGGATCAACTTATCTTCATTAGGAAGTAAGTTGCATCCTTTTTCTTCTTTCTCTTCCTTTTCTTCCTTAGGATTAGAAAACCTCACAAACCATTAGAATCTCCCTTTTGTATATAATAAATAACTTAGGCTTGGTCTTAGTCCCCCTTAGTTTTTGTCCTTTTCCGACTTGAGTCCTTCTTTCTCATCTCCTAAAGAAAAACAATAAAATACTTAATAAAAAACGAATGTTCTTGTACGACACGAGACTTTGTTGCGGAGTTCTTATACACGTCCGGTTTCGGGGCGAGGTGTAAGTCCCTACCACGATGGATAAGTCTTAGTATGAGAATGTTCACAAACAAACTCCAAAACACATCTCATAAAAGACAATCAACAAAGACCATCGCGCCTTCTCTTCTCATCTCCTAATCTTTGCGGACGAATGCGACTTGCCTCGACAGTTCAAACAGCGATACGGTAAACACCCTCGAGTCAGAGCCGGTAACACCTGAGCTAGAGCTATGGCAATGTCATCCTAAAAATCGCAAACAAGTTTCAGCCTTAGTTAGGCGAACTACGTCGACTCTGATCCTCATTATCCTGATGAGGTACGTAGGTAGCGGGGTAGGGCCCGTTCGAGCACATTCTTTATTTTCCCTACATTTTCCCCATCCTTTCTTTCCATTCCAATTCTTTTTTCTCCCTTTCTCATTCCCATTCCAGTCAGTAGTTTTATTCAGCAGCATTCTTATTTTCTCACCCTTGGAAACAAGCAAGCAAGCGTGGATCCCGTCGGGTACGACGGAGGATCTGGGGTGCTAATACCTTCCCACGTCGTAACCGACTCACGAACCCAGATCTTAGGTTCGCAGGACCTTGTCCTTTCCTTCTTCCTCAGGTTTGTGCAGTATTACCTTTCCCGTTCCTTCGGGATAAAAATGCCTGGCTGGCGACTCTAACTTTTCCGCGCCACTTTCGCGTTTGTACTAGGATGAAAATCCCGGGAGCGACATCGTGCAATGAGGAAGTCAGAACACCTTAGTTCGACTCAAAGAGACTGAAATATGAATTGACTTGTGAACTGCTTACTTGTCTATGCTTAAGTGTATGACCTGTCTGGCTCAGGTGCAAACTGTCTTGCATTAGACGAAAGAAGAAAGTTCTCGTTTATGAGTGAATGAGATGAGAAAAGAATCCCGGAGGAGACGATTATTGTTTGTTTTTGATGTTTTCAATCTTTTATTGCTTTTTGGAATTTGTCATAAGTTAATGAGCTTAAGCCTAAACCAAGGGTTAGCAAACTCATCACATCCTCCCTCTGATTAGGGGTAATGAGAATACCTTAAGTATGAAGTAAGAACCCCACACTTAATCACCATGATGTAGGATTAAGATCATTAACCTACTTGCAATTATTTAGATGTTTTAGGAGTTTTTGTTTAGTGTTAAGTAATGAGTTTAAGCCATAATCATGGATTTAATGGATCCATTACACCATCCTAATAGAAGGATAATAGATGAGAACATTTAAGCTGAGAAAGGCTACTCAACTTAATCCATGATTAGCGATTAACCTCATGACAAAACAAAACCTTTATTAGAGTGGATTTTAGCTAATGGTAGGATTAAGAAGTGAATTTTATGGTTTGTATGACAACTTGAGGGGGATTTGTCCATTAACACTAGGGTTAGTCCTTCTTAACCAATTAAGGAAGAATTAGAACCCTAATGCAAGGCCCAAGTTACAAGCTTGATGTCTTAGTGATCTTTAGATGAATTGATTAAGGATTTAAACACATTAAGGGTTTAACACTTAGGATTAAAGTTATACACTCCATCCTAATAGAAGGATGCAGGCATAAACTTAATCACAAAGCCTTAAAACCTTTAAGGTTTAGCCCCTGATTATGAGATGAGAAAAGAAGACACAAAAGATGACACAAAGTTAAAACTAATGGGGGACTAATAAAACCCTAATTGTTATCATGCTTGGTATTCCTAGGGTTTATGAGGCTTTTAAGAGATCTTCAAGAAGAGCCACCAAGGAAGAAGCAGATGAAAGGAGGATAACCAGAAGAAGCAAGTCAACTTACTTCACTTAAGAAGATAAGTTGCTTGAAGAAAGAAAGTGAAGAGGGAACATGAATTAGCAAGCTCACTCTAAGACAAATACAAAATGCAGCAATGAATGCATAAGAGAGGTGAGAAGAGATTGTGAGAAGTGAAGGCAAATTCACTTCTCAAAGTACTTACCACCTGAAAAGTTAGCAAAAGGAAATGAAATGAAATGAAAATGAGATGAATGCATGTTCATGATGTTAATGATGCTATGAGATGGTGTAAAGACATGCCAAATGCAATGGATGTTCATACAAGTGATGAGAATGCAAATGAAGCCTGAAAAAAGCATGAAAGTTCATGAATGCACATGAAATTAAATGAATGCATAACATGGCAAATGGATGATGCAATGATAAAACATGATTCTAATGTGTCCTAAGATGTCTTATATGTCATGTGAATGCATAAAATGTTATGGAAAGTCCTTATATGAATGCTTATGCAAGATGTATGCAAAGGAAGATGAGAAATTAGGGTTTTATGAAAGGATGATATGCAAATGGCAAAGACAAAATCAAATGACATGATAAAAAATTGAAAATGCACTCAAAGGAACCCTAAACCTATACTAGGTTACCATCCAAAGGGGGAGGTCAGAAGCTAAACCTAGAAGGAGTTATGAATTTTCTAAGTTTCTAGGGTCTTTTGGGTGATTCTCAATGTAAAATGCCAAACAAATTGAAAATGAAAGATAAAAATGAAACAAAAATGTTTTTAGAAACTAGAATTCATGCATAGAACAATGCAAAAAGAACCATTCACAACTTGGTTTAAAAGTTATGAATTTTTGAAGTTAGAGTTAGAAAATGAACAATTTTAAGAACCCTAATTCATTGAAAAATGTCAAAGCATGATCAAATCCAAAATGAAATTTGTATGGTGAGTTTGTAAATGTTTCTAAATGTCTAAGAATGTTCTCTGATTTTTTTGGTGATTTTTAAATACTTAAATGTATTTTTAATTAATTAATTTTCAATAATTAATTAAATAAAACATTTAAATGATTTAAAAATACTTTTTTAATGCAAAAATAAAAAATAAAAATATTTTTGATTTCTGAAAATTAATAAAAGGTTTGTAAAAATTTTCAGAATTTTTTTATGATTTTTGCTATTTTTAATAATTATGTGAAAAGAAATGAATAAAATATAAAATAAAATGGGATAAATGGAAAAGTCAGCTGATCCTAAGGCTGAGATTCAATGTTGGGTTTGAGGGAATGGAACACGCGCGCATCTGGACGGCTAGAATTCAAACTTGCACTAATTACATGATTAAGCCCTAATCTGAACCCTAATCACTCTCAGGTGACCGGAACAGTGTTCCGGTCATCTTCTCCGGCAGCCATTTCACTCTATCTCTCTCAAAACGCCACAAAAACTCACTAAACTCTCCAGAATCAATCATTGAACATCATTAAACACAAATCAAATAACAAAACGCATTTATTTTCCATGAATCATGTGAATCGAAACAAAACATATTTCACGGGCAAAGTTTCAGAGGTTCATAAAATCCTTAAAACTCAACCATTTTCAAAAAGAAAAGCATCAGCATGATCAGCACAACATGAGGAACAATTCTATAACCTAAAATCACGTTTCTGGAAAATTTGTTCTTGAGGTTACCTGAGTTGAAGCTTTCGAAACTGGCACTTTCTGAGCTCTTCTTTGGTGCTTTTCCACTCCCTTTGATCCCTTTATGCTTCTGGAATGCTTGAAAGGAGTTTATAAGGAGTGTTTTGAAGGTTTCAGTTCAGAGGTGATGAAAATCATGTTTTTGTTTGAGGTGGTTTCAGGCTATGGTGATGGGTGGGAAATGATCCTGGGATGATGCTGAGTTGATTGGTGGAAGAGTTTGTGGTTTTTGTTGGCTGAGGAGTGAGTTTCGAAAGAAAATGCAAGAGGGAAGATTTTTGTGAACTAGAGAATGCTGAAGTGTTAGGATGAGTTCTTGTGTGTTATGGCTTGCATAAAGTCCACATATCAAGTTGTGATAGGTCTGTGGAGTTGGTGTGGGCTATGCTGATTGGTATGGGGTGATTTGCAAAAAGTCAAGGTTGGTTGTAATTTGAGGTATGGGCTGGTTCAGGATTGGTACAATGGGGTGTCTGGTGCAGCAAGGATCAAGGGTGGCCATGGAATTCACTTAGAGGCAATTCAGCATGTGGGAAATAAGTTATGGGGTGTTTTGCAAATTTGACAAAGTTTGGCCCTTTTGAGATTTCTTCATGGGCAAAGCATGAAATGAGATGATTCTTGGGCCAATTCTGACTTTAAGGCAATGTACTATGATGCTATGATGTATTGAAGTGTGTTTGAAGTCACAAAATATCTTGGCAAGAGGTTTTGCAAAAATCCCTCTTTGGTGCATTCTTGAAAATTATGTGATTTTTGCCAACTTTGGAAAGCCATAACTTGAGTTACATAATGAATTAGATATTGTTCTTGTACTTTTTGAAAAGGGAATGATCCAATCTACAACTTTCATGACCAATAATTTTTCATTTGAAGCATTTTTGGTTGAGAAAGAGGAGGTTGAAAAACTTTCCCAAAATGAAAAGTTTACATTACAAGTCATTTCCATTTTTGGCAACTTTTGGTTTTGCTCACTTTTCTTCAAATTTGTGGACTTCTAAGTACTTCAATGATCAAATAAAGACCATATAACTTCAATTTGATGAAAAATCCACTTTGGTTCCATTGGTGGGGGCCTCAGATGCCCTGATTTGGCTCTGACTTGCTCAAGAAGTTACCCAGTGATCAGATGACTTCCACAATGAATTTCTTCATCAAACTTGGTATGCATGACCCTTATAACATATTGAGACCAACAGAAACAAGAATGACCAAAAAATTTGGAGTTATGGCCTCTGAAACCAAAACCCTAATTTCAGGTCATCTGTGCAGTTTAAACCATAGCTCTACTTCCATGCTTTGCCAGTTCTTGTGATTCTTTGACCTCCTTGATCTTTGGAGGATAAGATATGATGATTGAACATACATGGACCCTCTTGAGATGATTGAATACCTTTGGAGTGACTCAAATGGATCTTGGATGGCTCAAATCACAAACCCTAGATGCAGATGAACTTGAACCAATGCAATGAAGCAAAAATGCAACATGATATGATATGATTGAACTTAAGTAAATATGAAAGATCACAAGCCATGGTTTGAACTTAGTGAGGGAAAATTTGGTGTGTTTACACCAACCCATCCTTCATGATGTTCTTCAGTCCTATGTTCGGTTAATTTATGCATTAAGGCTCCAAAGGAGTTTGGAACTGTAACACTAACATTTGTGATGGTTCAGAAACCATAACTTTATTTGAAAAGTAAGTCATCTCTTTTTATTGTTGAGGATTTGTAGTGACCTCTTTTTCCTTTTTTCTTTATGATCCCTTCCTTTTTCCTGAACTGTTTATTTCAAGATTACAGTCAGCGGGATGTCAAAAAAATTTTTTTTACTAAGTCTCCTTCATAGGTTTTGACTTAGTGAGCTTTTCTTTTGCTAGATATTGACTGTCAGGCTTAATGATTACAAGGAACCATCATTAGTTGTATACAATACAGACAATTGGCATAACTGAGTTAACCGAGTTACTATCATGCCCCAGGTTATGAATAAGGGTTTTAACTTGCTTGAGAAAGAAAAACTCCTACTTCTTTGGCTCAAAAGGGGTAACTAGTGATTAACTTCCTTATATCTCCACTATTTAGGAATTGAAACAATGCCTGTACATCGTCAGCATAGTCTGTTCAGAAGCATACTACGTGAAATTATGGTATTGTCTTTGTCATCCTCCCTTTAAAGGCTTACAACATTATCAAGAGTTAAATATCACAAAAAGCGAGGTAAAAAGCATAGTTTTAAATATAGTGAAACTAATGGATTAATTCAAGACAAACATACGCAATGCATTAATGTAAAACAAAGTTTGACATAATAGTAAATGTTTAAACCAACAAAATAAATCACAAATGAAAATTCAAATGTTCTCAAAGCCTCCTCTAAACTTGTTACTTCGGATGTCTGGTAGCTTCGATGTTTGACGAATGATAGGAGAATTCAATTTTATCTTCTGGCGTAACCTCGAAGATCCCTTCGTCAATCAGGTCTTGAATCTTATTCCTCAATGCCCAGCATTTATCAGTGTCATGTCCAGGAAAGTTGGAGTGATACGCGCACCTTGCATTGGGATTATTGCGAGGGGAAGAAGTATTGGGTTTTCAAGGAGCATCTTTCAAGATAATCATCTTCATTTCCAGCAGGCATTGCAAAGTTTGCGACATTGGCGTGTTGAATTGAGTGAGCTGTCTTCTACACTCCTTGTGTCGAGGTGGATTAACCTTACAAGACCTTCTTTCTTCAATTGAAGAACTATCAGTAGTAGCATGTCTCTTTCCTTCTCTTATCCGTATCTTCCTTTCAACAAAGTCAACTTGTTTCATCGGAGGTTGACTGATGATTTGATTCCCGACTCTGTTATCTTGAAGTTTATTGACAAAGATTCTCAGCTCTTCTTGCCCCTGGGCTAAGCTCTGGATAAGAGCCATCTGGCCATTCATTTGGATTCTCATCTCTTCCATCTCAGCTTGCGGTTGTTTCAACTGATCATCCTCGTTGTCTTTAGGATTCTTCTTTTTCATGTCCTTAGAGAGGAGTGCTTTCAACTCTTCTTGCCCCTTGGACAAATTCAGGATCATCTCTTGAAATTGAGCAATCTGAGCTTGAATATCTTTGACAGATTGTTCAAGAGCCATTTCTGTTGAAATAAACAGCGGGGAGATGAGAAACCTGTAGTGAAAGCCTTTTATGCAATGATATGGAATGTATATGCACATGCAATGTTTTCAAGGACCACATAGGATTTAAATTTGTTTAAAGACAAAGACAAAACAAAACTTTTATTAGTAAGCGTTAAAATAATTTTCCCCTTGGGCTTACAATGAAAGGAAATGACAATAAAGTACAAAATAAATATATGGGTTTTTAAGTCTCCCATGGACGCTTCCTCTTTGTGTGGAGGTATGTGTTGAGGTTTCGCTCCTCGTGAAGTTGCTTTGTCAACTCTAACACTTTTTCTTGGCTAGCTCAGAACTGAGTCTCAAAAGTATCCCTTTGCTCCTTCAGTTGGATCCAAGATTTCTGCAGCTCCTCTAGATCAGTAGGCATATCAGGATAGAGAATGGTATAAGGAACATCTCCTTCAATGATAGGCTCCATAATAACCGGTAGAACAACAGGATATGGCATCATAAGAGTCTGAGCACGAGACCGCACCCATCTGAGGTAAGGTTCCATAGGAACAGAGTACTTTAGTTCCAGAGTCTTACTATCAACCTTGTTTACTTTACTCTAAGATCGTTTAAACCTTTGACGATAACCTTGAAGATCGTTGTCGTAATCAAACATAATACCCTGAATAAGCATATCATGAGGACCATTACTCCGAGCATAACCAAATTGACGTAGTGCTAAAGAAAGGTTGCAAGTAATTCCCCCTCTTATGCCAAGGAGTGGCACATTAGGGAACTCCCTACAACGGTCAATGATAGTAACATTCTCCATAGATCGAGAGCACCAATGAATGTCTGTATGAGAAAGTGACATGATCCTCTTAGACCACCTTAACCCTTGTTCATTCTTCATCACTGATCGAGGAAGGTGAGAAATAAACCCACCTGGATAATAGAGGTATGCAACACATTAGAGTTGCCCTCGCCTTCGTAGTACGAGTGTGAAGAGAGTGTAAGATGTCTCCAAGTAAGGTAGGCACAGGATTGTGAGTCAGAAATAGGTCGATGGTGTGTACGTCTATGAACTGGTCTGGATTAGGGAACAACACCAAACCATAAATCAGCAAGGCTAAGATTTCCTCAAAAGAATCATAACGCATAGCACCCAAGAACACCTGAGCTTTCTCTATCAATACTTTGACAAGAATACCCTTAAATCCACTTCTTGTTTCGAGGACAATGTCTGATTTCTTAAAATGTAGGGTTGCATCAATGACTTCAGGTTTAGGCTCTTTCTTTAGGCCTGTGAAGGGTTTCTGATCAAGGATAGGTACCCCAAGTATCTTGGAGAATTCTTCCATTGTAGGCACCAGCTGATAATCGGGGAACGTGAAACAATGATGTTTAGGATCAAAGAACTGGAATAAGACACTCATCATATCTTCATCAAACCCTGAGGTAACCAAGTCAAGCAGATGACCATGCTTCTTGATGAACTGGGAGCTTTCAGGAAGTTTTGAGACCAAATCCTTAAGATTGAGAGGTATCCCTACAAAGTTGATTTGGATAGTGTTCCTACGAATGGAAGCCATAACCTGCAACAAAGAACAAAGATAAATCCTTTGGTTCTTGAAATGGTTAGTGAAAATGCTATGCTTATGATGTCATGATGTTATGATGTTATGTTCAATCACCAACATGTGGCACACACGAGAAAGTCACACAATAATCCTAGGTTTAAGGCTTGCATGAAGTTTAAAGGAATGTACCCTCCCCCTGATGTTTAGTTGGTTCATCATGTCCTACAAAAGTAACCAGGTTCTAAGGGATCTCAATATCACTGATCCTTTTCAAGGGTTGTTGTTCAGTAGGCAACTTACTTGCCAACCAAAACCCCCCAAGATTAGGATCTCAATGAGCGTAGCATCAAGTATCAACCAACTTTAGACTTCTCCAAAGCCGGCTATCTCACTACTTTCTAAAGGACAATATGGGTCAATTAAGGTTCTAAAGGGTAGTTAGTGTTAATGACAACGTATGGCAGCCCCATATTATCCTCAACTTACTTATGGAACACAAGCACCAACCAAGAAGTCACACTAACTATGGACACCAGATCAACCATATCAGTATACGACGTACAATTTCCTTGGTCTATTGCCATTTACCCAAGGTACACTAGATCTGGTTAGGATCTTTCACACAGTAACCCCACAACAATCCCTTAAATATAAAGAAAGCAAAGCAAACAAGTAAGTGATCTTAATTCCTAAGGTAACCCCTCTTTTACAAATTACTCCCCAGCAGAGTCGCCAGTTCTGTAACACGGTGGGAGAACTGACTTTTTATTTATGTTGCGGATAGCAAGAGTCGCCACCAACTTTTATTTTATCCAAATAGGAAAGGTTATAAAAGAACAGGAAATACCTATTTTAAAAAGACTTGAGTTTGGGGGGTAGGTTATATAAAGGGAAGGTATAAGCACCCTTTATATCCATGGTTATCCATGGGCTCTTAGTTACTGAGCTCACTTAATTGTTTTTGAAAAGGTAAAGTGTGTGTATTTAGCAATTTTCTAAGTGTTTTGTAATGATCCTCGTATGGATGTATACAAAACCTTGATTTTGAAGAAAGTGAGGTGTGAAAAGTATTTTTAAATGTGTGAGCAAGTAATTTAGAGTTCCTACCCTAGATTAGTCTTTTATATTCTTTTATGTTCTTTCAAGGGTAAGACTGTCCCTGCTATTAAGGAGCAAGTAGTCATTACCTTTGATTTTATTAAGGGACGGGCGTAGGGCCGTCGTATGGTCGATGAAGGCAACTAGAGGGGTGTCTTTAGCAATTGGGAGGGACTATCATCTTTTACCGAAGGGACAAGATCATCGTATGCAACATCTTAGGGACTTGATCTTTTAAACCGGGGAGGGACTAGATGATTTAAATTTGTATGGGTTTTGCTTAAGACACCCTCATTTTCGAGGGACTTGACCATATAAAGGCAACTGAGAAGGGTACCCCTAGGAGGTGCATACGGCGATCGTAGAACGATCGACTTACGTGTGTGATTGATTTTATTCAGATATTTAATCTTTTTAATTAAATTATCTAAGTCCTTATTAATTTCAAATTACGTTTTGCACTCCCTATTTACTAGCCATAAATAAATAAATGGCATAAAATAAAAAGAAACATATACCCTACGCTATTACACCGCTTTGGGGCAGATACATAATAATCGGGAAGAAAATTAAAGTATATAATAATAATAACTTATACAATTTTTCTAAATAAATAAGACAAATTAAATAGAATTAAAAAAATAAATTATAAATAAAAATTAGGGTTCGAGAAAAGAAATTAGGGTTAAAACAGAACCAGGGTTCAAATTAGGGTTTCCTTTTTTAAAAAAATAAATTTATATATATAAAAAAAGACCTAATTAATTATTATTATTATTAACTTATTAACAAAAAAATAAAAATTAATTATTTACATAAAAATATTATTATTTTTTAATTAGGAGAGGAATCAAATGTTTAAAAGAAATAATTAGTCAAATAAAAAAAATCTTAAGAAAATTAGGATAACAATAAAAAAAATATTACTTTAAATACTAATTAATATTAAATTATATATATAACTATTAACATTTTTAATTAAAAGAAAGATTAAATATTTTACATAAAAAAATTAGTGAGATTTACTATTATTTAATATTTTTAGAAAATGCCTAATGAAGTAGTTAGTTATGGATTAATTATTTGTTTAAGGAATTAATTGAAAATATGAAGGAAAACAAAGGAAAATAAAGAAAAGAGGAGTAAAATCACAAAAAAGAGGGACCTGGGATTCGAACCCAGGTCTGGTACCTCCAAGGCGAGTCATTCCACAATCTGAGCTAATGCGCGCATGTGACATCTATGGGAAACAAATTTGTTTTAAGCCATGCGAAAAATTCAAAAATTCCAGCGCGCGAAAAGTCGTCTCCTACCTCTGGCCGTCCATTTAACCTTTAGTGACACTTCGTCCGTCACAAAAGGCCATAGCGACGGATCTTTTCCGTCACTAGAAGTCCTGCAAGCTTGAACATGAAAAATACAAACAATAAATCCAGTTTAATGACCCAAATCAATCAAAGGCAACCCAATAAGTCTAAATACATCCTTAATTTGGTCTAAAATAAACTTTTGAACAAAATCCCAATTCACGATTTTTGGAACCCTAAACATGGTGGTTCACAGATTTGGCTATGGAACCTCAAGAAACCTGCCTAGAAACAACCTATGGATCATCACAAACAACAATGCAAGATTAAAATTCATTGATAACGCATGAATAATCAGAATTAAAAAACAAAAAAAATAAGAAAATTGAAACTCGGTTTATGCATATGAACAAGTTTTTGATGAAGCAAGTGATTGGTATCCATTCAATGATCATCTTGTAAGATGTTGCAACCTTGATTGCGTCTTAAAATTGTCTCAATCCACCAAACCGAATTTGAGTTTTCTTGGTAAAATTTGAAGTATGAATCCTATGTGTTTGCCTCTGAAATTCGTGTCCTTGTGTTTGGTCTTCTTGTGTTTATATAAGTGATAAAATTTAGGTCAAAATATGGGCCTTTTGTTCATGGATTTGAGTTGCTTGAGATTGAAGAAAGCAATTATCCATAAATGTCCAAAAAACACATATGTTCTTACTAACTTTGTCTGGCACAAATTTGGATGGTATCCAATCACCTTAAATGTTGTTTATATGATTCTAGAACAAAGATTTGGTCCATTATTTGATTTTTCATATTTTATTTTTATTAAAATTGAATTTTAACAAATAAAATCCAAAATAATGTAAAGTAAAATATAAAAATCAGAATAAATGGTCATTGGGTCGTGCATGACTTTATCTTTGAGATTGGGTTGCAATTTTATGGGTCCATTTGGAAAATTTTGAAATTAAGGTCTTATTTGCTTCATACACCCCTTGAAAATTTCCCAACTTTGCCAATGCATAACTCTCTCAATTTTAAGGATATGAAGGTGTTATTGGACTTTTTATAAATCTTAGAGTGTCCTATAACCAACCACTTTGGTCCCATGTTCATATAATTTACCATTTTCAAATTATGAGCTTTGGAAAAAGTTGACTTTTTGTTGACTTTCAAAAGGACCTATAATGTTTTAGCTCATACCTTCCAAATGAAGAATTTTTAGGCTTGGCTTGTGAGACAAAAAGTTGTAGATAATTAAATTTCCTTCAAAATGAGCTTTGGATGGGAAATTTTTGATGAAGCATGTGAAAGTTATGGCTGGTCAAAGTTTAGTTGACTTTTACTATGAAAACCCTAATTTAGAAACTTCTGATAATTGATGATCTGAGATTTCCTTGATGAATCATGATCAAACCTTGTTAAAATGATGATTTTAACCTCATAATCTTGATGTTGACAAAAAATATTGAAATTTGACTTTAAGTTGATCGCAGTTGACCTCGGTTGACTTTTCTACCAAGTTAACTGATTTTTGGATATCTAACCATTTGACTGGTCAAACTTGTTGGGAAAGCTCTGAAACTTGACATGAGGATTATTTATGGCATGTGGGATATTATGAAGCTCACTTGAAGCCTTGGAAGTCCATTTGGCTTGTAGAAATTCAAAACTCTAGTTTCATATCCATTGTTCAGGAGGAGGCTTTGTCTGATGAAACCTTCAATCTTTTTGACTAATTGAGGAGCTTGAGAACCTTGTGATCATTGAGAAAACTCTTGAGACATATTGCCTTGATTGTGGGAGGGAAAATTTTGGGGTACAACAGCTGCCCCTGTTCAATTTTCTGAAACCTGAGGAGTTAAATTGGCATGTATGCCATCCGTGACTTGAAGGTTGAAGGGGATTGAACACTAAAGCCCAAAAATTTGCACTCGCCGATGCATATAATAATGATGTTGGTTGGTTGTATTGCTTGAATGGGATTAATGATGCCATTCAGAATAAGGTGTTTTTCAGATATACTTCTTGGTGGATAAAGTTGTCCAAAGAGTATATTGATGTAATCTTGGGGGATGTAGCAGCCCAAGAGATTGTTTAGTATGGTCATGGAGGGTAGATCAATCCAAGATTATCCTGGGGTTTATAGCAACCCAAGACATTGTGAGATAGCCCCTGGAGGGATATAGCAGCCCAAGGTATTAATATATGTATTCCTGGAGGATTTAGAAGTCTAAGATCATCCTGAGGGATTTAAAGCAACCCAAGATATTGATATACGTACTCCTGGAGGATAGAGCAGTCCAAGATATTGTAAGATAACACTTGGGGGGATATAGCAGCCCAAGGTATTGTGATATAGCCTTTGGGAGGATAAAGCAGCCCAAGGTATTATGATATAACGTTTGGGAGGATAAAGCAGCCCAATGTATTGTGATAAAGCTTTTGGGAGGATAAAGCAAACCAAGGTATTATGATATAGCTTTTGGGGGGATAAAGCAGCCCAAGGTATTGTGAGATAGCCCGTGTGGGATATAGCAGCCCAAGGTATTGGTATACATATTCCTGGAGGATTCAGTAGTCCAAGATCATCCTGGGGGATTTATAGCAGCCCAAGATATTGATATACGTACTCCTGGACGATAAAGCAGTCCAAGATATTGGTATATGTATTCTTGGAGGATTTAGCAGTCCAAGATCATCCTGGGGGATTTAAAGCAGCCCAAGATATTGATATACGTACTCCTGGAGGATAGAGCAGTCCAAGGTATTGTGTCCTCTAATTAATGAAGAAGTCAATTACATGGTGTATCAACAAAGACCAACTGCATACCAAGGAAATCATAACTATCAACATGGAAACAACACCAACTATGGTCAAGGGTGGATGTAAGAAGTAGGAACATCGAACAAGCCCAATCAATATCAGAATTTTCATCCAAAGCCGTAAAATACAACTCAACCGGACAAAACATCTAAGTTGGAAGACACATTGAACCAATTCATGCAATTGTCCATTGCAAATCAGAAGAAGATAGATGCTTTGATCAAGAACCTTGAAACACAAGTTGGACAAATTGTGAAGCAATTGCAGATCAACAAGGAGGTACTTTGACAACCACAACTCAGATGAATCCAAAGCATAATTGCAAGTCAATAGCTATAAGAAGTGAGAGACTCCTCGATCCGAGCATGATAGAAATTGAGAAACAAGAAAGGAGTGTTGTTGAAAAGAGAGAAGACCGAGAAAAGAAAAGGAGAAAAAGGAAGAAAATAATAAAAGTGAGGATGAATTAGTTGAAAAAGAGCATGATAAGAAAGGTAGAGATGAGTTAAAAATGAATGGTGTGCGGTAAAATCGAAGTGCAAGAGAAGAGAAAGGGAAAATGATCACTCTTTCGGCACAAAATCTACCATATTCTCATGCTCTAACTAGGAAAGATAAGGAGAGGCAATATGTTTGGTTCTTGGACATCTTCAAGCACTTGCAAATCAACATCCTGTTTGTCAAAGCCCTTGATAAAATGCCAACATATTCCAAATTCATGAAAGAGATCTCGACAAAGAAAGAAGGATTACTGATGAAGAACAGTTCATCTCGATGTAAGTTGTAGTTCAATAATACAATGAACAATTCAACAAAAGGATAAAGCTACTAGAAGAGTTACTCTACCAGTCACCATTGGAAACATAAACGTGGGGAAGGCATTAATTGATATTGGCTGAAGTATCAATCTTATTCATCTTTCAGTAATAAAAAAAATCAGTGACTTGGATATGAAGAATACTAGGTTTACTTTGTAGCTAGCCGACAAATCAGTCACAAAGCCATTTGGTATTGTCGAAGATTTTTGATTGCGGTAAAGCGGCAAGCAAATGTTTATGATTGAAATATTTCCAGAGGGTTGTCGTATCCACAGGGATCGGTGGAGGGAAAGAGCTTCGTTCATTGTCACTATATTTCTAAGCTTGTTTGTTAAAAGGTGGTTGAAAGTTCAACAACACAAAAATAAAAGCGGAAAACATAAAGAAAGAAAGCTTAAAAAAATAAACGAAGCCTTGTTGGGGTTGGGATCTCATCAATCAATAACACATGCATTCTTCAGATCATTTTATACATAAATCACTCGTTCATCTAATATCATCACATATCACTCACGACATACATATCCTCTCGGTGCCCGCATGTTGTGAGTTTATTTTTGTACCGATTGATAATTTCTCTCACACATTACCAATCAATACAAAGTATTTAAAACTTACATGAATGTTAAACCTTCATCCATTTATGGCATCTAAACCCAACAAATATTACTATAACAACCATATCAAACTAATGAGTAATTCATATGCAAAACCATGATCAAAATACGTACCTATGATTAATCCTTTTTACATGCATTCAACTAATTTACCCCATGGATATGAACAAAGTTATTCATCAATATTCTCACGCACCCTCACGATATCGTTTGTCAAGTGTTATTGCGGTCTTTATTGCATTAATTACTAGAAGTTATTCATTCTAACAATCAACACAATACTAAATATCTACGATGAAAATGAATATCAAATCACAAAACTATGTCAAAAGCTTGTTCATTGATAGATGAAAATCATATAGATACAGTTTTTTAAAGGGTTTTTTCATACACACAAACATTAAACCAAAGATAAACAACAATATTAACTCAAAACAAGTTCAGAAACATAGATTACAAGAAATACATAAGGTATCGAAATACTACATTTTACCTCAGCAAGAGATCGAAGCTTTTAATTGAAGATCAAGCTTCAATTTTGCTTCGATTTAAGTTTCTCCCTCTTAGGGTTTGAGTTTCTCCCTCAAGAAATATGTTAAAAGTTCTGAGAAAATGGAAAAAGTGAGAGAGAGCTCAAAAAAATATATAAAGTTCCTATTTATACATGTTCTAAAAAGTGAATATAAGTGGCATCGTGCTAAGCGCCATTAGAACACACTTAGCGTCATCAGTTTAAAGGAGGAAAATATTTGGTAGCACGCTTAGCGAGGTCTCAGTGCCAAAACCCAAAATTGCTACTTCCCATACTCCAAGAAGTATGCTTAGTAAGGTCTCAGCGTGCTGAGTATGCCAGCACTACCAAAAATTCCCGAGAATGATCTTCCAAGTTCCCGTTCATCATCCATAGGCTCCAAGCATCAAAGGAAACAAGAAAACCTATCAAAATGAAACAAAAGATCATAAAACAAGACTTGAACAAGTATAAATGGAAACTTGTGTATTTATACTGAAACATATAGATTTATATTTAAACCGTAAAAGAACCAATTGGAAAGTGCTACAAAATACTATCTAAAATAACTACATTTTGGCACTTAACAACTCTCCCTAACTTTACTATTTTGTTTGTCCTCAAACAAAGTATGCCCCTCATTTGAACCAGGGGATTTGCTCGAGCGTAAGATTCAACCTAGAAAGGAATATCGGTTCAAATTCAACATACAAAATACGCACAAGCAATGTTAACTACTTTCTAGAATTGAACAATGAAAAAGAATATAGTTCTAAGAACAAATACCATGCAATGTTTAAAATAACAACTAAGGTATCATGCTTGAATCTCTCTACCACTACTCTTCAAAAATAAGAATGAAGAAATTAATGAGCGTTTGCAACCGCGGGGAAATTTCACTCATCTGACAAACAATGCTAATAACAAAACAATTCATACATTCATCTAGAAATCAAGATTGAAATCATGGAAGCAAGAAGATAACTAAGGGCTTTATGGGTTGTAGCTTGGTTATGTTCAAAACAAAGAGACATATCTAAGGCCATTGAATCAAAATTGTCAATGCAAGAGTGATAAACACTATAAAAGTGACTTACACAACAAGTTCATCTAACACTTTCTATTTTCTTTATTGTTCACCCTTCCAAACTTCCTTATTTCACATTATTCATGGTTTATTTATTTTCAAACAAGCATTCTTTTTCTTTTGTTTTTCATGATCATATTCACACTTTTCTTTTTCAATGCTTGCTTGAAGTTTTTCAATATTTTAAGTAACCTACCACCATTTTTCCACTCTCCCCGACTTGCATTTAATCAAACCTTAATTGCATTCTCCCGGAAAGGAAATCAATAAAACAACATTTTCAAAGGTTCAAGAAATTTTTTAGAATCCCGCAAAATTAAATTATGAAGAGGAACAGCCAATCACCACATTAGGATCTAATCTATTAAGGCTCAAAGAGGTTCTCAAATTCTCAATACTCACCGGTAAGTTACTTTTGGTTATGGTTGTGCTCAATATCAACAAATGCCTTGATCATTTCTAATACTTCCACAAAATCAAAGTAGCCAAAATATTAAGCATGAATCAAATGTATTAAACAAAGTTTAGCAGTCATCTAAGCATTTAGTAAACAATGGAGGTTTATCATAATTTGTGGCTTTGGACCCTAAGTGAAACAAGCATTCAACTAAGTTGCAAAATGAAACAAGAATTGCATTAAAATGCATATTTGCATAAAACACTAGATTCTAATTCATTATAACATTCTAAAAAGAAATAACCATGTACCATGATTGAATTTATAACATTAAAATTCCTATCATTACCATCCAACTTGGGAGAATCTTCATTGAATAAAAAATAGTAACTAGGGTGAAAGTGGATAAGTGGAAAATATATTTTTCCATGTCTAGTGGAGTGCACTAAGCGCGAAAAATCATGCGCTAAGCAACCACAGAAAAATGGTACTTTTACAAAATTTTACCATCCATTCTCAACTAATACTAACTATACTACTAGATAAAAGAAATACAAATAGATGTTCCCACTCAGTGCTTCCTTTGGTGTGGCTAGTTGTTTTTGCATGCTGACTTTGCTGATGTTCCTCCACCAACAAGTATCGCTAACCAACACTTGAGCACACATGAACGAAAACAAGTATATACAATATAAACAAATATGTACAAAGCTTTAAAACATAGAAACAACGTGATGCACTCAATATCAAAACACCAATCGTCAACAACAACGCCAATTTGTTGACAGTGGTAAAGAGGCAAGAAAATGTTTATGATTGAAAAAATTCTCGAGGGTTGTCGTATCCATAGGGTTCAGTGGAGGGAAAGAGAAATGTTCATGATCACTATATTTCTAAGCTTATTTGTTAAAAGATGGTTGAAATTTCAACAACACAAAAATAAAAGCGGAAAACATAAATACAGAAAGCTTAAATAAATAAATGGAGCCTTGTTGGAGTTGGGATATCATCAATTGATAACATATGCATTCTTCAGATCATTTTATACATAATTCACTCCTTTGTTTAATATCATCAGGTATCACTCACAACATACATATCCTCTCGGTCCCTGTATGTTGTGAGTGTTTTTCTACCGATCAATGATTGCTCACACATATTACTAATTAATACAAAGTATTTAAAACTTACATGAATGTTAAACCTACATCCATTTTTGGCATCTAGACCCAACAAATATTACTATAACATCCATATCAAACTAATGAGTAATTCATATACAAAACCATGATCAGAATACGTACCTATGATTAATCCTTTTTACATGCATTCAACTAATTTAACCCATAGATGTGAACAAAGTTATTCACCAATATTCTCACGCACCCTCATGATACCATTCGTCAAGAGTTATCGCGGTCTTTATTGTATTAATTACTAGAAACTATTCATTCTAACAATCAACACATTGCTAAAAAGCTAATATGCAAATGAATATCAAATCACAAAACCATGTTAAAAGCTTGTTCATTGATAGATGAAAATCTTGGATCTAGGGTTTGTTAAAGGGTTTTGTCATACCCACAAACAATAAACCAAAGATAAAAAACAACATTAACTCAAAACAAGTTCACAAACATAGATTATAAGAAATACATAAGGTATCGAAAGATTACATCTTACCCCAACAAGAGATTGAAGGTTTTAATCGAAGATCAAGCTTCTATTATGCTTCGATTTAAGCTTCTACCTCTCAGGGTTTGAGTTTCTCTCTCTAGAAATATGTTACATGTTTTGAGAAAATGGAAAGAGCGAGCTCAACAAAATACCTAAAGCTCTTATTTATACATGTTCCAAAAAATGTTTGTTGTAACACCCTTTCTACCCCATCACAAATAACATACTTTTTTTAATCATATATCAGAGTAAAACTCACGAAAGGATATCACATTTTTCATTATAACTCAAAACCACATAAAGCATCTTATTGAGTCCTGTCCTGTAACATGGGTTATAAAATCATAAATAATTCGAAGCATCTTTTTCAACAAATACACAGTAGAAAAACCAACATCATTTATCACAAGAGAAATCAAAAGAAATAACATCTTAGTCCAAGTGAAAAAAAATAATTCAAGCGAAACCCATCCCGAATGTTACTGGATACAGAGCATGACTCCACTTCTAACTAACTCGAGAAACTCACTAACTCCAAATTAAAATGCGCATCGAGCTAACCTTGATTATCTGCAAGATGGCATAATAGACCATCACAAAAGGCAGGAAAGGTGAGTAAATTCACATTCAATAAAATAATATAGAAATGAGAATTTAAAACATAAGCAATAACATCAGTTTCCATCATCAAATAAACTCGTTCATACACAACATAAAAACATGTCATGTCATAACACAAACACAATGCAATTCATGTTATGTCATTTAGAATGAAATGCAACCTCTTATTATGCATGTTGTACCGAAACATCATCATGGATGGACACTGGGCCATCAACCCTCCACTAAGGGAGCACATCATAACATCATATCACTTCAATCCGCACAATGGGATTGAAGCTACCAATGGACCGAAGTCCCCTCATAAATCAATTCCATGAATGCAAGACGTGATATACACAAACCATCCTCAAAACATCATAAACATTGCATCCGCATTCATTATTAATCATCATTTCTCATACTCACTCATGTCATCATATTATATACTCCTAGGACATCATATTACATACTCATCTAACATCATACCTCTACATCATGTAATCATACTCCATAAATCCAGAAAATCAAATAAACATCATACATCAATTAATCACGAATTTTACTCATATAGCCTCTAAAACACATCATACGACAACTCTACAACATCATAGCAACTTATGACATAAACCTCATCAAGAAAACATATTTATGAACTAAAAATTCATTTTTCAAAATTCGAGGTTTCTCTAAGCAAGACACATTGCTCACTAAGCGCCCAATCATGGGTTGTGCTCGCTAAGCGAGCTTCGCGAATTCTAAATATTTTCTACGTCTTCCCGATTCATTCCTCTGCGATAAAACCCATCAAAACACAACAAATGACAACAGTACATCAGAAAAACATCATCAACATCAACATTCTTCATTATATCATCATACACATCATTATATACATCATAATTCTCACAAAATCACCATCAACAATTAATTCATCACAAAACCCCATACCCTAAAACTTATACCTCAAAACTCCAACTCTATTCCCACATTATAATATCGAAAGGAAGATACTCCCCATACCTTAGGTTTCATAATTCTTAGATAATCTTCTCGAAAAACCCCAAGCTTCCAAACCTTAGGTTTTCCTTCCTCATGGCTTTTCTCTCTTTCTCTCCAAAAGTGAAATCGTTCTAATGATCGTACAAAACCCAACTTACTATCTTTTGTCACTCTTGCCCCTAAGACCTCAATAGACTTTCCTCATAATACCATCACTAATCCTCCATCAAAAGACCATAATACCACTGTCCTTTATTTCCTCTTATTTTATTTTATTTAATCTCAAATAATAAACTAAATCCATTATACTTAATATCCTAATATTAATAAAATATTAAGTCACCCTCAAAACTCCACAAAATATCAAATAACATCATAAATCATTAAAATTCACAAGAAATACATCAAATAAATCAGAATCAACTTTGGGGAGTTACACCTATAAGTGGCATTGTGCTAAGCGCCATAAGAGCGCACTTAGCGACATCAGTTCAAAGGCAACACATGTTGGTAGTGTGCTTAGCAAGGTATCAACGCCAAAACCCAGAATTGCTATTGCCTCTGCTCCAAGAAGCGCGCTTAGTGAGATATCACCATGCTGAGCGTGCTAGCACTTCCAAAAAGTCCCGAAAATGATCTTTCAAGATCCCGTTCATCATCCATAAGCTCCAAGCATCAAAGGTAGCAAGAAAACCAATCAAAATGCCACAAAAGATCATAAAATGAGATTTGAACAAGTATAAACGAAAACTTGCGTATTTATACTAAAACATATAAATTTAGTATTAAAACATAAAAGAATCAATTGGAAAGTGCCACAAAATACTATCTAAAATAACTACATTTTGGCACATAACAAAGATGTTTTGGTCAAGGTAGACAAATTTGTTTTTCCTATTGACTTTGTTGTCATGTATATTGAGGAAGATAATGATGTGCCACTAATTTTGGGTCGTACCTTCAGGAAAACTGTATGTATGATGACTGATATAGATGATGCTTTGATGAAAGTACAGGAGAAATTTTTCCAAACAAATAACATTGCTAGCAATTCTTTTTCAGTTGTGGTATAGTTCACCCGATTTTAATTTAAAACTTTGGTAGCATAGTAAATTGCATGAAAATTTTTTGCGTGTCTTTGGCCAAGTATTGCACCAACAACATAGTCACTAACATCACATATAATTTCAAAAGGGAGCTCCCAATTTGGTGAAACAATAACTGGAGCGGTTATTAATTTATGTTTAGAAAAAACGTGTAAGCACTCTTTGTCAAAGTTAAAGTCATTTTCTTTGACTAGCAGGTTGCACAATGGCTTTGAAATTTTTGAAAAGTATTTAATAAATCTCATGTAAAAACCTGCATGCCTTAGAAAAATTATTATCCCTTTGATATTTACTGGTGGTGGAATTTGTTCTATTACCTCAATTTTTGCTTGATCAACCTCTACCCCTTTCATAAATATTTTGTGTCCAAGAACAATACCTTCAGTGACCATAAAATAACATTTTTTACCAATTTAACACTAAGTTTATCTCAATACATCTCTTAAAAACCTTGTTCAACCGATCCATACAACTACAAACGACTTACCGAAATTAGAGAAATCATCCATAAATACCTCTATCAATTTTCAATCATGTCAGAGAAAATAGAAAGTATGCACCTTTGGAATGTTGCGGGCGCATTACATAATCTGAAAGGCATCCGTCTATATGCAAGAACTTCAAATGGGCATGTAAATTAGGTTTTCTCCTGGTGTGCAAGGTCGACGACTATCTGGTTGTATCCCGAATATCCATCCAGAAAGCAATAATAAGCTTGTCCAGCGAGCCTTTCAAGCATTTGGTCCATAAATGGTAATGGAAAATGATCCTTCTGTGTAGCTAAATTTAACCTGCGATACTCAATACATATTCTCCATCCTGTGACAGTTCGAGTTGGGATTAGTTCATTTTTTTCATTAATAATAATAGTGGTGCCCCATTTTTTTGGAGCTACATGCACTAAGCTTACCCACAAACTATCAGAAATAGGATAAATCATATTTTCTTCTAGCAATTTAAGGACTTCCTTTCTTGCTACTTCCTTCATTGTTGAGTATAATCGTCGTTGAGGTTGAACCACTAGCGTGAAATCCTCTTCAAGCTTGATTTTATGCATACAATATGATGGGTTGATTCCCTTCAAGTCAGACACTCTCCATCCCAATGCTTCTCTATTTTCCCTTAGCACTTGTAACAACTTCTATTCTTCAACTTTTGATAAATTACTACTAATAATTTACGAATTCTTATTCCATTGACTCAGGAATACATATTTCATATGTTCTAGGAGTTATTTTAGTTCAGGATCTACAGGTTTTTCTTCACTGCTTCCTCCAAAGTCTTCAAATCTCTTGTAAGTACAATCTATGTGTGTTGCTCGCAACTGCAGTACCACCTCATTTACCTTTTCCTAATCATCATCTAATATTATTCCTTCAATATATTGCACTAAAAAGTTTATGGTTGGAGATTACAGGTTGTTTTCTTTCGAGACATTCTCTATCAACTCGTCAATCAAATCAATTTTGTAAAATTTAAAATCTTCTTGACCATGTTTCATGGCTTCAAAAACATTAAATACTATCTGCTCTTTGTTTAATCGAAGAAACAACTCACCCCTTTCCACATCAATTAATGCTTGCTCTGTTGCAAGAAAAGGTCTTCCTAACAACAATGGTGTTTTGGCCTCTTCGGACATATCTAGTATGATGAAATCGACAAGAAATGGTAAATCATTAACCTTTACTAAAACATCTTCCAGAACTCCATACGAATAGGTTACAGATCAGTCAACCAAAATTAGAGTCTTTTTGTAGGTTTTGCTTCTCCACAATTGACTTTCCACATCCTAGACAATGGCATTAAATTTATGCTTGCTTCTAAATCATAGAGAGCCTTAGCAATCTTCAATGGACCTATTGAAATATGGATAATGAACCTACCTAGATTTGTTAGATTAGGTGGCAATTTGTGTTTAATGATGGAACTACATTCTTCTGGTAAGGCTACATTTTAATCATACTTTAGTTTGCGTTTACCGTTCAAAAGTTCCTTCATGAATTTATCATATATATGCATTTTCTCCAAAGATTCACAAAAAGGAATGTTTACTTGTAATGCTGTAAGCACCTCCATGAATTTTTTAATCTGCCTATTTCCATTTTCCTTTTTTGTTTCTTTTTATTCAAAGGGTAAGGTGGTTGGACGTAATTTTGTAAAGGAGGGTTTGGTTCATTTAAGATTTGGTTTTTTGTTCTCCTAAAAGGTGAATCTTTGTCAACTAATTGATCAAGGGTCTCCCCTTTATCAAGATTCTTACTTGAAACCTCTTCTTCAGTTGTTGTGGATTTGGTTCCTCCTTTTTATCCCTGTTCTTTTCCATATTCCGGCTATTCCCAACGGGTGTTGAAGGAATTGTTCAATTTCTCCATTTTATTATATCATAATTTCCTTTTCCTGGCCTAACCATTTTATATGTTATGATAGATTTTACATTTTCCATTCCTTTCTTCTCACCAACTCCTCATGCCTTTCACTTAACAAGTTATGTGATTTATAAATTTGTATAAGTTCATTTTGGGTTACTAACATAAATTGTGTCAATGTATCTTCCAATGATGCGAGCTTGCAATTCGTATCCGAATTTTGCATGTTTTGCTGGACCTTAGTGGTGATAGCTTGAACTTCCCTTGTAAGTTATTCTTTAGTGCAACTACATGCTAAATGTTCTTTCTCACAGTTAGTACATAAGAAAAACATTACCTCATTTTCAGATGTTTGAGTTCTCTTGGCCCCATTCAACTTTTGATTAAGTACTTCCAACTTTGTGAGAAGCTCTTCGTAACCCCCTAAAGTCAGCACATGATGAAAACTATTTTTCGCTTACATGCTATGAATTCCTCTAACATTTGCAAAGTTATATTCATTTAGACTTATATTTTCTATTAGCTTCTTTACTTGTTTTTTGATCAATGTTCTAATTGATCCGCTAGTTGATGCATCTATGAGCATTCGTGCTTACATTTGTAGGCCCTTCACAAAATTATGCATTTGTTCCATGTTTCTCATATTGTGATTGGGCACCTTCGCAATAACATTTTAAACCTTTCCCATGCATCGTATATGAATTCAGTCTCTTGTTGTTCGTACTAGGTAATTTTCATTCTGTAAATTGTGTTGTAGTGGAGAATCATTCGAAGAATTTGTCCTCCAATTCTCTCCAAGTATTAATTACTCCATTCGTAAGACATAATAACCAATCATTCGCTCTTCCAGTCAATGAGAAGCTGAATAACATTAGCTTAACCTGATACTTTGTAATACCTTCTGGTTGACACATCGGCACTGTCTCGTAGAATCTAGCTAAATGTTCCTATATGTCATTAGTTGTATTTCCATCAAATTTTTATCTCTCAAGCCTTATAGTACGAAGTATTTAATGTTGAAATGCACAAATTTTACCTGAAGGAAACCCAAGGAAACCTATGATGCATTAGTGGGCCTATAGTAGTCCCCTATAGTTTGTGCTATTGGAGTGGCCATGATCAGTGTTCATGTCACCTGATTTGCACAGAAACAAACAACAATACCTTAGTAGCACTATGATAAACACGAAAATAAACAAAAATTAAAAATAAAATAAATTAAGAAAAATAAGCGTTGCAGAAAGCGTTTCCCTATTGCAATCAACAATCTCCAACAATGGTGCCAAAAACTTGATGACTTCTCGAAAAGTGCACCGGTAATGTCACATTAATAAAAATATTAAACCCATAAGGATTGTGTTCGAACAAGGCTAGATTTGTGAAATTTAAATTAAAATAGTATATAAAGGGGGATTGCAAGTTTCAGTGCAAGAAGTAATTAAACAAGTAAACAACGTCACGAAAGCAGTTAGGTTGTGTTGTAGAATCCTTTATTCTTCTATTGTTGATGTTTGATGCCCTGTATGAATGATCTAATCATTATAACCCTACGAAAAATTAATAAAACCGTTAAAGTCGATCCCTCATGAATTAAATCACTAAACACTACTCAGAGTTTGTAAGTTTGAGATATGTCTAAGAGAGGGTGAATTAGGTCTTTAAGATTTTTCTCGATTTATCACCAATTTTAGATTTTACTTTCCTTAAAGTTACTTAGTTATGAAAGCTGTAAAATGCGGAAAGTTAAGAACACATGAAATTTATACTAGTTCCCATCACAGTTCGAGAGTACTTTAGTCCCGTTTCAACACGAAAGAGATTTCACTATTGTTAGATATTTGTACAAGTCTAAACCCAATACTTATCTTACAATCTTCTAATAACAACCCACTAAGAACAACCTCTTGGATTTTACAAGCTTAAAGTCCAAAATCTGGATAACAAGGAATAACCACTCAAGTAGAACAAGAAAACAATCATATCCTTTCTACTCTCTTGTTTCCAACAATTTTGGACAACAAGGAATAATAATTCTGATTTTTAAGAATAATGAAATTTGTAGAACAATGATCACTTTGAGTGATGTATCAATATAATTAATCTTCACTTCCAAACAAGCAACTTATAATGATAAAATATATGTGTTTGTAAATATTGTATAATTTTTTCTGGATTGATATGGAAATATATGCAGGAAAATTCTTTGTGAAAGTTCAAGAACACAAACACTTGTTTTGAAAACTGAATGATTATAATGATGATAAATTGCAATGGAAGATGATGAATTTAATTTGAAATTCCATGTATTTATAAGTGCATAACACCTCTATGAAATATGGTAAAGTTATACAAAAATATCATGAACAATTGTCAAGTTAAAAGAAATGGTTGCATGAAAAGATGCATGAAAAGTTGTAAGAAAAAATTATTGTTTTCTCAAATTCGTACAGGACTTGCTAAGTCAGTTTTAACGGATACTTGACTTAATAAATTTAGAACAATTTTTGAATTTCAAAATTAAAATACAGCTTCAGACCCATGCAAATTACGGCGGTTTTTAGTGTTGTTACGACGACTCAAACTGCCATAATTTACCAAATACTGCATGTTTAAAAAATTGGAAAACTAAAAAATTGTCTAAATATTTCAACTAATCTAATGAAACATCTATTAATTTATCCAAATCAATAGATTATATTTGAAAGTGATTTAACATGGTTGAAATATAAAAAATAAATTTTCAAATGTATGATAAAAAATATTTTATTTTTTTTAAAGCTAGAAATAATGATATATTTTCAATCAAATGAACCATGCATGCAAGTGAATTTTGGGGATTATTTTGAGCACTATTTTATCAATATATATTGCATGTTTATAACTCAATAAATAAAGATTAATGCAAGTCTTCATAATGTTGCAATCTTGATCCATAGCCATATTGCTTCATGATGTTTTTTCTCATCATTTGATAAATGCACATAGTAGTTGTCTTCATCAAAACATGATATTGAAGAAGCTTGACTTCACATTCTCCCCATTTTTGATGATGACAACCATTGAAATGAGATGCTTGAATCTTTTAGAATGAATGAGAATTTCTTATGTGAATGCTCCCCTTATCTTTTATAACCCCCTTGATCAAAGCTCTCCCTTGATTCTTCGAGATTTTTCTTCTTTTGGGCTATAATTGTTAGAGACAAGCATATACATACACACATATAACTTATCCCCCTTTGTCATTAGCAAAAAGGATGAGAAAAGTTTTATAATGCATAAAAAATTTAATGAAAGTAAAAATAATTTATACCAATGAGTTTCACCTCAAGAGTGACTTCATCAAACATTCATGTTTTGTGAACATGATGTTGAAGTCTTTGTCACAAAGTTGACTTGTACTTATAAGATTATGTTTTAGTCTTTTAACATAAAGCAAATCTTCAATGGATATGAAAGTCAGTGCTTCAACTTTGTCAATGCCAAAAATTCTTCCTTTAAGGTATTTCCCATATGTGAAATAACCCTTGAACTTTTGAACTAAACTTGAAAATTAGTTTATTCCTCTCCATCAAAAACTTAGAACAACCACTTTATCAATAAAGCATAAATTTAAAAGTGGCCTCCAAGTAAACTTACAGAACAATTAAGTTTTATTTGGTACCAAATGTGCTTTGGGTCCATCATAGTTAGTTCCTTTCTTGACCCACATATAATGCCCTTGTGCTACACTAAAATTTCTCACATAGCATGCATTAGGTGTATGGTCAATTATTCCATAATAAAAACATGTTGGTTCGAATTTGCTTTTATACCTAGGGACATAAGACTTATTCTTAACAAATCTTTTTCCTTTTAGGATGACGATGAATTACTTCAGGGTTGTTCACTTTCATTTTGATTGCTCGGTCACTTGCATTAACAACGATTGTTTTATTAGAACTAGGTTTATAAATTTTAGAATAACCAAGTCCACTTTTGTCATTAAAATACCTTTATTGGCTAAGTATCTCTTCCAATCCAACTTGTCCTTTTTCATATCTTTCAAGGACTTGTTTTAATTGGACAATCTGAAAAGAAAGTGACTCAAAATTTTTACATACAAAATTTTGTCTTTCTTCACTTATAATTTTGTCTTTTTCATCCTTAGCATCTTTTTCCATATTAACAATTTTTCCTTTTAAAGATCAAATTTGTTTCTCTTGACTTGAACATTTTCTAGAAAGTTTTAAAAGTTCGTCATGTAATTCATAAAAAGCACTTTGTAATTCATCATAAGATGGAATATCATTAGTTTGGGAATCAGTAACCTCATTTTATTCATCACTTGAATGATGTGAGGCTATCAATGCCTTGTTTCTATGATCTACATCTAAAGATGAACTTATTTCATTGTCATCCTATGCAACATATGCTTACTTTGGCCTTTTGCCATTCTTTCTTTTGAAGTATTTATCCTTCTTTTTAAGTGTAGGACATTTACTTTTAACATGACCTTTTTCTCCATATTCAAAGCACTTAATCTTCCTTGTTGGTGATTCTTCTTTAATGATTTCCTTTTTCCTTTCTTTTCTCAGAAACTTTTCAAATTTCTTAATAAGTTCATCATCTTCATCACTGTTGGATTCATCCTCTTGATTGCTATCATAATTGTTTTTACTATTGTCTTTAATAAAACGTATTTTGAATCATTTACTTGTATCTCATGCTTCTCCAATCTTTCAATTTCAAATTCATGCTCTTGAAGTTTTTTGAACAAGGAAGCGAATATCATTGTAGAAAGACTCTTCTTTTCTGAAATTGTTGTCACATTTGGTTGTCATTTCCTATTTAAAAATCTAAGAACTTTACGATTTGATTCATTGTTAGTAAAAGTCATACAAAGAGCAATCAGGTGATTGGTTAAGTGAACAAATCTCTTTTATAGTGAAAGTATTGATTCTCGGGGCTGCATTCTGAACATCTCGTATTCTTGACTCAATGTATTCAATCTTGATCTTTTTACTTAAGCGGTTCCTTCATGAGTCCCCACAAAAGTATCTCAGATTTGCTTTGCCGATTTACATTGAGAAATGCAAAAGAATTCATCCATAATTAAAGCACTTTTAAGAATATTAATAACCTTATTTTCATTTAGAATTCTTTTCTTATCATCTTCATTTAGCGCACTTCTTTTATCGAAGCCTTCACCATTTATCAACGTAACCAGAATGTGTGTACCATTTTCAACAACTTCCCATATTCCTTCTCCTTGTGCTTCTAAGTGAGCCTTCATTCGAATTTTCTAAAAGTCAAAATATTCTCCAGAAAATAGAGGAGGCTTGTTACTACTGCCACCGTCTTTGAAAATCGGGATTATGTAAGTCATTCTGGATCTTTTAGGAACATGTTACCTATAACTTGCCCTGATGCCAATTTGATAAAGTCACTATTGAGGTGACACTCATTGTTATAAATTATTTTTACTTTCATTAAATTCTGTATGCATTATAAAAATTTTCCCATCCTTTTTGCTAATGCCAAAGGAGGAGAAGATAAATGTGTGTATGTATATGCTTGTCTCTAACAATTGTAGCCCAAAAGATGCAAATTCTCTAAGAATCAAGGGAGAGCTTTGATCAGGGGGAGTTATCAAATATAGGGGGAACATTCACATAAGAAATACGCATTCATTCTAAAAGATTCAAGAATCTCAATTTTCAATGGTTGTCATCATCAAAAAAGGGGAGAATGTGAAGTCAAGCTTCTTCAATATCATGTTTTGATGAAGACAACTACTATGCGCATTTATCAAATGATGAGAAAAATCATCATGAAGCAATATGGCTATGGATCAAGATTGCAACATTATAAAGACTTACATTGATCTTTATTTATTGAGGTATAAACATTCAATATATATTGATAAAATGCTGCTGAAAATAATCTCCAAAATTCACTTGCATGCATGGTTCATTTGGTTGAAAATATATCATTATTTATAGCTTTAAAAAAAACAAATATTTTTTATCATACATTTGAAAATTTATTTTTTATAGTCGAACCATGTTAAATCACTTTCAAATATAATCTATTGACTTGGATTAATCAATAGATTTTGAATAAGATTGGTTCAAATATTTATACAAATTTTTAGTTTTTCAATTTTTTTTAAATATAGTGTTTGGTAAATTATGGAAGTTTGAACCGTCATAACAGCACTAAAAATCGCCGTAATTTGCATGGGTCTGAAGCTATATTTTAATTTTGAAATTTAAAAATTGTTTTGAATTTGTTAAGTCAGGTATCCATTAAAACTGGCTTAACAAGTCATGTACGAATTTGAAAAAACAATAATTTTTTTTACACCTTTTCATGCATCTTTTCATGAAACCATTTCTTTTAACTTGACAATTGCTCTTGATATTTTGCATAACTTTACCATGTTTCATAGAGGTGTTATGCACATATAAATACATGAACTTTCAAATTAAATTCAACCTCTTCCATTGCAATTTAACATCATTATAATCATTCAATTTTCAAAGTGTTTGTGTTCTTGAACTTTCACAAGAAATTTTTCTGCATGTATTTCCATATCAATCCAGAAAAATTCATACAATATTTACAAACATATTAGCATTATATTCTGTCATTATAAGTTGCTTGTTTGGAAGGGAAGATTAATTATATTGATACATCACTCAAAGTAATAATTGTTCTACAAATTTCATTATTCTTAAAAATCAGAATTATTATTCCTTATTGTCCAAAATTATTGGAAACAAGATAGTGGAAAGGAAATGATTGTTTTCTTGTTCTATTTGGGTGGTTATTCCTTATTATCCAGATTGTGGATACAAGAGGTCCATGGTGAGAGGATTGTTCTCGGGTGAACTTTAAGCTTGTAAGATCCAAGAGGTTGTTCTTGGTGGGTTGTTGTTAGAAGATTGTAGGATAAGTCTTGGGTTTAGACCTTTAAAAATATTTAACAATAGTGAAATCTATTTCGTGTTGAAAGGGGACTGGAATACTCTCGGACTGTGAGGGGAACCAGTATAAATTTCCCGTGTTCTTTACTTTCCGCATTTTATAGTTTTCATAACTTAGTAACTTTAAGGAATGTAAAATCTAAAACCGGTGATAAATCGAGAAAAATCTTAAAGGCCTAATTTACCCCCTCTTAGGCATACCTCTAACTTATAGAGTTTTATATCCCTAGTCTTCCAACGTAAGCAGGATTAGGCGATGTATAGAAAGTTAAATCTTTATGCCACTAATCGGAGTCTCCTATCCCTATTCGACCAGTGCCACACATAGGCTAGGGATCAGTAATCCATATGTTTCCAAAACCAGATTAACAGAGTATCTCAAATAAAAAACATTATGAACAAGAAACAATTGAGTACGATTATAGATCAATAGGTTCATACAACGGTCAAAAATCAACATAGAATCCAACAATATAGAAATAAGTTCATCATAACACAACCAAACCTAAGAGTATTAGTTACACATTATTTAGAAAATAATACCACAATTGGTAGATGAAAATAACATAAGAAGTCCCTTGAATAGATGGTCTCCAATGGCTTCAAATGCTCTAAAAATATCCTTTTGTGGTTTCAAAATTGTGCTCTAGTCTCCCAATTTCGTAACCCTAATCAAACCACTGAAAACCCCCTTAAAAAACATCCAATACGCATCAGAATAAGGCTCGGAAAAACAACCATCACGCACATTATGGATGCATCATGTGCACCATGCATTTCTTCTTCATTTATCACGCACATGATGGCGCACAATGATGCGCGTGATTATTCCAGTAGCTACATGTTTTTCACCTTTTTTGCACCAAAATTTCCACTAAGTACCATTCTCCCATACTTCCCTATTTTTCACTAATTCTTGGGTCTTTCTTCATCATTTTGGCTCCTATTTCGCTTGTTTGTTCCCAATTCTTCGACTAATTAAATGAAATAACGGGATATCATCAATAACCCTTAGATACCTTGGAACTCCATGTAGATATGCCTTCAATGGGATACAAGGAAGTTCCTTCTTAGCAAAAATAGATGTTGTGGTGTTCCCAGTCCACCTGAAAGTAGTGTATCACGACAAAGAAAGAAAGTCGACCATGATCCACGACGATCTTGAGGAGACTAAGCTTATAAAAAAGGTCATCCTTAAAGACTTCCTCGCTTCATCGACAATGACATAGAAAGGCTCAGGGAAGGTCAATATGTTTAATTTGGATACACATGAAGACAAAGTTAGGCCCGTCTTAGACGGCGATTTCAGAGTTATCCAGCTCAGAGATAATCTAACCCGATCGTTGAAAATAGGATTTAGGTTTTCCTTTAACGTAAAGAACACACTAATTGAATGCCTCCAAAAGAACACATATATTTTCGCTATATCTCCACACGAGATGCCCGATATCGACCACATGGTGGATGCCATCACCTAAACATCAACCCCGACGTCAGACATGTCTCCCAACGGAGAAAACTACAAACCCTTGAGAAAGTTGAAGCCACATAAGCATGGTGAAAGACATATTGGATGCAAGATTTATTTCTGAGGTAAAATACCCGAAATGACTTTCCAACGTCGTTTTGATGAAGAAATCTTTGGGAAAATGAAGGATGTGCGTAGATTACACTAGTCTCGATAGAGCATGTCCGAAATACTCATACTCACTCCTAAATATAAACAAGCCTGTAGATAATTCAACCGAGTATATGCTACTATCATTCATGGATATTTATTCCAGGTACAATCAGATATTCATGTTCGGATCCAACTGGATGAAGACAATATTCATGACCGAGCAAGCCAATTACCGATACAACATTATGCCAAAGACACTAAACTTTATTTCTTTATCTAATATTGATCGATCCATATCAGAACACATACTAAGCTCTATTTCTTTATATCCAATCAAATGATTTTAGAGAAATAGTGTATTAAGTTGTTTGCAAGAGCCAACTTGAGTTCCTTCCCACAATATCAAGTAAAGAGACCTAAAGGTTTACTTGTGAGTTAGTTTTGAAAGATTTTAGAAGGAAAAGACTTTTGAAGCTCTAAGTTTATATTTTGATGTTAAGAAAAATTGTAAGTTTGAAATTTAGACTTTCATATACAATCTTGCAAACTGCTAATAATACCTATTTCCTCTCTAAACAGAATAAGACTAATCAAAAGGCTGTAAATTGCACCAAAAAATTATTCTCTTTTTTTTCTTTCTTTCATACAAAAGAAATAAACCATATAAAATTGTTGAGGTAATGTTCCATGTAAAAGAGAGAAATAAAATGTTGACATTTAATTTCCAAATGCAAAATATATAAAAATTGAAATTTCTTAGTAGAGTTACAATACATTGTTCCATAAAGTCAGAAATCCATTACAAAACACACCAAACCTAGTAGACAAGATTAAAAACACACACACATGTAACTAGAATTCATGTTCTTATTTTAACACAAACAAACACATTATCATAGTTAAAACTGCATCATGATACCAAGCCATTAGCATGTTCACCCATGCCACGGCGCGCAGAAAGACAGAGACAATACAATACTACTACATATAATAAGGCAAGGATGAATTGCCTAAGACACCAGCCAAGAATGAGTTGCCTGAGCACCAGATGGAGAAGCTTCTTCGTCTGGTCTCGGAAAGGATGAGTTTGGTGCAAAATATTTCACATCGCACCAAACTCATTAGTAACCTTTCTGAATCGAATCTTATGGTTGCAGCAGCTGTCTGTTAGCGACAGCTGTTGCAAACCATTTTGTTGGCATGACGATACCGTGTTCAGTATCGATCATGTCTCCCAAAGAGTGGACAGAAGAAGCGATATGATTGACAGTAAAGCTATCGTGACCTCCCTGTGAATACATGCTAGTCACTTCTGACCCCGAGACATTTGGACTTCCTCCGTTTGTTTCCTTCGACGAGTTCAATGTTCCAACCTCGGATTGCAGGACTTCAGAACTCTGCGAAGCACTTGACTGCAGTTTTAGGCCACCGGTATTTTTCTGTGCTCCACCCCCGCTTTTACCATTCCCATTTGTAGAAATCTTTGTGTTCAAGAAGCGACCGCCGCATCCTCTTGGCCTCCGCATCGCGTGCAGATGACGCGATTCGTGCATATATGGCTGCAAAACACATACAAACCTTAATAGGCATAGTAAAAAGTCGTCGCGTTTGATCGAACATTGTCATAAAAAATATTACTCATAATCTCATACCTTGCTACGTTTGATCAGTTTATTCTGAAGCACAGCCTTGGCACGAGATTGACGGCGTCTGATGATTCCATTGTACTGCTTCGCATTCACGTAAGTTGGTCCGTCCTCAGATGTCATGCTAAGCGGAAGCATTATACGTCCCTACTCCATTAAAAACCGATACATATACGAGTTAACAAATAGTGTAACATTTGCAGCAGATAAACAAATGATAACTAAAAGCGGAATTTGAATACATGCAAAAACTTCAACACAGTCTGCATCATATAATCCAATTATATTTCATTGCTTGTGCTACAAGTCATCGATAAAGTCTAAAACTCATTAACATCGAATTTCATTAAAAACCCGATTACATTTGAAAGATTCAGAAGAATACTAACAAGATAGTTGTAAACAGAATTCTGGCTTTCTCATGTAAGCATATACACTGTACACAAATAAAAACAAATTCACATTCAAGTACTTATCGACATTGCGCGATTTATACATAGAATAAGAAAAGAGTTGAGGTAATGACAAACCGAAATCTGAGGTCCATAAGTCGAGAAGAGCCCGTAAAATTGATCCATATAAGGATATTTTGCACAGATCTAACAAATTAAAGATAGTAACTTAATAAACATAATGAATGTATATATTTGTGGAGAAAAATTGAAAAGCTATAACATTAAAGGGACTGTTCTGTGAAGAAATTATACCATAGGCTGGTTAAACCCTAGCTCGAAACGATTATAAGGCTCGGCAACAGCATATGATGATTGCAGTGATAAGGTTGCTTGATGATTTTGTCCATCAACTGACATCTTACAGTCATCTAAGGATGAAATCTCTGAATGATCAGACATAGGAAAATTCAAATGTATAATGAAACTCTAACATAGACATGAATCAAGGTTTTAGAAAACTGTCTAAAACCACAAAAACGGCCGAGACATAACAGTACCAGAAGATACTGATACTGTTATTCACCGTTTTTGTGATAAAGAACAAATTGTCGTCATATCACACTGAGACGGCCGCAATCAGTGTTGCAACATCTGTAACAACATAAATCGTGAAAGCCTTTACGCGATTTAAAATCATGTTGAAGAAGTAAGTACCTGGAAAGATGGTAAATTGGTTTGTATGTCCTTTATCAAACAACTGTTCAACTCCTCTTGCTAAGTTCTTAGTTGGAGAAAGTTGATCTATGTAGTTGGAAAGTTCGAGCGAAAAGGGTTTGATCTGTCCACAAGAGTCTCCTCCTCCATAAACAGATTGAGATCCATAGGCATTACCACTCCACCATGGAGCTGAATTCACAGATGAATACTGTCCTTCATGTTCTTTAAGGTAAAGTGGTTGCATAGCCATAACTAGTCTTCAAAATGATCCAAATGAATTACTTCTGCCAAAGCTAACACAGTAAATTAGTTCCTTCAATCAAAGATAGAAAACTTGTTAAAAACACAGAAAAATTCGAGGTTAATAAATTTATGTTATAGTGGTCAATCAGGGTCGTCTTAAATTTTTAGAATTCTTTCAAAATTTCAATTTAATTACGGTTGAACGGTGAAAAAACATGCAGATGTCTTATTTATCTGCGTATTTAATTGATTATCTATCGAATATAATTAACCATGTATAAAATTGCATTAATTATCTAAATTTAGATGTTTAAATTCATTAAAAAACACATGATCTTATTATCTAGTGATTGATAAATAATATCTATGATTCTACCACCTTAGTTTTCATTCAAACCACAACATCAACATCAAGAAAAAAAGTGGTGAAGTAGAAGACATGAAAATGAAGGCAAATGAGAATATTATGCAAAAGAGTAGTGAAGTCAAGCTCAAAGAATATGAATGATAGAATGATAGAAAAAACTAACATATTAGAATGAGTGGTAAAAGAAGAGAATGAGAAGCATCATAGGTTTGAAGGAAGAAACAAATTATAAGTTATGTGGATACTAAATGAAGCAATAATAAGAAAGTAGAAGAGATAGAGAGAAAGAGAGAGAAGGAATGTGAAGGAAGTAGAAAGCTTACAAGTGTAATGGAAGTAGAAGCCAAATGATCTCTTCATCCAGTACTATGCACTTCTCTATTCTTTATTTATATTTATATTTATTTATTTTATTTTTTAAATCTTTCACACAAAATACCCTTAAGTAGTTTAATATTTGTCACTCTTTAAAAATATATATTGTCTACGGCTCAAATAATAAAAGGTAAGCACACATTCCAACAAACTTTTCCCATAAACTAAATAAAAAAGTACATAATTTGTTTGTAATATACAAGACTTATTATTATTATTATTATTATTATTATTATTATTATTATTATTATTATTATTATTATTATTATTATTATTATTATTGTTTTAGAGGTGGAAAAATATTTTTTTGTCATCGTTGTGCCTGTCATTTCTTACTTTTCTAACTTACTTTATTTTTTAATTCTCCCTCTTTAAGGATAGCTTGAGCTAATTGAGTTAAATATAGAGTTTAAAATTATAGATTAAATTTCTTCAAAAAAATACTAACTACTAATATATACCTTTAAAAAAAAACTTGCCTTTTATAAACAAAAAAAAACGAGGGTGAAAATATAGAGAATTATACCAATATATATATATATATATATATATATATATATATATATATATATATATATATATATATATATATAACAATCAAATAACACAATAGAATTTTTTTTAGATTAATTTAGGGAAAAAATATAGTGATTTTGGTTCAAAACTAAAATTCTACATAAAATATATTTATAGATAAATAAATAATTTACTCTCTTGAATTAAAATTGTGCTTGAAAAATTAAATAGTGTTAAAAAATAAAAATTTGAGTTCTTTGAGTGAAAATTCACTTCATATAAAATTGATTTTAATATTTAATTTTTAAAAATAATTAAAATCTTTATTAAAATTACATGTTAAATAAATAAATATTTTAATTTGAAACAAACAGTTCATGAGCTAGTTAAAGACATTCAAAGAATTTGAAGAAACTAATTAAAAAATAATAAATTTTTTTCACAAGTAAATATACAGAATCGATTAATCTGATTCATAAATTTGTTCTGATATTAAATAATTTTAATTCATTCTAATCATAACTGTGGAAGATCAAATTATAATATTTTCTAGCAAATTCAGCTTAGTTGAAAAGTAAGAATTTAGTATATGAAAAGTAAGTAGCAATAATAAAGAGTGAGTGGTGATTTTATTGTAAAATTAAAAACGATAATTAGTGAGTAGTGCAAGAGGAGGAAGTGTGTTGTTCGTGTGGTAAGTTTTGAAAAATAGAGAAAATGGTAGTGAGTGCATGATTTAATCTGCCTCATCAACGTATAAGAGAGGTGGGTATCATTAGCATTAGGAATAATCTCATTATTCTATTCAAGAATCTCATGTTTCTTTCATAGGGATTACGCTACACTTTATTTTATCACTTAAAGTTAAACCCTTCACATCTCTTTATAATTATATTCCATTCATCCATATAACCTATTTAAGGGGATTTTCATGTCAATTACTATTTACCTTATTTCTTTTTTTTTTTAATTAAAACTTTACAATCAATTTAAATTTTAACACTAAAAACTTATTAATAAAATAAATTGTCAATTTTTCTCTAAAACTCTATTTTAAAAAATAGTAAATAAATAAGAATAAATAAAAGTTAAATTATATTAATAAAATAATATTTTCAAAATATAATTTATTAAAATTAGATTATGTAAAATTCAAGTTAATATTAAAAACTTAAAAAAAAAAGTGAACGAATGTTAAATTTTTTTTATATAAAACATACTTTTTTAAAACTTATCTTAATTTATTTCATTACTTTATATTTTCTTTTATATTTTTTTATTAAACTTTAAAATATTAAAATTAATTTTAAAAATATGATTTTGTAATTTAAATATAATATATATTTTTATCATGTCACTATCAAATTTATATCAAATGTATAAAATAATAATATTATGTTTTTTATCATAATAATAATAGTATAATGTCTTTATCATATCACTATTGTATAATATTTTTATCCAACTTCTTATTATATTATGTCTTAATTTATCCTAAAGGGGTTCTAAAATTTTCACAACTTTAGAGTGAAAAAATGAGCAAGTAATATCATCTACTATATATAGTTAAAACAATAGTATAAATCTTGACAACAAAAACATAGACAACAAACATTCCCCAAGTACAACTAATTACTATTTAACCTTTTCAAATTATCAATTAATTACTCATTGATGCATATGTATGTTTCACAATTACTAGTTACTACCACTTAAACCCCCAACAGTATTAAACTAATTATGTTGCATTCTTAAATCATGCTAAAGTAATAAATAAAATAAAAATCACTTAAATCAAAAGATCATATCACAAGTCAATCCAATTAATTAGCCCTTTGGTATATAGTAAAAACTACACTATATGCAAAGTCTAAATGCCTTCACGTTTCAAGTTTGAGCTGTTTTTGTAGCCTGCAATTTTATATATTTTTGTGTAAAAGAAACTGTTTATAAGATACCTCTAAGAGCCATTGGAGTATGTAGAATCTATTTTCAGATTCATTTTTATTAAGCCGTTTAACAAGTGCTTTTGAGACCTTCATTTTTTTTCTTTCATTTAATGGAAGACCAAGTCAACTTTCACTTAATAGAAACTCCTTTTCATCGTCTTTTTTTGATGATGGTAAACTACATTATATAAATTCAAAATATTTAATTAGCCACTAACTAAGCTAAAAAAGAAGAAAGAAATAAAGGAAACAGCACGAAAATGGAGTGGGATAGATATAACTGCTTATAGAGATTTATGGTATAAATATTAATAATTAAATATTTACATAAATAAATAAATAAATTATTATACAGATATTGGAGTAAGTTGTTTGTCATGGATTTCATGTTATATTAATATTTCATCCTAAAAGGGTAAGGAGGATGACCAAATGTTAGTTGTTATTTATTGTCTTGATTTTATCTTGTTTGCTTTATTATTAATTATTATAATCATTTTATGAGATAAGCATGGATGATCTTTCCTCCTTTCTATGTTATTCTTTTCCCATTAATTTTGAGATAAGCATGAATCTGGAACTTCTATTAGTCATGTTGAAAAAAAGACTAGTATGAAAGAAATCAAATGTAAATTCGCCTACTGTATCCCTAAGCTATGTTCTCACTCAGGCCAATTAAACTAGCATCAATGTTACATTCAATCCAAGAAAATATGTATAGATTGTTGTCTTTAAATTTAGATTTAAATATATCTTTTGTAATGCTTTGATTTAATCCTTCTATCACTTATTATTTTTTGCAGAGATGAAAATAAAACATAATATATTTACATGTTGCTTTTAATATATTTGGTCAGTTGAAAAACTAAAATAATTGATGATGACTGAAATAGAATTCCTGCGCATGGGAATCAGCTTTTTGTATGCTAGAGTGGGAAGAATTTATAAGGTTAATATTTCAACATTCAAGTTAATGAAATGAATGAATGAGGAATAATATGAGTTTGAGAATCAGTAGAATATCTGAGTATTGGTGCGTCAAGGGTTTAATATAGATAAGACAGTTAGAGTCGCTTTCACTTGATCCGGCATCTAGTGGGAACACCGTCTGATTAGATCTCATGGTAGGAAGTTGGTGAAAGGTCGGAATCTTGTGTTATGAGTTTGAGTAAGGTCATAACTATTTGTTTGTGTTTTCTTTCTCGTCGCTTGTTTTTTTGGGCCTTGACATATGGATTTTGTGAGCGGCCAGAACAATTGCTCCCAAAATTCTTGGTGTTGCTTATTCGAATGATGGTTTTGTAATAGTGGTTACTAGTCTGGTCCTTGGTTGAAGGGAGTGAGATAGATGTCATGTTGCTAGCATTGGGAACATGTGCATTGATTGTCTTCTTTGTAAATTCTCAATGTTTTACTAAAGGGTTGTGACGTGTGGCATTCGATTGTCACTTATGATTCCTTTTGTCTTAGGGTATTCAAGTATTCTAACGAATTCGATGTGAGATCACGACCAATGGTGGCTTGATTACATTTTTTCGCGGATGTTGTGGTGGTTTGAATAATTGCTTGAAGAATATATAAAGGATTTTTGGGTAACTATCCATCTTTTTTCCATTTGCAAGAATCCAAGTCTTTCTCTGTTTTCTGAAGTTGCCCATATATTTGTCAACAGTCTCGCATCGACATTTACATCAACGAATTTGTATCATCTTCTCAGGTGAACCTTGCCTAGCGCAAAGAATCAAATTCATCTCTTTCCAAGTAACAATTTGATGTCCTTTTATTTTATGTACACATTTTGCCATTGCTAGGGTTTCTTCAGAAGGTGGTGATTGTAACGCCCGTTTATTTAATTAGTTATTTAATTAAATATATTTGTATTATTTGTGTAGATTTGCGTTGATTGTCGAAATTGTGGAGTGTTGGGTTGGGTTGCTAAGTTGATTTTTAATTGAATTAATTAATTTAAGTTGATTATTTACTTGTGGAAATAATATAATGTTGGTATATTAGAAAATAAGAGATTATTGAGCTTATTTGGATGGTGGGTTATAGAAGAAGTGAGATGTAGAACTGAGCCCAATAGATTAATAAGAGTTAACAAGAATTATAAACATTATTATTATTATTATTATTATTATTATTATTATTCCTAATATTATTATAAATTAAAACATGATTTAACTAGTAATTAGGTGGAAGAGAGAAATATAAGGAAGACTAATTATTATTAGTCAAGTAGTTGGTGGAGAAAAAATAAGGAGGATAAATCATAAGTTATTATTTTATTAAGATTATTTAAATTTAATAGGGGATTAATCTAAATAATTAAATAAATAATATTAGAGATGTTTAAGGATAAAGTGGTAAATATGGATTGAGTTAGTGAGGATAAAAATGGAATTGTATAAAGAGACCCAAGGAGGGTAAAAAAAAGGAATATATGAAATCAAATTTGTGGGAGAATTGGGGAGTCGTGTTTTGGGAAAACTGCTCTGAGGAATGAAGGTAGAAAGGCGAGGACTTGGAGGTTTCTTGAAGACCTCGAGGAAAGGGAATTCAGGGTTTGACATCTAAGGTATATGGAGTATTACCTTTCATTATAATTGATATAAGGTTTGGATTGTATGTGAATGGTTTGGGGGTTCGAGGATTTAGGGGAATCTTACGATGATTTGATGAATTCGGTATTCTGTATAGTGTTGATGTTTATTGAATTGTTGATATGCAATTGTTATTATTAGATTAAGTTTAACCGATTGGTAATGATAGTGTATATGAATTTGATTTGGATGAAAGTTTCAGATGATGAATTGATAATTATAATCGTATGGAGAGTATAACTTTCATTATGATTGATATAGGGTTCTGAATATAGATAGGTTTGTAGTTTTATGGGATTTTGGGTTTTATTATGAGTTCTTGATGAAATAGGTAGAAAATGATGAAATTAAGATGTGTTTTTGATGTAGAATGATGTATATGTTGTCTAATTTGATGTGTTGATGATATAATATGATGATATGGACGATCTATGTGTGTTTTGGTTTGTTTAATGATGAATCCATATGGAAATTTGAGTAGTTTTAGTGAAAATTCCGTAAACACAACAAACAATTTTTGGAAAACGGTAAAAATTCATAACTTTTGATCTATAAGTCTGTTTTGACCGCCATTTGAACCTGTGGAAAGCTAATAGAATGTACTTTATTTCAAAAATGATTTCAAGTGCTGGAATTAAAGTTAAATAGTATGTAATGAGGATTTATGGTGTTAGTGTAAGATTTCAGTGTCGGTGTTTGACGAAAAACTTTGGAAATTCAAAACTTTAGTTCCGATAGTCCGATTTATGTGTCGTTTGAAACTGCATGAAGCTGAGATAATATAATTTCATTTAAAAATACTTTCATGTTACTGGAAATAATTTAAATGATATACATTGATATTTGAGAGGTGTGTAGTTGTATGTGGAACTAATGATGTTTTGCTATAAATGATGAAACTTGCGTGTTGTTGCTACAATGTTACTGTGACGTTATTGATGATGTTATACTATGATGTTATGATGAATTAAATTGATGATATGCATGTTGATGATATATATTATATGTGAAGTCTTATGATGAATTTTTATGAATGATGATGCAACTTTGACGAGCCGTAACGGTGATTATTACGATGTATTGCATCATTCATTCATAGTACTTTTAGGACTTCGGTCCAATGATGATGTTGAGACTTAGGTCCAGTGATGATGTTGGGACTTTGGTCCATTGTTGGATTCAATCCCATTGTGTGGATTGAGGTAATTATGTTGTGCTCCATTTTGGAAGGTGATGGCCCAGTGTCCATCCATGATGTTTCGGTACCACATGCATGAGTCTATATGACGTTGCATTTGCATTATTTGTAGCAATTTAAGATGTGTGTGTAGGTGAATTATGTGATTAACCTTTAGAGTATGACGTGGTATATGATGATTTTGAAATGATGATTGTTTAGAGATGTGAAGACTATGATTGTTATGTTGTGGTGATTTAATTATTATGCATATGATATCTATTTCTTATATCTCGTATTATGAATTGTGATTACTTACCCTGCCTGTTTGAATGTTACCTCTACGTGGGTAACGTGCAGATATCCGAGATAAGTTCGCGGTGCGTGAAGTCTTAGCTGGAAGTTGTTTAGTTTAATCCTAGAGTGTCTGGTGTCTTGCTCTGGTAGATGTAACATTGGGGGTATAAACGCTTAAGTTATTTGTTTTGTTATTTATGAGTTATTATATGTGTAGTCGAGTTAATGATTATTTATTGACAAATGACCAAAAGGTCTTGATGTTTTGATGAAAATAAAAGAATAGGTTTTGAAGTATGATTCCGCTATAAAGTTTTAAGTTATTTATTGATATTATTAAAGAAATGAGTATTTTAATAAATTGAAAAAAATATGTTATGAGATAGGATGTTTTAATAACTTGATGTTGTAAAAAAAATGTGACACCTTTTATGAGATACTCTGATTTATTTATCGTGTATTTACATTGGGTTAGAAGGGTGTTAAAGTGATGGAAGATTCGAGGGGAGTGGCTGCAGACGATGGTGAAAGGGTAGTTGGCAGCCTCACTCTTAGGGAAGTTATTGGAGGTTTTGTCTCTCCTCCCTTGCACTTGATGAACCCCATTATTGTATATGATTTTAAGCACGAACTCAAGGCCCAAACTTATATCAAAGCGCATCGTTGTCCCTTTGGTTGTGACGCCACCGACGACAAAGTGATGTGGTGGTTGGAATCCTAATCTTGTATTTATATTCATGATTGTTCTTTTTTGTGTTTCTAGTAATTCTAAAATGGACAAATGGCCCAAGAATATGGAACCTGACGGGAGATAATTAAGTTGTGTAGATGGATCAAGAAATGTTAGATGTTTTAGTTGTCTTTGATGTAAGGGCGACTTGGACCATGCTTTCACCAAGATGGCTTCCTGTTCAGACTAGGTAGTATTGATTTGCCCCGAAGGAAAAAAAGGGTGTGCAACAAATATGAAAGGGTGTGTCATCTCTCTTCATGAATGCTTGTTTTCTTTGATATGTATTTGAATTTCTTTCAATAACTTTGAGGTGGACATTCTAAATCACCTGGTGATCACGCACCCTCGCAACTACATTCGGTGAGTTAGGCTTATGTCAAAGTCTTCCAGTATTGGTATAAGTGCAAGAAAAGCTTCATAAACATAATACTATTTTTTTCATCTTTTTATCGTCAAACAAAATTTAGAAGACTCAACACAAGGCCAATGCATGCTCTCCCTTAGTTAGGATCAAAATATATTCGAGGTATACTCCATCAGCGTGAAGAATTTTAAAGAGAAATACTACCTGGTTACCCCCCTCAAGGAGGTGGCCTGATGACAATCGTTATTACGTGAATTTTATGAGAAAAATTGGATGAACTCTTAAGGATATTGACCAAATGCACAACCAAAGTGTGAAGAAAATAACAAAAGTACAAGAAAAGGAAGCATTTAGTGAAAAATTTGAAGAAAGAGTTAAAAAAACAAAGGATTTACTTCTGGACCTTTTTGCACATGCGATGCATCCCATCGTGGTACGATGAGGCTTGCTTCATGTAACACCCAAAATTTTTTATTTAATTATTTTATTTGGAATATTGTGTTTTGGTGTATGAAGAATAATATATATATATATATATATATATATATATATATATATATATTATCGAATATAATTTTGAAATTAAGAATTATATTATGGTGGATAGTAATTATTATTATTGGATAAATTAAATAATTGGGAAATATGAGGTGAGGGGCAAGGTGGTCTTTTGCTGGGTTTAGTGAGGGTAAGAGTGGAAGTCCCTAAGTTGGTCTAAGAGATTATGTGGTAAAAAGAGGAAAAGGCATCGTATTCTGAGAAAAGGAAGAACGACCGTGAAATTGAGAAAGGAAAAGAGAAAGGGCTAGAACGTGAAGAAGAATCCACGAGGAGGAGGGATTTATCGTTAAAACCAAGGTAAGGGTGGAATTCTTCCATATCTAAAGGGTTTTATAATGGGAATTGGGTAGGTTGAGGATTATGGATTGTTGTTTTGGTGTATTCAATAAGAATTGTGTTGAGTAGTTAGTAGTTGTTGTTGTTAGTTGATAATTACATGAATTAGAGGGTAAAATGGGCAATTACTATGAATTCTGGATGATATTGGTGTTTTGGTATGATGTTTTTTGTAGTAGAATGAGTGCAAAGCACAGAGGAGGGATTTGCAAAATCGCAGAGCCCGCTTAGCGAGCTGGAGCTTGCTTAGTGAGCAAGTTAGTTTCTGGAAAAGTCAAAACCCGATAGTAGTTCGCTTAGCGAGCAATGACCCTCGTTCAGCGAGACCTGGAGCGTGAAATGTTGATTTTGAATTCTGAAAAATTCCATAAAATTATCTAATTGATTTAGTAATACATATAAAACGATGTGGTGTAGTGGGAAGTTGTAAACGAGGAGTTATACACATAATTGTAGGGATAACTAGTATAACTTGAATATAAATATAGTTAATATGTTTGTTGGCATTGTTGTCGTTATGATGAATTATTGTCGTTGTTGTGAGAAGGTACACATGATTGTTGTTGATGTACGTGTATGTATTATGATGTTGTATATGATGTTGCTCCGTTGTGGTGGTTGAAGTTGATTATGTGGTTATATGCTAAAAACGCATGATGTTGATGATAATTATGGTGATAATGAATTGTTGTATGTTGATCGATGTTGTGATGAGTGGTCATATACGAGTTGTTGTTATCAATGTTGTATAATGAAATTGTTGCATGTATACATGTATGTCATTGGTGTTGCATGACATGTTGCATAGTTGGGTAATATACCAAGGTGGGGTATGTTAGTTGTTGTAATGTTGTAGCGGTCATGAAATAGGGATCGTACGAGGGAGTGATCATGAAATAAGGATCATAATGGACCATGAAATAAGGGTCGATGGGTGTGATCATGAAATAGGGATCATAATGGACCATGAAATAGGGGTTGATGGATGTGATCATGAAATAGGGATCACACTGGTCCATGAAAAAGGGGTCGAGAGTTCCGACGAGAACTAAATTTTGAAATAGAGGTCGGATATGGTACCGTATGCATAGAGTCAAGTAGGGCCTCATTGCATGATTGTTGAGGTTGTTGATGTATATGATGTTGTTGACGTATATTGTAACGCCCCGATTTGATTTTCCCAATTTTGTGGAGTCTTTTATTTTATTTGTATGATAATTGTTCTATGTGTGAAATTATCATGATGATATTTGATGTTGAGGAATTAATGTGATGATATGTTATGTTGTGAGATTTTATCGTTTTGTGAATTTTCGGGTAAAATTGGTTTGGAGGGTATTTTAGGTATTTGTTAATTAGTGTTGAGATAGAAATTAGTAGGATTGGTATTTTTGTGAGAATATGATATTTGGTTGGAAAGAAATAGAAAGAATAGAGTTAAGTGTAGAAATAGGAAGGAAAGAATAAGAATAGTTGGTAAGAATAAAAATAGAGAGAAAAGAATATAAGAGAGTGAGAAAGAGTGAAATAAAAAGTTAGTAAAGAAGAGAAAGAAAAAGAGAAGAAAGAAAAGGAAGAGAAGAGAAGAGAAAAGAGAAGAGAAAAAGAGGAAAAGCTAGGTTTTGATTAAGATTGCTCCGCGTAGACGAAATAATCGGGTAAGGGTGATAAATATTGTTATCTTAATCTTGTATATGATTATGTATGTGTTAGATTTTGTGGGTTTTTGATTTGGTGGAGTTTTAGAGAAAATGAAAACTTAGGTTTTGATGAGATTGTGAGAAATTTATGGATTAATCGGTTAGAACTTGATATAATCGAAGTATGAGGGTGAATACATGTTAATAATCATGTTTGTTGAGTTTTGGAAGAGTTTTGGGGGCTTTCTATGGGTCTGTTCGCAGCTGGAAATTCTAGAAATCGCAGTGGTCGCTCAACGAGCTATCCCTCGCTCAGCGAAAGTTCCAGGGTGATTCTCGCTCAGCGAGCGAGAGGGCGCTCAGCGAGCCTGTAGGTTTTTGAGGGGTTATGTGTTTTAATTCGTAGCTTTAGTTTCGGGTATTAGTTTTTAGTGATCCTTATATCGATTTGAAGCTAGAAACGCATAGAAACTACTGATGCTAAGAAAAGTAATTTTTAGCCGACTTTTACCCGACTTTTCTGATAAAACGTAATTATGTTAATTATGGAATTGTGGGTTTGATTGTTGTGTTGTGGCCGTTTGGCAAGTAGATACATTTCTTGAATTAAATACGAATGTATGCTAATTGTATGAGATGAATTCATAACTATATTGTGAATATGTATGCATTTTCAAGAATGATGTGTGTCATTTTGCATGTAAGCATAATGTATGCATTCTTGTGTTGTGGGATTCTTTGTGAATCCGTTGTAGCATCGTGTACTCATGTGGAGTGTGAGCGATGACTACAACAAGATCGTGTGCCCATGTGGGGTGTGAGCGATCGAATTGTGTGCCCATGTGGGGTATGAGCAATCCAGAAACATCATGTGCCCGTGTGGGGTGTGAGCGATGGGTGATTTATTCACATTGATTGTGTGCCCGTGTGGGGTGTGAGCAATCAGATTGTGTGCCCGTGTAGGGTGTGAGCAATCCATAAACATTGTGTGCCCATGTGGGGTGTGAGAAATGTGGAACATCGTGTGCCCAACGGGGAGTTACTTTAGGTAACAAGCGATGATTCCATTTGGTTCCTGAGTGAACCTGCTGAAATGTTGAGTCGGTACCGCATTTACATCTGCATAGAGTCATGTGTCAGTCTCTATGAGTTGCATTTTATCATTTTAATTATGATATGCAGAAATAAACATGAATGTGCATATGTTTATTTGGAGTATTATGGAGATGATAGTATGTGTGATGAAACATACTTGTTTGTATATATGCATGTTTGATATATGTATATGTATGTGATTTATACATTTGTGATGTATATGTGTGATTAAACATAGCTAGACGTATGTTTATGCAAAATGAATAGAATTGAGGAATAAACATAAATAATGTAAGTTTATGTGAATTAGTGAATTGGTGCATGATGAACATGCTTGATTTGTATATGTACACGTTGCGATGTTTATAGGTGATGTGGTATGAATTGTGATGAGAATATGTTTTATGTGTATGTTATATGTTGAGATATATAATTATATGCAATGTTATTATGATAATGTTTCTCACCCTTCTGCTGTTTTATAATGCTCTATTAGGCATTGCAGAGTAGGTTGTTGGATGGTATTTTTGTGAAGCTCGTCTTCATCTTTTGGTCGGTCGGCTCTGATATGTAGCACCGGGTAGCTAGGCTTGTGTCGCTCCCCGGATTTCCATCCTGGTACAAACGCGAAAGTGGCGCAGAAAAGAATAGAGTCGCCAGCCAGGCATTTTTATCCCGAAGAAAGGGAATGGTAATGCTGCACAAACCAGAAGAAAGGAGAGGAAGGACACAGGTCCTGCGAACCAAAGAGACTGAGTTCGGGAGTCGATTACGACCTGGGAAGGTATTAGCACCCAGATCGTCCGTCGTACCCGACGAGATCCACGCTTGTAAAGAAAACTGTTTCAAAGGGTGAGGGTATGAAAGCTGCTGCAAAAGAAAAGAAAATGGAACTGGAAAATAAACTGAGAAAAGAACTGAACAAGAAAACAAAGAGAAAAATGTAGGGAAAATAAAGATTGTGCTCGAACGGGCCCTACCCCACTGCCTACGTACCTCATCGGGAAAATGAGGATCAGAGACACCGTAGTTCCCCTAACTAGGGGTGGCAAGGAAATTGCTTGTGAATTAAGGCTTGAACTGCCTATGCCAATGCTCAGGTGTTGCAGACTCGGACGACGAGTGCATAACCGTCTTGCAAAGTGAAAAGTAAGAGCAAGTTCGCGTACAGAGCGAAGGAGATGAGAAAAGAATTCCCGAAGGAAAGACGCTTATCGTTTTTTTTGTGTTTTTTATGAAGCTTTTATGAGTGTGTCACAAGGAAGTGAACTCAAGCTCTCTTCAATGGAATGTGCACTTGTCACTACATTCCAAGATGGAATAATAGAACAAGCATACTCAAGTAAGGAGAAGATCCCCAAAACTTGAATCCAGAGATTAGGGCTTAGGCTCACTAACTCATTAACTTATTAAGTTTTTTTGTTATTTACAGTGAAGAAGTGTTTTTTATGCTTTTCTTTGTGAAGAAGATACCTTGATCAGACTTGTGCATCACAAGGTAAACTTGTACTATCCAAAGATGGGAAGACTACAAGCACACCTCATGGGATAAGGATATTGCTCAAGGCATCACTTCAAACATTATTAAGATGTTTTTTATGGTTTTGAGATGAGAAGAGAAGAAGAACCAAAGGATCACAAAGGCAAAAGTCTAATGGGGGACTAAAGATTCCTAAGTGTTGTCATGCATGGATATCCTAAGGTTAGTGTGGTTTCTTATCCTAAAGAAGAAAGAAAGAAGAAGAGGAGAAGAGGATAGAAGAAGAGATGATAAAGGCCTAAGCCCAACAAGTAAAGGTTAGTCACAATAAATAAATAAGAAGAAAATATGAGATTTGGAGATGTGGAACTCAACTTCCACACCTCACACTTACCATAGCCCCTGCAAGGTTAGTAACATGCATACAAGTGAAATAAAATGGACAAGATAACATGCCATCATCATACAAACAGAAGTGAAATGATATGTACACATACTCAATGCAAATGAAACCCACAAGAATGAGGAATGGAGCAAACAAGTTAACATGATGCAACATGAAACAAATGACAAACACATGAAAACTTAAGAAAGATGCAAGGCAAAGATGCACAAACATGGACTCAATGCACACAAACAGAACCAAAACAAATTGAAGAAGGGCTTAAGAAGCTAACAAGATGAATAGAAGAGCCACACTAAACCAAACAATCACAAAATGGGAGTGAAAGAAGTAAGGAAGAAGTGAAAGCACACTTAAGAAATGAAAGGACTTAAAAGGTAAGCAAACACAAAATTTCTAAGACACAAACCCTAAGCCAAGACCAGGAAGGAACCCATACCCCAAAGGGACCCCAAATGAGAAGAAGAAGTTGGCACAAGTGCCCTTCTAAGCTTATAAGAGAGCTAAAGATCACAAAGAAGCAAAATGGGACAAGGTGAGAACAAAAATTCACATTAAATCAACAAAGCATCTAAAAATTCCACAACTTAAACCAAATGATCTTCAAACATTATATATACATGAGCCAAAAGGATTGGGAAAGATTCAGAAGCAAACTAGGTCAAATGGAGGCAAGAACACAAACTAGGGTTAATAACTTCCAACACAAGTCAAAGGACCAAGACCCAATGAAAAAGTTTCTAAAAATCAGGGGAAAAATCACACAAGAACTACATCACCTTAGGAATCCAGAGCAAAAAGAATGAATAAGAAACTCAAAATAATGAGACCTATGGAAAATGAACAAGGCAGTGTACTCACAAAAGGATTAAAAGAAATTAAATGAAAGAGGAAATTAATATGACACGTGGATAATATGAAAAAATGGAAAATAAAAATGTGACAAATTAAAGAAAACTCAAATTAAGACTCATGAATATTTTGGGAATTTTTGGATAATTGGAACTATTTTAAATAATTAGAAACTAAAATGATAATAAAAGAAAATAAAATGAAAAAGAATTAAAAAAGGAAATGAGGTTGGGGTGCAGGTAGTAGAAATTCACGTTGAAAGAGATTGGGCCTAATACAGGAGGGGGTGTGAAAAGGAATCTGAGCCCATTAGCTGCGCATGTGTATACAAGTAAGGGTGGAAAATCAGTGAAATAAATTGGAAAAATAAAGAACCACAGGATTGATCCAGCGCACACAATGTCTCACCTCATTAAATGACGTGGCAAGATAACTGATTATGAATGGAAGACCATGACAATTATGGTGTGCTGAGAAACAACATGAATTAAAATGAAAAACAAATTTCACGTGAGAGGGATGGTGGCTCTAGGGCAACGTGGCAACATCCTGGACACACAGCAACAAGATCCAAGGGCTGTAGGTCATCTCCTACCTCACAAACCCTAACTGAATATTTCCAGTTTCCGGTGACCGGAGCTAGGGCTCCGGCACCGGAAATCAAACCAGTATGAACAAACCTCTAAATAAATGAACCAATAGCTCCAGATCCACTAATTGACATGCTCTGAATTCAAATATGACACTGAAATCCTCTAAAACTCAAAGAAACATCTGGATCGAAGAGAAAAAAGTTTGACCATGAAAACTGAAAATCAAATATCTCACACTACAATGCACCATTTACTAAACTACAACTTTCAGAATGATCAGTGCACCTTAAATATCACAAAACACCTAATCAATTTCATTTTTAGATCTGAGGAATTTGGAGCTTACCTGAGTTGCAGATTTGGAAATAATGAGATAAAAAGCCAAATGATGGATGCAAATCACTCTACACTCACTCTAGATGCAAAATAAATGCATCTAAAGCCTTGAAGGTGACTGGATCTGAGGCTTTGCCCACACCTGCCCTGAAATGGCAAGGTTGTTGATCTTGAAAGAGAGCTTGAATGATGGTGTCATTAATGATCCTTAGCTTGCACTAATCAAGAATCCACGATTTGTTTTGAGATTGAGCAAGTGTGTGATGAGAAATGAGAGAAAATGCAAGTTGTGCATAAACTTGGAAATGAGAGAATGAGCAAGAGATGGTGCTTTCTGAAACCCTAGCTTGTTAAATATGACCTCACAATCCAATGCTGAAAGAATGCAAAGGTTTGCACGTGGGAATCACAAGAATTTGGTGAATTTGCAAATTTTGCAAATTGTGAGGGAAGCATGCACTCCTCATGCTTTGCTTGGCCTCTCAGCCCATGTGCAATGCAAATCCAACCCTTGATTTGAATCCAACAAGTCCTGGCCCTTAGATCAAAGTTATCACACTTTCCTCATGATTTTGCAAAAAATCCACTTTGTAAGAAACAATCTTGTAATGCACGAATTTGGGGTATTATTTGGAGCAAAATGATCCAAATGCAATGTATTGTAACTTAGTAAACAAAATTGAACCATTCCAAGCCTTGAAAATAAGTTTTGAACATTTTTGCTTTGGGTGCATGCATGAACTTTTGGATTTTGCCCTAATTTGCAGCATTTTTTGAAGAGCCTAGAGGACAAACTATGAATCCCATGAAAAAGTACTTGTACTTTTTGAAAATGGGAGCCCTTAATCTCCAACTTTCATGTTTTACTTTGGTCCATTTGAAGAATTTTTGATCATGTTAAGCTCACTTGAAAATTAGGGCAAAAGTTGCCAAAAATGGGAAATCCTTAAAACCATGTTTTCACCAATTTTGCAAAAACCCTCAAATCTCCATGATTCTTGAACTTTGAACATTCCAAACCTCTTATAACATTTTAAGGACACCCCTTGGCAAGAAAAAGTTGGTTGGACCCCTTGAAATCACACAGCTGACTTTTTAAGGGCATAGTTGACCAATTACTTCATCTGCAAGCAACTGAAGAATTTCTTGACTTCCACAAGGAATTTTCTCATGAAATTTGGTACCTAGGATCATCTTGACATATAAAAGACTTTGCCCAAATGAAATGGCCAAAGTTGTGAGGTTTTGATGCTTGAATCTCAAACCCTAGTTTAGGTGCCTTGTGTAGGAGCTTTGCCCTATCCTGGAATCTCTGATGATCATGCAATCTTCTGAGCTTTTGCACATGAACTTGAACTTGTAAATGGAATGTAGACCCCTAATAGGACTTGTACAAGACCATTGGGACCCTTGTCATGGATTGTGATGCCTCAAGAACCTCCACAGATGATCATATGCCTAATGCTAGATCATGAAGAATGTTATGCCTCATCTTTCCATGCTAGGATGCTAAGAAAATGATATGTTCATGATGATTATGATGTGATATGACGCTTAAAATGAAGAGGGAAAATTTGGGGTGTTACAGCTGCCCCTATTCAAACATCAGTTGATAAAAAAGGACGGTAGCACGGGCTATCGACCGTTCAAGATGAACTGTGGTTGAATACCGAAAAGACCTGAAATTTGCACTCTGACGAAGAATGCAAAACTGGGAAATAAACCCAACCAAATGACGTTTTGGTGGCTGAAGGGGAGAAGAAGCATACGAGCTTCTTCCAAGCTGAAACTGTTGTCTGGAATAAGAATACTTTGACAGACGAGTCTTCTTCGATTAATCCTGTTACGCCAAAAGCTGGACATACGAGTCCTCACTGCAAGAACAAATAACTTGAGACAGACGAACTTCCTTCGGATATACCTGTTACGCCAGGACCGGGGATGCATTAAAGTCTGCGGGATAGACATGCATAATCAAGGTAGACGAACCTTCTTCATATATTATCCGTGGATATATGGTATGAGACAGACGAGTCTTCTTCGAGCCAACCTGTTACGCCAGGTGCAACAATAATAATTGGTGCCTGAGACAGACGAGCCTCCCTCGGATACACCTGTTACGCCAGGACCGGTAACCATTTTGACATTTGTTCCCACAGTCAGGATTTTAAACCTCTTCAGTACAGACGAGTACTGGACGATCATCAAGATAACACAGACGAGTGTCAAAAGTCAATGATACAGACGAGTATCAGACGATGATCTGAGAAACACAGACGAGTGCTTCAGGCAATGATACAGATGAATATCAGCTGCTGGTATAGACGAATACCAGGAATTCAAACACAGACGAGCGTTTGGAGAACAATATAGACGAGTACCAGGATAATCAACAAATCTACACATACGGATATAAGCTAACACAGACGAGTATCCAAACAAAGTAGACGAGCTTCAAACAGGTATCAAAACATTAAAACACAGACGAGTGTTGGGGATGATACAGACGAGCAACCACAAATATTGGGTACCAAACACAGACGAGTGTTGGGAAGCGCAGACGAGCAACAACAAAGATCACAGATATCAGAACACAAACGAGTGTCGGGAATTGCAGACGAGCAACCACAATGATTAAATACCAAACATAGACGAGTGTTGAAAGTTGCAGACAAGCAAATAACAAGGTAATCATGTACCAAACACAGACGAGTGTTGGAAATTGCAGACGGGCAAACAACAAATGTCAAATATCAAACACAGACGAGTGCCGAGAATTTGCAGACGAGAAAAAACAGGTACCAAACACAGACGAGTGTTGAAAGTTGCAGACGAGCAAAAACAGGTACCAAACACAGACGAGTGTTGAAAGTTGCAGACAAGCAAACAACCAGTATTAGATATCAAACACAGACGAGTGTCGGGAATTTCGGACGAGCAGCGACAAGGTAATCATGGACCACTGCTGGGGAGAGCAAACGAGCAATACTAAAGTGATAGCTCAGACGAGTGCTGAAAGATGCAGACGAGCAGCAATAAAGTATGAAACACATACGAGTGCTGGAGATTGCAGACGAGCAATGAACAAATGCCTGATTGGCAGCAAGAGTTACGACTCTGCAGGGGAAAATAAGTTGAAAGGCCTTGATACCTAATTCTGACTGGTGGTGATGAGTACCTGACTGTATCATCATACTGTCCAAAAGAATGGCAACTTCACTGGGGAATATTTCACTGACGGAAGTGAAAATCAAATATGAACTCTGCGGGGAAAGATCATCCTCAGACTTGGCTGGAAAGATGCTTCAACAATACTCTGACTAGGGAGAGCATTTGCTGGTTCAAAGCTCTGTGGGGACATCAGGCATTCAGCTTCCTGTTAGGCATTCCACTGGGGGACAATAAATTGCTTGGGCTGCTACCAAGGTTTAGCTGGGGAAGAACTCTGCTTGGGGAGAATGTGATGCCATCCTGCAACCTGCAACAACAGAAAACACAAGTGTGCCCCAGGGACTTGCATGGTATGATCTGCTCATCCATCGTCACCCGACACTCAAAGAGGGTTTACAGTGTTTCCCTGCATGTCATTTTCTTTTCAAATTATCACCATGTTTAAATGCAATGCTATTTTTGCCAAAAATTCAGGACATTTTGCAAACAAAAAATAAACACACACAGCTTTTTGACTGAATATTCTTTTTATTGAAAGGCCTCTTAATAGGCAAAGATTTACAGCAGGAAGCAACCACCTGGAAAGAGGTATCCACCATAAAATTGAGAAAAGAAACTATCCTAATGGCAATGGGCACGACATTCCAAAGAGTTCCATTTCTGCTATGACCAACATGTCTTCATGACTCTCCGTTATGCTTTTGCTTTCTGAGAGGATGAGGGGACTGTTTCCTATCCTTCTGATATTGCCACGTTGTACGAAACGATGACATGGTTCAGATTACTCGAATCGCAGTTGTCCGCTTATTCCCTTGTTTTGTGTGGATCGCCCTTTCAGGTTTTCAATCCATCGGGATACCCTTTTTTGCCTGAGCTGTCCAATGTGGCTTTTCAACTCAGCGGGTGTACATTTTTTATTTCCCTAACTTTTGCCCGAGCTTTTTATTCTGTTTTTAGCTCGCCGGGATGCCCTTTTTTTGCCTGGACTTTATTTCTATTTTTGTGTCCAGCGGGTCTCTTTATGCGAAGTATTTTTTAACTGTGTCCGAGTTAACAGGGGATTGGAAGTCATCTCCATCCATAGTGGTGATTATCAGTGCTCCTCCTGAAAATACTTTCTTCACTATGAATGGTCCTTCGTAGTTTGGGGTCCACTTGCCCCTGTGATCTGAACCTGGAGGAATGATCCTTTTCAGCACAAGCTCTCCCACTTGGTACTCTTGAGTACGTACTCGTTGGTCGAATGCTCGCTTCATTTTCCTCTGATAAAGCTGACCATGACAGATAGTCGCTAATCTCTTTTCCTCAATTAGACACAGCTGATTGTAACGAGCACGCACCCATTCAGCCTCATCAAGCTTCACATCCATCATCACTCGCAATGAAGGAATATCTACTTCAACAGGCAGGACTGCTTCCATGCCATATACCAGAGAGAAGGGAGTTGCCCCTGTTGATGTCCTGACTGACATTTGGTACCCATGCAACGCAAATGGTAACATCTCATGCCAATCTTTGTAAGTGACAACCATTTTTTGCACAATATTCTTGATATTCTTGTTTGCTGCCTCTACCGCACCATTCATCTTTGGTCGATAAGGAGAAGAATTGTGATGCTGAATCTTGAAGTCCCGACACAACTCTGCCATCATCTTGTTGTTGAGATTAGAACCATTGTCAGTAATGATTCTTTCGGGCACTCCGTATCTGCATATGATATCTCTTTTCAGGAATCTTGCCACCACTTGACGAGTGACGTTGGCATAAGATGCTGCTTCCACCCACTTAGTGAAGTAATCAATCGCGACCAAGATGAAGTGATGACCATTTGAAGCAGTAGGCTCTATTTTTCCGATCATGTCAATGCCCCACATAGAAAAGGGCCAAGGAGATGACATGACATTGAGCGGGCTTGGAGGAACATGCACTTTGCCTGCATATATTTGGCACTTGTGGCACTTACGAGCGAATGAACAACAGTCTGCATCCATTGTCATCCAGTAATACCCCGATCTCAGTAATTTCTTTGCCATAGCATGCCCTCTTGCATGGGTACCGAAAGACCCCTTGTGGACTTCCTGCATTAATAGGATTGCTTTGTGTCTATCCACGCATCTGAGCAAGACCATGTCAAAGTTTCTCTTGTACAAAACCCCGTCTGTGTTCAAGAAGAAGCTAGCAGCAAGTCGCCTTAAGGTCTTCTTGTCATTGGAAGATGCCCCAGCTGGGTATTCTTGCTTTTCTAGGAATAACTTGATATCAAAATACCAAGGTTTCTCGTCAGACACGGCGTCTACAGAGAAGGCATGAGCTGGAGCGTCAAGCATGGAGATGCCAATTCTGGGCACATAATTCCAACACAAGACTTTGATAGACGAAGAAAGAGTGGCCAATGTGTCGGCAAACTGATTTTCATCACGTGGTATGCATTGAAGCTTAACTGTTGTGAAGAACGTCAACAGTTTTCTAGCATAATCCCTGTATGGAATTTGATGCTCTTGATGCGTATACCACTTGCCGGTAACTTGGTTAATGACAAGGGATGAATCTCCGAATATATCGAGGTTCTTAATCCAAAGATTAATAGCCTCCTCTATTCCCATTATGCATGCCTCGTATTCCGCTTCATTGTTGGTGCAGCCAAAAGTAATTCTGGCAGCGAAGGGAAAGTGAACACCTTCGGGAGTAATAAGAACGACACCAACCCTACGTCCGTTGATATTGACTGCCCCATCAAACATCAACTTCCATTTGGATTCAGGGTCTGGCCCCTCCTCCGGAAGTGGTTCCTCTCAATCGTTTGCTTTGAGGTACATGATGTCCCCATCTGGGAAATCAAACTTCATTGGCTGATAATCATCCTCAAGAGGTTGATGTGCAAGGTAATCCGACAATACACTTCCCTTGATGGCTTTCTGAGAAGTATATTGGATGTCATATTCAGTTAAAATCATCTGCCACCTAGCAACCCTTCCGGTCAACGCTGGTTTCTTAAAGATGTACTTGACAGGATCCATTTTGGAAATGAGCAGTGTGGTATGAGTCAACATGTACTGTCTCAGTCGGCGAGCAGCCCATATATAAGCGCAACAAGTTTTCTCGAGCAGTGAGTAACGAGATTCACAGTCGGTAAACTTTTTGCTAAGGTAATAAATATCGTACTCTTTTCGACCAGACTCGTCATGTTGGCCTAGAACACACCCCATTGACCCTTCTAGCACGGTCAAGTACATGATTAGAGGTCTTCCTTCCACGGGAGGCATTAGGATTGGAGGCTCCTGCAAATATTCTTTTATCTTGTCAAAAGCTCTTTGGCAATCATCGTTCCTCCTGACCGTTTGCTCTTTTCTTAGCAATTTGAATATTGGTTCGCACGTGGTAGTTAGATGAGATATGAACCGAGAAATGTAGTTCAACCTCCCTAAAAACCCGCACACTTATTTTTCTGTTCTCGGTGCAGGCATATCTTGAATAGCTTTTACTTTGGCAGGATCTACCTCAATTCCTCTCTGACTAACAATGAAACCCAACAGTTTCCCGGAACGCACTCCGAAAGTGCACTTGTTTGGATTCAACCTCAGCTTGTACTTGATCAGTCTATCAAACAGCTTCTTCAGGTTGACCAGATGCTCTTCTTCGTCTCGGGACTTAGAAATCATATCATCCACATAAAACTCAATCTCCTTGTGTATCATGTCATGGAACAATGTGACCATCGCCCGCTGATAAGTTGCCCCAGCGTTCTTCAAACCAAAGGGCATGACCTTATAGCAGAATGTACCCCACGGGGTAATGAACATTGTCTTCTCCATGTCTTCCGGCGCCATCTTAATCTGATTATATCCGGAGAAGCCATCCATGAAGGAGAATACCGAGAATTGAGCAGTATTGTCTACCAACACATCAATGTGTGGCAATGGAGAGTCATCTTTTGGGCTTGCTCTATTCAAATCCCGGTAGTCAAGGCACATCCGGACCTTGCCGTCCTTCTTTGGTACGGGTACAATGTTAGCTACCCAAGGTGGGTAACTAGTTATAGCAAGGAAACCTACATCCCATTGCTTCTGAACCTCCTCTTTGATCTTCATCTCCATGTCAGGACGAGCTCTTCTCAATTTTTGTTTCACAGGAGGACAATCCTCTCTCAAAGGTAGCTTATGCACAACGATGTCGGTATCCAACCCTGACATATCTTGATATGACCAAGCAAAGATATCCACATACTCCCGCAACATACTGATCAGCTCTTTCTTGACGTCAGCCTGCAGATTGGCCCCAATCTTGATCTCTTTCTTCACATCTTCACTGCCAATGTTGATGATCTCAATTTCTTCTTGATGAGGTTGAATAACCCGTTCCTCTTGTTTCAACAATCTGACCAATTCTTCAGGGAGGTCACAGTCTTCCTCAACCCCTTCATCAGCTTGGTAGACTGGATTGTCAAAGTCATGCGTAGCCATAGCAGGAACGTTATCAATGGAATCCGGATGATCAACACTGCACAGATGATGTGCTTATTCAGAATCTGCTTATTTTGAAGAAGAGACGCTAACACAAAAACAAAAAGTAAAACACATTGCCATTTTTTTAATTTTTTTTTTGAAATATTTAAAACAAAGAAAGAGAACACAATTTTGTCTGAAAATGTCCTTTTATTTCACGATAAAATAAGATGCATACAAACATGGTGGCCCAATACAACGGATCCTAGCATCTTGGGCAGAATGCTGGATTTGACAATGCAGTATGATAATGAAAGGAAACAAATGAATCACTCTGAATGCCAGGTAACTTGGACAATGTCTTCAGCAGACCAGTTCTTCAGTTCCTCTCCGGGCGCACACGGGTGAATCTGCTTATTTTGAAGAAGAGACGCTAACACAAAAACAAAAAGGAAAACACATTGCCATTTTTTTAAACTTTTTTTTTTGAAAAATTTAAAACAAAGAAAGAGAACACAATTTTGTCTGAAAATGGCCTTTTATTTCAGGATAAAATAAGATGCATACAAACATGGTGGCCCAATACAATGGATCCTAGCATCTTGGGCAGAATGCTGGATTTGACAATGCAGTATGATAATGAAAGGAAACAAATGAATTACTCTGAATGCCAGGTAACTTGGACAATGTCTTCAGCAGACCAGTTCTTCAGCTCCTCTCCGGGCGCACACGGGTGAATCCAGTTGTCCTAGTCACCATCACTGTCCCCATCTTGGCTTGTCACACAAATCTGGTTACGGTCAAGCATCCCAGCGCTTGTAAAGGTAATGGCTTTACCACTTGGAGTAGATCCACCAGGCTGATAACCCAAGCCAAACTTGTCGTCTTTCTTTTCTAGCTCCAACAATTTGCCCTAGCCTTGAGCATTTCCTGATTGAACAACCTCCCTTGCCTGCTTGTTGGAATGGATGGAGGTACCTTCCTTCTCACTGCCCTTCTCTAGAAGGGTCAAGATGCTGACGTTAACTGCTTCGAAGGCTTGACATAGAGTCTCATGGATCTCTCCATCCATCTCCACATACTTGAACGTTGATAAGTGGCTTACGAAGATGTCCTCCTCTCTGCAGACTGTGATTACTTGGCCGTCCACCACATATTTGAGCTTCTGATGTAGGGTGGAAGTAACAACTCCAGTAGCATGAATCCATGGGCGTCCCAACAAGCAGCTGTATGCAGGCTGGATGTCCATGACGTAGAAGATACTTTTGAAGACTTGAGAACCTATTTTCACGGTCAACTCAACTTCTCTAAAAACTGATCTTCTAGACCCGTCAAAAGCTTTGACAATCAAATCACTGGGTCTCAGGACTATACCATCAACATTGAGCTTCATTAATGCCTTCTTCGGAAGTACATTAAGGTAAGAGCCTGTATCAACAAGAACATGTGACAACACAGCACCCTTGCACTCCATAGTGATATGTAGTGCTTTGTTATGGTTTCGGCCTTCTGACGTGAGGTCTCTGTCTGTAAAGCCCAGCCCATGACTCGCATTAACACTGCCCACTACAACTTCAAGTTGGTTGACAGTGATTTCTTGAGGAACATAGGCCATCTGCAGCACTTTCAATAAGGCCTCTCTCTGTGCGGGAGAACACATCAGCAAAGATAGAATGAATATCTTGGAAGGTGTCTGGTTCAACTGCTCGACCACCTTATAATCACTCTTTTTGATAATACGCATAAATTCCTCGACCTCCTTTTCAAACGTACCCTGCCCAGCAACAGAAGTTGTTGTTTCATCAGTCACAACTTGTTTTCCTTTAGCTTTTGACGAAGCCTCAGCCTCAGGATCCCCTCTCAGAACTAGGGGAGCAAATAAACGACCACTTCTGGTAAAGCCTCCAACTCCTCCGACGTTCACTACAGTCGGGTCAGCAGCAACAAACTTGCTCTCAACTTTCTGTCCAGCCACGTATACATCTGAGCCATAATGCCATGGAATGGCTTTATCGTCTGTGTAAGGAACAGGCCCAGGCATGGTGATAGTCACGGGACTAACCTCCGGAGTGTAAATGGTTACAGGCTCTCTTCTGGCAGGCATCTCTGCTTCGTCATAAAATATGGTTATGGTGGACACATCTTCAGCTTCATTACAAACTTTGTTGAACTGCAATGATCCATCATCAATCAAACTCTACAATGCCATCTTCAAATTCTCACACCCGTTCTCTGAATTCAGACATTCCTCACAGTCAGAACTGCATCCTGGAAACACCTGACCTCTCAGCAGCCTCTCCTTCACTACCAACAAAGGAGTCTTCACTTCCTCTATACTCAGCATCAGACTCAACTTCTCACCACCCTCAACAGCATGGATTCTAGCCCCTCCGTAATTCGGAATAGGATTCGAAGTAACATTCGGCGGTGGTGCAAAGTTGATTGCTTTGGAGTCTATCATATCTTGAACCTTGTGATGTAACGCCCTGCACTTCTCAGTCGAGTGCCCGGGTGCTCTTGAGTGGAAAGCGCATCTTGCATTGACATCATAACCCACTAGAAGCTCTCCAGGTGGTGGTGGTGCCAAAGCTCTCAATTGAATCAGATTCAGGTCCAGCAATCTTGGTAGTAAAGCAGCATAAGTCATGGGGATGGCCTCAAGCACCCTATTAGCCGGGCGAGTCTGCCTTGGCTGATAAGGTCTCTGCTGATAGTTGGTACGGGGTGGTTGTTTTTGTTGTTGTTGTTGAGGTTGCATCTGTTGCACTGGACTAGAAAGAATTGTGACTGCTGCCACATGCTCATAAGGTCTTCTATACCCTCGGCCCCGGCCTCGGCCAAACACAACATTTGTCTCCCCGTCCCTTCTCCTTGGAGGTCCACTGAAAGCTTTTCTTGCTCCATTCGAGCTACTAGCACTTGTATCTTGGATCTTCCCCATCTTCAGCAAGGTCTCAACCCTCTCTCCAGCAATTACAATGTCATTGAATTTGGTGGCAGAACTGGACGCCAATCTTTCAAGAAACACACCTTGCAGAGTCTCCATAAACATGTCAGCCATCTCGTTCTCTAGCAGCGGTGGTTGCACTCTGGCAGCGAGCTGACGCCACCTCTGAGCATATTCTTTGAATCCCTCCTTAGCAGTCTGAGACATGTACTGCAATTGAGTGCGATTTGGAGCCATGTTCAAATTATACTGATATTGTCTCATAAAAGCTTCTGCCAGGTCTTTCCAGCTCTTTATGTTGACTCTGCTAAGCTTCATATACCATTCCAGAGAAGCTCCAACCAAGCTGTCTTGGAAATAGTACATACAGAGTTTTTCATCATCGGTGTGAGCAGCAATCCTCCCCATGAAGGACTGAAGATGGGTCTTTGGGCATGCAGTGCCATTTTATTTCTCAAAAGTTGGTACCTTGAACTTGTAAGGGATTCTAACCCCTGGAACCAAGCCCAAGTCTGTAATGTAAAATCCCAAGGTGCTCTGGGATTGAATAGCTTTGATTTGTTTTGCCATTTCCTCAAACTTCCGGTTCATCTCTGTCGCTCCCACCAAATGAGGCTAAGTCAAGAGGGGTACGGATGCGAACGGTCGGCGAAAGAGAAAGGAATGAATAGAGTCGCCAGCTAGGCATTTTTATCCCGAAGGAAAGGTAATGCTGCATAAACCTAGAAAGATATGGATAAGACGGTCGTGAACCAGAGAAACTGAGAAAGGGGGTTGGTTACAACCTGGGAAGGTATTAGCACCCAGATTGTCCGCCGTACTCGACAGGATCCACACTTGAAAGATTTGTGTTTTAATGGGGTAGTGTCTGTGCTGTTCATTGTACAAAAAGCTGGAAAAAGAATGCAAGTGTTAGTGTAAAAGAAATATGAAGTGTGATAAAGAAAAGTGTCAGTGTAAGGAAAGAGTGTGAAGCTCAAGACTATGAGGTTTAAAGAATAATGCTGGAAGAGGGGGGAATATACAGAGACTTTTGTTCGATAACTGTTAAGTTATGCCTACGTATCCTCTCGTGCAATGAGGAAGTCAGAACACCTTAGTTCGACTCAAAGAGACTGAATGATAAATTGACTTGTGAACTGCTTACTTGCCTATACTCAAGTGTATGAACTGTCTGGCTCAGGTGCAAACTGTCTTGTATTAGACGGAAGAAGCAAGTTCTTGTTTGTGAGTGAAGATGATGAGAAAAGAATCCCGAAGGAGACGATTATTGTTTGTTTTAGGTGTTTTTAGTCTTTTATTTGTTTTTGAGGTTTGTCATAAGAAAATGTGCTTAAGCCTAAACCAAGGGTTTAGTAAACTCATCACATCCTCCCTCTGATTAGGGGTAATGAGAATACTTTAAGTGTGAAGTAAGCACCTCACACTCAATCACCATGATGTAGGATTAAGATCATTATCCTACTTGCCTTTATTTAGATGTTTTTGGTGTTAATTTTAGTGTTAAGTAATGAGTTTAAGCCATAATCAAGGATTTAATGGACCCATTACACCATCCTAATAGAAGGATAATAGATGAGAACATTTAAGCTGAGAAAGGCTCCTCAACTTAATCCATGATTAGGGATTAACCTCATGACAAAACAAAACCTTTATTAAATGGATTTTAGTTAATGCTAAGATTAAGAAATGAATTTTATGGTTTGTAAGACAACTTGAGGGAGACTTGTCCATTAACACTAGGGTTAGTCCTTCTTAACCAATTAAGGAAGAATTAGAACCCTAATGCAAGGCCCAAGTTATAAGCTTGATGTCTTAGTGATTATTATGTGGATTGATTAAAGGAATTAAACACATTAAGGGTTTAACACTTAGGATTAAAGTTATACACTCCATCCTAATAGAAGGATGCAGGCATAACCCTAATTCCAAAGCCTTAAAACCTTTAAGGTTTAGCCCTTGATTATGAGATGAGAAGAGAAGACACAAAGATGACATAAAGGTAAAACTAATGGGGGACTAATCAAACCCTAATTGTGATCATACTTGGGTATTCCTAGGGTTTATGAGGCTTGCAAGAAGATCTTCAAGGAAAAGCCACCAAGGAAGGAGAAAGATGGAAGGAAGAGAAGCAGCAAGAAGCAAGACAACTTACTTCACTTAAGAAGATAAGTTGCTTGAGGAAAGAAGATTGGGAGGGAGCATGAATGAACAAGCTCACTCTAATACACAAGTAAAATGCAGAAATGATGCATAAGAGAGATGAGGAGAGATTATGAGAAGTGAAGGCAAATTCACTTCTCAAATACTTACCACCTGAAAAGTTAACAGAAAGAAATGAAATGAAGTGAACATGAGATGAATGCAATGAGGCAAACCAAAACCAGAAGCATAAACATGATGTTAATGATGATAAGATATAGATGTTAATGATGCTAAGAGATAATGCAAACACATGTCAAGAGTTGTGGATGTTCATACAAGGATGAGGATGCAAATGAAGCATGTTTTGAACCTTAAAAGTTCATGGAAACTTATGAAATGCAATGGAGGTATAACATGGCAAATGGATGAATAAATGACTTATCATGATTCTAATGTGTCCTAATATGTCTTAGGAGTCATGTGAATGCACAAAATGTCATGGAAAGTTCATGTATGCAAACATATGGAAGATGGATGCAAATGAAGACAAAAATTAGGGTTTATACATAACATGCAATACAAAATTCAAAACCAGAATAAAATGACATAATAAAAAATTGAAAATGGGATCAAAGGAACCCTAACCCTACACAAGTTCACTGCCCAAAGGAGGAGACCTAAATCTTAACCTAATGGAAGTTATGATTTTCTCAAGTTATCTTGGGTTTTAAGGCACTTCAAAAGGGAAAATGCACAACAAATTGAAAATGAAAGATATATTCAAACCAATTTTATCCTAGAAACTACATGATATGAAGAATGCAATGCAAAAAGAACCATCATCAAACTCCTCATGGTTAGGCAGAAGGGATTTTTCTAAGTTAGGGCAAAAATATTGACTTTTAAGAACCCTAATTCCAAAGAAAAATGTCAAAATAGGTCAAGAACCAAAAAGAAATTTGTTTGAAGAGTTGGATAATGTTTCTAAATGTATCAAAATGCAATGTGATTTTTTTGGTGATTTTTAGAAACTTAAATGCTATTTTAATTAATTAATTCTCATTAATTAATTAAAATAAACATTTAAATATTTAAAAAATACGAAATTTATGCAAAAAATAAAATAAAAAGTATTTTCAGAATGAGAAAAAAAATTTTAAGTCATGATGCAAAAAAATGAAATTTTTTAGAAATGTTTTACTATTTTAAATAAAATGTAGAAAGAAATGTAATTAAAATGAAAATAAAATGAATTAAAACGAAAGTATTCAGATCCAAAGGCCCAGATTCAAAATAGAAAGGGAGGGAATTGACCAGCGCGCGCAAATGGACGGCCCAAATTCAAACTTCACTAATTATGTCATTAACCCTAATCTGAACCCTAATTACATTCAGGTGACCGAAACAGTATTCCGGTCATCTTCTCCGGCCAGTCTCCTATGCTATCTCTCTCTATACGCATCCCCAAGCTCCTAAACTCTCCAGAAATGATCCCCACCCCATTCTAAACAAGAATCAATCATCAAACAAGATTTATTTCACATGAACAGAGAGATTCGAATCAAAACGGAAAAAATCACAAAAATTTCAAAAGCTTCATACATGCTTAAAACTGAATCATTTTCAAAACCAAAAGGTGCAGTGTGATCAGTGAAGCATGGAGAACAATCTAAGAACTTAAGAAATCATTTCTGGAAAAAAAGTTCTTGATGATACCTGAACTGAAGCTTTCGAAAATGGTGCTTTCTGGCCAGTTCCTTGCTTCAAATCAGCTCCAATGATCCTTCTGAAGTGTTTGTGATGCTTAGTTGAAGTTTATATGGCCCCAAAATGAAAATGGCAGAAGCTCAGTTCATGAAGGGTGGAAATCGTGTTTTTGATTCTGGGCTTTTTAGGGCAAAATGAAGGGTGGGAAATGATCAGTGATGTTTGTGGATTTGAATGGTGGAAAAAGTTTGAAGGTTTGATGGTTGAGTTAAGAGATTCGAAGGCTTTTGCAAATTTGGGGATTTTTGAGTGTGCTGTGTATTCTCAATTTTCAGGCTGCAATGTTATGTGCTTTTGCTTGGTTTTGATCCACATAAAGAAATGTGATAGGTCAGAGAGTGGGTGCTGGCCTATGTTGATTGGTATGGGCAAGTTGCCAAAATGTCAAAAGTTTGTGTACTTGAGGTATGGGTCATGGCAGGCCTGGTTGCAAGGGGTGTCTGGCCTCAGCTGAGTTCAAGGAGGACCATAGAAACAGATTTGGCATGCTGGCACAAGTGGATGAAGAGATTTGGATCATTTTGCAATTTTGTACAACTTTGGCCCCTTTTGAATTTCTTGAAGTTTAAGGCATGGAACTTGAGAAATCTTTGGGCCAATCTGAATTTTAAGTCATGTGTGATGTTTGTGTAATGCTTAGACACCAATTAGAAGTCACAAATTGCCTTGGTACAAGAATTTGCAAGTTTCCCTCTTTGGCACATAAGTGAATTTTTGTGATTTTTCCCAACTTTGCAAGATCATAACTTGAGTTCTAGAATGAATTAGATCAAGTTCTTGTACTTTTTGAAAATGGGGGGGATCCAATCTACAACTTTCATGACCAAGAATTTTTCATTTGAAGCATTTTTGAATCAAAAAGAGGAGGTTGAAAAACTTTCCCAAAATGGCAAGTTTACATTACAAGTCACTTTCCCAAAATGGCAACTTTGCAAATGGCTTGAAATTCTTCAATTTTGTGAACTTATAACATCTTCTAAGATCAAATAAAGATCATACACATCCAAAGTGATGATGAAGACTCTTTGGTTGGGTGATTGGGGACCTCAGATGCCCTGATTTTGCACTGACTTGCTCAAGAAGTCATCTATTGATCAGATGCCTTCCCCATTGAATTTCTTCATGAAAATTGGTATGTATGATCCTCATAACATATAGAGACCAATAGAATCAAGAATGACCAAAAAAATTGGAGTTATGGCCTCTGAAACCAAAACCCTAATTTTAAGTCATCCGTGCAGTTAAGCTTGGCTCTGCTTCCATGCCTTCCTCAGTTCTTGTGATTCTTTAACTTCCTTGATCTTGGGAGGATATAATATGATGCTTGAGCATACATGTACCCTCTTGAGATGATTGAAGACCTTTGGAGTGGCTCATATGGCACTTGGATTGCTCAGATCACAAACCCTAGATGCAGATGATTTTGAATCAATGCAGTGAAGCAAAAATGCAATATGAGAGGGTATGACTGGACTTATGCAAATGAAAAGAATCACAAGACATGGTGAAATGAGTGAGGGCAAATTTGGGGTGTTTACAGCTGCCCCTATTCAAACATGAGTTAGTTGTGTAGGATGTAAGCAACGACTTAACAAGCAAACAAGATAACTTATGGTTGAATACCAAAGACAGTCCAAAATTTGCACTCACTGGTTGTGAAGAAGAAAAGGGATATAGATTGTAAAAGAATGTAAAGTATGATTTTAAAATGCGGGTGACGGAGAATGACCTTCGGGCAACTGGGGGAAGTGAAAATATTATGATGGGGAACGACCATCAAGCAAAGAAATAAGACACTCTGGGGATTAAAGGTAAAGGCAATGATGGGGACGACCATCAGGTTGAAGAAGTGAATGATGAGGGACGGTCATCAGAGGTGAAGGACGATCACCTAGCAGGGGACGGCTGCTCTGTCGGGGATAAGATGAAGGACGGTCATCAAGAGGTGAAGGACGATCACCTGGAAGAGTACGGCTGCCGAAAGTATCACGACATAGGACGAATGCCGGATAGAAAAGGTCGACGATGAGGACGACCATCGGATAATCATGATGAAGGAAGATCATCGAGAGGTGAAGGACGATCACCTAGCAGGGTACGGCTGCTCTCGGGGTTTATCATGACATAGGACGAATGTCAGATAACAAGATCTACGATGGGGACGGCCATCAGATAGAATGATGAAGGACGATCATTAGAAGGTGAAGGACGATCACCTAGCAGGGTACGACTGCTCAAGTATCACGACATAGGACGAATGTCGGATAGGAAGGGGTTCTAATAAATAGAGACTCCGCTGAGGACGATGAAGGACGATCATCAAAAAGGTGAAGGACGATCACCTGGCAGGGTACGGCTGCCGGAAATATCATGACATAGGACGAATGTAAGATAGAAAGGAAATAATTTATCGGGATTTGCCGGGAACTCTTCTGGGGAATGGTAGACACAGACAAGTGTCTAAACTCAAGAAAGAAAAGGTACAAGTGTTTGACACGGTGTATAGGTTAAAAATGCGGACGAGCATCCTTAAGACTATGATACAGACGAGTATCAGTAGAAACAAACGTTTGACGCATGTTCAGAGATGATGGTACGGATGAGTACCAACTAGTTAACAAAGAACACGGACGAGTGTCGACTCTGAGGGGATTTAAGTGGTGTATACGAGATACGAACGAGTATCTGTACGAGTAAGATAAACATGGGTGAGACGCAGACGAGTGTTCCATTTGATGGGGAGAGTATGATACGGACGGGTATCATAAAAGGAAGTGTATGAGTTTTAAGAGTGCAAAAGATATTCGGAAGATCTGTGGGGATAAGATGACACGGACGAGTGCCGAAAGGAGCATGTATCTGTATTTGAGAGTGCAAAGGGGATGCTTTGGCTTTCCGCCGGGGAATTTGAGAGGTATGTTGTATATTTGTTGCTGGAGTGTTGGTATATACAGATGTTTGATTCAGGGCATGGCTTATGATTATGCAATATGTTTGATTTTTGCCGTAATGCTCCATATTAGACGAAATGATACGCTCTGGGGGGAAATATGATGCGGATGCTATGATTGTGCAAAGGTACCGATCCGGGATTCGGATCCCGTTGCTGTGAAGATCCCCGACTGATTTGCTTGAAGTGGTATCCCAGCTGGGGATGAGATCATTGGTAGATCTGATATATATGACTCTGCTTGGGGAAATAGGTCACTGATAGACCTATCTTGGTAATGAGGGGCCCAGCTGGGGTCTGTGGAAGCTTTCGTCACTTCGTTGTGAAATCTTCAACATTGCTTTTCTGGATAGAGGCTGAGACTCTGCGGGGAGATGGTTTCCTGTCCAACACTTGGCCGGGGAGGAATGATCACTGAACGATCTTCCTAAAGTTCTGTAAGGATTCTGCTGGGGAGAAGCATCTCTGGTGCTATTTGGAAGATGTGATGAGTAAGTAATGATTTGGCAGCCCGCTGGGGAGAAGCTTTCATGCCCCATGTTGTGCTTTGGACACCTGCAATCCTGTTATGACAAAGAAACGTACAAGTATCCCGAGGTATCCCTTACTGGATTCCATCATAGGAGTTTAGACACTCCCGGGAGTCCATATATATTTCCTGTAAGCATGTAACCTTAGAAAAGACACATCTGTATTCATGCAATCAATATTTATATGGACATCAGACATTTTTGCAAACGAAAATAAAATTTATGAGACGAAATGTGACTGAAAATCTGATTTTATTACTTTGGGGTGCCCTGAATTGGCAAGTACAGTCAAAGAAACAAATCCCCTGAAATGAGGAGATTGTTACAAATTGAGAAAATAAAAAAGATGTTGGCAATGTTGATGATGCTTCAGTGCTTTCCTTTTGCTATGACTTGTATGACATTGACGTTCTTCTCATCTTGCTTTTGACGAATGGCTGACTCTGACCGATGCTTTAACCTTTTGAAGCTTGCCGTGTCGTGGGTGATACAGACGAATTCAGAGTGCAGTTGTTCGCTTATTCCCTTATTTTGCGTGGATCGCCCTTTCGGGTTTTCAATCCACCGAGATACCCATTTTTGCCTGAGTTGTCCAATGCGGCTTTTCAACTCAGCGGGTGTACATTTTTTTATTTATTTTCCCTTATTTTTGCCCGAGTCTTTTATTCTGTTTCTGACTCGCCGGGATGCCCTATTTCTTCCTGGACTTACATTCTGTTTTTATGTCCAGCGGGTCATTTTATGCGAAGTATTTTTTAACTGCATCTGAATTCACAGGGGACGGGAAATCTTCACCATCCATAGTACCGAGCATCAGTGCTCCACCAGAGAAGACTTTCTTTAATATGAACGGACCATCATAATTAGGAGTCCACTTGCCCCTGTGGTCTGTATGAGGAGGAAGGAGTCTTTTCAGCACAAGATCTCCTACTTGGTATTCTCGAAGCCTGACTTTCTGATCGAAGGCTTTCTTCATTCTTTTCTGATACAACTGCCCATGACAGATTGCAGCTAATCTCTTTTCTTCGATCAGACTCAACTATTCGTATCGGGATCGGACCCATTCTGCTTCATTCAGCTTGACATTCATGAGTACCCGCAGGGAGGGTAATTCAACTTCAACAGGTAGGACTGCCTCCATACCATATACAAGCTGATACGGTGTTGCCCCAGTGGATGTTCTGATTGACGTACGGTACCCATGCAAGGAAAATGGTAGCATTTCATGCCAGTCTTTGTAGGTGACTACCATCTTTTGCACAATCTTCTTGATATTCTTGTTAGCTGCCTCCACAGCGCCATTCATCTTTGGCCTGTAAGGTGAAGAATTGTGGTGTTGGATCTTGAAGTCCCGACATAGTTCTGCCATCATTTTGTTGTTCAAGTTGGAACCATTATCAGTAATGATTCGCTCGGGTACTCCATACCGACAGATGATATCTCTCTTCAGGAATTGGGCTACCACTTGCCTGGTGACATTTGCATAGGAAGATGCTTCAACCCACTTGGTGAAATAATCAATGGCTACCAGGATAAATCTGTGGCCATTTGAAGCAATCGGTTCAATCTTGCCAATCATATCAATTCCCCACATGGCAAAGGGCCAAGGTGAAGACATCATATTCAGAGGATTTGGAGGCACATGCACTTTATCTGCATAAATATGACATTTATGGCATTTTCTGGCATAAGCACAACAGTCTGCATCCATTGTGATCCAGTAATAACCCGATCTTAGCAACTTTTTAGCCATTGCATGCCCTCCAGCATGGGTACCAAAGGATCCTTCGTGCACCTCATGCATCAACAAGTCTGCTTCTGCCCTATCAACACATCTGAGAAGTACCATATCAAAGTTTCTCTTATACATGGAACCATTAGCATTCAGGAAGAAACTACCAACCAGCCTTCTTAATGTCTTCTTATCATTGGATGATGCCCCGGGTGGGTATGTTTGATCCTCCAATAAGAATTTGAACTTTGAGGCACAAAGGCTTATCATCCTTAGCAATGTCTACTGAGAATACATATGCTGGTCTATCAAGTTTGGATACTGAAATCCGAGGCACAAAGTTGGCTGCTTGAACTTTGATCATGGATGAAATGGTAGCCAGAGCATCTGCAAACTGATTTTCATCTCGAGGTATATACTCAAGCGTGACTGTAGTTAAGAAAGTCAGTAACCTCCTTGTATAATCCCGGTAAGGTATCAGATGATCCTGGTGAGTGTACCATTTGCTGTTGGTTTGATTAATTACCAAAGCTGAATCCCCAAACACAGTCAAAGTCTTGATCCTGAGGTCAATGGCTTCCTCAAGACCCATAATACAAGCTTCGTATTCAGCTTCGTTGTTAGTGCAGTTAAAGGTGAGTTTTGCCGAAAAAGGCATGTGAATTCCCTTAGGTGTAATGAGTACTGCACCAACACCACGACCATTCATATTAACAGCCCCGTCAAACATCATAGTCCATTACTCTCCTGGGTCAGGCCCTTCAGTGTGAACAGGCTCTTCATGATTTCTTGCTTTTATGAACATGATGCCTTCATCAGGGAAGTCAAATCTCATAGGCTGGTAATCATCAATAGGTTTCTCGGCAAGATAATCAGACAATACACTGCCTTTGATGGCCTTTGGAGATGTGTACTGAATGTCATATTCTGTGAGGATCATTTGCCATCTTGCAACCCGTCCGGTAAGTGTTGGCTTCTCAAAAATGTACTTAACTGGATCCATCTTGGAGATCAATAAGGTAGTGTGGGTCAACATATACTGTCTCAGTCGGCGAGCAGCCCACGCTAAAGCACAACAAGTTTTCTCGAGCAGTGAATAACGTTGTTTACAGTCGGTAAACTTTTTGCTTAGGTAGTATATTGCATACTCTTTTCGACCAGACTCGTCATGCTGGCCCAGCACACACCCCATTGACTCTTCTAATACTGTCAAGTACATTATTATAGGTCTTCCTTCAACTGGAGGCATAAGGATTGAAGGCTCTTGTAGGTACTCCTTGATTTTGTCAAAATCCCTTTGGCAGTCTTCATTCCACCTGACCGTTTGCTCTTTCCTTAACAACTTGAACAAAGACTCACAGGTTGCAGTAAGGTGAGATATGAACCGTGAAATGTAGTTCAATCTACCTAGGAACCCCTGAACTTCTTTTTCAGTCTTCGGCGCAGGCATTTCTTGAATGGCTTTGACTTTGTCAGGGTCAACTTCAATCCCTTTTTCACTTACGATAAATCCCAGCAGCTTGCCGGATCGCACCCCAAATGTGCATTTATTGGGGTTTAACTTCAATTGGTACTTCCTCAGACGCTTGAATAGCTTTAATAGATTCACCAGGTGGTCTTCTTCTGTGAGGGACTTGGCAATCATGTCATCCACATAGCATTCAATTTCTTTATGGATCATGTCATGGAATAATGTTATCATAGCCCGTTGATACGTGGCACCTGCATTCTTCAGTCCGAATGGCATCACCTTATAATAGAATGTGCCCCAGGGTGTGATGAAAGTTGTCTTCTCCATGTCTTCAGGTGACATCTTGATCTGATTATATCCTGAAAATCCATCCATGAAGGAGAACACCGAGAACTGAGCCGTATTGTCGACCAATACATCAATGTGAGGTAATGGGAAGTCATCTTTCGGGCTGGCTCTGTTCAGATCCCGGTAATCCACACACATCCTCACCTTGCCATCCTTCTTAGGCACAGGTACAATGTTAGCAACCCACGGCGGGTAACTGGTCACAACAAGGAAACTAGCGTCCCACTGTTTTTGTACCTCTTCTTTTATCTTCATTGCCATATCTGGGCGAGTACGACGCAACTTCTGTTTTACTGGCGGACAATCTTCTTTTAGCGACAGCTTGTGCGTAACAATGTCGGTGTCCAACCCTGGAATATCCTGATAAGACCAAGCAAAAACATCTACATATTCCCGAAGCATGTCAACCAGTTGCTCTTTCACCGAATCTTGTAGGCAGGCCCCGATCTTAACTTCTTTCACGTTTTCTTCCGTACCAAGATTAACCGTCTCAACTTCCTCCTGATGAGGAGTGATGACCTTCTCTTCTTGTCTCAACAACCGGGCTAGCTCTTCTGGTAGCTCATAATCTTCTTCAACCCCTTCATCGGCTTGATTAATCGGATTGTCAAAGTCATACGAAGTCATAGCGGTGTTGTTGTCGGTGCAGTCTGAAGGGCACTTTCTGCAAGGTTTAGATTTGTTCATTTTAGTGATTAGTTTTATCTTGTTTAGAAAAAAGTGAAAATGAAGTTATTATTTTGAAAAACATTGCCATTTTATTTTTGTACAAAAAATGAAAAAATGAAAAACAGTGAGCGGAAAAGAAAAGACTCATTTGCAAAAGATGTCCTGATATTCATTAATTGATCTTTGCACAAAATACAAGATGACCCGATTACAAAATGAGTCCTGACATCTTGGGCAAGACGCAGGACTTGATGCATGCTTTAAAAACACAGGAAATAATAATTACTCTGCAGGAGTAACTCTTATAATTTCCTGGGAAGACCAGTTTGAGACATGGTTCCCCGGGATCCTTGGACGTATCCAGCTTTCCAGGTTGCGCTCGTCTTCTGACTCATCTTCCAAATTGTTCACAGCATCCGGGGTGAGCATCCCCCCGTTGACAAACTTGGGCTCCTTTGCAGCCTCTGGTTGATCTTGTCGAGTTGGTATGTAACCCAACCCGAATCGGTCTTCTTTCTTCTCCACGGGCAGCAGCTTGCCCCAGCCTTGGGCGGTACCTTCCTCAACAACCTTTCGGGCTTGCTGATATGATGTGATGGAACTCCCCAGCACAACAGATGTTTCATTGATATTCAAAGCCTCAAACCCCTGACTCATGGTTTCATGGATCTCCCCATCCATTTCAATGTATTTGAAAGTAGCCAGCTGGCTAACAAAAATATCCTCCCCCCCACAAATAGTAATGACTTGGCCTTCCCACTCGAATTTTAACTTCTGGTGAAGGTTTGATGTCACGGCGCCAGCGGCGTGTATCCATGGTCTACCCAATAGACAGCTGTAGGCAGGCTGTATATCCATCACAAAGAAGGTCGTTTTGAAAACTTGTGGGCCAATCATTATTGGTAATTCTATCTCTCCCAGAACTGATCTTTTAGAACCGTCAAAGGCTCTCACTACCAAGTTACTCGGGCGTAATGCCAATTGTAACACGGTGGGAGAACTGACTTTAGTTAAATGTTGCGGATAGCAAGAGTCGCCACCGACTTTTATTTTATCCAAAGGAAAGGGCATAAAAGAACAGGAAAGACCTTAAAAGATTTTTGGGTTCGGGGGGTAGGTTATGTAAATGGAAGGTGTTAGCACCCTTTACATCCATGGTTATCCATGGGCTCTTAGTTACTTAGCTCACTTTAAATTGTTTTAAGAAGTTTAGTGTGTGAATAAAATTTCCTTTAAGTACTTTATAATGATCCATGTATGGATATATATAAAGTCTTTGTTTTGAAAATTTGTTTGAAAAATGTGAAGTGTTTGAAATGTTTTTGAAAAGTGAGCAAGTACATAAGAGGAACCTACCCTAAGTTAAGTCTTTTCTGTTCTTAAATATCCTTTAAGTGGTAAGACCATCCCTATTATTAAGGAATAGGTAGTCATTACCTTGGATGTGTGAGGGACAAGTGAAGGGACATCTGTTTATTTAGGCAACTGTAAGGTGTATAAGCAATTCGAAGGGACTTATCATCTTTATTCGAAAGGGACAAGATCATTACGAAGGCAACCACGAAGGGACTTGATCTTTTTATTTATTGAGGGACTAGATGATATGAGAGAATGAAGGGACTTTGCTTTATACACCTTAATTGACCTTTTGTTTAGGCAACTTGAGAGGCAACCCTTAAGAAGTGAGATGGCGATCAAAGATCGACTTACGTGTGTGAGTGTACCAATTCAGATATTTATCTTGAGATTTAATGATCTAAATTCAAGTTTACATACAAACATGTTTTACACTCCCTATTTTACTAACCATAGCATTTTAAAATAAATAATAAAATTACTACAACTATTACATAAGGGATACAATTACATTATAATAATTAAAATAATTAAAATAAATAAGTAAATAAATAAATAAATGGGTTAGTAATAATAATAATAATAAATAATCACATAATAGATAAATAAATAAAGAAGGGGGTTAGTAGTAATAAAATAAATAAGAATAAGATGAAAGAATTAGCATAATGATAAATAATAAATTAAAAGTTCAATTTTAAATGAATAATTATTTTTAAGGTCTTTAATTAATAATAGAAATAAATGATAAATATTATATATTAACAAAATATGACTAATAGTCTAATTATTTTAATTTTATATACATATTATAAAAATATTTAATTATAATTAAATAAGCATAAAAAATAACAAATTATATTCATAAGATAAAATTAGGTTTTTAATAAGGGTGGATTTACTACTTAATTAAATTACTTAAATAATATAAACAAATTATAAATATACATAACTAGGATTTATATACAAATATATTAATAAAAAAATTAGGTTTTATAAAATATTATTATGGTTTTAGAAAATATTAGGGTTTTAGAAAATATTAGGGTTTTACTTATTTATTTACAAATTAAATCAATTTATTTACAAATTATATATATATATATATATATATATATATATATATATATATATATATATATATATATATATATATATATATATATATATATATATATATATATATATATATATATATATATATATATATATACACACATATTATGAAATAAATATAAATAAAAAAATATTTTTGGAAAAGAAATTATGATATTTTAAGAATATGAAATAAAAGTATTTTAATAGTATTTATAAATTATATTTACTAATTTAAATAAAATAGAAATAATATAATAAAATAAATTAAAATAGGAAAACATGGAAAATTAATCAAAAAGAAAGGACCTGGGATTTGAACCCAGGTCCCTTACCTCCATACTCAACAGCAAAACCACTATGGCCAGCATGCGCAGGTGAAATAGAATGAGAACCATGTTTTCTTTCATAACCTGCAAAAATCACAACAAAAAGCAAAAACAATACAAAAGGGCCTGAGGGGGATTCGAACCCAGGACCCTCAACCAACAAACAAACACTTTTACCATCCAGCCAGAAGGGCGCATCTGCAAGTTAAACAACAAACAAACATAATATATTAAGTTAACTGAATAATGAAAAATTAAACAAAATATTGTTGTCACCAAGGATCGAACACAGGTCACAACCAATAACACGCACACGCAATCACCACTGGGCCAAGCAGCATCTGTGGAAATAATATGAAAACCAATCAATAAAATATTAAGTCAAAGTTTGAATTTCCTCCTGCGCACCAAATGACTTCATCTTCTTCATATTTCCTGCGAAAACACCTGCGAATACACCTACAAATTTTCCTACGAATTCTCACTTTCAAGAACCTGCGAAAATTGTATCTCTCACAATATGTAAAATTTCGTCAAATTAAACACACAAACATGATCCTTGCAATGAATACAGTCCATCCATGGTTTCATTAGTCATTTATATTAGGTATTTCGTGAACCCCTAATTTGAAAGCTCTAACCCTAGCCATGGCAGTTTTCGATTCAAGCCATGAAACTTTGATTTAAATGTCCAGAAACATTCCTTGTAACCTCATAAACACAAAATAGATGTCAAATATACTTAAAACCAATCATATGTATGAAATTGAAAAAAGCATAAAGACATGAATATGATGCATTCGGTTATGGAGTTTCAATGCAATAATGGATGTTTTAGTGATCCAGAAACATTATATGACCCTCCAGGAATGATTTGCAACCTTTATTTGATCTTGAGAGAGCCTTTAACCAAGAATCTGAATTGAGAGTTTTGATGAATTTTTGAAAATTTGAAACTTACTCTTGAGGCAGCAAATTCGTGTCCAATGCTTGTGTTCATGTTGTATATATACCACTTGATGAAATTAGGTCAAAACATGTGGTTATTCTTTGGACTTTTTGGATCAAGGAGATTGAAAAAGATCATGCTTTAAAATTCAAATATTCTTGAATACAACCTTGCTATTTTAAGACAATCACCATAATTTTCATATCAATTTGATCCAATTAACTTTCATGACTTTCTAGAAGCAATATCCATATTTAAATATTTGATTTCATATTTTATTTCAATTTAAATGATATTTTAATGAATAAAATTCAAATAAATATGAAATAAAAAATAAAAAATCAGAAAATGCTTGGATTGGGTCGTGTGGGATGATATCTCAAGGATTGGGTTGCACAATAGTAGGCCCATTTGGAAAAAATTGATTTTAAGACCCCTTTTGTTCAATATTTTTCTCAAATATTTCCCAACTTTGCAAGGACACAAATCCTTCAATTTTAATGCTATGAGGGTGTTATTGGACATTTTGGAAAGCTTAAATAGTCCTCTAACCAACCCCATTGGTTTCATGTCCATATCTTTTACAATTCTCAAGTTATGCCCTTTTGAAGTTGTTGACTTTTTGTTGACTTTCAAAAGGACCTATAATGTCTTAGCTCATACCTTCCAAATGAAGAATTTTTGGTCTTGGCTTGTGAGACACAAAGTTGTAGAGAATTAAATTTCCTTCAAAATGAGTTTTGGATGGGAAAAATTTGATGAAGCATGTGAAAGTTATGGCTGGTCAAAGTTCAGTTGACTTTTCCTAAGGAAACCCTAATTTAGAAACTCCTGATTCTTGATGATCTAGAATCTCCTTGATGAATCATGATCAACCCTTGATCAAATGATGAATTTTACTTCATATACTTGATGTTGGCAAAAAATCATGAAGTTTGACTTTGGTTTGACCATAGTTGACCACGGTTTGACTTTTTAACTAGTTTGACTGATTTTGACCTATTTGATCATCTGACTGAGCAAAACTTTGAGAAAATTCTTGAAACTTGTCATGGGGTTCTTAAACACATATAAGATGTTATGAAGTTCACTTGAAGTCTTGGAAGTCCATTTAGCCTGATTAAAGTCAAAACCCTAGTTTTGGATGCACTGCTTAGGAGGATGCATTGTCTGAGGGAATTGTCAAACTTTCTGACTATTTGTGAACTTTGTGAACCTTGTGAACATCATGAGATGTCTTGTGAACCTTTTGAACCTTGTGAACCTCTTAGTACACAAAGTCTTGTCTTGTGAGGGCAAATTTTGGGGTGCAACAGCTGCCCCTGTTCAATTTTCTGAAACCTGATGGGTTAGATTGGTATATGTGTCATTCGTGACCTGGAAGGTTGAAGGGGATTGAACACAAAAGCCCAAAAATTTGCACTCACCGGTGCGTAGAGTAATACTGATGATTATCTGTATATGCTTGAGTGGGCTTAAAGATGCCACTTGGAGAAAAGTTCTTCAAATATACCTCTTGGAGAATAAAGTAATCCAAAGTATGAAGATATAGCTTTTGGGAAGATAAACAACGGCCCAAAATGGTGATATGATTCTTGGGAAGATAAACAACGGCCCAAGGTTTGATAATACTTTTGGGAAGATAAACAACGGCCCAAAGTAATGATATGGCTCTTGAGAAGATAAACAACGTCTCAAGATATCCTTCGGGAAGATAAACGACGTCCCAAGATAATGAGATAATCTTTGGGAAGATAAACAACGGCCCAAGGTAACAATACAGCTTTTTAGAAGATAAATGGCGTCTCAAGATAGCCCTCGGGAAGATAAACGACGTCCCAAGATAGTGAGATAACCTTTGGGAAGATAAACAACGGCCCAAGGTAACAATACGGCTTTTGAGAAGATAAACGACGTCTCAAGATAGCCCTCGGGAAGATAAACGACGTCCCAAGATAGTGAGATAACCTTTGGGAAGATAAACAACGGCCCAAAGTAACAAGTTGTTGATGAAGTTTGTCTACTGGAGAATTAATCTGAAAAACAAGATTAGTTCGATGCAAATATCATGATGTATATAATATTCTGCAAGATAATATTAGTTTATACATTATGTATGCATGTATAGTATGATGCACTTAAGTAATGTATTATGTACTTATGGATATATATGTTATGGTATGATGTAAATGATGTATGTATGCATCATGCAGCTTGAAGCGCCTGGATATCTTCGTATAACAACTGCTGACCAGGGAAAATAAATCCCGATTTGTTGCTGAAGAATATGAGGAACTCGTTCCCATCTCGTTTGATAATATAGTATTCATAACTTCCCATCTTCGTTCCATAACCTCCCGTCTTTGTTCGATAGTAAGGTATCCATAACCTCCCGTCTTCGTTCGTCGTACTCCTATTGGAAGAATAACTTCCCGATTATCCCTCTGAGGATAAAAGAGATGGATATAAATTCCAGGGGAGATGTGACTCGAAGTATTTATGAAGATGGATTTGCCCTACTGGGGGACTTGTAGTTGTCTTGTGGGGATGAACCGGCGAAGCTTCGTTGAATTCCTTCCCTCGTTCGTCCTTAGTAAATACTATTACTGCATTTTCATGCATTTCTGGTAAACATCAATCATACTAAGCACTTATGCATTTCTGGTAAACATCAATCATATTCAAAAGCATACATACATTCAAACACAACCAATGGACGTTTCGCTTATGTAAATAGGGTAAAAGTAAATCTGGATTCAAAGATGGAATTTTATTTATATCATAAAGTGACCTATACATAGGTAAGTTTGTACAAGGAGACAGAAATCCTAGTAAGAGGAATTTGTCATAAAATTTTTACAAAACAAGGAGAATCAGCTATGTGGGAAATAATCCTATTAAGTTTCAATTCTACTATTGCCATTATCTTCAAGTATCTCATCTTCTACTGTTGAGACGGAAATGGTTGGATTGATTTTTATCTGTTCGAGCTTGAGTAAGTAGCACAACTGGTTGTAGTTTTATGGGTGATCCAAACGAGACATAGTCATACGCTTTAATCCCTAACTTTTGCCTGGATTGCCTTTTCAGGTTTTCAATCCACCGGGATACCCTTTTTTGCCCAAGCCGCCTTTTCAGGTTTTCGACTTGCCGGGTGTACATTTTTTTTTATATATCCCTAATTTTTTCCCGAACCCTTTTGGTTCGCCGAGATGCCCTTATTTTTGCCTAGGCCAGTCAACCTAGCGGGTCTCTTTTTATGCATAGTATTTTTTAACTATGTCTGCGTTTACAGGTTGTGGGAAGTCTTCACCATCCATAATAGTAAGTATCATGGCACCTCCTGAGAAAACTGTCTTGACCATAAATGGCCCTTCATATGTAGGAGTCCACTTGCCCCTAGGATCACCCCGTGGTAATATGATACGCTTGATTACCAAATCACCAGCCTGATATACCTTTGGCTTAACCTTCTTATTAAAAGCTTTGATCATTCGTTTCTGGTACATCTGGCCATGACAAACTGCTGCTAGCCTCTTCTCATCAATCAAATTTATCTGGTCAAGTCGAGTCTGAATCCACTCATCTTCATCCAAGCCTGCATCCTTCATAATTCTTAAGGAGGGAATCTGAACTTCAATGGGTAGAACTGCTTCCATACCATATACTAAGGAGAATGGGGTTGCCCTTGTTGAAGTGTGTATTGTAGTACGATAACCATGAAGAGAAAATGGTAACATCTCATGCCAATCCTTATAAGTGACAGTCATCTTCTGTATAATCTTCTTGATATTCTTATTAGCAGCTTCAACTGCCCCATTCATCTTTGGACGATACGGGGAAGAATTGTGATGCTTAATCTTGAACTGCGTGCAAATATCAGTAATCATAGTGTTGTTCAGATTAGAGCCATTATCAGTAATAATCCTTTCAGGGATACCATACCTACATATGAGATTATTCTTAATGAATCGAGCCACCATATTCTTAGTAACAGATGCAAATGAAGCTGCCTCTACCCACTTCGTGAAATAATCAATAGCGACCAGGATGAAACGATGCCCATTAGAAGCAGTAGGCTCGATCTCACCAATCATATCAATGCCCCACATGGCAAAAGGCCAAGGAGCAGTCAACACATTCAATGATGATGGAGGTATATGTACTTTATCAGCATAGATTTGGAACTTGTGACACGTTCTGGAATGTTGATAGCAGTCATCTTCCTTGGTAGACCAATAGTAACCTGCTCTCAATATCTTCTTTGCCATAGTATGACCACTAGAATGAGTGCCAAAAATCCCATCATGCATTTCTTCCATAATCTCTGTTGCTTCCTTCTTATCCACACAACGAAGCAAAGTTGAATCATGATTGCGCTTGTACAAAATTCCATTACTCAAAAAGAACTTAGCAGAAAACCTTCTCAGAAATTTTATATCTTTGACAGATGCCCCTTCAGGGAACTCCTGGGCTTCAAGATATCTTTTCACTTCATAGAACCAAGGCTTCTCCTCTATTTCTCCAGTGTCAATCTCATTGCAGTATGCAGGCTTTTTGTAAACACCCCAAATTTTCCCTCACCCATTCACACCATGGCTTGTGATATTTTCATATGCATAAATTCAATCATAGCATCTCATACCACATATTTGCTTCACTGCATTGATTCAAAGTCATCTGCACCTAAGGTTTGTGATCTGAGCCATCCCTGAGCCATTTGGGCCACTCCAAAGGTCATCAATCACTTCAAAGGGGTCCATGAATGTTCAAACATCATATTATATCCCCACAAAGTCAAAGAAGTCAAAGAATCACAAGAACTGAGAAAGGCATGGAGGCAGAGCCAGGTTTAACTACACAGATGACCTAAAATTAGGGTTTTGGGTTCAAAGGCCATAACTCCAAATTTTTTGGTCATTCTTGTTTCTATTGGTCTCTATAGGGTATAGGGATCATGCATATCAATTTTCATGAAGAAATTCCAAGGGGAAGGCATCTGATCAAGAGTTGACTTCTTGAGCAAGTCAGTGCAAAATCAGGGCATCTGAGGCCCCCAATGACCCAACCAAAGGGTATTCTCCATCATTTTGAATATGTATGATCTTTATTTGATCATGGAAGATGTTAGAAGTTCACAAAGTTGAAGAATTTCAAGCCATTTGCAAAGTTGCCTTTTTGGGAAAGTGACTTGTAATGAAAACTTGCCATTTTGGGAAAGTTTTTCAACCTCCTCAAATTGATTCAAAAATGCTTCAAATGAGAAAACTTTGGTCATGAAAGTTGTATAATGGATCCTCCCATTTTCAAAAAGTACAAGAACTCATTCTAATTCATCATGGATCAAAAGTTATGGCTTTGCAAAGTTGGGAAAAATCATGAAATTTCCACTTTTGGCACCAAAGAGGGATTTTTGCAAATTCCAATTCCAAGCATTTTCAAGACCTCTAATTGACTTATTTGCATCATTATAACATGTTACAACTTAGAAAAGTCAAGTTTGTGCCAAGATTTTTTCATTTCCATGCCTTGAATCACAAGTTGCATAAGGCATTTTTCATAAAGGCTACAAAATTGAAGCTTTGCAAGAGAGACATTTCATGTTTGAATTGAACTCCAATTGGTATCAAAACATCATAACAATATTGCATAACTCATTTTGTCACATTTTGCCCACAAAATCACAAGTTTCTTTGCCTTGGTTCATGAGAAAATTCAAAGAGGGAAATGTGCAAGAACCTTGGGAACCCTTGATCAAGGCTAGCCAGCTCACAAAATCAGATCCAAAGGCCTTCCTTGACTCAAGCTGAGGCAGGATAAGCCCTAAGATTGCCTCTGACCCGAGCCATACTTGAAGTACACAAGATCTTGACTTTCTTGCATTTTGCCCATACCAATCCCACAGTGCCACCACCAACTCTCTGCCCAATCAGAGTCAAATATGTGGACATCAAGCAACCCTAAACACACCATACACAAGCCAGAAGCTCCCACATTGCAGCACACACAAAAATCTGCCAAGAACTTCCCTCCTTCGAATCTCTCAACACAACCTTCAAACATCCAAAATTTCTTCACCCACAAACCACAAATCACTCATAGAACAAGAAGCACCCTCTGGAACAGCCTGAAAAATCACATATCCAACTCTCCAAATCTGCTACACCAGAACCATAACCTTCAAACCAGGCCATACAAACTCATTCTAAGCCTCATTTCATCATCCAGAGGTTCATAGGAGGGGATTTGCAACAAAGGAGAGTCCAGAAAGCCCAGAAACAGAAGGTTCAATCTCAGGTATACTTCATGAACTTTTTTCTCAGAAGTTTGTTTTTAAGTTCATTTATGATTCCTTGAGTTCCCCTGGTCATGGGGATATGATTATTATTGAAAATGGTTGAGAAATCACCATGTATGCAAGCTCTGACCGTGAATATGTTTGGCTTCGATTCTCTTTATTCATGCTTGATAAATGATGTTTGATGATGGATTTGGGTTTAGTTTGGATAGGAGAACGTTTCTGGGCAGTTAATTTAGGTTGGGGTGGCCTGTAGAGGAAGCTAGGTTTTTGGTTTTGCCGGAGAAGACGACCGGAACACTGTTCCGGCCGTCTGAGTTTGATTAAGCCCTAATTAGGTTTAGCAGCGTAATTAATGAGAGTTTGAATTTGGACCTGCAGTTGACTGGGGTTAACTCCCGCGCGTGTGTGTGGCTCAGATCACATCATTAAAACCTAATCTGTTTTTATTAATTTAATAAATCACATTTAAGTTAATTAAGCCAAAAGAGATCCTGACCTTCCAATAACGCGCGCAGTCAACCATTGACCCCCAAGTTTGAATCTCAGCCATGGATTGTGCATACTTTCATTTAATTTCATTTTATTTTCATTTGTTTTACATTTATTTATACGAATTTTTAAAAATAGTAAAATACATTAAAAAATTCTGAAAATGATTATCAAATCTTTTATTAATTTTCAGAACCCAAAAATATTTTTATTTTTATTTTTTGCATTAAAAATAATTTTAAATTATTTAAATGTTTATTTTTAATTAGTTAATGAAAATTAATTAATTAAAAATGCATTTAGGTATTTAAAAATCACCAAAAAATTCACATTGCATTTAGAAACATTTAGAAACATTATCAAACTCTCAAACCAAATTTCTTTTTTGTTCTTGATGCCTTTTGATCATTTTCATTGGAATTAAATTCATTTTAAGGCAATATTTTTGTTCAAATTTTGAAAAATCCATTCTGCCTAACCTTTGAGAGTTTGATGATGGTTCTTCTTGCATTGCATTCTTCATTGCATGTAGTTTATAGGATAAATTTGGTTTGATTTGATCTTCCATTTTCAATTTGTTTTGTATTTTTCATGTTGAGGTACCCTAAAACCCTAGCCAACTTGAGAAATTCATAACTTTCACTAGGTTAAGAGTTAGATCCCCTCCTTTGGGCAGTGAACTTGTATAGGTTTAGGGTATCTTTGATTGCATTTTAAATTTTTTGTCATATCATTTGCTTCTGATTTTGAATTTTGCCTTGTATGTTGCATGTAAACCCTAATTTGTGCCTTCCTTTGCATCCATCTTTCATTTGTTTGCATCCAATGACTTGCCATGACATTTTGTGCATCCATATGATTCATAAGACATCTTAGGACATATTAGAATCATGTTTGACCATTGCATCTTTCATTTTCCATGTTATGCATTCATATCATTTCATAAACTTTCATGAACATTCATGGTTCAAAGCATGCCTCATCTGCATCCATATCCTTGTATGATCACTCTCATCTCTTGTCATGTGTTTGCATCATCTCTTAGCATCATTAACATCATGTTTATGCTTCTGACTTTGGTTTACATCATGACATTTCATCTCATTTGCATTGCATTTCATTTCTTGAGCTAACTTTTCAGGTGGTAAGTTGTTTTGAGAAGTGAATTTGCCTTCACTTCTCACAATCTCTTCTCATCTCTTGCATCATTGCTGAATTTTATCTTGTGTATTGGATTGAGCTTGCTCATTCATGTTCATCTCTTACTTTCTTCCTTCAAGCAACTTGTCTTCTTAAGTGAAGCAAGTTGTTTTGCTTCTCTTTGCTTCTTGCTCCTTTCATCTGCTTCCTTCCTGGTGGTTTCTCTGAAGATCTTCTTGCAAACCTCATTAACCCTAGGAATGACCAAGCATGATAATAATTAGGGTTTGATTAGTCCCCCATTTAGTTTTACCTTTGTGTCATCTTTGAGTCTTCTCTTCTCATCTCATAATCAGGGACTAAACCCTAAAGACTTTAAGGCTTTGTGATTAAGCTTATGCCTGCATCCTTCTATTAGGATGGAGTGTATAACTTTAATCCTAAGTGTTAAACCCTTAATGTGTTTAAATCCTTTAATTAATTCACTTAATAATCATCAAGACATCAAGCTTGTAACTTGGGCCTTGCATTAGGGTTCTAATTCTTCCTTAATTGGTTAAGAAGGACTAACCCTAGTGTTAATGGACAAGTCCCCCTCAAGTTGTCTTACAAACAATAAAACTCACTTCTCCATCTTATCATTAACTAAAATCCACTCTAATAAAGGCTTTGTTTTGTCATGAGGTTAATCCCTAATCATGGATTAAGTTGAGGAGCCTTCCTCAACTTAAATGCTCTCATCTATTATCCTTCTATTAGGATGGTGTAATGAGTCCATTAAATCCTTGATTATGGCTTAAAATCATTACCTAACACTAAACAAAAACAACAAAAACATCTAAATAAATACAAGTAGGTTAATTATCTTAACCCTACATCATGGTGATTAAGTGTGAGGTGTTTACCTCATACTTAAGGTATTCTCATTACCCCTAATCAGAGGGAGGATGTGATGAGTTTACTAACCCATTGGTTTAGGCTTAAGCTCATTAATTTATGACAAACTTCAAAAAGCAATAAAAGATTGAAAACACAAAAACAAACAATAATCGTCTCCTCCGGGATTCTTTTCTCATCTCATTCACTCACAAACGAGAACTTGCTTCTTCCGTCTAATGCAAGACAGTTTGCACCTGAGCCAGACAGGTCATACACTTGAGCATAGGCAAGTAAGCAGTTCACAAGTCAATTTATCTTTCAGTCTCTTTGGGTCGAACTACGGTGTTCTGACAGTTATCGAACAAAAGTCTCTGTATATCCCCCCTCCTTCCAGCTTTATTATTTAAGCCTCATTAGTCTTGAGCATTTCACTCTTGTCCTTACACTGACACTTCTCTTATACACTTCACATTTCTTTTACACTGACACTTGCATTCTTTCCAGCTTTGATACACAGATAGCACTGACACTACCCCTTTAAACACAAATCTTTTAAGCGTGGATCCCGTCGAGTACGACGGACAATCTGGGTGCTAATACCTTCCCAGGTTGTAACCAACCCCCTTTCTCAGTCTCTCTAGTTCGCGATCGTCTTATCCATATCTTTTCTCAGGTCTATGCGGCATTACCTTTCCTCCGGGATAAAAATGCCTAGCTGGCGACTCTTGTCTTCTGAGTTCACCCTTGTGTGTCCTCTCATCCCTTTCGCCGACCGTTCGCGTCTGTACCCCATTTGACTTAGCCTCATTTGGTGGGAGCGACACTTTTCAAATCTATCAATAGTAATCTTGGGAGCTTCATCATCCCAGCTGATCTCAAACATGGATGCCATGGTGGCTAATGCATCTGCCAACTGATTCTCTCTTCATGGAATATGTCCAAAGGTAATATCTTTGAAACATGGGATCAAAGACAAAACATACTCTCTGTAAGGAATGAGGTTATCATGCTTGGTATCCCAATCTCCTTTGATCTGACTTACTACCAGGGCTGAATCTCCATACACGTCAAGGAACTGAATCTTCATATCAATGGCAGTTTTGATACCCAGGATACATGCCTCATACTCAGCCATGTTATTGGTACAATAGAAACAAAGTCTGACAGTAATCGGGGTATGACAACCTTCAGGGGAACTGATCACAACACCAACACCATTACCAAGTGCATTGGAAGCTCCATCGAAAACCATAGTCCATGGGGATCCTTGTTCAGCGTCATATTGTCCAGGTTCTTTGGTAATAATCATAATATTTTCATCAGGGAACTCAAAACTCATTGACTGATAATCATCCACTGCTTGATGAGCCAAATGATCAGCTACACCACTTCCCTTAATGGCCTTCTGAGTAGTATACTGTATATCATATTTTGTTAAAATCATTTGCCATCTTGCAATTCTTCCGGAGAGAGCAGGTTTCTCGAATATGTACTTGATTGGATCCATCTTCGAAATCAATAAGGTAGTATGAGTCAACATATACTGTCTTAGTCGGCGAGCAGCCCATGCCAAAGTGAAACAAGTTTTCTCGAGCAGTGAGTATCTTGTTTCACAGTCGGTAAACTTTTTGCTAAGGTAGTATATTGCCTGCTCTTTTCGACCAGACTCGTCATGTTGCCCCAACAGACACCCCATTGAGTTGTCTAACACTGTTAAGTACATGATCAAGGGTCTTCCATCAACTGGTGGCATCAAAATTGGAGGTTCTAGCAGATATTTCTTGATTTCATCAAAGGCAGTCTGGCACTCATCATTCCATTCCATTACCTGATCCTTCTTCAACAACTTGAAGATTGGCTCACAGGTAGCAGTTAATTGGGAAATAAATCTTGCAATGTAATTCAATCGTCCCAAGAAACCTCTAACTTCCTTCTCAGTACGGGGAGCTGGCATCTCTTGTATAGCTTTCACTTTTGCAGGATCTACTTCAATACCTTTTCCACTGACAATGAAACCCAGGAGTTTACTAGATCTAACTCCAAAGGTACACTTGTTTGGGTTCAATCTCAACTTGTATTTCTTCAACCTTTCAAACAACTTATGCAGATGATCAAGGTGTTGCTCTTCATTTTGGGACCTGGCTATCATATCATCCACATACACCTCTATCTCATGATGAATCATATCATGAAATAAAGCCACCATAGCACGCTGATATGTTTCCCCTGCATTCTTCAAACCAAATGGCATCACTTTATAGCAAAAGGTGCCCCATTGTGTAACAAATGTTGTCTTCTCCATATCTTCAGGTGCCATCTTGATCTGATTATAACCAGAGAAACCATCCATAAAAGAGAATATCTTATGCTGAGCAGTGTTATCTACCAGAACATCAATATGAGGAAGTGGAAAGTCATCTTTGGGGCTGGCCTTGTTCAAATCCCTGTAGTCTACACACATACGTACCTTACCATCTTTCTTAGGTACCGGCACCACATTTTCAACCCATTGAGGATAAGAAGTCACCGCTAAGAACCCTGCATCAAACTGTTTCATCACCTCTGCATTAATCTTCTCTGAAATTTCAGGACGCATACGACGAACCTTCTGCTTCTTTGGACGACAATCTTCTTTTACTGGTAAACGGTGAACCACAATGTCTATATCCAACCCTGGCATATCTTCGTAGGACAAAGCAAAGATCTCCACATAGTCATGTAATATCTGAATCAATCTGCTCTTGACACTATCCTCTAATTCAGCCCCTACCTTGACCTCTTTCCTGTTTTCTTCAGTTCCCAGATTCACAACTTCGATTGGCTCTTCATGTGGCTGTATAGCTTTCTCTTCTTGTTGTAACAACCTAGAAAGCTCTACAGGTACTTCACAATCGTCCTCCTTTCCGTCTTCAGCTTGATAAATCGGATTCTCGAAATTATAATTGGCAATAGTGTAACTGTTATCAACAGGATCCAGAGTGGATGAGGATCTGCATTTTAGTGATGTGGGTGTGTGGAAGAACACATAGCTGATAAAACAAAGATAAAAGAAAAGAAAGACAAGGAACACAATATTTACGAAAACGAAACGTCCACTGATTTTTTTTGAATGAAGTATGCAAATGAAATGACATCCCGTAACAAGCACATCATTGTGCCCCGGGTAAGGCACAAGGCTTAAGAGTTTAATTATTCAAAAATTACAAACTTTAAACGTAACAATACAGTAATAGTATTTACTCCTGACTAAAGGAGATAGGAATAACATCTTCAGCTTTCCAATTATTGAGCCCAGCACCCACAGTAGGAAAAATCCAAGCATCCACATTATAATCTTCCTCATAGTCACCCACAACATTGATCTGATTCTTCATAATCCCCTGATTGGTGATACGAACAGCACGAGCACGACGAACAGCCTTCAGGGACTCTGCAGTGAAACCCAAACCAAATTTGTCAGACTTGTAAGGAATATCAGGAAGCTGACCCCAAATAGTACAACCACCTTCATCCACCACAGCTCTAGCATCTTTGAGGGAGGCCATTGTAGGAGGTACTCTGGTGACCACAAGAACTTTCTTGAGAACAGGAGGAGCTTCATAATTATTAACAACCCAAGGAACTACTTTGAATGTCTGGTACGGAGTTTCAACATATTCACCTTCCACTTCAAGATATTTAAAGGTGTTCACATGGCTAACTATATATCCTTCCTCTCCGTAAACAGTGACAACTTTTCCTTCTACTGGATATCTCAGCTTCTGATGTAAGGTGGAGGTTACAGCACCTGCCCCATGGATCCAGGGACGCCCAAGCAAACAAGAATACGAAGGACGAATATCCATTACATAAAAAGTAGCATTGAAGACCTGAGAACCTACTTTGATTGGGAGATCAATTTCTCCATGCACCACTCTTCTCGAGCCATCAAAAGCTTTCACCACTATATTACTGGGCTTCAACACAGCATCTTCAAGACTAAGCTTATTCAGGACTTCTTTGGGCAACACATTCAGTGAGGATCCATTTTCTATTAGTACATGTGACAGGGTAGTGCCCCTGCATTCAATAGAGATATGTAGAGCCCTATTATGATCCCTCTTGGCAGGAGTCAAGTCAGCATCGGAGAAACCTAACCCATTATCATAGGTCAAGTGTGCCAAACAATTTTCAAATTGTTCTACAAAAATCTCATTTGGTACGTGAGCAGTCTTCAAAAATTTAATCAAGGCCTTGGCATGAGCCTCAGAACATAATAACAAAGACAACATAGAAATCTTGGAGGGAGTATTCCCCAATTGATCAACAATGTCATAATCACTCTTGCGAATGATCTTCAGTACTTCTTCCATCTACTTAGAAAGATCATCAGCAGCTGGCACATCAGTTTGTATAGGTTCAATAACAGGACCTTTGCCCCGAGCATCAGTAGTAGAGGTAGTAGCTGGAGTAACTGCATTCTTGGAGGTAACTGGAGAAGAGAAGACTCTTCCACTTCGTGTGATCTTACTAAATCCAGCAATATTATCAACATCAAGGTTTTCATCAGCACCAGGCGTGTCAGCTAAGGGTTCCTGCTTAACACCATGAATATAAACATCGGACCCATAATGCCAAGGCACAGCTTCATTAGAAGTGTACGGAATAGGACCAGGAGTGGTAATGATCATAGGAGCCACTCTAGCTTCAGCAACAGTCTTCACAGGGCCTTCAGCAGTAATCTTAATTGGACCCTTATGAGTGATTTTGACAGGGCCCTTGGAAGTAATCCTCACCGGCACTTTATCAACCATATACACCTCTTCAACCTTCGCACCTTTAGTTATATGTTCAACCATACTCTCCACAGAAGGTGGTGTCCTCTCAAACACTATGGTGTAATTATTCATGAGGCGTTGAATTCCGTCCTTCAATCTCCAGCAGCTATCCGGCTTATAAGCACAATATAAAGAATCTTCATGACAACTTGGAAATAACCCAGCTTGTACCAACTTCTTCTTGATAACAGACAATGGTGTATTTAAATCTGCGATTGAGGAAATATGTGAAACTTCATCAATGGCATTGACAGTCTTCTCATGATTTGGCATGGGAGCAGTAATCACATTTGGAGTACCTGGAGGGTCGAACTCAATTTCTCCAGCATCAATCATATCCTGAATCTTATTCTTCAATACCCAGCAACTATTGGTATCATGTCCCTGACAATTTGAATGATATGATAATCGTGCATTAGGATTGTACCTGGGAGAGGTAACATTGGGATTCTGAGGAGGGTCCCTCAAAGTGATAAGTTCACCCTTCAACAAGTGTTGCAAGGCATGGGCCAGTGACATGTTGATCTTAGTGAACTGCCTTCTAGGCCTCTGTTGATTTCCCTGGGGTGGCTCTGGTGTTGCAGGAGTTGGATTGGAAATATGAACTGCACTCACAGACTGATGCCTCCTATTACGACCAGGTTGACCATAAACAGCATTTGACTCTTTCTTCCCACTGGGAGGCTTCTTTGCAGTATTTGAAGAAGAAGCACCCACTTGGATCTTGCCACTCCTTATACCACTTTCTACGCGCTCTCCTGTCATTATCAACTCAGTGAAGCCAGATGACGAGCTTCCAATGAGATGACTGTAAAAAGGACCATTCAACGTACACATGAACATATCAACTAACTCCCTGTCAGTTAGAGGGGGTTGCACTCTTCCAGCCAAGTCTCTCCACTTCTGGGCATACTCCTTGAAATTTTCTTTAGCACCCATGGACATGCTTTGTAGCTGCATGCGAGTAGGGGCTAGATCAGCATTATATTGATATTGCTTATAAAAGGCTTCAGCAAGATCATTCCAATCACGGATGTTGACACTCTCCAACTGATAGTACCATTCCAATTGAGCTCCAGACAAGCTCTCTTGGAAGAAATGGATCCACAACTTTTTATCAGCAGTATGGGGTTGGATCCTCCGGACATAGGACCTCAGATGCGGCTTGGGACAAGAGACACCATCATACACTACAAAAGCAGGAACTTTGAACCCAATGGGTATGACCACCCCAGATATCAAACTCAGGTCTTCAAAATCCAGCCCAGAAGACTTTTGTAATTCCATAGCATCCATTCTATCCACCAGCATCTTGAACTTATCTTCATTAGGCTCATGATAGTAGTTAGCTTCAGAATCAGAGTCCCCCATTGTATTATGGAGACTGCCTCTCTCTTTCTCAGACTCTTCAGACTCATAATCTTCAACCTATTCTTTGGTATTGACAGGACCTCTGAACCTTCTTCCCATGTTGATCAGGCCTCCTAACCTTCTAGTCTTCTTAGTCTTCTTGGCCAGCAGTGTCTTCAATTCATCCTGCCCCTTAGACAAGTTCAAGATCAGCTCTTGGAACTGTGCATTTTGTGCCTGAAGATCTTTGACTGTTTGTTCAAGAGCCATTGCTGAAATAAACAGCGAGAAGATACGAAACCTGTACATAAGAAACCTGTGATGCAATGATATGATATGTGAATGTATATGCAATGTTTTCAAGGACTGCAGGATTTAAATTTGCTTAAACAATCAAGAAAGTAAACTTTTATTAGTAATAAATTTGTCTTCCCTTTAGGCTTACAAAATGAAATGAAGTAAATACAAAAGATGGGGTTTTAAGTCTCCCATGGACGTTTCCTCTTTGTGTTGAGGTATGAGTTGAGATTCCGCTCCTCGTGAAGTTGCTTTGTTAGCTCCAAGATTCTTTCTTGACTTGATTTGTAATGAGTCTCAAAAGTATCTCTTTGCTTCTTCAACTGGATCCAGGACCTCTGTAAGTCTTCCATGTCGGTGGGCATGTCTGGGTGAAGGATGGTATAAGAAGTATCTCCTTCAGCAACAGGTTCCATAGTAACTAGCAGGATGGCAGAATATGGCATCATAAGAGTTTGAGCACGGGATCGCACCCATCTGAGGTAAGCTTCCATAGGAATAGTGTACTTGGGCTCCAGAGTCTTGCTGTCAACCTTGTTCACTTTTCCCCATGCTCGTATGAACCTCTGACAGTAACCTTGCAGATCGTTGTCGTAGTCAAACACAATACCCTGAACCAACATGTCATGTGGACCATCACTCCGAGCGTAAAGCTAAAGAAGGGTTCTAAGTAATGCCTCCTCTTATGCCTAGAAGTGGTTGTTGCACCCCAAAATTTTCCCTCACAAGACAATACTTTGTGTACTAAGAGGTTCATAAGGTTCACAAGACATCTTATGAGGTTCACAAAGTTCACAAGACATCTTATGAGGTTCACAAGGTTCACAATACATTTCATGAGGTTCACAAAGTTCACAATTAGTCAGAGGATTTGACAATTCCCTCAGACAATGCATCCTCCTAAGCAGGGCATCCAAAACTAGGGTTTTGACTTTAATCAGGATAAATGGACTTCCAAGACTTCAAGTGAGCTTCATAAAATCTTATATGTGTTTAAGAACCCCCATGACAAGTTTCAAGACTTTCCCAAAAGATTTGCTCAGTCAGATGATCAGATAGGTTAAAATCAATCAAAACAGTTAAAAAGTCAAACTGAGGTCAACTGTGGTCAAATCAAAGTCAAACTTCATGATTTTTAACCAACATCAAGTATATGAAGTAAAATTCATCATTTTATCAAGGTTTGATCATGATTCATCAAGGAGATTTCAGATCATCAAGAATCAGGAGTTTCTAAATTAAGGTTTCCTCAGGAAAAGTCAACTGAACTTTGACCAGCCATAACTTTCACATGCTTCATAAAATTTTTCCCATCCAAAGCTCATTTTTAAGGAAATTGAATTCTCTACAACTTTGTGTCTCACAAGACAAGCCTAAAAATGCTTCATTTGGAAGGTATGAGCTAAGACATTATAGGTCCTTTTAAAAGTCAACAAAAAGTCAACAACTTCAAAAGAGCATAACTTGAGAATGGTAAAAGATATGGACATGAAACCAATGGGGTTGGTTATAGGAGTCTTTAATCTTTCCAAAATGTCCAAGAATACCTTCATAGCGTTAAAATTGAAGGATTTGTGCCCTTGCAAAGTTGGGAAATTTTAGGGAAGTTTATGAAGCAAATGGGGGCTTAGAACCAAATTCTTCCAAATGGGCTTGCAATTTTGTGATCCAAACTTCAACATGACATCATGCACGACCCAATCCTCATTTATTCATATTTTTATTATTTTTTATTTTATTTATTTTGATTTTATTCATTTAAAACCATTTTAAATCAAAATAAAATATGAAAATTGAATATTTAAAAGTGATTCTTCTTCTAGAAACTCTTAATGACCATTTAAATTGATTTGATACTATCCAAATTCGTGCTAGAGCATTATAGCATGAAAATATTTGATTTTTTGACTAATTTGGCAAGGAGATTTCTTCACACTCAAGGTATCCATTAAGCCCATAAATCCACCACTTTTCTGACCTAATTCCATTCTTCTATAAGTATACAAACTACACAAATGCATAGGGACGATTTTGGCAGCCATTAACCTCACTTTCAAACTTTCAAATTCATCAAATTTTTTCAAATTCGGATTCTAATATTTTGTAACTTTTCAGGTGAAATAAGAACATCAATCGCTTCCTTGATCATCACTGAATGCATCCCAATCATTATCCTCATCAGAAACAGGCTCATATGCATAAGCTGAATCACATTTGTTGTGTGTTCTTGAATTTTTTGAATGCATAGATTTATGATCTTTTACTGGATTTTGATGATTGCATGATGTTTGTAGTGTTCTATACATTGTTTCTGGCTGGTTTGTTTGAAGCTTTTGTCCAGGTATCACCAATCACCATTGTTAGGGTTTAAGCTCCCGATTTGGGGCTTTATGATTAGGGTGATACAAATTAATTCTAACAACATGGCTGGATCGTATATGATGTAAGGATCACTATGGCGTAATCAATTTGTCAAGATTTTACAGGTTTCATGGTGATTGAGAAACCTAGGTTCTGTTGCGAAAACAAATTCGTAGGAAAAATCCCAACTAAATTCGTAGCTAATTTCGCAGGAATCCTGAGGAGGAAGATGAAGTTTTCGCGCGTTTTAGAAATTTGAAATTTTAACATAATATTTTATGATTTTGTTTTCGTATTATATCAGAAAGGCTGTTTGGCTCAGTTGGTAAGGGAGCGCATATGTGAAGCAAAGGGCAGGGGATCGAATCTGGTCTCCAACATTTTTTTGGCTTCAAATTCATTTATCTCATGATTTCACCATATAAAGATCAGCTTGTCATTATACATCACAAGCGCGCAGTAGCTCAGGTGGTTTTGGGAGTTCTTCAACCAGGTAAAGGACCTGGGTGCAAATCCCAGGTCCTGATTTTTTTACTACTTTGTTTATTTTTCATGTATTTACATTTATGGTCTTATATTTTTAATATAATTCAATTAAAATAATTTCTAATACAAATAATTAACAATATCTTATATACTTTTCTTTATGTTCATATTATTTAAATATATATATATATATATATATATATATATATATATATATATATATATATATATATATATATATATATATATATATATATATATAATTTGAATTTATTTTGTAAATTAATTACTTAACTCTAATATTTTCTAAAACCCTAAAAATATTTTATATAAAACCTAATATTCTCATAAACCCTAATTTATTTTGATTAACCTTAATATTTTTTATAAAAACCTAATTATATTATAGCTTTTAATTTATTTATTAGTAAATTTTAATTATGTACATTATTTTATAATTTGTTTATAATTATTATTGAATATAGTTTTCACATGTAAATAATTTAATAAAATAGTGAACCCTAGATTATTTTTCTAAAACAATTAAAAATCCTAATTTTATCTTATGAACTTAATTTATTTTTGTTGAATGTTTATTTAATTATAATTAACCAATATTTTTATAACATGTATATAAAATTAAAATAATTAGACTATTAGTCATATTTTGTTAATATATAATATTTATCATTTATTTCTCTTATTAATTAAAAACCTTAAAAATAATTATTCATTTAAAATTGAACTTTTAATTTATTATTTATCATTATGCTAATTCTTTCATCTTATTCTTATTTATTTTATTACTACTAACCCCTTTATTTATTTAATTATGTGATTCTTTGATTTAATTTATTTTATTATTATTATTATTATTATTATGTAATTGTACCACTTATGTAATAGTTGTAGTATTATTTTTATTATTTATTAAATTGTCATGGTTAGTAAAATAGGGAGTGTAAAAACATGTTTGTATTTAAAAATTGAATTTAGATCATTAATCTCAAGATAAATATATGAACTTGAACACTCACACACGTAAGTCGATCCTGGATCGCCATCTCACTTCTTAAGGGTTACCTCTCAAGTTGCCTAAACAAAAGGTCAAGTAAGGTGTAAAGCAAAGTCCCTTCCCTCTCATATCATATAGTCCCTTAACAGATAAAAAGATCAAGTCCCTCCACGGTTGCCTTCGTAATGATCTTGTCCCTTTCGAATAAAGATGATAAGTCCCTACGAATTGCTAAAGACACTTTACAGTTGCCTAAACACAGATGACCCTTCACATGTCCCTTACAACATCCAAGGTAATGACTACCTATTCCTTAATAATAGGGAAACTCTTACCATTGAAAGAACATTTAAGAATAGTAAAGATTCAAATTAGGGTAGGTTCATCTTAAGTACTTGCTCACTTTTCATCAAATTACTTCATTACACTTCACATTTTCAAACAAATTTTCAAAACAAAGTCTTTATATATATCCATACAAGGATCATTATAAAGTACTTAAGAAAATTTTTAATCACACACTACACTTCTCAAAACAGTTTAAAGTGAGCTAAGTAACTAAGAGCCCATGGATAACCATGGATGTAAAGGGTGCTAACACCTTCCCTTTACATAACCTACCCCCCGAACTCAAAATCTTTTTAAGGTCTTTCCTGTTCTTTTCTGACCTTTCCTTTTGGATAAAATAAAAGTCGGTGGCGACTCTTGTTATCCGCAACATTTAACTAAAGTCAGTTCTCCCACCGTGTTACAGTGACACATTAGGAAACTCTCCACAACGGTCAATGATAATAACCTTCTCCATAGATCTGGAGCACCAATGGATATCTGAATGAGAGAGTGACATAATCCTCTTGGACCACCTGAACCCTTGTTCATTCTTCATCACTGAGCGAGGAAGGTGAGAAATAAACCACCTAGATAGCAAAGGTATGCAACACATCAGAGTTCCTCGTGCCTTCGTAGTACGAGTATGAAGAGAATGCAGAATGTATCCAAGCAATGTAGGCACTGGATTGTGACTCAGAAATATGTTAATGGCGTGAACTTCTATGAACTTATCTGGATTGGGGAACAACACTAAGCCATAAATCAACAAGGCTAAGATCTCCTCAAAAGCATCATAGCTCATAGCCTTCAAGAATACTTGAGCCTTCTCTATCAATACCTTGGCAAGAATACCCTTAACTCCACTTCTTGTTTCTAGAACAATGTCTGACTTCTTCAGATGTAGAGCTGCAACAATAACCTCAGGTTTAGGCTCTTTCTCCAAGCCTATGAAGGGTCTTTGATCAAGAACAGGTATACCCAGAAGTTTGGAGAATTCTTCTACTGTAGGAACCAGCTGATAGTCGGGGAAGGTGAAGCAATGGTGCTTAGGATCAAAGAACTGAAACAGAACACTCATCATGTCTTCATTGAACCATGAAGTGACTAGATCTAGCAGGTGACCATGTCTCTTGATGAACTGAGAGTTTTCAGAAACCTGAGAAACCAATTCCTTAAGCTTAGGAGGTATTCCTACAAAGTTGATCCTGATAGTATTCCTACGAGCAAAAGCCATGACCTGCAAAAAAGAACAAAGATAAATCCTTTGGTCCTTGAAATGGTTAGTGAAAATGCTATGCTTATGATGCATGATGATGCTATGATGTTATGTTCAATCACAAACATGTGGCACACACAAACAAGTCATACCATAGCCCTAGGTTTAAAGGCTTGCATGAGGTTCAAAGGTAAGTACCCTCCCCTGAAGTTAGTTTGTTCCTCCTGTCCTATAAAGTAACCAGGTTCTAAGGGATCTCAATATCATTGATCCTTCACAAGGGTGGTTGTTCAGTAGGCAAATTACTTGCCAACCAAAACCCTCCAAGTTTAGAATCTCAATGAGCGTAGTATCGAGTATCAACCAACTTCAGTCTTCACCAAAGCCGGTTATCTCACTACTTTCTAAAGGCCAAGATGGGATAACTAGGGTTCTAAAAGTTAGTTAGTGCATTGACAACATATGGCAGCCTCATATTATTCTCAACTTGACTTAAGGAACATAAGCACCAACCAAGAAGTCACACTAACTATGGCCACCAGATCAACCATATCGGTATACGCCGTACAGTTTCCTTGGTCTATTGCCATTTACCTAAGGTACACTAGATACGGGTTAGGATCTTTCACACATAAGAGCACCCAACAGATAAGTATAAAGCAAACAAGGCAAACAATTTAAAGTGATCTAATTCCTAAGGGTACCCCTCTTTTATTAATTCCCCAGCAGAGTCGCCAGTTCTGTAACACGGTGGGAGAACTGGCTTTAGTTAAATGTTGCGGATAGCAAGAGTCGCCACCGACTTTTATTTTATCCAAAGGAAAGGGCATAAAAGAACATGAAAGACCTTAAAAGATTTTTGGGTTCGGGGGGTAGGTTATGTAAAGGGAAGGTGTTAGCACCCTTTACATCCATGGTTATCCATGGGCTCTTAGTTACTTAGCTCACTTTAAATTGTTTTAAGAAGTGTAGTGTGTGAATAAAATTTCCTTTAAGTACTTTATAATGATCCATGTATGGATATATATAAAGTCTTTGTTTTGAAAATTTGTTTGAAAAATGTGAAGTGTTTGAAATGTTTTTGAAAAGTGAGCAAGTACATAAGAGGAACCTACCCTAAGTTAAGTCTTTTCTGTTCTTAAATATCCTTTAAGTGGTAAGACCATACCTATTATTAAGGAATAGGTAGTCATTACCTTGGATGTGTGAGGGACAAGTGAAGGGACATCTGTTTATTTAGGCAACTGTAAGGTGTATAAGCAATTCGAAGGGACTTATCATCTTTATTCGAAAGGGACAAGATCATTACGAAGGCAACCACGAAGGGACTTGATCTTTTTATTTGTTAAGGGACTAGATGATATGAGAGAATGAAGGGACTTTGCTTTATACACCTTAATTGACCTTTTGTTTAGGCAACTTGAGAGGCAACCCTTAAGAAGTGAGATGGCGATCAAAGATCGACTTATGTGTGTGAGTGTACCAATTCAGATATATATCTTGAGATTTAATGATCTAAATTCAAGTTTACATACAAACATGTTTTACACTCCCTATTTTACTAACCATAGCATTTAAAAATAAATAATAAAATTACTACAACTATTACATAAGGGATACAATTACATTATAATAATTAAAATAATTAAAATAAATAAGTAAATAAATAAATAAATGGGTTAGTAATAATAATAATAATAAATAATCACATAATAGATAAATAAATAAAGAAGGGGGTTAGTAGTAATAAAATAAATAAGAATAAGATGAAAGAATTAGCATAATGATAAATAATAAATTAAAAGTTCAATTTTAAATGAATAATTATTTTTAAGGTCTTTAATTAATAATAGAAATAAATGATAAATATTATATATTAACAAAATATGACTAATAGTCTAATTATTTTAATTTTATATACATATTATAAAAATATTTAATTATAATTAAATAAGCATAAAAAATAACAAATTATATTCATAAGATAAAATTAGGTTTTTAATAAGGGTGGATTTACTACTTAATTAAATTACTTAAATAATATAAACAAATTATAAATATACATAACTAGGATTTATATACAAATATATTAATAAAATAATTAGGTTTTATAAAATATTATTATGGTTTTAGAAAACATTAGGGTTTTAGAAAATATTAGGGTTTTAGAAAATATTAGGGTTTTACTTATTTATTTACAAATTAAATCAATTTATTTACAAATTATATATATATATATATATATATATATATATATATATATATATATATATATATATATATATATATATATATATATATATATATATATATATATATATATATACATACATATTATGAAATAAATATAAATAAAAAATATTTTTAGAAAAGAAATTATGATATTTTAAGAAGATGAATAAAAGTATTTTAATAGTATTTATAAATTATATTTACTAATTTAAATAAAATAGAAATAATATAATAAAATAAATTAAAATAGGAAAACATGGAAAATTGATAAAAAAGAAAGGACCTGGGATTTGAACCCAGGTCCCTTACCTCCATACTCAACAGCAAAACCACTCTGACCAGCATGCGCAGGTGAAATAGAATGAGAACCATGTTGTTTTGTTTCATAACCTGCAAAAATCACAACAAAAAGCAAAAACAATACAAAAGGGCCTTGGGGGGGGGGATTCGAACCCAGGACCCTCAACCAACAAACAAACACGTTTACCATCCAGCCAGAAGGGCGCATCTGCAAGTTAAACAACAAACAAACATAATATATTAAGTTAACTGAATAATGAAAAATTAAACAAAATATTGTTGTCACCAAGGATCGAACACAGATCACAACCAATAACACGCACACGCAATCACCACTGGGCCAAGCAGCATCTGTGGAAATAATATGAAAACCAATCAATAAAATATTAAGTCAAAGTTTGAATTTCCTCCTGCGCGCCAAATGGTTTCATCTTCTTCATATTTCCTGCGAAAACACCTGCGAATACACCTACAAATTTTCCTACGAATTCTCACTTTCAAGAACCTGCGAAAATTGTATCTCTCACAATATGTAAAATTTCGTCAAATTAAACACACAAACATGATCCTTGCAATGAATAAAGTCCATCCATGGTTTCATTAGTCATTTATATTAGGTATTTCGTGAACCCCTAATTTGAAAGCTCTAACCCTAGCCATGGCAGTTTTCGATTCAAGCCATGAAACTTTGATTTAAATGTCCAGAAACATTCCTTGTAACCTCATAAACACAAAACAGATGTCAAATATACTTAAAACCAATCATATGTATGAAATCGAAAAAAGCATAAAGACATGAATATGATGCATTCGATTATGGAGTTTCAATGCAATAATGGATGTTTTAGTGATCCAGAAACATTATATGACCCTCCAGGAATGATTTGCAACCTTTATTTGATCTTGAGAGAGCCTTTAACTAAGAATCCGAATTGAGAGTTTTGATGAATTTTTGAAAATTTGAAACTTACTCTTGAGGCAGCAAATTCGTGTCCAATGCTTGTGTTCATGTTGTATATATACCACTTGATGAAATTAGGTCAAAACATGTGGTTATTCTTTGGACTTTTTGGATCAAGGAGATTGAAAAAGATCATGCTTTAAAATTCAAATATTCTTGAATACAACCTTGCTATTTTAAGACAATCACCATAATTTTCATATCAATTTGATCCAATTAACTTTCATGACTTTCTAGAAGCAATATCCATATTTAAATATTTGATTTCATATTTTATTTCAATTTAAATGATATTTTAATGAATAAAATTCAAATAAATATGAAATAAAAAATAAAAATTCAGAAAATGCTTGGATTGAGTCGTGTGGGATGATATCTCAAGGATTGGGTTGCACAATAGTAGGCCCATTTGGAAAAAATTGATTTTAAGACCCCTTTTGTTCAATATTTTTCTCAAAAATTTCCCAACTTTGCAAGGACACAAATCCTTAAATTTTAATGCTATGAGGGTTTTCTTGGACATTTTGGAAAGCTTAAAGAGTCCTCTAACGAACCCCATTGGTTTCATGTCCATATCTTTGACCATTCTCAAGTTATGCCCTTTGGAAGTTGTTGACTTTTTGTTGACTTTCAAAAGGACCTATAATGTCTTAGCTCATACCTTCCAAATGAAGCATTTTTGGGCTTGGCTTGTGATACACAAAGTTGTAGAGAATTCAATTTCCTTCAAAATGAGTTTTGGATGGGAAAAATTTGATGAAGCATGTGAAAGTTATGGTTAGTCAAAGTTCAGTTGACTTTTCCTGAGGAAACCCTAATTTAGAAACTCCTGATTCTTGATGATCTGGAATCTCCTTGATGAATCGTGATCAACCCTTGACAAATGATGAATTTTACTTCATATAATTGATGTTGGCAAAAAATCATGAGGTTTGACTTTGGTTTGACCATAGTTGACCTCAGTTTGACTTTTTAACTTCTTTGACTGATTTTGACCTATCTGATCATCTGACTGAGCAAACCTTTGAGAAAATTATTGAAACTTGTCATGGGGGTTCTTAAACACATATAAGATGTTATGAAGTTCACTTGAAGTCTTGGAAGTCCATTTAGCCTGATTAAAGTCAAAACCCCAGTTTTGGATGCACTGCTTAGGAGGATGCATTGTCTGAGGGAATTGTCAAACTTTCTGACTATTTGTGAACTTTGTGAACCTTGTGATCATCATGAGATGTCTTGTGAACCTTGTGAACCTCTTAGTACACAAATTCTTGTCTTGTGAGGGCAAATTTTGGGGTGCAACACCAATCCATCATGTTCCAGCTTCACAAGGGCTTTCTTAGGCAAGACGTTGAGGGATGACCCTGTGTCCACCAATACGTGAGAAAGAACTGCACCCTTACACTCCAAGGTAATGTGCAAAGCCTTGTTGTGATTGCGACCTTCTGTTGTCAGATTAGTTTTGGTAAATCCTAGTCCATGACTAGCGTTGACATTTCCAACCACAGCTTCTAACTGATTGACAGTAATCTCCTCCGGCACATAAGCTGCATGCAGGACCTTTAATAGTGCGTTCCGATGAGCCTCATAGCACATTAGCAATGATAGTATGGAGATTTTGGAAGGCGTTTGGTGAAGCTGGTCCACCACCTTGTAATCACTTTTCTTTATGATTCTCATGAATTCATCAACCTCTTGATCAAAAGGAGTCTTCAAAGCTTCTCTGGCAACTGTTTCTTCTTGCACCATGCTCTTCCCTTTTGCCTTAGCAGCAGCTTCTGCTTCGGCTATGGGTCTTGGAATTTGCGAGGCAAAGAGACGTCCGCTTCTAGTGAAGCCTCCTCCTCCCCCCACATTGTCTATCTGAGGTGAAGAAGTTGATGATTCTAAAGTGATTTTCTGCCCCTCGCAGTATAGATCTGAGCCATAATGCCAAGGGATGACATTATTGCTTTCGTAAGGAACTGGCCCCGGCACTGTGATAGTGACTGGACTGATAGCAGCTGCAGAAGGGACCACAATGGTGTGTGGATCATAGTATATGGTGACTGGTGCTCTGATAGGAGTAACATTGTGTTGTGAATTGTTGGTAGGAACATTTGCGGGATCGTAGTATATTGTAACCGTTGAGACACTTTCATTAGTTGCTGCTGATGTTGTAGAAGGTACTGTTGACTGGATGGGGGTTGAAGTTGTAACAGGAATGGTGACTGAACTTGTATCCGTTGATGTGATTGATTGAGCGGTTGTTGGAGTTGTAGTAGAATCCGTTGGAACAATAGTGGCTGACGTTGTAGGAGTATTTGTGATTGTCGGTGAAGGAATTTTTGGAGTTGTAGGTGCTGTTGTCGTAATCTGAAGGATACCATCCTTAATAAGACCATCTATGCCGTTTCTCAGCCTTTCACACCCATTGAACGCAATATTGCAATACCCACAGCCGAGCTCACACCCGGGGAACACTTGGCATTCTAAAAGCTGAGCTTTGATTTCGACCAAAGGTGTTCGAATTTGTGTAACACTGGTGATTAAGGTGGATAGTTTGCCTTCCTCAATAGCATTAATTCTAGGCCCATTGTGACTAGGCATTGGATTCCTTGTGACATTCGGAGGAGGTGCAAAGTTGAGAGCTTTTGAGTCCACCAGGTCTTGGACTTTCATCTGTAAGGCCTTGCATTTTTCAGTGTTATGCCCCGGTGCGTTTAAGTGGAATGCACACCTGGCATTTGCATCATAATTCTTTGGCAAATTAAGAGGATCTGGAGGTGCCAATGTCCTTAACTCAACTAGGTTGAGCTTCAAGAGTTGTGGCAAGAGTGCAGCATACGGCATCGGGATTGGGTCAATCACCCTGTTTGCTTGTGATGGCCTTTGCTGGAAAGGACGCTGTTGTTGGTTGTTGTTGCTGTTGTAGGTTCTCTGTTGCGGATAATGAACTTGTTGTTGATACTGTGGTTGTTGTTGTTGTTGAGGATATGCTGTTTGTTGAGGAATCGGAGCTGGAATGGTAACTGCTGCTACTGACCGGTGAACATACTGAGGCCTACCCCTGCTTGTATGAATGGAATTTGTTTCACCAGCCCTTCGGGGTCCTACAAAAGGCTTTCTGGGATTGCTGGACGAACTTGCACCACTGTCGGAGATTTTACCCATCTTCAGTAGACTTTCAATCCTTTCACCAGCTATGACTACATCAGCAAAACTGGTAGAGGAGAAGGAAGCCAATCTATCAATATAGGTCCCTTGCAAAGTATTCATGAACATGTCAGCCATTTCCCTCACTGACATGGGTGGTTGGACAGTAGTAGCAAGCTGTCTCCACCTTTGGGCATATTCTCTAAAGCTTTCTCTAGAAGACTGAGACATTCCCATTAGGAGGGTCCTATTGGGAGCCATGTCCAGGTTGTATTGATATTGACGGACGAAAGCCTCAGCCAAATCCTTCCAGCATCTTATGGTGGCCCTAGACAAATGCGAATACCACTCTCTCGAAGCCCCAGTCAGACTGTCTTCGAAGTAGAACATCCACAGCTTTTCATCCATAGTATAAGCTTTAAGTCTTCCTAGGAAAGATTGCAGATGAGTGCGAGGACAGGAGGTACCATTGTATTTTTCAAAGCATGGGGGTTTGAATTTGTGGGGAATTCTCACCCCATCCACTAGCCCCATGTCCATCACATCGAAGCCCAAAGAATTCTGAGACTCCAAAGATCTCAACTTCTCAGCAATTTCGTCCAATCTCCGGTCATATACTTCATCTCCAGCCCCCATAACAGTAAACTGTTCTTCCTGGGGATCCTCTTGCAAGATTCTCCCTCCAACAGTATTACCTTGCACATTTCTCGGGATGTTAGCTTCTGGATCCAAATGCTAGTTCCTCCTGTTCCAAGATGAGGCTCCTCAGGAGTTTGTCTTTCCACCAACTCTCTTAACCTTTCCTGACTCTGGGCTAAGCCAGTCATTACTGCCATGAATTGAGACATCTGATTTCTCATCTCCAATCTCTCATTGGTCATCTGATTTCTGACCTCAGTCAGGTCCTGCTGTACTTGTTCCATTTGAATACAGGGAAGGTTGTTACGAGTCGGATACCGGTGCGCGCGACTGACAGGGAACACTCGGCGACGAGCAATTGTAAACACCCCAAATTTGCCCTCACCCATTTACACCATGGCTTGTGATCATTTCATATGCATAAACTCAATCATATTATCTCACATCTCATTTTTTGATTCACTGCATAGTTTCTAAGTCATCTGCATCTAGGGTTTGTGATCTGAGCAATCCCAAAGCCTCTTGAGCCACTCCAAAGGTCACCAATCACCTCAAGGAGATCCATGTGTGTTCAAGTATCATACTACATCCCCTCAAAGTCAAGATTTCCAAAGAATCACAAGAACTGGGATTGGTATGGATGCAGAGCCAAGTTTGACTGCACAGTTGACCTAAAATTAGGGTTTTGGTTTCAGAGGCCATAACCTCAAATTTTTTGGTCATTCTTGTTTCCATTGGCCTCTATATGGTATAGGGAGTATACATATCAATTTTCATGAAGAAATTCCATGGGGAAGTCATCTGATCAAGGGTTGACTTTCTAGACAAGTCAGTGTAAAATCAGGGCATCTGAGGCCCCCAATGACCCAACCAATGGTTGATCTTCATCAATTTGAGTGTATATGATCTTTATTTGATCATGGAAGAAGTTTGAAGTTCACAAAAATCAATAATTTGAAGTTTTTGCAATGTTGACTTTTTAGGGCATGGTTGACTTTTCAAGAATATGTCATTTTAGGTCATTTTTCAAGCCTTGATTCTTGATCCAAAAATGTTTCAAATGGAAAAACTTTGGTCATGAAAGTTGTAGAATACTTTTTTCCCTTTTCAAAAAGTACAAGAACATGACCAAATTCTTCTTGGATCAAAAGTTATGGTGTGACAAAGTTGGTAAAAATCATTGATTTTCAAGACATGCACCAAAGGGAAATTTTGCAAAATCATGCACCAAAGCTGGTTGTAGCTTCTAGTTAGCATCAAACCAATATACAAACATTCCATGAGCTCTAAAAATCAGAATTGGACCAAAGTTTCTCATGTCCATGGTTTGTGTAACAAGACTTTTTTTCATGAAGTGCCAAAGGTAACCAAGTTGCAAAACCATCATGATGCTTCTCACCACTTGCTGCATTGGCTTTTGAACCATTCTAGCCTTCCATACACACCATGCTGCGCCAGCCCTAGCCCTTGTACCAAGCTAGAACCAAGCCATACCTCTCTTACACAAAAAGTGGACTTTTGGCAAAAGCAAACATCCCAATCACCACAGGCCATGTCACATCCACTGGCCACTTGCAATTGTTTATACTTTCCATCTGCTAGCAAAACACATCAAGAAGCAAGGCTGAAACACTCCCTAGGATCACATACACAAAAACACCTCATTTTGCAAAACTCTTCGAATCTGCCTCCACAAACTTCAAACATCCAAACCATTTTCACCAATCATCTCACCATGTTTCATTGAGTAGAAACCAACAAGATTCAAGCCTGAAACCCTCATGAATTGAGCTTCACCATTTCTCATCCTCAAAACCAGAACTCTTCGAATCCCTTTATCCAGCCATCAAACACATCATTTTCCTTCACCAACAAGTCAAGCACAATTAAAGGAGCAGGAATCCACCATTGGAATGGCTTGAAACCTCCCCATTCTTGACTGTGCTATCTGCTACACCAGAACTGTTCCTCACAAATCAGCCATCCACAAGAGCTTTGAAACCTTCCATTGGCTTCAGGGGGTCCAGAGAAGGCATTCTGCACCAGAGCAAGGACAGGAGAGCTCAAATTCACAGTTCATCACTTCAGGTAGCTTCAGGTTTACAACTTTTCAGAGCTTGGTTTTTATGTTAAAAATTGATTATGTATGCTTTGCTGGTCATGGGGATGGTTTTAGATTTAAGAATGAGTGAGAGATGAGGATTTACCAGGGCTCTGAAATTTTGCCCGTGAAACTTCATGGTTTCGATTCCCTTAGTTTAAGCATGAGAAATTTATTTGGAGGGTTGATTCGTGCAAGGCTTGAGTGGAGGAACATTTCCCTGGCATTAATTTGGAGAATGGTGGCCTGAATCGTGTTTTAGGGTTTTTGGGGTGCCGGAGAAGATGACCGGAGCTTCTCTCCGGTCACCTGAGTTTGCTTAGCCCTAATTACAGTCATTAATTCCCATTTGAATTCTGAGCGTAGGATGCCTTTGACCAGTTGACTTCCCGCTAGCTTGGATGGCCCAGATTCACTTGATTAGCCCTAATCTTTTTATTTAGTTTAATTAAACTCAATTAAATTAATTAAATCAGAGCCAACCAGGACCCTTGGATAGCGCGCGTGGTCAATGACCTTCACCCCAGTTCAAATCTCATCCATCAGATCTGAATACTTTCCTTTTATTTTAATTTATTTTCATTTCTTTTTCATTTAACTTGCATATTTAATTTAAAATAGTAAAAAATGTTTAAAAATTATGAAACTTTTTCTCATGAGTTTTATTAATTTTTAAGACACAAAAATATTTTCATTTTCATTTTTATCATTAAAAAAGTATTTTTAAATATTTAAAAGATTATTTTTAATTGATTAATGGAAATTAATTTATTAAAAATACTTTTAAGTATCTAAAAATCACCAAAAAATTCATGAAATGTTCTAAGATATTTAGAAACATTGTCCAACCTTCAAAACAAATTTCTTTTTTGGTCTTGATGCATTTTGAGAATTTTCCTTTGAATTAAAGTCATTTTTGTGCCCTATTTTAATCCATAGTTCAAAAAATCATTTCTGCCTATTCATGAGGAGTTGGACATTGCTTCTTCTTGCATTGTTTTGTGTTTAGCATGTAGTTTCTAGGATTAAATGGCCATGATTTGATCTTTCACTTTCAATTTGTTTGATGATTTTCTTGTTTAGGAACCCTAAAAACCCTAATAACTTGTAAAATTCATATCTGGAAATTGGTTAAGAGTTGAGACCTCTCCTTTTGGCTTTGGTTTAGCATAGGATTAGGGATCCTTTGTGTGGCATTTTCCATTTTTTATCTTAGGGTTTGCTTCTGATTTTGAGTTTTGTTTGATGTTTGGTTCATAAACCCTAATTTGGGCTTTCATTTGCATCCCTCTTGCATTCTCTTGCATAACATGACTTGCCATGACATTTCAAGCATCCATTTAGTTCACTTGACATCATAAGACATATAGAAAGCATGTTTGATCATTGCATCATGTGTTTGCCATGTTGTTTGCATTGTGCACTTCATAACTTTTCATGTATGTTCATGTGTCTTAGCCTGCTTCATTTGCATTCATGAACTTGTATGATCACTCCCATGTGCTGCCTCATGCTTGTAGCATCTCATTGCATCATTAGCATCATGTAAATGCTTCTGGGTTTTGTTTCTCATCATGTCATCTCATCCCATTTTGCATTGCATTGCATTTTTCTTCTAACCTTTCAGGTGGTAAGTAACTTTGAGAAGTGAATTTGCCTTCACTTCTCATAACTTTTCTTTTCATCTCTCTTGCATCCATTGCTGCATCTTTGTTTGTGTTTGAGTTTGAGCTTGCTCATTCTTCTTCTTCCCACTTTCTTTCTTCAAGTGACTTGAGTTCTTGAATGAAGCAAGTTGTTTTGCTTCTCTTGATCCTTTCATCTGCTTCCTGGTGGTTCCATTGAAGATTTTTATTGATAAACCTCATAAACCTTAGGAACAACCAAGCATGACAATGATTAGGGTTTTGATTAGTCTCCCCTCTTAGTTTTACCTTTGTGTCTCTTTTGAGTCATCTCTCCTCACCTCATAATCAGAGACTAAACCCTAAAGGCTTTAAGGCTTTGTGATTAAGCTTATGCCTGCATCCTTCTCTTAGGATGGAGTGTATAACTTTAATCCTAAGTGTTAAACCCTTAATGTGTTTAAATCTCTTAATCAATTCACATAATAATCATCAATACATCAAGCTTGTAACTTGGGCCTTGCATTAGGGTTCTAATTCTTCCTTAATTGGTTAAGAAGGACTAACCCTAGTGTTAATGGACAAGTCCCCCTCAAGTTGTCTTACAAACCCTAAAAAACACTTCATCATCATATCACTAATTAAAACCCACTTAATCAAAGGCTTGTTTTGTCATGAGTTTAATCCCTAATCATGGATTAAGTTGAGGAGCTTTCCTCAGCTTAAACATTCTCATCTATTATCCTTCTATTAGGATGGTGTAATGAGTCTGTTTAATCCCTGATTACGGCTTAATCTCATTACTTAACACTAAACAAAAATCACAAAAAAAATCTAATTAATCACAAGTAGGTTAATGATCTTAATCCTACACCAAAGGTGATTAAGTGTGAGAATCTGACTTCACACTTAAGGTAATTCTCATTACCCCTAATCAGAGGGAAGATGTGGTGAGTTTAATAAATCCATTGGTTTAGACTTAAGCTCATTAACTTATGACAAACTTTCAAAAGCAATAAAAGACTGAAAGCACAAAAACAAACAATAATCGCCTCCTTCGGGATTCTTTTCTCATCACCTTCACTCATAAACGAGAACTCGTTTCTTCCGTCTAATGCAAGACAGTTTGCACCTGAGCCAGACAGGTCATACACTTGAGCATAGGCAAGTAAGCAGTTCACAAGTCAATTCATCTTTCAGTCTCTTTGGGTCGAACTACGGTGTTCTGACTTCCTCATTGCACGAGAGGATACGTAGGCATAACTTAACAGTTATCGAACAAAAGTCTCTGTATATTCCCCCTCTTTTCAGCCTTATACTTTAAGCCTCATGATCTTGAGCATATTATTCCTGTTCCTACACTGACACTATACATTTATACACTTCACTTTTCCTTACACTGACACCTGTACATCCTTTTCCAGCTCTTTTGCACACAAATTGCACTGACACTCCCCCTTCAAAACACAAATATTTTAAGCGTGGATCCCGTCTAGTACGACGGACAATCTGGGTGCTAATACCTTCCCAGGTTGTAACCAACCCCCTTTCTCAGTCTCTCTGGTTCGCAAACCGTCTTATCCATGTCTTTCTAGGTCTATGCAACATTGCCTTTCCTCCGGGATAAAAATGCCTAGCTGGCGACTCTATTCATCTCCAGTGAGTTCACGGCTGTGTGTTCTCATTGTCCCTCTCGCCGACCGTTCGCGTCTGTACCTTTATCTGGGCCATTCCCATTTATCGGGAGCGACAGCTTGGCGACTCTGCTGGGGATCCTTATACTGCAACCAGGGCTTCTGGTTCTTTTTGTGGGTTCCTCCTAGCGCTTGTTTGATTTGTGTTTACTGGGGTGTTATGTGCTTATTTGTGTTTGTATATTTGTGTTTATTTTTTACTTTATGTACAGTTTTGTTTATTGCTTTCTTTATAGCTTTATGCATATAATATCATATTGTCATACTGTACTGTTGGCTGGATCTTTTGTTTGCTTTGGTGGGTGGGTGTTCCATTGAGAGTTAAGGTCCTATACCTGGGACCTGAGTGACGCCTAGGCTAGAGTGAATCATATTCTTTCCCATTCCATCTCGGTCTGGTGCGGGAATATGAAACACGGTTCAGATATGGGTTTCTTCTTGAGAACTCTGTGTTGCAGATTTCCTGCAGTGCTAGGGCTATCTGGGAAGCCTGCTAAGTCTGGATGACCTTTAGTATTGACCTTCAGAAACTGAGGTGAATTAGAGGAGGAACTTTTATGGTTATTGTAAACACTGTACCTCCGGGTTAGAAGTGTTTACACTTCTCATAACTGATCCAAGTCTGAGGATCCTTGTTTTAGAACACTACCTGTGAGGGGGTTGGACTGTTTACAGGTTTGCAGGTACCTTGACCTCAGAATACCCTGTTACTTTGACTTGATTAAGAATACTCCATGTTGGAACAGTTCTTGTGATTCTAAAACCCTGGACATGTGGCTCTTTATTTGAGCCCCCCCACCTTGGTTACTGGATTTATAGACCTCCATCTGGAATTCTTGAACATACTTGGACCTATATCAGGGCATTTGATCAGATCCAGCTCAGTCACAAACCCTTGCATATCATTTGCATACATAAACATTGCATCGTATTGACATTTGATTATTTGTGTTTCAGGGTATCCACTCTCATCTTTGGTTTTGGTTTTGACCCCATCTTCAGTATTGACCCATCTTCATCAGCATCTGCTTTAGCTATCACCTGCACCAGCCAATCAGTGGCCCTTTCTTCAGTATCATCAACAGCACTTATCTCTACTCAGTCTCAGCATCATGGCTCCTAAAAAGAGCAACATCACCTACCACTTTTTCCAGCCAGAGCTATCTGACATCAGGAGGATTCAGACCCTGATCACTCCAGATCACATATCCTTGTTCAGGGAAAACTATGGAGATATACTTGATTTGGTTATGGATCTGGACCCATCACAGAGAAGCCTGATCCACACTTGCATTCAGTTTTATGATCCCCCACTGAGATGCTTCACTTTTCAGGACTTTCAGCTAGGCCCTCTATTAGAAGAATACTCATCATTGGTTGGTATGCCAATCAGGGCTGGAATCCCTTTCAACCCTGAGATGGTCTTTCCTGGTAATGGAGAAGTAGCAAAGGCTCTGCATCTGGAACCTGTCCTGATTGAGCAACATATGACTTCTAAAGCCGGAATCCCTGGCTTCCATCTGGATTTCCTGATCTCTCAAGCTACCCTGAAAGCTTCTTTAGGAGAGTGGAAAGTTGTTTGTGCCTTGTTGGCTTTGAGCATATATGGAATTGTGTTGTTTGCAGATGAGCCTCGATTCATTAGCAAGAATGCAATCCATCTGTTCATCTTGAAGAACCCAGTGCCCACTTTATTGGGGGATCTCTACTATTCAGTGCATCAGAGGAATGAAAAGCAGAGGGGAAGATTAGTGAGGTGTTGTGCTCCATTGTTCCATACTTGGCTTCTCAGGCATCTACCCAGGACAGATGCATTTTTGAACCCTCATCAGCAGAGTAACTGGGCTAAGAGGCTCACTGCTCTAACTTCAGCCGATATCAGATGGTGCACTCAAAGCACCAAGGGTAGGGATATCATCACCAGCTGTGGGCATTTCCCCAATGTGCCCCTAATAGGAGTTAAGGTTAGTATCAATTACAACCCTCTGCTGTTTAGAAGACAACTGGGCTATGCCCTGGTCCACACTCCTAAGGCACAGGACTTGGTTGAAACTCTTTATTGTGAGAACAAGATTAATCTGGCTATTGTTAGGCAGGCGGCCTGGGCCTGGGATAATGTTCAAACCAAGGGAATAACCATTTTGGGGAAGTGCAACAATGTGGCATCAGCACAATATTATGAATGGTCCCGTGCCAGGGCCCAATTCTCTGGGATGCCCTTTACTATAGAAGATATGCCTGAATCGTCATCAGCACCACCTGCCACTGTCAGTCTGGAGGAGTTTGAGAGTTTGAAAGAAAGAAATGAGAAGTTAACTCAAGCTTTGCAGAAGACCCTCCGGGAGAGGAGTGATGGTATGAGGGAGGTTGAGAGATTGGAGAAGTTGAGAGTGGAGCATCTGGTTAAGATTGAGAAGTCTGGGGATTATATCAAAAAGTCTAAAGCTGGAGAACAAATTCTGAAGAATGCTTGCAAAGAAGCCCAGTTCCAGAGAGCAAGGACAGACTTGTATTTGAAGGAGAGTCAAGCTCGGTGGGTCAGGATCACCGAAGCCCGTACTCTGGAGGACAAGAGAGTTCAAGACAAGATGGAGCAACTGGAAGCTAGTGCAAAAGAACAGCAAGAAGCCCTGGCAGCAGCCCAGAGGGAGATATCAGAGTTGAAGATCAAAGCTGGAGTAAAGAGGTCAAAGGACCAGAGCCAGTACAGGAAGCTAACAGCAGCTGTTGCGACCCGGAATCTCCTAATCAGGAACCTCACTGAGCGTCCGGTTGATCCTGTGACCGAAGCACTTCTCAAGGAAGTTCGTGAGGATGAGTTTGGTCTTGATGTTTGACCATTTGTTTGTTGTTGCTTTCATTACATGTACTTTTATTTTCCTGTAATGTATTTTGACCCCTCAGAGGGCTTGTATTTGTAAACAAACTATGTACCCTTTTGATTTTGTAATATATGTATTAGTTTGTTCCATCCAAGTTTACTTCAAAAGCAACATCAACAGCATCTCCAAGGGTCTGGAAGGGTCAAAACTGAAGGCCAAGCCGGATACCTTGAGGACAAATAAGCATACTGCATTGCATGCTAACCCCTTTGTTTGTTTTTGTAGGTTTTTGTTTTACTGCCACTAACTCTGTTGTGATGTTCAGGAACTATTGCTCGGCGCCGAGTTTTTCCCCTCAACCGTCCGCACCGTTATCCGACCCGTAGCAACCTTCCGGGCATTCAAATGGATCAGATGCAGCAGGACCTTACTGAGGTCAGAAATCAAATGGAAAATGAAAGGCTAGAGATGAGGAATCAAATGACTCAGTTTATGGAAGTGATGAACAACATGGCTCAGAGCCAGGAAAGGTTGAGGGCCATGGTGGAAAGGCAGAATCAAGAGGATCCACATATAGGGACTGCCGGCACCAGCAACAATGAAAGGGTCCAACCTCATGTAAATCCCCCTGTATTTGGACCACACCTCCATCCTGAGGTCAATATTCCTGCAAATGTTCAAGGGACTGCCACCGCAGCTAGGGTACTTCAAGAAGACCCCCAAGAGGACCAGTTCACGGTAATGGGTGCTGGGGAAGAAGCTTATGATAGAAGGATGGATGAGATAGCTGAGAAGTTGAGGTCCTTAGAGTCTCAAAACTCTCTGGGTTTCGACGTCATGGACATGGGCTTGGTAGACGGGGTCAGGATTCCCCATAAGTTCAAGCCTCCTTGTTTTGAAAAATACAACGGGACTTCATGCCCCCGGACTCATTTACAATCATTTCTGGGGAGGCTGAAGGCCTACACTATGGATGAGAAGCTCTGGATGTTCTATTTCGAAGACAACTTGACAGGAGCTTCAAGAGAATGGTACTCTCACTTGACAAGGGCAACTATTAGATGCTGGAAGGACCTGACAGAGGCCTTCATCAGACAGTATCAGTACAACTTAGACATGGCACCCAACAGGACCCTCCTAATGGGAATGTCACAGTCTTCAAGGGAGAGTTTCCGAGAATATGCCCAGAGATGGAGGCAACTGGCTGCTGCTGTTCAACCACCTATGTCTGAGAGGGAAATGGCAGATATGTTCATGAACACCCTTCAGGGGACTTATATTGACAGGCTGGCTGCTTTCTCTTCCACTAGCTTTGCGGATGTTGTCATAGCCGGGGAGAGAATTGAGAGCCTGTTGAAAATGGGTAAGATTTCTGACAATGGTGCAAGCTCGTCCAGTAGTACAAGAAAGCCTTTTGCAGGCCCGAGAAGAACTGGAGAGACCAATGCCATCCACACCAACAGGGGAAGACCCCAATATGTTCACAGATCAGTGGCAGCAGTCACCATTCCCGCTCCAGCTCATCCTCAGCCAGCTTATCAACCCCCGCAACAAAGCTATCAACCACAACCTCAGTACCACCAACAGAATCAGTATCCTCCGAGAAATTACAACAACAGCAACACCAACAACAATAACCAGCAAAGGCCATTCCAACAGAGGCCTTCTCAAGCCAACAGGGTAATCGATCCGATCCCTATGCCATATGCTACATTGCTGCCGCAACTCCTGAAACTCAACCTAGTTGAGCTAAGGACGTTGGCACCTCCGGATCCCAACAGTCTACCCAGGAATTATGATTCCAACGCCAGATGTGCCTTCCATTCAAATGCACCTGGCCACAGTACAGAAAAGTGCAGAGCTCTGCATATGAAGGTACAAGACCTGGTAGACTCAAAAGCTCTGAATTTCGCACCACCACCCAATGTCAATAAGAACCCGATGCCAAACCACGGTGGTCCCAGAATTAACGCTATTGAAGAAGACAAGCCGTCTTATTTAATAACCAGTGTGGGTCAGATCCGGACGCCGTTGGTAGAAATCAAGGCTCAACTCCTCGAATGTCAAATGTTCCCGGGGTGTGAGTTGGGTTGTGCTTACTGCAATATTTCGGTAAATGGGTGCGATAACCTGAGAAATGGCATAGACGGTCTTATTCAGAGTGGCCAACTTCAGATCACCACATCATTTCCAACAAATCCAGCAATCTCATCAGCAACAGCTCCAGAACCTCCTACAACTGCAACAACCATTGTTCCTGACAATTCTTCGGTTTCATCAACAAGTACTTCATCTGTCATTTCAACTGATCAGATATCAATGAATGTTCCTTCTACAACTCCAGCACCACTCCATTTTGAAATTCCTACAACAACAACATCCGTCCTTCCACCAATGTCTCCTACAACACCAGCAACGAATCATGAGGATGTCTCAACAGTCACAATATTTTATGATCCTGAAAACAACTCCGCCTACAACTCAGAGAGTGCTGCTCCCATCAGAGCACCAGTTACAATTTATTATGATCCGCAGACTATCACAATTCCTTCCGCAGCTGCAGTCAGTTGTAAACACCCCAAATTTGCCCTCACCCATTCACACCATGGCTTGTGATCATCCTCATATGCATAAACACAATCATATCATCTCATATCCCATTTTTGATTCACTGCATATCTTCTAAGTCATCTGCACCTAGGGTTTGTGATCTGAGCAATCCCAAAGCATCTTGAGCCATTCCAAAGGCAACCAATCAACTCAAAGGGGTCCATGTGTGTTCTTATATCATATTTCATCTCCTCAAAGTCAAAATTGCAGAGGAATCACAAGAACTAGGGTTTGAGGTGATGCAGAGCCAGGTTGAACTGCACAGTTGACTGAAAATTAGGGTTTTGGTTTCAGAGGCCATAACTCCAAATTTTTTGGTCATTCTTGTTTTCATCGATCTCTATATGGTATAGGGAGTATACATATCAATTTTCATGAAGAAATTCCATGGGGAAGTCATCTGATCAAGAGTTGACTTTCTAGACAAGTCAGTGCAAAATCAGGGCATCTGAGGCCCCCAATGACCCAACCAATGGGTGATCTTCATCATTTTGAGTGTATATGATCTTTATTTGATCATGGAAGAAGGTTGAAGTTCATGAAAATCAAGAATTTAGGGTTTTTGCAAATGTTGACTTTTTGGGCATAGTTGACTTTTCAAGAATGCATCATTTTAGGTCATTTTTCAAGCCTTGATTCTTGATCCAAAAAGGCTTCAAATGGAAAAACTTTGGTCATAAAAGTTGTAGATCTCATCTTTCCCTTTTCAAAAAGTACAAGAACATGATCAAATTCTTTTTGGATAAAAAGTTATGGTATGGCAAAGTTAGCAAAAATCATTGATTTTCAAGTTATGCACCAAAGGCAAAAATTGCAAATTCTCCTTCCAAGGCCAATTCAGTCACCATATGGGCTTCTAATGCACTTAACATGATCATGTAACTTCTAAAAGTCAGATTTGAACCAAGGTGCCTCATGTTTCATGGCTTATGCAACAAGATTTTTCCATGTGAACCATAAAGCAAGCAACTTGCAAAAACTATCATCACATCTCACCCACTTGATTTCTTGGATGCTGAACCAGCCCTAGCTTCTCTCCATGCCATGCTGCGCCAGTCCATGTACTTATGCTAGCCTAGAACCAAGCCCATGCCTCTCTTACAACCAAGTTGACATTTTGCAAAAGTAAACATCCCAATCAATAAAGGGCATGTCACATCTTCTGACCAATCAGCATTGTTTATACAAACAATTTGCAAGCAAAACATCATAACACACAAGCCTGAAACACACTAGAACAACACATTCACAAAACACTCCATTTTTGCATAAGCCTTCGAATTTCTCTCCACAGCATACAAACACAAGAACCATCTTCACCAATCATCTCACCACACTTCATAGGCCTGAAACCACCAAAGTTCAAGCCTGAAACAAGCCTGACCTGAGCTTCACCATTTCCCACCCTCAGAACCAGTTCTCTTCGAATCTCACTAGCCAGCCATCAAACACTTCATTTTCCTTCACCAACAAGTCAAGCATACCACAAGGAGTCAAAACCACCCTTTACTTTGAACTGAAACAGCCTGTACACAAAGCTCATTTCCTGCTACACCAGAACTGGTTCTCACAAATCAGCCATCCACAAGAGCTTTGAAGCCTTCCATTAGCATCAAGGGATACAAGGGAGTCCATTTGCACGCAAGGAAAGCTCTGGAAGCTCAGTTTTGAAGCTTTCCAGCTCAGGTATGATCATGGAAACTTTTCTCTCAAAGCTTGGTTTTTGAGTTATAAATTGATTATTCATGTCTTGCTGGTCATGGGGTTGGTTTCAGAATCAAAAATGAGTGAAAACTGAGCTTGTATGGTCCCTCTGAAATTTTGCCCGTAAATTTCTTTCCTTTCGATTCCTTTGATTCATGGTGCATAAATGTTGTTTGAGCTTGGATTCATGACCTAGGAAGTTAGAGGATCATTTAGGTGTGCTTGATTTGTAGAATAGGTGCCTGATTCGTGTTTTAGGGTTTTTGTGCAACCGGAGAAGATGACCGGAGCTCCCCTCCGGTCACCTGAGTTCGTTTAGCCCTAATTACAGTCATTAACTTCTGTTTGAATCCTGGGCGTTAGATTATTTGACTCCATTGACTTCCCGCGTGGATAGATGGCCCAGATCCTTTGTTTTGCCCTAATCCTCTTGTTTTGTTTAATTAATCATTAATTAAATAAGTTTAATCAGAATCAACCATGGCCATTGGATGACGCGCTAGTCAATGCCTCCAAACCCAGTTCAAATCTCCACCCTTAGATCTGCTTACTTTCCTTTTTTCTTATTTTTATTTCATTATTTGTCATTTAATTTGCATAATTATTTTAAAATAGCAAAAAATTCTTAAAAATTATGAAACTTTTTCTTTAAAGTTTTAATAATTTTTAAGACCCAAAAATATTTTTTATTTTATTTTTATCATTAAAAAAGTATTTTTAAATATTTAAAAGATTATTTTTAATTGATTAATGAGAATTAATTAATTAAAAATACTTTTAGGTATTTAAAAATTACAAAAAAATTCATGAAATGTTCTAGGACATTTAGAAACATTGTCCAACCTTCAAACCAAATTTCTTTTTTGATCTTGATGCATTTTAAGAATTTTTCATTGAATTAAATCATTTTTTATGCATTATTTTGATCACATGTTTGAAAATTCATTTCTGCCTATTGGGGAAGGTTGAGACATTGATTCTTTTTGCATTGTTTTCTATTTGGCATGTAGTTTCTAGGGTAAAAAGGCCATGAATTGTTCTTGCATTTTCAAATTGTTTGGCATTTGTTTTGTTAAGAACCCTAAAAAGCCTTAATAACTTGTAAAAATTCATATCTTGAGTTTGGTTGAGAGTTGAGAGCTCCCCTTTGGGCAGTGGGTCATCATAGGCCTAGGGTTTCTTTGGGTGCCATTTTCCATTTTTTATCATGAGGTTTGCTTCTGTTTTGGGTTTTGGTTTGATGTTTGATCCATGAACCCTAATTTGGGCTTTCTCTTGCATCCTTCTTGCATGATCTTGCATAACATGACTTGTCTTTGCATTTTGTGCATGTTTATGATTCATTTGACATATCAAGACATATAGAAGGCATGTTTGATCATTGCATTGCATATTTGCCATGTCATTTGCCTTGTATGCTTCATGACATTCCATGTTTGTTCATGCTCCTTAACTTGCATCATATGCATCCATGATCTTGTATGAACATCCCCATTGTCTTGCCTCATGTTTGCAGCACCTCATAATATCATAATCATCATCAACATGCTTCTGGTTTGGTCTAGCATCATGTCATTTCATTTCATTTAGCATTGCATTGCATTTCTTTCTAACATTTCAGGTGGTAAGTGAACTTGAGAAGTGAATTTGCCTTCACTTCTCATAACTTTCCTTTTCATCTCTCTTGCATCCATTGCTGCATTTTTATGTGTGTTTGAGTTTGAGCTTGCTCATTCTTCTCCTTCCCACTTTCTTTCTTCAAGTGACTTGACTTCTTGAATGAAGCAAGTCACTTTGCTTCTCTTGATCCTGTTCATCTGCTTCCTGGTGGTTCCTTTGAAGATTGTTCTTGCAAACCTCACAAACCTTAGGATCATCCAAGCATGACAATGAATTAGGGTTTTGATTAGTATCCCCTCATAGTTTTTACCCTTGTGTCTCTCTTTGAGTCTTCTCTTCTCATCTCATAATCAGGGACTAAACCCTAAAGGCTTTAAGACTTTGTGATTAAGCTTGTGCCTGCATCCTTCTCTTAGGATGGAGTGTATAACTTTAATCCTAAGTCTTGAACCCTTAAGGTGTTTAAATCTCTTAATCAATTCATCTAATAATCATCAAGACATCACACTTGTAACTTGGGCCTTGCATTAGGGTTCTAATTCTTCCTTAAGTGGTTAAGAAGGACTAACCCTAGTGTTAATGGACAAGTCCCCCTCAGGTTGTCTTACAAATCATAAAATTCACTTCATCATCATACCATTAACTAAAATCCACTTAATAAAGGCTTGTTTTGTCATGGGTTTAATCCCCAATCATGGATTAAGTTGAGGAGTCTTCCTCAGCTTAAACACTCTCATCTACCATCCTTCTTTTAGGATGGTGTAATGGGTCTGTTTAATCCTTGATTGTGGCTTAACCTCATTACTTAACACTAAACAAAAACCACAAAAACATCTAAATAATCACAAGTAGGTTAATGATCTTAATCCTGCATCAAAGGTGATTAAGTGTGAGAATCTGACTTCACACTTAAGGTATTCTCATTACCCCTAATCAGAGGGAAGATGTGACGAGTTTACTAAATCCATTGGTTTAGACTTAAGCTCATTATCTTATGACAAACTCCAAAAAGAAATAAAAGACTGAAAATACAAAAACAAACAATAATCGTCTCCTCCGGGATTCTTTTCTCATCACACTCATTCACAAACGAGAACTTGCTTCTTCCGTCTAATGCAAGACAGTTTGCACCTGAGCCAGACAGGTCATACACTTGAGCATTGACAAGCAAGCAGTTCATCAGTCAATTCATCTTTCAGTCTCTTTGGGTCGAACTACGGTGTTCTGACTTCCTCATTGCACGAGAGGATACGTAGGCATAACTTAACAGTTATCGAACAAAAGTCTCTGTATATCCCCCTCTTTCCAGCTTCATTCTTTAGCCTCATTATCATGAGCATCTCATCTTTGTTCTTACACTGACACTGTATATATCACACTTCACACTCTTTTACACTGACACCTGTACATCCTTCCAGCTCTTTTACACACAGATTGCACTGACACTACCCCTTTAAAACACAAATCTTCTAAGCGTGGATCCCGTCGAGTACGGCGGACAATCTGGGTGCTAATACCTTCCCAGGTTGTAACCAACCCCCTTTCTCAGTCTCTCTGGTTCGCAACCGTCTTATCCATCTTTTTCCAGGCCTATGCAGCATTGCCTTTCCTCCGGGATAAAAATGCCTAGCTGGCGACTCTATTCATCTCCAGTGAGTTCACGGCTGTGTGTTCTCACTGTTCCCTTCGCCGACCGTTCGCGCTTGTACCTGGATGCAAATCTTCGGGAGCGACAGCTTGGCGACTCTGCTGGGGACACTTATACTGCAACCAGGGCTTCTGGTTCTTTTTGTGGGTTCCTCCTAGCGCTTGATTGATTTGTGTTTACTGGGGTGTTATGTGCTTGTTTGTGCTTGTGTTTGTTTTTGTTTATTGCTTTATGTACAGTTACTTTACTGCTTTCTTTATAGCTTTGCATTATATCATACTGTACTGCTGGCTGGATCTGGTTGTTTGCTTTGGTGGGTGGGTGATTCATTGAGAGTTAAGGTCCTATACCTGGGACCTGAGTGACACCTAGGCTAGAGTGAATCATATTCTTTCCCATTCCATTTCGGTCTGGTGCGGGAATATGAAACACGGTTCAGATATGGGTTTCTTCTTGAGAACTCTGTGTTGCAGATTTCCTGCAATGCTAGGGCTATCTGGGAAGCCTGCTAAGTCTGGATGACCTTTTAGTATTGACCTTCAGAAGCTGAGGTGAATTAGAGGAGGAATTGTTATGGTTATTGTAAACACTGTACCTCCGGGTTAGAAGTGTTTACACTTCTCATAACTGATCCAAGTCTGAGGATCCTTGTTCTAGATCATCACCTGTGAGGGGGATGGGCTGTTTACAGGTTTGCAGGTACCTTGACCTCAGAATACCCTGTTACTTTGACTTTGTTAAGAATACTCCATGTTGGATAGTTCTTGTGATTCTAAAACCCTGGATATGTGGCTCTTTATTTGAGTCCCCCACCCTGGTTACTGGATTTATAGACCTCCATCTGGAATTCTTGAACACACATGGACTTATACCAAGGCAGTTGATCAGATCCAGCTCAGTCACAAACCCTTGCATTTCATTTGCATACATACTCATTGCATCATCTTAACATTTGCTTATTTGTGTTTCAGGGTATCCATTTTCATCTGGTTTTGGTTTTGACCCCATCTGCAGTTTTGACCTGTCTCCACCAGCACTTGCTTCAGTTTGTCAGCCATACTTCAGTTACTTGCACTAGCCAGCCAGTGGCCCACTCCTCAGCATCTTCATCAGCACTTATCCTACTCAGTCCTCAGCATCATGGCTCCAAAGAAAAGCAACATCACTTATCATTTCTTCCAACCAGACTTATCAGACATCAGGAGGATCCAAACCCTGATCACTCCAGATCACATACCCTTGTTCAGGGAGAGTTATGGAGATATACTGGACATGGTTATGGATCTGGACCCTTCACAGAGGAGCCTCATCCACACCTGCATTCAGTTCTATGACCCCCCATTGAGATGTTTCACCTTTCAAGACTTTCAGTTGGGGCCTCTTCTGGAAGAATACTCATCATTGACTGGTCTGCCTATCAAAAGAGAAATCCCATTCAACCCTGAAATGGTCTTTCCTAGCAATGGAGAGGTAGCAAAAGCTTTGCACCTGGAACCTGTATTGATTAAACAACACTTGACCTCTAAAGCTGGGATCCCTGGGTTTCATCTGGACTTCCTGATTTCTCAAGCTAGTTTGAAAGCCTCTCTGGGGGAGTGGAAAGCTGTTTGTGCTCTGTTGGCCTTAAGTGTGTATGGAATTGTATTATTTGCAGATGAGCCTCGATTCATTAGCAAAAATGCAATCCACTTGTTCATCCTGAAGAACCCAGTGCCAGCTTTACTGGGTGATCTCTATTACTCAGTACATCAGAAGAATGAGAAGCAGAGGGGGAGGCTAGTGAGGTGTTGTGCTCCATTATTCCATGCTTGGCTTCTCAGGCATCTACCCAGGACAGATGCATTTCTAAATCCTCATCAGCAAAGCAACTGGGCTAAGAGGCTCACTACTCTCACTTCAGCAGACATCAGATGGTGTACTCAAAGCACCAAGGGCAGAGATATAATCACAAGCTGTGGACACTTTCCCAATGTGCCTTTAATAGGGGTCAAGGGAAGTATCAATTACAACCCTCTACTGTTCAGGAGGCAATTGGGTTATGCACTGGTCCATACTCCAAGGGAACAAGACTTGGTTGAGACCCTCTACTGTGAGAACAAGATTAGTCTGGCAACTGTTAGGCAGGCTGCCTGGGCCTGGGATCATGTTCAGACTAAGGGAATCACCATTTTGGGGAAGTGCAATAATGTGGCATCAGTCCAATATTATGAGTGGTCCCATGCCAGGGCCCAATTCTCTGGATTGCCCTTCACCATAGAAGACATGCCTGAGTCATCTTCAGCACCACCCCCTGCCACTATCAGTTTGGAAGAGTTTGAAAGCTTGAAGGAAAGAAATGAGAAGTTAACCCAAGCCTTGCAGAAGACCCTCAGGGAGAGGAGTGAAGGTGTGAGGGAGATTGAGAGACTGGAGAAGTTAAGAGTGGAACACTTGACTAAGATTGAGAAGTCTGGAGATTATATCAACAAGTCTAAGGCTGGTGAGCAGATTCTGAAGAATGCTTGTAAAGAAGCCCAGTTCCAGAGAGCGAGAACAGACTTGTATTTGAAGGAAAGTCAAGCCAGGTGGGTCCGGATCACTGAGGCCCGTACTCTAGAAGACAAGAGAGTTCAGGACAAGATGGAGCAGATGGAAAAAGCCCTGGCAGCAGCCCAGGAGGAAATATCAGAGCTGAAAATCAAAGCAGGAGTGAAGAGGTCTAAGGACCAAAGTCAGAACAGGAAGTTGACTGCAGCTGTTGCAGCAAGGAACCTTCTCATTAGAAGTCTCACGGAGCATCCGGCTGATCCTGTGACCGAAGCACTTCTCAAGGAAGTTCGTGAGGATGAGTTTGGCCTTGGAGTTTGATCATTTGCTTGTTGTTGTTCCTTTTCCATGTACTTTTGCTTTTTGTGATGTATTTTGACCCCTTTAAGGGCTTGTGTTGTAATTTGAACAAGTTGTATTATTTCACCTTTGTAATATATTTGTGTTAGTTTCTATCTGGGTTCACTTCAAAAGCACCTTCAACAGCAGCATCTTCAAGGGTCTGGAAGGGTCAAAACTGAAGGCCAAACCGGATACCTTGAGAACAAATAAGCATAACTGCATTGCATGCTAACCCTTTTGTTTGTTTTGTAGGTTTTTGTTTTGTTGTTGCTAACCTCTGTTGTGATGTTCAGGAATTATTGCTCGCCGCCGGGTATTTCCTCTCAACAGGCCTCACAGGTACCCAACTAGAAACAACCTTCCGGGAATCCAGATGGATCAGATGCAACAAGACCTTACGGAGGTCAGAAACCAGATGGCCAACGAAAGGCTGGAGATGAGAACCCAGATAACACAATTCATGGAAGTGATGAACAATTTAGCTCAAAGCCAGGAGAGGCTCAGAGTTTTGGTAGAAGGAAGGAATCAAGAGGAGCCCCATGTGGGAACTGCTGGCACAAGTAACAACGAGAGGGTCCAACCTCATGTCAATCCCCCAGTTTTTGGACCCCATCTCCATCCAGAGGCCAACATCCCAGTCAACATTCAAGGGACAGCCACAGCAGCCAGAGTACTTCAAGAAGATCCTCAGGAGGACCAGTATACAGTAATGGGTGCCGGAGAGGAAACTTATGATAGACGGTTGGAAGAAATAGCTGAGAAGTTGAGGTCCTTAGAATCTCAAAATTCTTTGGGCTTCGACGTCATGGACATGGGTTTGGTAGATGGGGTCAGGATCCCCCATAAGTTCAAGCCTCCTTGCTTCGAAAAGTATAGTGGGACTTCATGCCCCCGGACTCATTTGCAATCATTTCTGGGAAGGCTGAAGGCCTATACTATGGATGAGAAATTGTGGATGTTCTATTTTGAAGATAGCTTGACTGGAGCATCAAGGGAATGGTATTCCCATCTGACAAGAGCAACTATAAGATGCTGGAAGGACCTGGCAGAAGCCTTCATCAGACAGTATCAGTATAATCTAGATATGGCACCCAACAGGACCCTCCTAATGGGAATGTCACAGTCGTCAAGGGAGAGTTTCCGAGAATATGCCCAGAGATGGAGGCAACTGGCTGCTGCTGTTCAACCACCAATGTCTGAGAGAGAAATGGCAGACATGTTTATGAACACTCTTCAGGGAACGTATATTGACAGGTTAGCTGCTTTCTCTTCCACCAGCTTCGCAGATGTTGTCATAGCTGGGGAGAGAATTGAAAGCCTGTTAAAAATGGGTAAAATTTCCGATAACGGTGCAAGCTCGTCCAGTAGTACAAGAAAGCCTTTTGCAGGCCCGAGAAGAACTGGCGAGACCAATGCCATTCACACCAGCAGGGGTAGGCCCCAATATGTTCAAAGGACAATAGCAGCAGTCACTATCCCTGCTCCAGCTCATCCACAGCCAGTCTATCAACCTCCTCAACAAAACTTCCAACAACAACCTCAGTATCAGCAGAATCAGTATCCTCCAAGAAACTACAACAACAACAACTCCAACAACAGCAATCAACAGAGGCCATTCCAGCAGAGGCCATCCCAAGCTAACCGAGTGATCGACCCGATCCCAATGCCGTATGCTGCCTTGCTGCCACAACTTCTGAAACTCAACCTGGTTGAGCTAAGAACGTTGGCACCTCCGGATCCCAACAGTCTACCAAGGAACTATGACTCCAATGCTAGGTGTGCTTTTCACTCGAACGCACCTGGTCACAGTACAGAAAAATGCAGGGCTCTGCATATGAAGGTACAAGACTTGGTAGACTCCAAGGCTCTGAATTTTGCACCTCCGCCCAATGTCAATAAAAACCCTATGCCAAACCATGGTGGTCCCCGAATTAATGCTATTGAAGAAGACCAACCGTCTTATTTAATAACTAGTGTGGATCAGATCAGGACACCATTGGTGGAAATCAAAGCTCAACTCCGTGAAAACCAAATATTTCCGGGATGTGAACTAGGGTGTCCCTATTGCAATATTTCATGGAATGGGTGCGAGGACCTGAGGAATGGCATTGACAGCCTTATTCAGAGTGGCCTGCTACAGATCACTACATCATTTCCGGCAAATCCGACAACTTCATCAACAACGGTTTCAGAACCTCCTACAACTGCAGCAACTATTGTTCCCGACAATTCATCAGCACCATCAGCAAGTACTTCATCTGTCCTCCCAAATGATCAGTTTTCAACAGTTTCTCCTGCTACAACTTCAGCTTCATTCCATTTCGAGTCTCCGTCAGCAACAACAACAGTCCTTCCAACAGTACCTCCTACAACACCAGCAATCAATCATGAAGATGTCTCTACCGTCACCATATTCTACGATCCTGAAAATAACTCCGCCTACCATTCAGAAGGTGCTGCTCCCGCCAGAGCACCAGTTACAATCTTTTATGATCCACAGACAATTAAAGTCCCTTCAGCAGCAGCAATCAGTCCAGTCACTGTTACGGTGCCTGGACCAGTACCATATGAAAGCAATAGGGCCATCCCTTGGCACTATGGCTCTGACTTGTATTGCGAAGGAAAAAGAATCACTCTGGAAACATCAACACCTGCACCACAAGTAGATAATGTGGGGGGAGGCGGAGGCTTCACTCGAAGCGGACGTCTCTTCGCTTCACAAGTTCAAAGACCTACTGCCGAAGCAGAAGCTGCTGCCAAAGCAAAGGGTAAAGGCCCGGTGCAGGAAGATCCAGTTGCCAAAGAAGCCCTGAAAACTCCATTTGATCAGGAAGTTGATGAGTTTATGCGAATCATCAAAAAGAGTGATTATAAAGTTGTGGATCAGCTTCACCAGACGCCATCCAAAATCTCCATCCTCTCACTGCTTATGTGCTCCGAAGCCCATCGGAATGCACTACTTAAAGTCCTGCACGCAGCTTACGTGCCTGAGGAGATAACTGTCAACCAGTTGGAAACCGTGGTTGGAAACGTTACTGCTAGCAATGGGCTAGGGTTTACCAATTCTGACTTGACAGCGGATGGCCGCAACCACAACAAAGCCTTGCACATAACCATGGAATGCAAAGGAGCTGTCCTTTCTCATGTGCTGGTGGACACAGGTTCTTCCCTGAATGTCTTACCAAAGAAGGCTCTGGTGAAGTTAGAATATGATGGATTGGCATTGAGACCCAGCAACCTGGTAGTAAGAGCCTTTGATGGTTCGAAGAGATCGGTTCTGGGAGAGATTGAGCTGCCTGTGACAATTGGCCCACAGACTTTTAAAACTATCTTTTATGTGATGGACATTCAGCCCGCCTACAGCTGTTTGTTGGGTAGACCCTGGATTCACGCCGCCGGCGCAATAACGTCTACCCTTCACCAAAAGTTAAAATTTGAGTGGGAAGGTCAAGTTGTCACAATCTGTGGAGAGGAGGACATTTTTGTCAGCCACCTGGCAACCTATAAGTACATTGAAATGGATGGAGAGATCCATGAAACAATGAGCCAGGGGTTTGAAGCTTTGAATGTGAATGAAGCATCTGCTGTATCTGGTACCCCAATGTCATCATACCAACAAGCCCGGAAGGTTGTTGAAGAAGGAACTGCCCTAGGCTGGGGCAAGGTCTTAGCTGTGGAGGAGAAGAAGGACAAATTTGGGTTGGGTTACAGACCAACTCAACATCAAGCAAAGGCTGCTGCAGAGCCTGGTTTTGTCAGTGGGGGGATGCTCACCCCCGATGCTATCAACTGTCTGGAAGACGAGCTGGAGGAGGAGCGCAATCTGGAGAATTGGATTCGTCCGAAGAGTTACTCATGCAGAGTAATTATTATTTCCTGTATTTTTTATAGCATGCATCAAAGTCTTGCAACTTGCCCAAGATGACAAGACTCATTTTGTAGTCAGGGCCATCTGTACTTTTGTGCAAACAAGATCAAATTAATGAAATATCAGACATCTTTTTGCAAACAAGTTTTTTCCTTTTCTGCTCACTGTTTTTCCATTTTTCTTTTTGTACAAAAATAAATGGCGGTGTTTTCAAAATGATAACTTCATTTCACTTTTTTCTAAAGCAAGATTAAAATCAATCACTAAAATGAACCAACTTAACCCTTGCAGAGAGTGCCTTCCAGACAGCACCGACAACAGCACGGCTATGACATCGTATGACTTTGACAATCCAATCAATCAAGCTGATGAAGGGGTTGATGAAGAGTATGAGCTTCCTGAAGAGCTAGCCAGGTTGTTGAGACGGGAGGAAAAGGTTATTGCTCCTCATCAGGAGGAGATTGAAGTGATTAATCTTGGTACTGACGAAGACGTGAAAGAAGTTAAAATCGGGGCCTGCCTGCAAGACTCAGTGAAGAGACAACTGATAGATCTGCTTCAAGAGTATGTTGATGTGTTTGCTTGGTCGTATCAAGATATGCCAGGGTTGGATACCGATATAGTTGTGCACAAGCTGCCTTTGAGAGAGGAGTGTCCACCAGTCAAACAGAAGCTGCGCCGAACTCGCCCAGACATGGCTATGAAAATCAAGGAAGAGGTACAAAAGCAATGGGACGCCGGGTTCCTTGCTGTGACTAGCTACCCGCCGTGGGTTGCTAACATAGTACCTGTGCCTAAGAAGGATGGTAAAGTAAGAATGTGTGTTGATTACCGGGATCTGAACAGAGCCAGCCCGAAGGATGACTTCCCATTACCTCACATTGATGTATTGGTGGATAACACGGCTCAGTTCTCGGTATTCTCCTTCATGGATGGATTTTCAGGATATAATCAGATCAAGATGTCACCTGAAGACATGGAGAAGACAACATTCATTACACCTTAGGGCACGTTCTGTTACAAAGTGATGCCATTCGGACTGAAGAATGCTGGTGCCACATACCAACGGGCTATGGTGACATTATTCCACGATATGATCCACAAAGAAATAGAATGTTACGTGGATGATATGATCGCCAAGTCCCTTACAGAGGAAGATCACCTGGTAAATCTGCTCAAGTTATTCAAGCGTCTGAGGAAATACCAATTGAAGATGAACCCCAACAAATGCACATTCGGGGTGCGATCCGGTAAGCTGCTGGGCTTTATTGTAAGCGAGAAAGGGATTGAGGTTGACCCTGATAAAGTCAAAGCCATTCAAGAAATGCCTGCACCAAGAACTGAGAAAGAAGTTCGAGGGTTCTTAGGTCGATTGAACTACATTTCGAGGTTCATATCTCACCTTACAGCAACCTGTGAACCCTTGTTCAAGCTGTTAAGAAAGGAACAAACGGTCAGTTGGAACGAAGACTGCCAGAAGGCTTTTGACAAGATCAAGGAATATCTGCAAGAACCTCCAATCCTTATGCCTCCAGTTGAAGGAAGACCTCTGATTATGTACTTGACAGTATTAGAAGAGTCAATGGGGTGTGTGCTGGGCCAGCATGACGAGTCTGGTCGAAAAGAGTATGCAATATACTACCTAAGCAAAAAGTTTACCGACTGTGAACAGCGTTATTCACTGCTCGAGAAAACTTGCTGTGCTTTAGCGTGGGCTGCTCGCCGGCTGAGACAATATATGTTGACCCACACTACCTTATTGATCTCAAAGATGGATCCAGTTAAGTACATTTTCGAGAAGCCGGCTCTTACCGGACGGGTTGCAAGATGGCAGATGATTCTCACAGAATATGACATCCAGTACACATCTCAGAAAGCCATCAAGGGCAGTGTACTATCTGAATATCTTGCTGAGCAACCCATTGATGACTACCAGCCTATGAGGTTTGACTTCCCTGATGAAGACATCATGTTCATTAAAGCAAAAGATCACGAGGAGCCTATTCACACTGAAGGGCCTGACCCGGAGGAAGAATGGACTATGATGTTTGATGGGGCTGTTAACATGAATGGCCGTGGTGTTGGTGCAGTACTCATTACACCTAAAGGAGTTCACATGCCTTTCTCGGCAAAACTCACTTTCAATCGCACTAACAACGAAGCTGAATACGAAGCTTGCATTATGGGTCTTGAGGAAGCCATTGACCTCAGGATCAAAACATTGACCGTATTCGGGGATTCAGCTTTGGTAGTCAATCAAACCAACGGGAAATGGTACACCCACCAAGATCATCTGATACCTTACAGGGATTATACAAGAAGATTACTGACTTTCTTCACAACAGTCAAGCTTGAGTATATCCCTCGGGACGAGAATCAGTTTGCAGATGCTCTTGCTACCATTTCATCCATGATCAAAGTTCAAACGGCTAACTTTGTACCCCAGATTTCAGTGTCTAGACTTGATAGACCAGCATATGTATTTGCAGCAGATGTTGTAAAAGATGACAAGCCTTGGTTCCATGACATTAAGTGCTTCTTGGAGGATCAAACATACCCACCTGAGGCATCTTCCAATGATAAGAAGACTTTGAGAAGGCTTGCTGGTAGTTTCTTTCTGAACGCTGATGGGTCTTTATACAAGAGGAACTTTGACATGGTACTCCTCAGATGTGTTGACAAGACGGAAGCAGGTTTATTGATGCATGAAGTGCACGAAGGCTCCTTTGGTACCCATGCTGGAGGACATGCCATGGCTAAGAAGTTGTTAAGATCAGGCTATTATTGGATCACAATGGATGCAGACTGTTGTGCCTACGCCAGAAAATGCCACAAATGCCAGATCTACGCAGATAGGGTGCATGTGCCTCCCAATCCTTTGAACATCATGTCTTCACCATGGCCCTTTGCTATGTGGGGTATTGACATGATTGGCAAGATTGAGCCGACTGCTTCAAACGGCCACAGATTCATCCTGGTTGCCATTGACTATTTCACCAAGTGGGTTGAAGCAGCCTCATATGCAAATGTTACAAGACAAGTGGTAGCCCGATTTCTGAAGAGAGATATCATCTGTCGGTATGGAGTGCCCGAGCGAATCATTACTGATAATGGTTCCAATTTAAACAACAAAATGATGGCAGAGCTGTGCCGGGACTTCAAGATCCGACATCACAATTCTTCTCCTTACAGGCCAAAGATGAACGGCGCTGTTGAGGCAGCAAATAAGAATATTAAGAAGATTGTGCAGAAGATGGTAGTCACATACAAAGACTGGCACGAAATGCTACCATTTGCCTTGCATGGGTACCGCACGTCAATCAGGACATCCACTGGGGCAACACCGTATCAGCTTGTATATGGTATGGAAGCAGTCCTACCTGTTGAAGTTGAACTACCCTCGTTGCGGGTGCTAATGGATGTTAAACTGAGTGAAGCAGAATGGGTACGGTCCCGATACGAACAACTGAGTCTGATCGAAGAGAAAAGATTGGCTGCAATCTGCCACGGGCAGCTATATCAGAAGAGAATGAAGAGAGCCTTCGATCAGAAAGTCAGGCACCGAGAATACCAAGTAGGGGATCTTGTGCTGAAAAGAATCCTCCCTCCTCATACAGACCACAGGGGCAAATGGACTCCAAATTATGAAGGACCATTTGTTGTAAAGAAAGTTTTCTCTGGTGGAGCACTGATGCTCAGCACCATGGATGGTGAAGATTTCCCATCCCCTGTGAATTCAGATGCAGTTAAAAAATACTTCGCATAAAATGACCCGCTGGACATAAAAACAGAATGTAAGTCCAGGCAAAAATAGGGCATCCCGGCGAGTCAAAAACAGAATAAAAGACTCGGGCAAAAGTAAGGGAAATAAATAAAAAAAATGTACACCCGCTGAGTTGAAAAGCCGCATTGGACAGCTCAGGCAAAAATGGGTATCCCGATGGATTGAAAACCCGAAAGGGCGATCCATGCAAAATAAGGGAATAAGCGAACAACTGCACTCTGAATTCGTCTGTATCATCTACAACCTGGTAAGCTTCGACGGAATCAAGCTTCAATCAGAATCAACTCTCTCCAGAAAGCAAGACGAGAAGAACGTCATTGTCATACGAGTCATAGCAGAAGAGGAAGCTCCTCAAAGCGTCGTCAACACCGCCGGCACTTTATTTCTCAATTTGTAACAATCTCCTCATTTCAGGAGATATGTTTCTTTGACTGTATCTTGCCAATTCAGGGCACATGAATTAATAAAATCATATTTTCGGTCATGTTTCGTTTTACATTTACGTTTTGCAAAGAGTGGTCTGATATCTCTAAAATACAATTGCATAAGTACAGATGCCTTTCTCTAAAAATAAAAAAGAAAAAAAAACACATGCTCACAGGGAATGTGATTATTCTCGAAAGTACTTAACTCCTATGACGGAATCCAGTAAGGGATACCTCGGGACCTTTTGTAGGTTTCCTTACCTTTGCAGGATTGCAGGTATCCAGAACGCAACCTGGGGCATGCAGGTTACATCTCAGCAAGTTGGCAAATCATTATCAACTCGGTCTATCTTCCACGTGGCATTGGAAGGTGCCCACTTCCCCAGCAAAGTTGCCGAATCGACATGCACTCAATCTCAGCATCGGAAATGTTGTATCCCCAGCTGAGTTGCCTCTTGTTGCTCTCCCCAGCTGAGTTGCCTCTCACAATTCCCCAGCCGAGTTACCATTCTTCCTCAGCAGATGCAGGAGTCAGGGAATCATCTCCCCACAGAATCTTCAGCCTCTATTCAGAAGAGCAACGCACGAAGAAATCACAACAGAGTACAGAAAGCTTCTACAAACCCCAGCTGGGTCCCGTATTATAAGGATATGTCAATCAGTGACCTATATCTCCAAGCAGATACATTCCTAGATCTACCAATGATCTCATCCCCAGCTGGGATGTTCACTTCAAGCAGATCGACCAGAGATCTTCGCGGCAATGGGATCCGAGTCCCGGATCCGTGCCCCTTTGCATAATCATAGCATTCGCATCATACTATCCCCCAGAGCGTAGCATTCCGTCTAATACGGAGCATTACGGCAAAAAATCAAACGCATAGCATAATCATAAGCCATGTTATGAATTAACACTTGTGAATAATGAACTGTTCATCATCACTGTACAAAAATCCCCACCAAAATCCCAGCAAAAGCAGCTGCCTCTCAAATCACAAACACCAGTATATACACCTTTTGGCACCCGCCCGTGTCATCTTTCCCCAGTAAAGTCGCCTGAACACCCTTTACAAACAAATCACCCTCATTACAGATACGTCCTGACACCCGTCCGTGTCATATCCCAGCAGAAAGCCAAAGACATCCTCTTTGCACTCACATATACTTGTATATACACCCTTTTTGACACCCGTCCGTGTCATATCCCCAGCGCAGTCGCGTACACTTTCATCAACCCACACACTTGTTAATATTTTACTTTTCTCTTTGACACTCGTCCGTGTCACTCTCCCCAGCAGTTAAAACACTCATCTATACAATACAATACTTACTACTCATGGTACACTTATACAGATGCTCGTCCGTATCTTGTATACATCATCACTCATATCCCCACAGATTCGGCAGTAGTCCTTGTTCTTTGTTAACCAGTTGGTACTCGTCCGTACCATCATCTCAGAACATTGCGTCTAGTGTTTGTTTCTACATGATACTCGTCCGTATCATAGTCTTAGGGATGCTCGTCTGCATCTTTAATCCATACACCGTGTCAAACACTTATGTCTTCTTGAATATAGATACTCGTCCGTGTCTATTATTCCCCAGAAGAATCCTTTCAGATGCAACACTCGTCCGTGTTCTTTGTTAACCAGTTGATACTCGTCCGTATCATCATCTCTGAACATGTGTCAGTTTGTTTCTACATGATACTCGTCCGTATCATAGTCCTAAGGATGCTCGTCCGCATCTTTAATCTATACACAATACCAAACACTTATACCTTTTGTTTCTTGGTTGTAAACACTCGTCCGTGTTTACATTATCCCCAGTAGATCACCAACAAATTTTCTTTTTATCTAACACTCGTCCTGTGTTATGATACCTTTGAGAGCAGCCGTACCCTGCTGAGTGGTCGTCCTCCACTTCTTGATGGTCGTCCTCCATCATGCTCATCCGATGGCCGTCCCCATCGTTGATTTTAGCAGCCGTCCCCTGCTAGGTGGTCGTCCTCCACCTTTTGGTGATTGTCCTTCATCAACTTTATCCAATGGCCGTCCCCATTGTTGATTTTTTTGGTTATCTAACACTCGTCCTGTGTTATGACAAACCTCGAGAGCAGCCGTACCCTGCTGAGTGGTCGTCCTCCACTTCTTGATGGTCGTCCTCCATCATGCTCGTCCGATGGCCGTCCCCATCGTTGACCTTTTCTATCCGATGGCCGTCCCCATCGTTGATATTTTCGGCAGCCGTACCCTGCCAGGTGGTCGTCCTCCACCTTTGATGGCCGTCCCCATCATATTTCTTTTATCCCCAACAGAGCAGCCGTCCCCTGCTAGGTGATCGTCCTTCACCTTTGATGGCCGTACCCCATCATCTGTTTATTTCATTCATTCTTTAACCCGATGGCCGTCCCCATTGTGGTCCCTTTTCCTTTTAGCCCGATGGCCGTCCCCATCGTTGGTTACTTTGCTTTATGAACTTGATGGCCGTCCCCGTCATGTTTCATTAATCCTCAGAGATTTTACAGTTTTATCGTGATGGCCGTCCCCATCATGATTTTATTTTCCCCAGCTAGTCGGTCGTCCCCGTCTTAGCTTTACTTTTTATCCCCAGCATGTCGGCCGTCCCCGTCATCGCTTTATTTCCTGCACTTTACCAGCATGTCGGCCGTCCCCGTCATCGCTTTGCTTCACATACCACTTTACCCAGCAGTCTTCCTCTGCTCGACGGTCGTCCTCCGTCGCCCATACTTTATAATGTACTTTATTTTCCTTTGCAATCGATATCCCTTTTCTTCTTCATTCTGTGAGTGCAAATTTTGGACTGTCTTTGGTATTCAACCACAAGTTATCCTGTTTGCTTGTTAAGCCGTCGCTTACAACCTGCACAGCTAACTCATGTTTGAATAGGGGCAGCTGTAAACACCCCAAATTTGCCCTCACCCATTCACACCATGGCTTGTGATCATCCTCATATGCATAAACACAATCATATCATCTCATATCCCATTTTTGATTCACTGCATAGCTTCTAAGTCATCTGCACCTAGGGTTTGTGATCTGAGCAATCCCAAAGCATCTTGAGCCATTCCAAAGGCAACCAATCAACTCAAAGGGGTCCATGTGTGTTCTTATATCATATTTCATCTCCTCAAAGTCAAAATTGCAGAGGAATCACAAGAACTAGGGTTTGAGGTGATGCAGAGCCAGGTTGAACTGCACAGTTGACTGAAAATTAGGGTTTTGGTTTCAGAGGCCATAACTCCAAATTTTTTGGTCATTCTTGTTTTCATCGATCTCTATATGGTATAGGGAGTATACATATCAATTTTCATGAAGAAATTCCATGGGGAAGTCATCTGATCAAGAGTTGACTTTCTAGACAAGTCAGTGCAAAATCAGGGCATCTGAGGCCCCCAATGACCCAACCAATGGGTGATCTTCATCATTTTGAGTGTATATGATCTTTATTTGATCATGGAAGAAGGTTGAAGTTCATGAAAATCAAGAATTTAGGGTTTTTGCAAATGTTGACTTTTTGGGCATAGTTGACTTTTCAAGAATGCATCATTTTAGGTCATTTTTCAAGCCTTGATTCTTGATCCAAAAAGGCTTCAAATGGAAAAACTTTGGTCATAAAAGTTGTAGATCTCATCTTTCCCTTTTCAAAAAGTACAAGAACATGATCAAATTCTTTTTGGATCAAAAGTTATGGTATGGCAAAGTTAGCAAAAATCATTGATTTTCAAGTTATGCACCAAAGGCAAAAATTGCAAATTCTCCTTCCAAGGCCAATTCAGTCACCATATGGGCTTCTAATGCACTTAACATGATCATGTAACTTCTAAAAGTCAGATTTGAACCAAGGTGCCTCATGTTTCATGGCTTATGCAACAAGATTTTTCCATGTGAACCATAAAGCAAGCAACTTGCAAAAACTATCATCACATCTCACCCACTTGATTTCTTGGATGCTGAACCAGCCCTAGCTTCTCTCCATGCCATGCTGCGCCAGTCCATGTACTTATGCTAGCCTAGAACCAAGCCCATGCCTCTCTTACAACCAAGTTGACATTTTGCAAAAGTAAACATCCCAATCAATAAAGGGCATGTCACATCTTCTGACCAATCAGCATTGTTTATACAAACAATTTGCAAGCAAAACATCATAACACACAAGCCTGAAACACACTAGAACAACACATTCACAAAACACTCCATTTTTGCATAAGCCTTCGAATTTCTCTCCACAGCATACAAACACAAGAACCATCTTCACCAATCATCTCACCACACTTCATAGGCCTGAAACCACCAAAGTTCAAGCCTGAAACAAGCCTGACCTGAGCTTCACCATTTCCCACCCTCAGAACCAGTTCTCTTCGAATCTCACTAGCCAGCCATCAAACACTTCATTTTCCTTCACCAACAAGTCAAGCATACCACAAGGAGTCAAAACCACCCTTTACTTTGAACTGAAACAGCCTGTACACAAAGCTCATTTCCTGCTACACCAGAACTGGTTCTCACAAATCAGCCATCCACAAGAGCTTTGAAGCCTTCCATTAGCATCAAGGGATACAAGGGAGTCCATTTGCACGCAAGGAAAGCTCTGGAAGCTCAGTTTTGAAGCTTTCCAGCTCAGGTATGATCATGGAAACTTTTCTCTCAAAGCTTGGTTTTTGAGTTATAAATTGATTATTCATGTCTTGCTGGTCATGGGGTTGGTTTCAGAATCAAAAATGAGTGAAAACTGAGCTTGTATGGTCCCTCTGAAATTTTGCCCGTAAATTTCTTTCCTTTCGATTCCTTTGATTCATGGTGCATAAATGTTGTTTGAGCTTGGATTCATGACCTAGGAAGTTAGAGGATCATTTAGGTGTGCTTGATTTGTAGAATAGGTGCCTGATTCGTGTTTTAGGGTTTTTGTGCAACCGGAGAAGATGACCGGAGCTCCCCTCCGGTCACCTGAGTTCGTTTAGCCCTAATTACAGTCATTAACTTCTGTTTGAATCCTGGGCGTTAGATTATTTGACTCCATTGACTTCCCGCGTGGATAGATGGCCCAGATCCTTTGTTTTGCCCTAATCCTCTTGTTTTGTTTAATTAATCATTAATTAAATAAGTTTAATCAGAATCAACCATGGCCATTGGATGACGCGCTAGTCAATGCCTCCAAACCCAGTTCAAATCTCCACCCTTAGATCTGCTTACTTTCCTTTTTTCTTATTTTTATTTCATTATTTGTCATTTAATTTGCATAATTATTTTAAAATAGCAAAAAATTCTTAAAAATTATGAAACTTTTTCTTTAAAGTTTTAATAATTTTTAAGACCCAAAAATATTTTTTATTTTATTTTTATCATTAAAAAAGTATTTTTAAATATTTAAAAGATTATTTTTAATTGATTAATGAGAATTAATTAATTAAAAATACTTTTAGGTATTTAAAAATTACAAAAAAATTCATGAAATGTTCTAGGACATTTAGAAACATTGTCCAACCTTCAAACCAAATTTCTTTTTTGATCTTGATGCATTTTAAGAATTTTTCATTGAATTAAATCATTTTTTATGCATTATTTTGATCACATGTTTGAAAATTCATTTCTGCCTATTGGGGAAGGTTGAGACATTGATTCTTTTTGCATTGTTTTCTATTTGGCATGTAGTTTCTAGGGTAAAAAGGCCATGAATTGTTCTTGCATTTTCAAATTGTTTGGCATTTGTTTTGTTAAGAACCCTAAAAAGCCTTAATAACTTGTAAAAATTCATATCTTGAGTTTGGTTGAGAGTTGAGAGCTCCCCTTTGGGCAGTGGGTCATCATAGGCCTAGGGTTTCTTTGGGTGCCATTTTCCATTTTTTATCATGAGGTTTGCTTCTGTTTTGGGTTTTGGTTTGATGTTTGATCCATGAACCCTAATTTGGGCTTTCTCTTGCATCCTTCTTGCATGATCTTGCATAACATGACTTGTCTTTGCATTTTGTGCATGTTTATGATTCATTTGACATATCAAGACATATAGAAGGCATGTTTGATCATTGCATTGCATATTTGCCATGTCATTTGCCTTGTATGCTTCATGACATTCCATGTTTGTTCATGCTCCTTAACTTGCATCATATGCATCCATGATCTTGTATGAACATCCCCATTGTCTTGCCTCATGTTTGCAGCACCTCATAATATCATAATCATCATCAACATGCTTCTGGTTTGGTCTAGCATCATGTCATTTCATTTCATTTAGCATTGCATTGCATTTCTTTCTAACATTTCAGGTGGTAAGTGAACTTGAGAAGTGAATTTGCCTTCACTTCTCATAACTTTCCTTTTCATCTCTCTTGCATCCATTGCTGCATTTTTATGTGTGTTTGAGTTTGAGCTTGCTCATTCTTCTCCTTCCCACTTTCTTTCTTCAAGTGACTTGACTTCTTGAATGAAGCAAGTCACTTTGCTTCTCTTGATCCTGTTCATCTGCTTCCTGGTGGTTCCTTTGAAGATTGTTCTTGCAAACCTCACAAACCTTAGGATCATCCAAGCATGACAATGAATTAGGGTTTTGATTAGTATCCCCTCATAGTTTTTACCCTTGTGTCTCTCTTTGAGTCTTCTCTTCTCATCTCATAATCAGGGACTAAACCCTAAAGGCTTTAAGACTTTGTGATTAAGCTTGTGCCTGCATCCTTCTCTTAGGATGGAGTGTATAACTTTAATCCTAAGTCTTGAACCCTTAAGGTGTTTAAATCTCTTAATCAATTCATCTAATAATCATCAAGACATCACACTTGTAACTTGGGCCTTGCATTAGGGTTCTAATTCTTCCTTAAGTGGTTAAGAAGGACTAACCCTAGTGTTAATGGACAAGTCCCCCTCAGGTTGTCTTACAAATCATAAAATTCACTTCATCATCATACCATTAACTAAAATCCACTTAATAAAGGCTTGTTTTGTCATGGGTTTAATCCCCAATCATGGATTAAGTTGAGGAGTCTTCCTCAGCTTAAACACTCTCATCTACCATCCTTCTTTTAGGATGGTGTAATGGGTCTGTTTAATCCTTGATTGTGGCTTAACCTCATTACTTAACACTAAACAAAAACCACAAAAACATCTAAATAATCACAAGTAGGTTAATGATCTTAATCCTGCATCAAAGGTGATTAAGTGTGAGAATCTGACTTCACACTTAAGGTATTCTCATTACCCCTAATCAGAGGGAAGATGTGACGAGTTTACTAAATCCATTGGTTTAGACTTAAGCTCATTATCTTATGACAAACTCCAAAAAGAAATAAAAGACTGAAAATACAAAAACAAACAATAATCGTCTCCTCCGGGATTCTTTTCTCATCACACTCATTCACAAACGAGAACTTGCTTCTTCCGTCTAATGCAAGACAGTTTGCACCTGAGCCAGACAGGTCATACACTTGAGCATTGACAAGCAAGCAGTTCATCAGTCAATTCATCTTTCAGTCTCTTTGGGTCGAACTACGGTGTTCTGACTTCCTCATTGCACGAGAGGATACGTAGGCATAACTTAACAGTTATCGAACAAAAGTCTCTGTATATCCCCCTCTTTCCAGCTTCATTCTTTAGCCTCATTATCATGAGCATCTCATCTTTGTTCTTACACTGACACTGTATATATCACACTTCACACTCTTTTACACTGACACCTGTACATCCTTCCAGCTCTTTTACATACAGATTGCACTGACACTACCCCTTTAAAACACAAATCTTCTAAGCGTGGATCCCGTCGAGTACGGCGGACAATCTGGGTGCTAATACCTTCCCAGGTTGTAACCAACCCCCTTTCTCAGTCTCTCTGGTTCGCAACCGTCTTATCCATCTTTTTCTAGGTCTATGCAGCATTGCCTTTCCTCCGGGATAAAAATGCCTAGCTGGCGACTCTATTCATTCTCCAGTGAGTTCACGGCTGTGTGTTCTCACTGTTCCCTTCGCCGACCGTTCGCGCTTGTACCGGGATGCAAATCTTCGGGAGCGACATCAGTCCAGTCACTATCACGGTGCCTGGACCAGTACCTTATGAAAGCAACAATGCCATCCCGTGGCATTACGACTCTGACTTGTACTGTGAAGGACAGAGAATCACTTTTGAATCATCAACCCCTGCACCACAAGTTGACAATGTGGGAGGAGGCGGAGGCTTCACTCGAAGCGGACGTCTTTTCGCTCCACAAATTCAGAGACCCACTGCCGAAGCAGAAGCTGCTGCTAAAGCAAAAGGAAAAAGCTTGGTGCAGGAAGAGCAGACCGTCAAGGAAGCTTTGAAAACACCCTTCGATCAAGAGGTTGATGAGTTCATGCGAATCATCAAGAAGAGTGATTATAAAATAGTGGATCAGCTTCATCAGACACCTTCCAAGATCTCAATCCTATCATTGCTTATGTGCTCCGAGGCCCATCGGAATGCACTACTCAAAGTCTTGCACGCAGCTTACGTGCCTGAAGAGATCACTGTCAATCAGCTGGAAGCTGTAGTTGGAAATGTTAATGCTAGTCATGGACTAGGGTTCACCAATACTGATTTGACAACGGAAGGCCGCAACCATAACAAAGCCTTGCACATAACCATGGAATGTAAAGGTGTTGTCCTTTCCCATGTGCTGGTAGACACGGGGTCATCCCTCAATGTCTTACCTAAGAAGGCCCTGGTGAAGCTAGAATATGATGGATTGGCATTGAGACCCAGCAACCTGGTGGTAAGAGCCTTTGATGGCTCAAAGAGATCGGTTCTAGGAGAGATCGAGCTGCCCATAACGATTGGCCCGCAGACCTTCAAAACGATCTTCTACGTGATGGATATACAGCCTGCCTACAGCTGTCTATTGGGTAGGCCATGGATTCACGCCGCTGGCGCCGTGACCTCTACCCTTCACCAGAAGTTAAAATATGAGTGGGAGGGTCAAATCGTTACAATCTGTGGAGAAGAGGATATTTTTGTCAGCCACCTGGCTACCTATAAGTATATTGAGATGGATGGGGAGATCCATGAAACAATGAGCCAGGGTTTCGAAGCTTTGAATGTCAATGAAACATCCGCTGTGCCTGGTACTTCAATATCATCATACCAACAAGCCCGGAAGGTTGTTGAGGGAGGAAACGCCCAAGGCTGGGGAAAACTGTTATCGGTGGAGAAGAAAGAGGGTAGATTTGGGTTGGGTTACAAACCAACTCAACAAGATCAAGCAGCGGCTGCGAAAGAGCCCAATTTTGTGAGTGGGGGGATGCTTACCCCTGATGCTATCAACTGTCTGGAAGACGAGCTGGAAGAAGAACGCAACCTGGAAAGTTGGATTCGTCCAAAGATCCCGGGGAGCAATATCTCAAACTGGTCTTCCCAGGAAATTATAAGAGTTACTCAAGCAGAGTAATTATTATTTCCTGTATTTTTTTAGCATGCATCAAAGTCTTGCATCTTGCCCAAGATGACAAGACTCATTTTGTAATAGGGCCATCTGTACTTTTTGTGCAAACAAGATTAATCAATGAAATATCAGACATCTTTTTGCAAATGAGTCTTTTTTCTTTTTCGCTCACTGTTTTTCCATTTTTCTTTTTGTACAAAAAATAAATGGCAATGTTTTCAAAATGACAACTTTATTTCACTTTTCTAAAACAAGATTAAAAGCAAATCACTAAAATGAACAAACTGAACCCTTGCAGAGAGTGCCTTCCAGACAGCACCGACAACAGCACGGCTATGACCTCGTATGACTTTGACAATCCAATCAATCAAGCTGATGAAGGGGTTGAAGAAGAGTATGAGCTTCCTGAGGAGCTAGCCCGGTTGTTAAGACAAGAGGAAAAGGTTATTACTCCTCACCAGGAGGAGGTTGAAGTGATCAATCTTGGTACAGATGAAGACGTGAAAGAAGTTAAAATCGGGGCCTGCTTACAAGACTCAGTAAAGAGACAACTGATTGACCTGCTTTGAGAGTATGTGGACGTGTTCGCTTGGTCTTATCAAGATATGCCAGGGTTGGATACCGACATTGTTGTGCACAAGCTACCGTTGAGAGAAGAATGCCCGCCGGTTAAACAGAAACTGCGCCGTACTCGCCCAGACATGGCAATGAAAATCAAAGAAGAGGTACAAAAGCAATGGGACGTCGGGTTCCTTGCTGTAACCAGCTATCCGCCGTGGGTCGCTAATATAGTACCTGTGCCTAAGAAAGACGGCAAAGTAAGAATGTGTGTTGACTACCGGGATCTGAACAGAGCCAGCCCGAAGGATGATTTCCCATTACCTCACATTGATGTATTGGTTGATAATACGGCTCAGTTCTCGGTATTCTCCTTCATGGATGGATTTTCAGGATATAATCAGATCAAAATGTCACCTGAAGACATGGAGAAGACAACCTTCATCACACCCTGGGGCACGTTCTGCTACAAGGTAATGCCATTTGGGCTCAAGAATGCCGGTGCAACATATCAACGGGCTATGGTAACATTATTCCACGACATGATCCATAAAGAAATAGAGTGTTATGTGGATGACATGATTGCCAAGTCCCTCACTGAAGAAGATTACCTGGTAAATCTGCTGAAATTGTTCAAGCGTCTGAGGAAATACCAACTGAAGTTGAACCCCAACAAATGCACATTCGGGGTGCGATCCGGTAAGCTGCTGGGTTTTATTGTAAGCGAGAAAGGGATTGAAGTTGACCCTGATAAAGTCAAAGCCATCCAAGAGATGCCTGCACCGAAGACAGAGAAGGAGGTTCGAGGGTTCTTAGGTCGATTGAACTACATTTCACGGTTCATATCTCACCTTACAGCAACCTGTGAACCCTTGTTCAAATTGTTGAGAAAAGAACAGACGGTCAGGTGGAATGAAGACTGCCAGAAGGCTTTTGACAAGATCAAAGAATACCTGCAAGAGCCTCCAATCCTTATGCCTCCAGTTGAAGGAAGACCTCTAATAATGTACCTGACAGTATTAGAAGAGTCAATGGGGTGTGTGCTGGGACAGCATGACGAGTCTGGTCGAAAAGAGTATGCAATATACTACCTAAGCAAAAAGTTTACCGACTGTGAACAGCGTTATTCACAGCTCGAGAAAACTTGCTGTGCTCTAGCGTGGGCTGATCGCCGACTGAGACAGTATATGCTGACCCACACTACTTTGTTGATCTCAAAGATGGACCCAGTTAAGTACATATTTGAGAAGCCAGCTCTTACCGGACGGGTTGCAAGATGGCAAATGATCCTTACAGAGTATGACATCCAGTACACCTCTCAGAAAGCCATCAAGGGCAGTGTATTGTCTGAATATCTTGCTGAGCAACCTATTGATGATTACCAGCCTATGAGATTTGACTTCCCTGATGAAGACATCATGTTCATAAAAGCAAAAGACCATGAAGAGCCTGTTCACACTGAAGGGCCCGACCCGAAAGAAGAATGGACTATGATGTTTGATGGGGCTGTTAATATGAATGGTCGTGGTGTTGGTGTAGTACTCATTACACCCAAAGGAGTTCACATGCCTTTCTCGGCAAAACTCACTTTCAACTGCACTAACAACGAAGCTGAATACGAAGCTTGCATTATGGGTCTTGAGGAAGCCATTGACCTTAGGATCAAGACATTGACCGTGTTCGGAGATTCAGCTCTGGTAGTTAATCAAACCAACGGCAAATGGTACACCCACTAGGATCATCTGATACCTTACAGGGATTATACAAGGAGGTTATTGACTTTCTTTACAACAGTCAAGCTTGAGTATGTCCCTCGAGACGAGAATCAGTTTGCAGATGCTCTGGCTACCATTTCATCCATGATCAAAGTTCAAGCTACCAACTTTGTGCCTCGGATTTCAGTGTCCAGACTTGACAGACCAGCGTATGTGTTTGCAGCAGATGTTGTTAAAGATGATAAGCCTTGGTTCCACGACATTAAGCGCTTCTTGGAGGATCAAACATACCCACCTGGGGCATCTTCCAATGATAAGAAGACTTTAAGAAGGCTTGCTGGTAGTTTCTTTCTGAACACTGATGGGTCTTTATACAAAAGGAACTTTGATATGGTACTCCTCAGATGTGTTGACAAGACGGAAGCAGATTTGTTGATGCATGAAGTGCACGAAGGATCCTTTGGTACCCATGCGGGGCGGCATGCCATGGCTAAAAAGTTGCTAAGGTCAGGTTATTACTGGATCACAATGGATGCAGACTGTTGTACCTACGCCAGAAGATGCCATAAATGCCAGATTTATGCAGATAAGGTGCATGTGCCTCCCAATCCTTTGAACATCATGTCTTCACCATGGCCCTTTGCTATGTGGGGCATTGATATGATTGGCAGGATTGAGCCAACTGCTTCAAATGGCCACAGATTCATCCTGGTCGCCATTGATTATTTCACCAAGTGGGTTGAAGCAGCTTCCTATGCAAATGTTACAAGACAAGTGGTAGCCAGATTCCTGAAGAGAGATATCATCTGTCGATATGGAGTTCCCGAGCGAATCATTACTGATAATGGTTCCAATCTAAACAACAAGATGATGGCAGAGCTGTGCCGGGACTTCAAGATCCAACATCACAATTCTTCTCCTTACAGGCCAAAGATGAATGGCGCTGTTGAGGCAGCAAATAAAAATATCAAGAAGATTGTGCAGAAGATGGTAGTCACTTACAAAGACTGGCATGAAATGCTACCATTTGCCTTGCATGGGTACCGCACGTCAATCAGGACATCTACTGGGGCAACACCGTATCAGCTTGTGTATGGTATGGAAGCAGTCCTACCTGTTGAAGTTGAATTGCCCTCTTTACGAGTACTAATGGATGTTAAACTGAGTGAAGCAGAATGGGTTCGGGCCCAATACGAACAACTGAGTTTGATCGAAGAGAAAAGATTGGCTGCAATCTGTCATGGGCAGTTATATCAGAAGAGAATGAAGAAAGCCTTCGATCAGAAAGTCAGGCACCGAGGGTACCAAGTAGGAGATCTTGTGCTGAAAAGAATCCTTCCTCCTCATACAGACCACAGGGGCAAATGGACTCCAAACTATGAAGGACCATTCGTGGTAAAGAAAGTTTTCTCTGGTGGAGCACTGATGCTCAGCACCATGGATGGTGAAGATTTTCCGTCCCCTGTGAATTCAGATGCAGTTAAAAAATACTTCGCATAAAATGACCCGCTGGACATAAAAACAGAATGTGAGTCCAGGCAAAAATAGGGCATCCCGGCGAGTCAAAAACAGAATAAAAGACTCGGGAAAAAATAAGGGAAAAAATTAAAAAATGTACACCCGCTGAGTTGAAAAGCCGCATTGGACAGCTCAGGCAAAAATGGGTATCCCGATGGATTAAAAACCCGCAAGGGCAATCCATGCAAAACAAGGGAATAAGCGAACAACTGCATTCTGAATTCGTCTGTATCACCTACAACTTGGTAAGTTCCAAAAGGATCAAACTTCAATCAGAATCAACCTTCTCCAGAAAGCAAGATGAGAAGAACGTCAAAAGTCATACGAGTCATAGCAGAAGAGGAAGCTTTTGAAAGCGTCGTCAACATCGCCAGTACTTTGTTTCTCAATTTGTAACAATCTCCTCATTTCAGGAGATATGTTTCTTTGACTGTATCTTGCCAATTCAGGGCACATGAATTAATAAAATCAGATTTTTCAGTCGTGTTTCGTCTCGTACATATTTTATTTGCAAAGAATGTCTGATGTCTCAAAAACTAATTGCATAAGTACAGATGTTCTTCTCTAAGAAAATAAAAACACGTGCTTGCAGGGAATAAACTTATTCTGGAGAATGCTTAACTCCTATGACGGAATCCAGTAAAGGATACCTCGGGACCTTTTGTGCGTTTCCTTATCTTTGCAGGATGGCAGGTATCCAGAACGCAACTTGGGGCATGCAAGTTACATCCCAGCAAGGGGGCAAATCAACAAACAGTCTTAGCACTCAAGGTGCTCCCTCCCCAGCTGAGTTGCCCCTCATTATGTTCCCCAGCCGTAGTACCAATCATTCTCCCTCAGCCTCTATTCAGAAGAGCAACGCATGAAGGAGTCACAACAGAGTACAGACGACTTCTACAACCCCCAGCTGGGCCCCTCATTACAAGGATATGTCAATCAGTGACCTGTATCCCCAAGCAGATACATCTCATCAGATCTACCAGTGATCTTATCCCCAGCTGGGATGTCTACTCCAAGCAGATCGATCGAAAATCTTCGCAGCAACGGGACCCGGATCCCGGTTTTGATATCTCTTTGCATAATCATAGCATTTGCATCATATTATCCCCTCAGAGCGTAGCATTCCGTCTAATACGGAGCATTACGGCAAAAAAAAATCGAATACATAGCATAATCATAAGTCATGTTGTGAATCGAACACTTGTGAATAATAACCGTTCATCATCACTGTACAGAAATCCCCACCAGGGTCCCCAGCAAAAGCAGTTGCCTCACAAATCACAAACACCAGCATATACTCCTTTGGACACCCGTCCGTGTCATCACTTCCCAGTAAAGTCACCTGAACACTCTTTACAAACAAGATCACCCGTATTACAGATACCTCCTGACACCCGTCTGTGTCATATCACCAGCAGAAAGCCAAAAACGTCATCTTTGCACTCACCTACTTGTATACACTTTCTTGACACCCGTCCGTGTCATATCCCCAACACAGTCGCTTACACTTTTACAACCCATATACTTGTTGATATTATTATACTTCTCCTTTTGACACTCGTCCGTGTCACCCTCCTCAGCAGATAAATACTCATCTATATATACTCATACTACTCGTACTTATACAGATACTCGTCCGTATCTTGTATACACCATTTATATCCCCACAGATTCGACGTTGGTCCATGTTCTCTGTTAACCAGATGGTACTCGTCCGTATCATCATCTCAGAATATGTGTCAAGCGTGTGTTTCTACATGATATTCGTCCGTATCATAGTCTTAAGGATGCTCGTCCGCATCTTTAATCCATACACTTTTGTCTTCTTGAATTTAGACACTCGTCTGTGTCTAATTTTCCCCAGAAGATTCTCTTCAGATACAACGCTCGTCCGTGTTCTCTGTTAACCAGATGATACTCGTCCGTATCATCATCTTGGAGCATGTGTCAGTATTTGTTTCTACATGATACTCGTCCGTATCATAGTATTAAGGATGCTCGTCCGCATCTTTAATCTATACACAATACCAAACACTCATACCCTTTGGTTTCTTGGATGTAAACGCTCGTCCGTGTTTGCTATTCCCCAGTAGATCGCCAACAAAGCAAACTTTCTTTTTATCTGACACTCGTCCTGTGTTATGATAAACCCTGAGAGCAGTCGTACCCTGCTAGGTGGTCGTCCTCCACCTCTTGATGGTCGTCCTCCATCACGCTCATCCGATGGCCGTCCCCATCGTTGATTTTTAGCAGTCGTCCCCTGCTAGGTGGTTGTCCTCCACCTCTTGATGATCGTCCTTCATCATTTTATCCAATGGCCGTCCCCGTTGTTGATTTTGGTTATCTGGCATTCGTCCTATGTCATGATAAACCTTGAGAGCAGCCGTCCCCTGCTAGGTGGTCGTCCTCCACCTCTTGATGGTCGTCCTCCATCATGCTCATCCGATGGCCGTCCCCATCGTTGATATTTTCGGCAGCCGTACCCTGCCAGGTGGTCGTCCTCCACCTTTGATGGCCGTCCCCATCATGTTTCTTTTACTCCCAACAGAGCAGCCGTCCCCTGCTAGGTGATCGTCCTTCACCTTTGATGGCCGTCCCCCATCATCTGTTTATTTCATTTATTCTTTAACCCGATGGCCGTCCCCATCGTGATCCCTTTTCCCTTTTTTTTAGCCCGATGGCCGTCCCCATCGTTGGTTACTTCACCTTTGTGAACTTGATGGCCGTCCCCGTCATGTTTCATTAATTCCCAGAGAATCTTGCTTTATCTTGATGGCCGTCCCCATCATAATTTTATTTTTTCCCAGCTAGTCGGCCGTCCCCGTCTTGGCTTTACCTTTTATCCCCAGCATGTCGGCCGTCCCCGTCATTGTTTTATTTCCTACCCTTTTTCAGCATGTCGGCCGTCCCCGTCATTGCTCTTTACCCAGCAGTCGTCCTCTGCTCGACGGTCATCCTCCGTCGCCCACACTTTACAATATACTTCATTTTCCTTTACAATCTATACCCCTTTTCTTCTTCATTCTGTGAGTGCAAATTTTGGACTGTCTTTGGTATTCAACCACAAGTTATCTTGTTTGCCTGTTAAGCCGTTGCTTACATCCTGCACAGCTAACTCATGTTTGAATAGGGGCAGCTGTAAACACCCTAAATTTTCCCTCACCCATTCACACCATGGCTTGTGATCATTTCATATGCATAAACTCAATCATATTATCTCACATCTCATTTTTTGATTCACTGCATAGTTTCTAAGTCATCTGCATCTAGGGTTTGTGATCTGAGCAATCCCAAAGCCTCTTGAGCCACTCCAAAGGTCACCAATCACCTCAAGGAGATCCATGTGTGTTCAAGTATCATACTACATCCCCTCAAAGTCAAGATTTCCAAAGAATCACAAGAACTGAGATTGGTATGGATGCAGAGCCAAGTTTGACTGCACAGTTGACCTAAAATTAGGGTTTTGGTTTCAGAGGCCATAACCTCAAATTTTTTGGTCATTCTTGTTTCCATTGGCCTCTATATGGTATAGGGAGTATACATATCAATTTTCATGAAGAAATTCCATGGGGAAGTCATCTGATCAAGGGTTGACTTTCTGGACAAGTCAGTGTAAAATCAGGGCATCTGAGGCCCCCAATGACCCAACCAATGGTTGATCTTCATCAATTTGAGTGTATATGATCTTTATTTGATCATGGAAGAAGTTTGAAGTTCACAAAAATCAATAATTTGAAGTTTTTGCAATGTTGACTTTTTAGGGCATGGTTGACTTTTCAAGAATATGTCATTTTAGGTCATTTTTCAAGCCTTGATTCTTGATCCAAAAATGTATCAAATGGAAAAACTTTGGTCATGAAAGTTGTAGAATACTTTTTTCCCTTTTCAAAAAGTACAAGAACATGACCAAATTCTTCTTGGATCAAAAGTTATGGTGTGACAAAGTTGGTAAAAATCATTGATTTTCAAGACATGCACCAAAGGGAAATTTTGCAAAATCATGCACCAAAGCTGGTTGTAGCTTCTAGTTAGCATCAAACCAATATACAAACATTCCATGAGCTCTAAAAATCAGAATTGGACCAAAGTTTCTCATGTCCATGGTTTGTGTAACAAGACTTTTTTTCATGAAGTGCCAAAGGTAACCAAGTTGCAAAACCATCATGATGCTTCTCACCACTTGCTGCATTGGCTTTTGAACCATTCTAGCCTTCCATACACACCATGCTGCGCCAGCCCTAGCCCTTGTACCAAGCTAGAACCAAGCCATACCTCTCTTACACAAAAAGTGGACTTTTGGCAAAAGCAAACATCCCAATCACCACAGGCCATGTCACATCCACTGGCCACTTGCAATTGTTTATACTTTCCATCTGCTAGCAAAACACATCAAGAAGCAAGGCTGAAACACTCCCTAGGATCACATACACAAAAACACCTCATTTTGCAAAACTCTTCGAATCTGCCTCCACAAACTTCAAACATCCAAACCATTTTCACCAATCATCTCACCATGTTTCATTGAGTAGAAACCAACAAGATTCAAGCCTGAAACCCTCATGAATTGAGCTTCACCATTTCTCATCCTCAAAACCAGAACTCTTCGAATCCCTTTATCCAGCCATCAAACACATCATTTTCCTTCACCAACAAGTCAAGCACAATTAAAGGAGCAGGAATCCACCATTGGAATGGCTTGAAACCTCCCCATTCTTGACTGTGCTATCTGCTACACCAGAACTGTTCCTCACAAATCAGCCATCCACAAGAGCTTTGAAACCTTCCATTGGCTTCAGGGGGTCCAGAGAAGGCATTCTGCACCAGAGCAAGGACAGGAGAGCTCAAATTCACAGTTCATCACTTCAGGTAGCTTCAGGTTTACAACTTTTCAGAGCTTGGTTTTTATGTTAAAAATTGATTATGTATGCTTTGCTGGTCATGGGGATGGTTTTAGATTTAAGAATGAGTGAGAGATGAGGATTTACCAGGGCTCTGAAATTTTGCCCGTGAAACTTCATGGTTTCGATTCCCTTAGTTTAAGCATGAGAAATTTATTTGGAGGGTTGATTCGTGCAAGGCTTGAGTGGAGGAACATTTCCCTGGCATTAATTTGGAGAATGGTGGCCTGAATCGTGTTTTAGGGTTTTTGGGGTGCCGGAGAAGATGACCGGAGCTTCTCTCCGGTCACCTGAGTTTGCTTAGCCCTAATTACAGTCATTAATTCCCATTTGAATTCTGAGCGTAGGATGCCTTTGACCAGTTGACTTCCCGCTAGCTTGGATGGCCCAGATTCACTTGATTAGCCCTAATCTTTTTATTTAGTTTAATTAAACTCAATTAAATTAATTAAATCAGAGCCAACCAGGACCCTTGGATAGCGCGCGTGGTCAATGACCTTCACCCCAGTTCAAATCTCATCCATCAGATCTGAATACTTTCCTTTTATTTTAATTTATTTTCATTTCTTTTTCATTTAACTTGCATATTTAATTTAAAATAGTAAAAAATGTTTAAAAATTATGAAACTTTTTCTCATGAGTTTTATTAATTTTTAAGACACAAAAATATTTTCATTTTTATTTTTATCATTAAAAAAGTATTTTTAAATATTTAAAAGATTATTTTTAATTGATTAATGGAAATTAATTTATTAAAAATACTTTTAAGTATCTAAAAATCACCAAAAAATTCATGAAATGTTCTAAGATATTTAGAAACATTGTCCAACCTTCAAAACAAATTTCTTTTTTGGTCTTGATGCATTTTGAGAATTTTCCTTTGAATTAAAGTCATTTTTGTGCCCTATTTTAATCCATAGTTCAAAAAATCATTTCTGCCTATTCATGAGGAGTTGGACATTGCTTCTTCTTGCATTGTTTTGTGTTTAGCATGTAGTTTCTAGGATTAAATGGCCATGATTTGATCTTTCACTTTCAATTTGTTTGATGATTTTCTTGTTTAGGAACCCTAAAAACCCTAATAACTTGTAAAATTCATATCTGGAAATTGGTTAGGAGTTGAGACCTCTCCTTTGGGCTTTGGTTTAGCATAGGATTAGGGATCCTTTGTGTGGCATTTTCCATTTTTTATCTTAGGGTTTGCTTCTGATTTTGAGTTTTGTTTGATGTTTGGTTCATAAACCCTAATTTGGGCTTTCATTTGCATCCCTCTTGCATTCTCTTGCATAACATGACTTGCCATGACATTTCAAGCATCCATTTAGTTCACTTGACATCATAAGACATATAGAAAGCATGTTTGATCATTGCATCATGTGTTTGCCATGTTGTTTGCATTGTGCACTTCATAAGTTTTCATGTATGTTCATGTGTCTTAGCCTGCTTCATTTGCATTCATGAACTTGTATGATCACTCCCATGTGCTGCCTCATGCTTGTAGCATCTCATTGCATCATTAGCATCATGTAAATGCTTCTGGGTTTTGTTTCTCATCATGTCATCTCATCCCATTTTGCATTGCATTGCATTTTTCTTCTAACCTTTCAGGTGGTAAGTAACTTTGAGAAGTGAATTTGCCTTCACTTCTCATAACTTTTCTTTTCATCTCTCTTGCATCCATTGCTGCATCTTTGTTTGTGTTTGAGTTTGAGCTTGCTCATTCTTATTCTTCCCACTTTCTTTCTTCAAGTGACTTGACTTCTTGAATGAAGCAAGTTGTTTTGCTTCTCTTGATCCTTTCATCTGCTTCCTGGTGGTTCCATTGAAGATTTTTCTTGATAAACCTCATAAACCTTAGGAACAACCAAGCATGACAATGATTAGGGTTTTGATTAGTCTCCCCTCTTAGTTTTACCTTTGTGTCTCTTTTGAGTCATCTCTCCTCACCTCATAATCAGAGACTAAACCCTAAAGGCTTTAAGGCTTTGTGATTAAGCTTATGCCTGCATCCTTCTCTTAGGATGGAGTGTATAACTTTAATCCTAAGTGTTAAACCCTTAATGTGTTTAAATCTCTTAATCAATTCACATAATAATCATCAAGACATCAAGCTTGTAACTTGGGCCTTGCATTAGGGTTCTAATTCTTCCTTAATTGGTTAAGAAGGCTAACCCTAGTGTTAATGGACAAGTCCCCCTCAAGTTGTCTTACAAACCCTAAAAAACACTTCATCATCATATCACTAATTAAAACCCACTTAATCAAAGGCTTGTTTTGTCATGAGTTTAATCCCTAATCATGGATTAAGTTGAGGAGCTTTCCTCAGCTTAAACATTCTCATCTATTATCCTTCTATTAGGATGGTGTAATGAGTCTGTTTAATCCCTGATTACGGCTTAATCTCTTTACTTAACACTAAACAAAAATCACAAAAAAATCTAATTAATCACAAGTAGGTTAATGATCTTAATCCTACACCAAAGGTGATTAAGTGTGAGAATCTGACTTCACACTTAAGGTAATTCTCATTACCCCTAATCAGAGGGAAGATGTGGTGAGTTTACTAAATCCATTGGTTTAGACTTAAGCTCATTAACTTATGACAAACTTTCAAAAGCAATAAAAGACTGAAAGCACAAAAACAAACAATAATCGCCTCCTTCGGGATTCTTTTCTCATCACCTTCACTCATAAACGAGAACTCGTTTCTTCCGTCTAATGCAAGACAGTTTGCACCTGATCCAGACAGGTCATACACTTGAGCATAGGCAAGTAAGCAGTTCACAAGTCAATTCATCTTTCAGTCTCTTTGGGTCGAACTACGGTGTTCTGACTTCCTCATTGCATGAGAGGATACGTAGGCATAACTTAACAGTTATCGAACAAAAGTCTCTGTATATTCCCCCTCTTTTCAGCCTTATACTTTAAGCCTCATGATCTTGAGCATATTATTCCTGTTCCTACACTGACACTATACATTTATACACTTCATTTTTCCTTACACTGACACCTGTACATCCTTTTCCAGCTCTTTTGCACACAAATTGCACTGACACTCCCCCTTCAAAACACAAATCTTTTAAGCGTGGATCCCGTCGAGTACGACGGACAATCTGGGTGCTAATACCTTCCCAGGTTGTAACCAACCCCCTTTCTCAGTCTCTCTGGTTCGCAAACCGTCTTATCCATGTCTTTCTAGGTCTATGCAGCATTGCCTTTCCTCCGGGATAAAAATGCCTAGCTGGAGACTCTATTCATCTCCAGTGAGTTCACGGCTATGTGTTCTCATTGTCCCTCTCGCCGACCGTTCGCGTCTGTACCTTTATCTAGGCCATTCCCATTTATCGGGAGCGACAGCAATGTTTCCTGAAGTCACAACAAAGTTAGAAACAATAATAATAAAACCTACAAAACAAAACAAAGTTAGTATGCAATGCAGTATGCTTATTTGTTTTCCAAGGTATCCGATTTTGGTGCTTGGTTTTGACCTTCCCGGACCTCGAGGAAGATGCTTGATGTTGCTGAGAAAAGAAGCCCAATGACAACAAACTAATATATTACAAATGATGAACAATACATAGTCTGTTTTTACAACACATGCCCATGGGGGGTCAAAATACAACAAAAGAGAAAAGTACATCAAATGGAAATGAACAACAAGCAAAGAAATCAAACATCCAATCCAAACTCATCTTCTCTGACTTCCTTCAGGAGTACCTCAGTCACTGGACCAGCTGGGTGCTCTGTAATGGTCCTAATGAGGAGATTCCTGGTAGCAATGGAAATGGTCAGCTTCTTATGCCTGTCTTGGTCCTTTGATCTCTTGAATCCTGCTCTGAGCTTCAATTCTGAAATCTCCTTCTAGGCTGTCAACAAAGCTTCCTGCTGCTTCTTCTCATTGGCCTCTAGCTGTTCAATCTTGGCTTGAGTCTTCTGGTCTTCTTGTGTACGGGCTTCAGTGATCCTGACCCACCTAGCCTGACTCTCTTGCAGATAGAGCTCAGTCCTAGCCTTCTGAATTTTGGCCTCTTTACAAGCATTCTTCAATATTTGTTCCCCAGCTCTCGCTTTCCTGATGTAGTCCTCTGTCTTCTCAATTTTGGCAAGATGCTCCACCCTAAGCTTCTCCAATCTCTCAATGTCCAGACGACCATCACTCCTTTCCCAAAGAGTCTTCTTTAGAGCCTGAGATAAGTTCTCATTTCTTTCCTTCAACTTCTCAAATTCTTCTAGGCTGACAGTTGCTATTGGCTGTATTGTGGAAGGTCCAAGTATGTCTTCCAAGGTGAAAGGCATTCCAGTAATTTGAGCTCTAGTACGGGACCAGTCATAGTATTGAGCTGAAGCAACATTATTGCATCTTCCAAGAATAGCCATCCCTTTTGTCTGGAGGTTGTCCCAAGCCCAGGATGCTTGTCTGACAGCAGCTGAATTAGGTTTCACTTCACAATACAGGGTCTCAGCTAAATCTTGTCCTCTGGGAGGGTGAACCAAAGCATAACCCAGTTGTCTCTTAAACAGCAAAGGATTGTAGTTGATGCAACCCTTTACTCCTATCAGAGGCACATTTGGGTATTGTCCACAGCTGGTGATAATGTCCTTGCCTTTGGTGCTCTGGGTGCACCATATAATATCATCTGAAGTCAAAGCAATGAGCCTCTTAGCCCAATTCTTCTGTTGGTGGGGATTCAGGAAGGCATCTGTCTTAGGCAGGTGCCTGAGTAGCCATGTATAAAACAAAGGAGCACAACATCTTACTAACTTCCCCCCTTTGTTTCTCATTCCTCTAATGAATGGAGTAGTAAAAATCTCCCAGTAATGTAGGCACTGGGTTCTTCAGAAGAAACAAGTGGATGGCATTCTTGCTGACAAATTTGGGCTCATCTGCAAACAGTATAGCCCCATATATGCTGAGGGCTAATAGTGCACAGACTGCCCTCCATTCTCCTAATGAAGCCTTCAGGATGGCCTGAGAAATCAAGAAGTCTAAGTGCAAACCAGGGATCCCAACCTTTGTTGTCATACTTTGCTCAATCAAGACGGGCTCCAAGTACAGTGCCTTTGCTACTTCTTCATTTCTGGGAGCTGGCATCTCTGGGTTGAAAGGGATTCCACCCCTAATAGGTACTCCAATCAATGAGGAGAACTCTTCTAGCAGAGGCCTTAGCTGAAAGTCTGGAAAGGTGAAGCATCTCAAAGGAGGGTCATAAAACTGCAAGCATGTGTGGATCATGCTCCTCTGAGAAGGGTCAAGGTCCATAACCATATCCAGGATACCTCCATGATGCTCTCTAAACAAAGGGATATAATCAGGTGTGATGAGTGACTGGACCTGCCTGATACCAGTCAACACTGGCTCAAAGAAATGGTAGGATATGTTGCTCTTCCTGGGAGTAGTCATGAGTGCTGCTGAAGAAGCTGAAGATAGGTACTGATGAAGATCACAGACTGATGCTGGAAGTGAGCCACTGACAGGCTGATACTGGTGATGATGAAAATAGCTGAAGCAGATCACTGATGAAGACAACTAAAGCAGAGGTCTATGCAGAAGAAGGGGTCAAAACCAAACCAGATATGACATGGATACCCTTAAAAGCAAATAAACAAATGTTAAATGATGCAATGATGATATATGCAAATGATATGCAAGGGTTTATGATCAAGCTGGATCCGGTTATCTGTCTTGATATAGGGCCCATGTATGTTCAAAAGTCCAGATGAAGGCTCAGAAATCCAGTAACCAGGGTGGGGGACTCAAATAAAGAGTCACATGTCCAGGGTTAATCACAAGAACTGTCCAAAATGAGGTACTCTTAAACACTATAGTAACATGGTATGATGCGGCCAAGGGTACATGCAAACCTGTAAACAGCGCAACCCCCTCACAGGTAATGTTCTAAAACAAGGATCCTCAGACTTGGATCAGTTATGAGAAGTGTAAACACTTCTAACCCGGAGGTACAATGTTTGCAATAATCATAAAAGATCCTCCTCTAATTCACCTTGATGGGCTAAAGACGTGTCTAATTATGTGTCTAGCGGTATCTTAACTGCAAGTGCACAGCCTATCGAAGTAATATTTAAGATTATCGATCCACATGGATTCTATGGTTACTTAGTGCTAGATGAACTTCTAGTTTAGCTAAGGTGAATGGTTGTCACGATTTTTTTGTTTATTTTAAGATATTAAAGGCGGAATTAAATTTAAGTTTTAATAAAATGATACTAAGGCGGTCGGTATGTAATTATTCTAACTTAGGTGGATAAATCTAACCTAGGCTTAATAAGGTGTTTACTTAATCTATTCGGTAGAAGTTACCAGTTTAAATACCCTCAACTCACACTCTCGTGGTCTTATCTCAGATCTTACCCCTAAAGCCCTATGCCTGCTCTCGCTAGCCCATAAGTGTTTAGAGATAATTTTTGGAAACTAAGTAATTCTAATTTATTTTAAAGCGCTCTCGCTGTGTTTAATTTAAATGCCTAACTTTAGCTATCTGGTTAAAATCTCACACTCTCGTGGTCTTGACCTAACCTAATACTCTTTTCTTACTCTCGTAACGAAAAGGTCGAATTAAATTAAAAAGTATCAGCCAGAATGTTAAGTTACTAATTTTTTTAAGCCTATGATTAAATTTTACCGATTAAGTTTGTTTTAATTACATACCGCCCTAAGATAATTAGCTACTCATTGATGTTGAACCAGACAGAGACAGAAAATTAAATAATAAAATGCTCATGGCAGAAAAATAAATAAACATTATAAATATTAAAATTGCAATATTATAAAAAACCTGGTTAACAAATATTATAGCAGACTCCTTCTTCCACAGACCGGAAAGCTTGGAGTTGGCGGAAATCGAAAATAATGCAAACTCTGAAGGTTTAGAAACAAATAAATTGTATAACAATTTCCTGATGTTGGAAATTGTTATATGTTTGGTTCGGATACAATAAAATTAAAAAGCTGAAAAATAATACAGAAATAGAAACAGGGTCGTAAAACAATTCGGCAGAGCTTCCGCAGAAATTCGAATAAAAATTGCTCTGTGTTTTCTTCATAAAACTAATGCTATTTATAGAAGAGTGATTTTGGCTTTTTGGCTTGGTGTGTTGCATGGGCCTCGTAGGAGAAGTTGAGGAATTCTAGGAACGTGGCATGCAGGGTCAATCTGGAAAGTAGCAGCTTCACATGCACGTAGCATGTGACCAAGTCTGGTCAAATAACCTACTTTTACCCTTGTCACGGTCGTGACAAGGTCTTCACGCTCGTGTCCTGTTGTTTTAAGTGTCACGGTCGTGACAATGTTGTGACGATCGTGAGGCCTCTTTTTAGGGTGTCACGGTCGTGGCACCTTGGTGACGACCGTGACTGCAACAAATTATGCAGTTTTGCAGGCTTCTTCATTTCTTCATCTTTTTATGGTTTCTTTTGTTCCTTTTGCTCTTACTTTATGATTTAGCTCCATATAATGATGTACCTGCAAAATGGTGAGAAAAACTCGAGAAATCGAGTGTTAAAACGGTGAATATGCGATAAAACGTCAATGAAATCTAGCAATATAATCGATACGTTTTCTCATTATCAAACTTCCCCAAACTTAAACCTTTGCTTGTCCTCAAGCAAATAGTCGGTTGAAAATCGGCGGACAAACTTTTATTTACGCATACTCATAACAAACCGTACGAGGGATCGTTTTGTCGGATAGACCGGTACTTTGATATTACACTACCGATACACTAATGACACAAGCAACAAGCTATGTCGTCGACTTCCCATTAAACGGAACGATCGGTAATTACTTTACGATTTCACCTAGAGTTTTTTGATCTTATTTCGCCCGGTTTCATTCTAGCGCAATCACATTAAGCCCTTTGCCTTAACACGCACGTAGTGGAGTAGCCGGTTAGCGACTTTGATCCTTTTTAAGCACGGGGTCTGGTACACGAGTGCGGTAACCCTACATATTTTATTCGATTTGGAGGTTGTGGGGGATCGAGCCGTAGCACGCCCTACCGAGTTCAGAACCAGTACCTCTGAACCAACCCGCAATGGACTCCTTCTCATATTTCTCGTTTCTTATATGCGACCGTGTACTTTGGTGCAATTTCTTTTCATTTTGCATCGAGATACGAAGGATCATTGTTGATTAGGCATCAAACGCTTATATTCATCGGCTCCCCACGTGGTTTGTGTTCAGACGGTCTTGACTGCTAGTATAAACTACTAGGGGTTACTTTTGAACTGAAACTTAAAGTGTACTCATAATGGTAATCGGAATGGAATCGCTTAAGTGGGAAGTCAAAGGTGTCAAGATTGTATTGGTCTTGTTTAATCGTTCTCAGCTTCCTAATTACGATTCCGTAGGTAAGTTGGGTAATGCGAATAATTAAAGATTTTTTTTGGTATGGCTAAATAAACGGGGAAAATTCGAAACTAAAGAAAATAGCATAAAGATTTGCTCGCTTCATTAACTTGCGAAAAGAAATACAACGGAATTGAAAATACAACGAAATGGAAAAGTGCGAAAAAGGGAAAATGCGGAAATGAAAGGTACCTCTCCCACACAATATCAGACATTGTCCTCGATGTTGTGATATAGATGCGGTAAAAGTACAGTACAAATGACAAAAACGAAAAACAAACATAAGCAAACTAAAACTATGGCTGCTGAGGACCGCGGGCTCGGCTTCTGGTGCGGGAGCGGCGTCTGGAAGGAGTCGCTTCAGGGTCAGAACCGGTGCCGGTGGCAGCAGTGATGTCAATGCGGAGGGCTTCTAGCTCGCTGAAGATTTCGTCGAGCTTCTCATTAGTAGATGTCTGGTTTGCCGCAATAGTGCCGAGTAAAGCATCATACTGCTCCTTCTGCCTTCGCTCCAGTGCGGCGTTCATCTGGTTCTGCTGATGAATCGCACGGAGGACATCCTCAAGAGTGAATTCCGGAGCAGGAGGCTGTCGGGAAGATGTCTCTGGTATATCCTGGACAGGCTCAGCTGCATCCATAGCGTCCTGCATCTCATCCGCTGGAGGGTCTGCCTGATCATCATGAATAGGGACGTGATCGGCAGCATCTGGTAAAATAAAGAGCCAGTTGGCTCGGCTGGATGGGTCGATGCGGTCGCGGGACGGCAGAATGATATGGTGGAAAATGGTGCCATGGACAACAGGGCTATACCTGCCATCCTCTCGCTGCGCAATCAGGTGAGCGGACCTGCAATAACTCTTGGTGAGGAATTCTGCTTCTCGGAAAGGCTGATTTACGACCAAGTCACCAAGCCCCAACTGAATGGCAAGGGAGGTGACAATGCCGCCTATGAAAAATGGGGTTGATCCTCTATGCGCGATAGCCTGGATGTGATAAAGCATGAACAGGGCAGCGTTGATCGGCTCGTCATTTAGAGCACAGTGCAAGAATAGAAGCTCCTTGGAGTTGAGCTTATGGTTGCTTTCTCGAGCGAATATGGTGTTGCAAATGACTCGGTGGAAATAGCGGATTGTCGGGTTGTGAATGTGTGTAGCATTGAGGCTTTGGAAGGCTGAGGCACGGGTATTGGTTATGTCGTGCCATAAAGTGAAAGCGGTTTCACTAAAATTATCCGGCACGCGGAGATGAGCTTCAGTCTCGTGATCGAAGCCTAGCAACTCGGCTATCCTGTTTTGCGAAAGGTTAAACTCTTGGCCATGCAATCTGAATTTTGCGACACCGGTGAGCTGACTCTGAGAGCCGGCAGGAGTGGTGTACTGGAACGAGCTAAGGAACTCCAATGTCAGAAGCTCGAATGTGGGCTGAGGCTGACTGCAAAGATCCCACAGACCGACTTTTTGAAGCAGGCTCTGGACACTAGTAAGCATTCCGAGTTCCCTCAAACAGACAGTGTCGATATAACGTGTAGGTTGCACACCGCGGTTCTGGAATCGGATAAATCGTTCTCTCTGGGTTTCTCCAGCATCACCTTCTCTGAATTGAATGGTATCCATTGCATGCAAGAGGTAGAGTGAAAGATGAAGATTTTTGATGTTTTGTGAAAAATGATAAAATGAGAGAAATAATGAATCGGAGTAAATATTGGAAGGTTAGAATGTGATAGGTGTGGTGATAATGGGAGGTTAATGAGTTTAAAGTTGGTAATGGGGGGGGGGGGTTACGGAAGTTATGGAGAAAATGGGTGGTTTTTGGAAGTTATGGAGGAAGAAGAAGAAGAGGTCACGAAGAGAAACAGTTCTGTTTCTCACGAATCCTGTAATAAGGGTTGTCACGGTCGTGACAGGGGCACGACGGTCGTGACACGCTAAATAAGCACGTCACGATCGTTAGGGGGTGTGACGATCGTGAGGGTTGATTTCCTTGAATAATTTCCAGAAACATTATCTCTTACGCTTCATATAATTTATATAATAATTTTTGGTCACTTCTCACTCAATATTTAATATAAACACCATATAATAATTAGTTTCAATATAGTACTTGTATATTTGCATGGCACGAGAGATTTTATAGAAAATAATTCAATCCAAGCATAACAGTATATATAATGAAGACATATAAATTAATTAAAATGGAAAAAATTTGTAAACTAAAAGTGCATTGCATATGGTAATTGAAACGAAATTACATAAATGAAAATACGGTATGAAATTGTTTGCGAAAAGTAAAACTAACTAGAAACGAAAACAATGAGAAAAATAAAATAAATCACTTATAGCATTTTCAAAAGCGTTTCTTCAAATCTTCGATTGCGGAGTTCAAGTGATAGAATTGTTCGCAGGTTATGTCAGTCAAACCTATAATATCCAATCGCATTCTTTTAATGTCTTCCTTAAATGAATTAATGTCAGTTTGGTAAGCTTCAAGAGTGTTCATAATATTCTGTAAGTTGTTAGCATAATCTCCTTGATTCACTTCAGGGGTTTCATTTACTTCTTCAGTGTGGTCAATGTCATGGTAACCAGGAGGTGTCTCAGGGTCAGTTTCGACATCGGTCATTATATCATCTTTTATCTTGTAAGACTGAGGTGTTTCAGGAGTAGATGGATAATCAGGTGGGGTTAACTCATAAAGCCAGTTATCCTTATTGTGAACACTTACTCTAACATGGTTTGGCAATGTGAACAGGGTTACTACTTCATTCCGGATTAGGTAATCAAAAGGTGGATGTCATAAATTCCTTATGATATGTCTATTAAAGCAGAAGTTAAGATTCATAGGACGGATTGTACCTAAACGGTTGCACCTGTGCAGTTGGTACCTAAGTCCTATGGCATCAGCAATCATGGTTACAAGACCTCCTACTAATATAGGTAATTCAGTTTCTTCTTGGATACGGGTGAAGGTTTGCATCATGAAAGGTACACCATTAACAGGCTGTCCATTAGTGAAACATGACATAATAAATATCTCATCTTTAGAAACTCTGGTAATGTTTTCTTCTTTTCCAAAGAAGGTGTGGGCAAGGATTTTATGGAAGTAACGGAGAGCAGGGTTATGGATCTCATCATTATTCATGCTATTTGGTTCAGGGTGGTAGTTTCCAGTTAAAGTTCCCCAAAAGAAATCTAGCTCAATATCCATCAATTCTACCTGTGTGGTAGTAAAAGCAAATGGTCCACTAGGGAATCCTAATAAATCAGCTAGTTCTTTATGGTTAAAGTCATATTCTATTCCAAACAGGAGGAAACTGATAAATCCTTTCCTAAATCCAAAACCGCGCTCGGGTAGGTAAACTAAGGAGCTAAGGAACTCAAGGGTGAGCTCGCGGTAAGTCACAAACTTATGTTGGATTAATGCATTTTCCCATCCAAGTCGGTTAAACAAGTACAGGATGCTATCATGTATACCTAGGGTTTCCATAGTCTGATCATCCGGGTACAGGGTCAAATCCATTTGCCTCTGTGATAACTCTTCAAACTTCATTCTTTGGTTCCTACCTCTAAATTTGGTTTCCATATGGTTTATGGGTTGGTTAGCCATGGTCAGTGCAAATATGGAGGAAACAAATCAGGGGAAGAAGGAAAGTGGAAAAGACTTTTAGAAAATCTGTAAAAAGTGATTTAAGATAAAAATAAGAAAATGAAATGCATAATTTAAAGTAATACTAGTAATATGAAATAAAACTATAAAATGACAAAACAATTAAATAAATAATAAAACGATAAATAACAATATGAAATAGTTTAAATAGTTTAAATAATTAAATGAGTAAATGGGTTGCCTCCCACTAAGCGCTGTTTTTATCGTCATAAGCCTGACGTAATGCTTAGGTTTAGATTAATCAGGGGAATCAATGGACAACTCTAAAAGCCTTAGATTATTTGCATAATCTCTATTTTCAACTTTATGATAATGTTTTAAACGTTGTCCGTTTACTATGAATGGTTCACTATTCCTACCCTTAATTTCTATTGCTCCACTCGGGAATACTTTAGTTATTTCAAAGGGTCCTGACCATCTAGATTTTAATTTTCCAGGAAAGAGCCTAAGTCTTGAATTAAAGAGGAGTACAACGTCTCCCACACTAAATTCTTTCCTAGATAGGCGTTTATCATGCCATCGCTTAGTTCTTTCTTTATATATCTTAGCATTCTCATAAGCATCTAACCTTAATTCTTCTAATTCGTTAATGTCTAGGATTCGCTTTTCTCCTGCAGCATTATAGTTTATATTGAGAGTTCTAATCGCCCAATAAGCTTTGTGTTCTAGTTCTACTGGGAGGTGACAAGATTTTCCATAAACTAGTTTGAAAGGTGTAGTACCTATGGGTGTCTTGTAAGCGGTCCTATAAGCCCATAAAGCTTCATTAAGTTTAGATGACCAATCTTTCTGAGATATGGCGACAGTCTTTTCTAAGATTTGTTTAATTTCTCTGTTTGAGACTTCGACTTGTCCACTTGTTTGTGGGTGATATGGTGTAGCCACACGGTGTCTTACTCCATACTTAGATAGTAATTTGTCAAAGATTTTTGAAATGAAGTGCGAGCCACCGTCACTTATGACGAGTCTAGGCACACCAAATATGGGAAAGATTATATTTTTGAAAAGCTTTATTACTACTCGTGTATCGTTTGTAGGAGAAGCTATGGCTTCAATCCATTTTGAAACATAATCAACAGCTACGAGTATGTAATTATTACCGAAAGATGATGGGAATGGTCCCATGAAATCTATTCCCCAGACGTCAAAGATTTCTACTTCTAATATTCCTTTTTGAGGCATTTCATCTCTTCTTGAAATATTGCCAGTGCGTTGACACCGGTCGCAATTTATAACAGCGATGTGGACATCCTTCCATAGATTAGGCCAGAATAAACCGGCTTGCAAGATTTTTGCACAAGTTTTGGAAGTGCTTGCATGTCCACCATAAGGAGATGAATGACATTGAGCAATGACATCTTCTATTTCTTCTTCGGGAATACATCGACGAAATATTCCATCGGGTCCTCTTTTGAACAATAATGGTTCATCCCAATAGTAATGTTTTAGATTATGAATGAATTTCTTTTTCTGCTGATAGGTTAGATCGGGTGGAAGAGCTCCTGCGGCTAGGTAGTTGACAATGTCAGTGTACCATGGCAGTCCTACAGTTGTCTGGATTGTTTCCACGGGTTCTGATTCATTTATGTCTAACTGAGCTAGGTCGCTTCCTATTTGTGCTATCAGCTGTTCATACGGAAAATCATCGTTAATCAGAACTTGTTCGGGTTTAATACCTTCTATTCTAGATAAATGGTCCGCTACGACGTTCTCAGTACCTTTCTTATCTTTTATTTCGAGATCAAACTCTTGTAAGATTAAAATCCATCTCAAGAGTCTTGGTTTAGCATCTTTCTTAGTTAATAAATATCGGATAGCAGCATGGTCTGTGTAAATGATTATTTTCGCTCCTACCAGGTAAGAACGGAATTTGTCAAGCGCAAAGACAATTGCTAACAATTCTTTTTCGGTAGTGGCGTAGTTCATCTGGGCAGAATCTAAGGTTCTACTGGCATAGTAAATCGCATGAAGTTTCTTTTCCTTCCTCTGGCCTAGAACTGCGCCTACAGCATAGTCACTCGCATCGCACATGATTTCGAAAGGTAATCTCCAGTCAGGGGGTTGCATGATTGGTGCGGTGATGAGGGCTGTTTTTAGAGTTTCGAATGCTTTAAGACAATCTTCATTGAATATGAACTCAACGTCTTTCATTAATAAACCAGTAAGAGGTTTAGTGATTTTCGAGAAATCTTTGATGAATCGTCGGTAAAAACCGGCGTGTCCTAAAAAGCTTCGTATTTCTCAAACGGTTTTAGGGGGTTGAAGATCTTTTATGACTTCAATCTTAGCTTTATCAACTTCAATTCCCTTGTCGGATATTACGTGACCTAATACGATTCCTTCATTGACCATAAAATGACATTTCTCCCAGTTAAGAACAAGGTTTACTTTTACACATCTTTCTAACACCATTTCTAAGTTTGATAAACATCCTTCAAAACTTTTCCCGCATACAGAGAAGTCGTCCATGAACACTTCCATGATGTTGTCTATAAAATCTGCGAAGATTGACATCATACATCTTTGAAAGGTTGCAGGAGCGTTGCATAATCCAAAGGGCATTCGTCTATAAGCGAACGTTCCATATGGGTATGTGAATGTAGTCTTCTCTTGATCATCAAGATGGATAGGGATTTGGAAAAATCCTGAGTAACCGTCAAGATAACAGAAGTAAGAATGCTTGGCTAATCTTTCTAACATTTGATCTATAAAAGGTAGTGGGAAATGATCTTTTCGAGTGGCTTTGTTTAGTTTACGATAATCTATGCACACTCTATATCCTGTCACTACTCTTTGCGATATCGATTCGCCTTGAGCGTTTTTCACAACAGTGATACCTCCTTTCTTTGGCACTACATGTATTGGACTAACCCATTCACTATCAGAGATTGGATATATTATTCCGGCATCTAGTAATTTTTTAACTTCTTCTTTTACTACAGTGCTAAGGGTTGGGTTAATTCTTCTTTGAGATTCTCTGGAGGTTCTGCAATCTTCTTCTAGCAGAATACGATGCATACAGACTGAAGGACATATTCCTTTGAGATCAGATATGTTATATCCTAACGCAGTTGGATATTTCTTCAAGACATCTAAAAGTTTCTTTGTTTCTATAGTTCCTAAACTGGAATTTATTATAACTGGTCTTTTACATTCAACGTCTAGGAATTCGTATCTTAGGTTATGAGGTAAAGTTTTTAATCCTAATGTAGGTTTATCTTTACTTGGCATGGGATCCGGTGTAAGTGCTAAACTTTCGCTTAGACTATCATCCTGATATGGTTTACGCCAATTATCATCTTCAAAAATCGGAGGGATTTGAATTTTCATTATTTCAGAATAAGTGGTCTCTTTCAGTTCCATTTCTCTTACACATTCGTCAATTACGTCCAATAGATATCATGTATCCTCTATAGCTGGTGATTGTAAGAATTGTGTTAAAATAAATTCAACTTTTTCTTCACCTACTTCAAAGGTTAGCTTTCCTCTTTTTACGTCTATTATGGCTCCGGCGGTAGCTAAGAATGGTCTTCCTAGTATGATAGGTGTAGTGGAGTCTTCAGAGATGTCCATGATTATAAAATCAGTAGGGATGTAGAATTGTCCTATACGTACTGGGACATTTTCTAGTATGCCTACAGGATATTTAACAGAGCGATCGGCTAGTTGAACAGACATTTTAGTTGGTCTTAGGTCTCCCATGTCTAGCCTTTTGCAAATCATTAAGGGCATAACACTGATACTGGCTCCTAAATCGCATAGAGCTTTGTCAATGACGAATTTTCCTATTACACAGGGTATAGAGAAACTTCCTGGATCTTTTAGCTTAGGAGGCATTTTATTCTGAATTATGGCGCTACATTCGGCAGTAAGTGTAACTGTTCCGTTATCCTCTATCTTTTTCTTATTGGATAAGATTTCTTTTAAAAACTTAGCATACGAGGGTATTTGGGTAATTGCTTCTGTAAACGGAATAGTAACATTCAACTGTTTCAGAAGTTCAACAAATTTCTTAAATTGACCCGTCGTCTTGGAATTTGTTAATCTTTGAGGGTACGGAATTGGTGGTTTATAGGGTGGTGGAGGCACATAAGGTTGTTCTTTCTCCACTACCTCTTGATTGTCATCTTCCTTTTCTTCTGGATCATTCACCACTTCAGTCGATTTATCCGGTTTTTGGTACATGGCTGGATTGTCAAGTCTTGGATCGGTAGGTCCGTCAGGTTCCTTGCCACTTCTTAATATTACGGCATTGGCATGTCCTTTCGGATTAGGTTGAGGTTGTCCAGGGAATACTCCAGCTGGTGCAGCAGTAGGTGCTTGTTGTTGAGCTACTTGTGAAATCTGAGTTTCAAGCATTTTGTTATATGTAGCTAATGCATCTACCTTGCTCACTAATTGTTTAATCTGCTCACTAGTGTGAATGTTTTGGTTTAAGAAGTCCTTGTTTGTTTGAGATTGGTTAGCTATAAAGTTCTTCATCATCAACTCAAGGTTCGATTTTCTAGGGACATTGGGAGCCGTCTTTTGATATCCTGGTGATGTAGCTGGTGCTTGACCTGGTGCGTACAAAGCATTGTTATTCTTATAGGAGAAGTTCGGATGATTTTTCCAACCTGGGTTGTATGTGTTTGAGTATGGGTTTCCTTGAGCATAATTCACTTGATCAGTGGGAGTACCTGTCAATAGTTGACAATCAGAAACTTCGTGTCCTGGGACTCCACATAACTCACAGTTAGGTGTTACTGCAGCCACGGTGGCTGTTGGTGTTATGGCCAAGTTGTCGATCTTTTGGCTTAGTTGGTCAAACTTCGCATTGACTTGGTCCATACTACTCACTTCGTACATACCTCCTTTTGTTGGTTTCTCAGTTGCGACTCTCTCGCTTCCCCAAAGGTAATGATTTTGAGCCATACTTTCGATAAGTGCATAAGCATCGTTATATTCTTTGTCCATCAATGCACCGCCTGCGGCAGCGTCAATTGTCATTCTTGTATTGTACAAGAGTCCATTATAGAAGGTATGGATGACCATCCATTCTATTAATCCGTGATGTGGACAAAGTCTCAGCAGATCCTTATAGCGTTCCCAAGCTTCGAATAATGATTCGCTTTCCCTTTGCTTAAATCCGTTGATCTGAGCTCTCAGCATAGCTGTCTTGCTAGGTGGAAAATATTTGTTCAAGAAAACTCTCTTAAGTTCCTCCCACGTAGTTACTGAGTTCGAAGGCAGAGATTGAAGCCAAGCTCTTGCTCTGTCTCGAAGCGAAAAGGGAAATAAACGTAGTCTAATAGCTTCTTGGGTAACTCCATTGGCTTTTACGGTATCTGCATATTGCACAAAGATCGAAAGATGAAGATTCGGATCCTCGGTAGGATTTCCGGCGAATTGATTTTGTTGCACGGCTGATATCAACGAAGGTTTTAGTTCGAAATCATTTCGGTTGATAGCCGGTGCTGCAATGCTTGAATGCGGTTCAGCTTGCGAAGGACTGGCGTAATACTTTAGTGGATGATTCTGTTCTTCAGCCATCTCTGCGTCCTTTGATGTTACAACTGGTTTAGGCGGATCTAATTGAAGATCTGGAATACTGTAACTTTTTTCGTAATCGAATATACGTCTTCTTACGTGTAAGAAGCGTTCCGATTCAGGGATTAGAGGTTGCAAGTCTTCGCTTTTAGAGCGAGTACTTGGCATACACTCGGAGATTAAATTAAATTAAATAGTTGATACCTTAGTCTAGACAATGCTACCTAAATGCACTAGTAACTAAATTAAGGAATCCCCGGCAACGGCGCCAAAAACTTGATGGGCTAAAGACGTGTCTAATTATGTGTCTAGCGGTATCTTAACTGCAAGTGCACAGCCTATCGAAGTAATATTTAAGATTATCGATCCACAGGGATTCTATGGTTACTTAGTGCTAGATGAACTTCTAGTTTAGCTAAGGTGAATGGTTGTCATGATTTTTTTGTTGATTTTAAGATATTAAAGGCGGAATTAAATTTAAGTTTTAATAAAATGATACTAAGGCGGTCGGTATGTAATTATTCTAACTTAGGTGGATAAATCTAACCTAGGCTTAATAAGGTGTTTACTTAATCTATTCAGTAGAAGTTACCAGTTTAAATACCCTCAACTCACACTCTCGTGGTCTTATCTCAGATCTTACCCCTAAAGCCCTATGCCTGCTCTCGCTAGCCCATAAGTGTTTAGAGATAATTTTTGGAAACTAAGTAATTCTAATTTATTTTAAAGCGCTCTCGCTGTGTTTAATTTAAATGCTTAACTTTAGCTATCTGGTTAAAATCTCACACTCTCGTGGTCTTGACCTAACCTAATACTCTTTTCTTACTCTCGTAACGAAAAGGTCGAATTAAATTAAAAAGTATCAGCCAGAATGTTAAGTTACTAATTTTTTTAAGCCTATGATTAAATTTTACCGATTAAGTTTGTTTTAATTACATACCGCCCTAAGATAATTAGCTACTCATTGATGTTGAACCAGACAGAGACAGAAAATTAAATAATAAAATGCTCATGGCAGAAAAATAAATAAACATTATAAATATTAAAATTGCAATATTATAAAAAACCTGGTTAACAAATATTATAGCAGACTCCTTCTTCCACAGACCGGAAAGCTTGGAGTTGGCGGAAATCGAAAATAATGCAAACTCTGAAGGTTTAGAAACAAATAAATTGTATAACAATTTCCTGATGTTGGAAATTGTTATATGTTTGGTTCGGATACAATAAAATTAAAAAGCTGAAAAATAATACAGAAATAGAAACAGGGTCGTAAAACAATTCGGTAGAGCTTCCGCAGAAATTCGAATAAAAATTGCTCTGTGTTTTCTTCATAAAACTAATGCTATTTATAGAAGAGTGATTTGGGCTTTTTGGCTTGGTGTGTTGCATGGGCCTCGTAGGAGAAGTTGAGGAATTATAGGAACGTGGCATGCAGGGTCAATCTGGAAAGTAGCAGCTTCACATGCACGTAGCCTGTGACCAAGTCTGGTCAAATAACCTACTTTTACCCTTGTCACGGTCGTGACAAGGTCTTCACGCTCGTGTCCTGTTGTTTTAAGTGTCACGGTCGTGACAATGTTGTGATGATCGTGAGGCCTCTTTTTAGGGTGTCACGGTCGTGACACCTTGGTGACGACCGTGACTGCAACAAATTATGCAGTTTTGCAGGCTTCTTCATTTCTTCATCTTTTTATGGTTTCTTTTGTTCCTTTTGCTCTTACTTTATGATTTAGCTCCATATAATGATGTACCTGCAAAATGGTGAGAAAAACTCGAGAAATCGAGTGTTAAAACGGTGAATATGCGATAAAACATCAATGAAATCTAGCAATATAATCGATACGTTTTCTCGTTATCACACCTCAGATTCTGAAGGTCATAATAAAGGTCATCCAGACTTAGCAGGCTTCCCAGATAGCCCTAGCACTACAGGAAATCTGTAGCACAGAGTTCTCAAGAAGAAACCCACATCTGAACTGTGTTTCATATTCCCGCACCAGACCGAAATGGAATGGGAAAGAACATGAACCACTCTAGCCTATGTGTCACTCAGGTCCCAGGTATAGGACCTCAAACTCTCAATGGAACCCCCACCCACCAAAACAGAAACCAGATCCAGCAATGATAATGACAGTATGAAATATGAAAACTGTAAAGGAAAGCAATAAGCAAAGCTGTACATAAAGCAATAAAGCAAATAAATAAACACAATTAGCACATAACACCTCAGTAAACACAAATCAAACAAGCTCTAGGAGGAACCCACAAAAAGAACCAGAAGCCCTGGTTACAATATAAGGGTCCCCAGCAGAGTCGCCAAGCTGTCGCTCCCACCAAATGAGGCTAAGTCAAGAGGGGTACGAATGCGAACGGTCGGCGAAAGAGAAAGGAATGAATAGAGTCGCCAGCTAGGCATTTTTATCCCAAAGGAAAGGTAATGCTGCATAAACCTAGAAAGATATGGATAAGACGGTCGTGAACCAGAGAAACTGAGAAAGGGGGTTGGTTAGAACCTGGGAAGGTATTAGCACCCAGATTGTCCGCCGTACTCGACGGGATCCACGCTTGAAAGATTTGTGTTTTAAAGGGGTAGTGTTTGTGCTGTTCTGTGTACAAAAAGCTGGAAAAAGAATGCAAGTGTCAGTGTAAAAGAAATATGAAATGTGATAAAGAAAAGTGTCAGTGTAAGGAAAGAGTGTGAAGCTCAAGACTATGAGGCTTAAAGATTAATGCTGGAAGAAGGGGGAATATACAGAGACTTTTGTTCGATAACTGTTAAGTTATGCCTACGTATCCTCTCGTGCAATGAGGAAGTCAGAACACCGTAGTTCGACTCAAAGAGACTGAAAGATAAATTGACTTGTGAACTGCTTACTTGCCTATGCTCAAGTGTATGACCTGTCTGGCTCAGGTACAAACTATCTTGCATTAGACGGAAGAAGCAAGTTCTCATTTGTGAGTGAAGATGATGAGAAAAGAATCCCGAAGGAGACTATTATTGTTTGTTTTAGGTGTTTTCAGTCTTTTATTTGTTTTTGAGGTTTGTCATAAGAAAATGTGCTTAAGCCTAAACCAAGGGTTTAGTAAACTCATCACATCCTCCCTCTGATTAGGGGTAATGAGAATACTTTAAGTGTGAAGTAAGCACCTCACACTCAATCACCATGATGTAGGATTAAGATCATTAATCTACTTGCCTTTATTTAGATGTTTTTGGTGTTAAGTTTAGTGTTAAGTAATGAGTTTAAGCCATAATCAAGGATTTAATGGACCCATTACACCATCCTAATAGAAGGATAATAGATGAGAACATTTAAGCTGAGAAAGGCTCCTCAACTTAATCCATGATTAGGGATTAACCTCATGACAAAACAAAACCTTTATTAAATGGATTTTAGTTAATGCTAAGATTAAGAAATGAATTTTATGGTTTGTAAGACAACTTGAGGGAGACTTGTCCATTAACACTAGGGTTAGTCCTTCTTAACCAATTAAGGAAGAATTAGAACCCTAATGCAAGGCCCAAGTTATAAGCTTGATGTCTTAGTGATTATTATGTGGATTGATTAAAGGAATTAAACACATTAAGGGTTTAACACTTAGGATTAAAGTTATACACTCCATCCTAATAGAAGGATGCAGGCATAACCCTCATTCCAAAGCCTTAAAACCTTTAAGGTTTAGCCCTTGATTATGAGATGAGAAGAGAAGACACAAAGATGACACAAAGGTAAAACTAATGGGGGACTAATCAAACCCTAATTGTGATCATACTTGGGTATTCCTAGGGTTTATGAGGCTTCCAAGAAGATCTTCAAGGAAAAGCCACCAAGGAAGGAGAAAGATGGAAGGAAGAGAAGCAGCAAGAAGCAAGACAACTTACTTCACTTAACAAGATAAGTTGCTTGAGGAAAGAAGATGGGGAGGGAGCATGAATGAGCAAGCTCACTCTAATACACAAGTAAAATGCAGAAATGATGCATAAGAGAGATGAGGAGAGATTATGAGAAGTGAAGGCAAATTCACTTCACAAATACTTACCACCTGAAAAGTTAACAGAAAGAAATGAAATGAAGTGAACATGAGATGAATGCAATGAGGCAAACCAAAACCAGAAGAATAAACATGATGTTAATTATGCTAAGAGATAATGCAAACACATGTCAAGAGTTGTGGATGATCATACAAGGATGAGGATGCAAATGAAGCATGTTTTGAACCTTAAAAGTTCATGGAAACTTATGAAATGCAATGGAGGTATAACATGGCAAATGGATGAAGAAATGACTTATCATGATTCTAATGTGTCCTAATATAAATTAGGGTTTATACATAACATGCAATACAAAATTCAAAACCAGAAGCAAATGACATGATAAAAAATTGAAAATGGGATCAAAGGAACCCTAACCCTACACAAATTCACTGCCCAAAGGAGGAGACCTAAATCTTAACCTAATGGAAGTTATGATTTTCTCAAGTTATCTTGGGTTTTAAGGCACTTCAAAAGGGAAAATGCACAACAAATTGAAAATGAAAGATAAATTCAAACCAATTTTATCCTAGAAACTACATGATATGAAGAATGCAATGCAAAAAGAACCATCATCAAACTCCTCATGGTTAGGCAGAAGGGATTTTTCTAAGTTAGGGCAAAAATATTGACTTTTAAGAACCCTAATTCCAAAGAAAAATGTCAAAATAGGTCAAGAACCAAAAAGAAATTTGTTTGAAGAGTTGGATAATGTTTCTAAATGTATCAAAATTCAATGTGATTTTTTTGGTGATTTTTAGAAACTTAAATGCTATTTTAATTAATTAATTCTCATTAATTAATTAAAATAAACATTTAAATATTTAAAAAATACGAAATTTATGCAAAAAATAAAATAAAAATTATTTTCAGAATGAGAAAAAAAAATATTTTAAGTCCTGATGCAAAAAATGAAATTTTTTAGAAATGTTTTACTATTTTAAATAAAATGTAGAAAGAAATGCAATTAAAATGAAAATAAAATGAATTAAAACGAAAGTATTCAGATCCAAAGGCCCAGATTCAAAATAGAAAGGGAGGGAATTGACCAGCGCGCGCAAATGGACGGCCCAAATTCAAACTTCACTAATGTAAACACCCCAAATTTGCCCTCACCCATTCACACCATGGCCTGTGATCATCCTCATATGCATAAATACAATCATATCATCTCACATCTCATTTTTTGATTCACTGGATAGTTCCTAAGGCATCTGCACCTAGGGTTTGTGATCTGAGCAATCCCAAAGCATCTTGAGCCATCCCAAAGGCCACCAATCAACTCAAAGGGATCCATGTGTGTATTTATATCATATTCCATCTCCTCAAAGTCAAAATTGCAGAGGAATCACAAGAACTAGGGTTTGAGGTGATGCAGAGCCAGGATGAACTGCACAGTTGACTGAAAATTAGGGTTTTGGTTTCAGAGGCCATAACTCCAAATTTTTTGGTCATTCTTGTTTCCATTGGTCTCTATATGGTATAGGGAGTATGCATATCAATTTTCATGAAGAAATTCCATGGGGAAGTCATCTGATCAAGAGTTGACTTTTCAGACAAGTCAGTGCAAAATCAGGGCATCTGAGGCCCCCAATGACCCAACCAATGGGTGATCTTCATCATTTTGAGTGTATATGATCTTTATTTGATCATGGAAGAAGGTTGAAGTTCATAAAAATCAAGAATTTAGGGTTTTTGCAAATGTTGACTTTTTGGGCATAGTTGACTTTTCAAGAATGCATCATTTTAGGTCAATTTTCAAGCTTTGATTCTTGGTCCAAAAAGGCTCCAAATGGAAAAACTTTGGTCATGAAAGTTGTAGATCCCATCTTTCCCTTTTCAAAAAGTACAAGAACATGATCAAACTCTTCTTGGATCAAAAGTTATGGCAATGCAAAGTTGGCAAAAATCATTAATTTCTAAGGCATGCTTCAAATGGAAATTTTGCGAAGTCTTGAACCAAAGCCAAATGTAGCCTCTAATTCATTTCAAACCAACACATAAACATTCTCTAAGTGCTGAAAATCAGAATTGGATCGAGTTTGCCTATGGTTTGGTTTGTGTAACAAGGTTTTCTTCACATGTGAACCATAAAGCAACAAGTTGCAAAACTCATGATCATGCTCCCTCAACTTGCTGCCTTGGCCTTTGGACCTTGCTGGCTCTCTCACCACACCATGATGCGCCAGACCTAGCCTTGTACCAAGCTAGTATCAAGCCCATGCTTCTCTTACAAGATTTTTGACTTTTGGCAAAAGCAAACTTACCAATCACAAAAGCACAAGTCACATCATCCAGCCAATCAGATTTGTTTATGTTATCAATTTGCAAGCTAGCCATAACAAGAAGCAAGGCTGAAACCATCACACTACACACATTCACAAAAACCTTCCACATTGCAACTTGCTTCGAATCTCTTAACACAGCCACCAAACACAAAAACTTTCTTCATCACCCAACTCAACACACTTCATAGGCCACCCAGCACCAAGAACACAAGCCTGAAACAGCCTGAACACTCCATAACCATTCTTCACCTCAGCCTGCATTTTCTATCGAATCTCTCTCCACAAGCCACAAACAGCCAAACAAACCTTGCAAAGCTTCTCCATACATCATTTGGACCTCAAACAATCACTCACCATGACCTGAAACCTCCAGAAACACCATTGCCATTTTTGATCAAGTTGAAGCAGTTCCTTTCGAATCTCATTATCCAGCCAACTTAAACTCCATTTGAGCATTCAAACATCATCTGGGGATCAAGGAGAGGGGTTTGCACTGAAAGAAGAGGTCAGAAAGTTCTCAAACTGAAAGCTTCAAATCTCAGGTAGCTTGAAATTTATTTTTCCAGAAATCATTTTTATTGTTACAAGCTTGTTCTATTTGTTTCACTGATCATTCTGGTACCATCGGTTTTGAAAATGGTTGTGATTTGAGCATTTAATTTGTTTCTGAAGCTTGCGTGCCCTAGAACTTTCTTTCTTCGATTCAGCTTGTTTAGGAAATATAAATTTGTTTTAGGTTAGGGGTTTGATTCGTGAGGATGTGGGGAACATTTCCCAGGTTTTAGATTTCATTTTTGTTACGTTTTTAGGAAGTTTGAAGTTTTCAGGGGAGGAGGTCACCGGAGAAGACGACCGGAGCTCGTCTCCGGTGACCTGAAAGTGATTAATTATTAATTAGGGTTAGGGCACTGAGTTTGAATCTGGGCCTTTAGATCCTGGTTCCCGCGCGTGAATGAAAGGCCTGGATCATTTCATTAAGTCTTAATCTTGGATTATTATTTAATTAATCAGGTTTAAGTTAGTTTGAATTATGACCCTTAGATGACGCGCCAAGTCAATGCTATCCTGCCCAGATTGAATCCCAGCCTCACATTGCGCATACTTCCATTTAATTAATTTTTTTTAATTCATTTCTTTTCAATTAATTTGCATAATTGTTTAAAAATAGCAAAAAATTCATAAAAATTATGAAACTTTTTCTTTAAGGTTTTATTAATTTTTAAGACCCAAAAATATTTTTATTTTATTTTTTATCATTAAAAAAGTATTTTTAAATATTTAAAAGATTATTTTTAATTGATTAATGGAAATTAATTAATTAAAAATACTTTTAGGTATTTAAAAATTACAAAAAAATTCATGAAATGTTCTAAGACATTTAGAAACATTGTCCAACCTTCAAACCAAATTTCTTTTTTGATCTTGATGCACTTTAAGAATTTTTCATTGAATTAAATCATATTTTGTGCATTAATTTGATCATAAGTTTAAAAATTCATTTCTGCCCATTGGAGAAGGTTAAGACATTGATTCTTCTTGCATTGTTTTATGTTTAGCATGTAGTTTCTAGGATAAAATGGCCATGATTTGATCTTGCATTTTCCATTTGTTTGGCATTTCTTTTGTTAAGAACCCTAAAAAACCCTAATAACTTAGAAAATTCATAACTTGAGTTTGGTTAAGAGTTGGAACCTCCCCTTTGAACCTTGGTTTAGCATGGGATTAGGGTTTCTTTGAGTGCCATTTTCCATTTTTATCTTAGGGTTTTGTTTCTGTTTTGGGTTTTTGTTTGATGTTTGATCCATGAACCCTAATTTGGGCTTTCTCTTGCATCCTTCTTGCATTCTCTTGCATAACATGACTTGTCTTTGCATTTTGTGCATTCTTATGATTCATTTGACATCTTAAGACATATAGAAAGCATGTTTGATCATTGCATTACATATTTCCCATGTCATTTGTCTTGTATGATTCATAACTTTCCATGCTTGTTCATGCTCCTTAACCTGCATCATTTGCATTCATGATCTTGTATGAACATCTCCATGGCTTGCCTCATGTTTGCAGCACCTCATAACATCATAATCATCATCAACATGCTTCTGGTTTGGTCTAGCATCATGTCATTTCATTTCATTTAGCATTGCATTGCATTTCTTTCTAACATTTCAGGTGGTAAGTAAATTTGAGAAGTGAATTTGCCTTCACTTCTCATAACTTTTCTTTTCATCTCTCTTGCATCCATTGCTGCATTTCTATTTGTGTTTGAGTTTGAGCTTGCTCATTCTTGTTCCTCCCACTTTCTTTCTTCAAGTGACTTGACTTCTTGAATGAAGCAAGTTGCTTTGCTTCTCCTGATCCTGTTCATCTGCTTCCTGGTGGCTCCTTTGAAGATTGTTCTTGCAAACCTCACAAACTTTAGGATCATCCAAGCATGACAATGAATTAGGGTTTTGATTAGTCCCCCCATAGTTTTACCTTTGTGTCTCTTTTGAGTCTTCTCTTCTCACCTCATAATCAGGGACTAAACCCTAAAGGCTTTAAGGCTTTGTGATTAAGCTTATGCCTGCATCCTTCTCTTAGGATGGAGTGTATAACTTTAATCCTAAGTTTTAAACCCTTAATGTGTTTAAGTCTCTTAATAAATCCATCTAATAATCATCAAGACATCACACTTGTAACTTGGGCCTTGCATTAGGGTTCTAATTCTTCCTTAAGTGGTTAAGAAGGACTAACCCTAGTGTTAATGGACAAGTCCCCCTCAAGTTGTCTTACAAACCCTAAAATTCACTTCATCATCAAATCATTAAATAAAATTCACTTAATCAAAGGCTTGTTTTGTCATAAGTTTAATCCCTAATCATGGATTAAGTTGAGGAGCTTTCCTCAGCTTAAACATTCTCATCTATCATCCTTCTTTTAGGATGGTGTAATGGGTCTGTTTAATCCATGATTATGGCTTAACCTCATTACCTAACACTAAACAAAAACTCCAAAAACATCTAAATAATCACAAGTAGGTTAATGATCTTAATCCTGCATCAAAGGTGATTAAGTGTGAGAATCTGACTTCACACTTAAGGTACTCTCATTACCCCTAAACAGAGGGAAGATGTGATGAGTTTACCAAATCCATTGGTTTAGGTTTAAGCTCATTAACTTATGACAAACTTTCAAAAGCAATAAAAGACTGAAAACACAAAAACAAACAATAATCGTCTCCTCCGGGATTCTTTTCTCATCACCTTCACTCACAATCGAGAACTTGCTTCTTCCGTCTAATGCAAGACAGTTAGCACCTGAGCCAGACAGGTCATACACTTGAGCATAGGCAAGCAAGCAGTTCACCAGTCAATTCCTTTCAGTCTCTTTGGGTCGAACTACGGTGTTCTGACTTCCTCATTGCACGAGAGGATACGTAGGCATAACTTAACAGTTATCGAACAAAAGTCTCTGTACATCCCCCCTCTTTCCAGCTCATTTCTTTAAGCCTCATATTCTTGAGCAGTTCTTTTTCATTCTCACACTGACACTTTCATACTTCATATCACTTATACACTTTACACTGACACCTGTACATATTGTTTTCCAGCCCTTTTGCACACAAATTGCACCGACACTACCCCTTTAAAACACAAATCTTTTAAGCGTGGATCCCGTCGAGTACGACGGACAATCTGGGTGCTAATACCTTCCCAGGTTGTAACCAACCCCCTTTCTCAGTCTCTCTGGTTCGCAACCGTCTTATCCATCTTTTTCTAGGTCTATGCAGCATTGCCTTTCCTCCGGGATAAAAATGCCTAGCTGGCGACTCTATTCATTCTCCAGTGAGTTCACGGTTGTGTGTTCTCACTGTTCCCTTCGCCGACCGTTCGCGCTTGTACCGGGATGCAAATCTTCGGGAGCGACAACTAATTATGTCATTAACCCTAATCTGAACCCTAATTACATTCAGGTGACCGAAACAGTGTTCCGGTCATCTTCTCCGGCCAGTCTCCTATGCTATCTCTCTCTATACGCATCCCCAAGCTCCTAAACTCTCCAGAAATGATCCCCACCCCATTCTAAACAAGAATCAATCATCAAACAAGATTTATTTCACATGAACAGAGAGATTCGAATCAAAACGGAAAAAATCACAGAAATTTCAAAAGCTTCATACATGCTTAAAACTGAATCATTTTCAAAACCAAAAGGTGCAGTGTGATCAGTGAAGCATGGAGAACAATCTAAGAACTTAAGAAATCATTTATGGAAAAAAAGTTCTTGATGATACCTGAACTGAAGCTTTCGAAAATGGTGCTTTCTGGCCAGTTCCTTGCTTCAAATCAGCTCCAATGATCCTTCTGAAGTGTTTGTGATGCTTAGTTGAAGTTTATATGGCCCCAAAATGAAAATGGCAGAAGCTCAGTTCATGAAGGGTGGAAATCGTGTTTTTGATTCTGGGCTTTTTAGGGCAAAATGAAGGGTGGGAAATGATCAGTGATGTTTGTGGATTTGAATGGTGGAAAAAGTTTGAAGGTTTGATGGTTGAGTTAAGAGATTCGAAGGCTTTTGCAAATTTGGGGATTTTTGAGTGTGCTGTGTATTCTCAATTTTCAGGCTGCAATGTTATGTGCTTTTGCTTGGTTTTGATCCACATAAAGAAATGTGATAGGTCAGAGAGTGGGTGCTGGCCTATGTTGATTGGTATGGGCAAGTTGCCAAAATGTCAAAAGTTTGTGTACTTGAGGTATGGGTCATGGCAGGCCTGGTTGCAAGGGGTGTCTGGCCTCAGCTGAGTTCAAGGAGGACCATAGAAACAGATTTGGCATGCTGGCACAAGTGGATGAAGAGATTTGGATCATTTTGCAATTTTGTACAACTTTGGCCCCTTTTGAATTTCTTGAAGTTTAAGGCATGGAACTTGAGAAATCTTTGGGCCAATCTGAAGTTTAAGTCATGTGTGATGTTTGTGTAATGCTTAGACACCAATTATAAGTCACAAATTGCCTTGGTACAAGAATTTTCAAGTTTCCCTCTTTGGCACATAAGTGAATTTTTGTGATTTTTCCCAACTTTGCAAGATCATAACTTGAGTTCTAGAATGAATTAGATCAAGTTCTTGTACTTTTTGAAAATGGGGGGATCCAATCTACAACTTTCATGACCAAGAATTTTTCATTTGAAGCATTTTTGAATCAAAAAGAGGAGGTTGAAAAACTTTCCCAAAATGGCAAGTTTACATTACAAGTCACTTTCCCAAAATGGCAACTTTGCAAATGGCTTGAAATTCTTCAATTTTGTGAACTTATAACATCTTCTAAGATCAAATAAAGATCATACACATCCAAAGTGATGATGAAGACTCTTTGGTTGGGTGATTGGGGACCTCAGATGCCCTGATTTTGCACTGACTTGCTCAAGAAGTCATCTATTGATCAGATGCCTTCCCCATTGAATTTCTTCATGAAAATTGGTATGCATGATCCTCATAACATATAGAGACCAATAGAATCAAGAATGACCAAAAAAATTGGAGTTATGGCCTCTTAAACCAAAACCCTAATTTTAAGTCATCTGTGCAGTTAAGCTTGGCTCTGCTTCCATGCCTTCCTCAGTTCTTGTGATTCTTTAACTTCCTTGATCTTGGGAGGATATAATATGATGCTTGAGCATACATGGACCCTCTTGAGATGATTGAAGACCTTTGGAGTGGCTCAGATGGCACTTGGATTGCTCAGATCACAAACCCTAGATGCAGATGATTTTGAATCAATGCAGTGAAGCAAAAATGCAATATGAGAGGGTATGACTGGACTTATGCAAATGAAAAGAATCACAAGCCATGGTGAAATGAGTGAGGGCAAATTTGGGGTGTTTACAATCTCATCCCCCTGACCCTCAGCTTCGTCCAGCAGAGTGAACTGTTCGTCCTGATTATCCATTTGCACATTATTCAACCCATCATTGATTATAGTCACCCCTGGCTGTGTTACAGGGATTTCCACTTGACGCGCGCCCGCACCGTTACGATTATCAGCAGCAGCAGTGTTGTTCCTGGCTTGATTCTCAACCAATTCCCGCAGGCGCTCTTGATTCTGACCCATGCCTGCCATCAGAGTCATGAAATTATCCATCCTTAGCCTCAGGTCAGCTAAGTCAGCTTGCATCTGGTCCATGATTCTCTCTCTGTTGACCTTTGTTGGATATCTGTGTGCGACTGGCTGTTCCCGAACTTTTCTAGGAGCTATAGTGCCTGAAACACAAAAGACGTTAGAAACCGAAGCACTACCTGCAAAACAAACAAACAGGTTATATGCAATGCAATGCAACTACTCATGTTCCCAAGTTTTAAGCATTTGCATGCCGCAGTTCTGGCATCTACTCTAGATAGTCACTTTGAGGATTAAATTTCAAGCTTTCTCTTTGATAAGTGTTCAGACATTAGCAGTATCAGACAAACAAATCTTGCACATTTAGAAAAGATAACTTTGCATATTAACACTGTATCATGGACAAACCAACTGCTGGCCCAGAATACAAACAGAAATATTCCCCGAAGGGTTACAAGCCAGTACATGAATAAAAGACAAAATACAAAATAAAGCAAGACTCCTATAACAGGCCTGTAGGTAGTCTGAAAAATAAACTAAACTAAGGACCCAGGCTCTGCCACCTCTGCTCTACTCTTCTTGACACCCGCTCTCAGCTTGAGCTCTTCAATCTCTTTCCTTGCTTCCTCCCAGGCTAAATGACTTTGTGCTAGCTGCTGAGTCTTTTCCCTCTGAATAGTGTGGACTTGCTCCACCTCTTCCTTCTTGTAGGCCATTTGAACTTCAAAGAACTCTTCTTTCTCTCTGAACTTCTTCTGCTCTTCCTCTCTTTGTCCTTGCAACCAAACAATGGATTGTCGAGCTTCCTTGAGAGTCTTCAAAGTCTTTTTGCGTTCAGCTTCTCTCTTTGCCTCCATCAGACCCAACCTGTGAAAGTGAGCTTCCCTTCCAGTAAAGTCTTTCTCTTTGGCTTTCAAGGAGGCTTGGATCTTCTGCAGCTTACCTTCTTCTTCATTCTTGGCCCTGTTGGCAAGATGGTATAGGCTTACCATTTCAGCATTCTCCACTCTGACTTCATGCAGCTGAGCTTCCAATTTCTTGTACTCTTCAAGGGAAACAGTACTACTCTGACTTGGAACTTCTCTGGGATAAAGTGGAGCTTCTACTGAGAAAGGCATGAGAACTTCTTCTACATGTCTTTGCAACCATGCAGCAAATGGTGGATACGTCTTGGGATCAACTCTACCAAAGTCTTTCTCACCCTTCCTTATCCTGTGAGCCCAAGCTTGGGCTGCTTGCAATAATAACTCCTTGTTTCCTTCAACAGGAAAATACAAAGACTCAACAAACTCTTCCATCTGTGGTGGATCTTTCAAAGGGTAGCCAAACTGTTTCCTGGCTAATGATGGATAGTAACTGATGACACCTTTCCTTCCCAGCAAAGGTACTCCAGCAAACCTTCCACAACCGACCATCAATTATTTACCTAGCAGATCTCTTTCATATCCCCAGGAAATATCTTCAGCAGTTAACCCCATCAACCTTCTTGACCATCTCCACTCATCCCTCATTTCCTTGAAGGCACCTGATTTTGGCACTTGTCTGGAAAACCACTCAGCAAACAAAGAAGCACAGCAGACTACTGGACCACCCCTACCTTTCTCATTCCTGTAATGCACACTGTAGTAGAAGTCACCCAAAAGAGTAGGCACTGGATTGCCTTTGGTAAAGATTGAGATCACCTCCAAGCTTACAAATTCCTTCTCTCCTGGGAACAAGCTGGACCCATACACCATCAAAGCAAGCAAAGCACCAAAGTCATTCCAATTAGCCTCTGTAGCATATCTCTCTGCCTCTGGTATGAGCACACTCCAAGGGAGTCCTTTGCCTTCACTATCCTTCAGAGCCTTCTTGCCTGTAGCAGCTGGCAGACGACAAACTTTGGCTATGTCCTCTTCTTTAAGCACAACCTCAGACCCATAGAATGGCAGTGTCTCTCTGACTGGAATATTCAACATACTGGCAATCTCTTCCAATGTAGGAGCTAAGATGTAACTTGGAAAAACAAAGCAACGCAGCAGAGGATCATAAAACTGCAACAAAGTATGCAAACTGTCCTTCTGGTCTGCAGTGGGCTTGTCCACAAACTTCAGTATCTGGCCATATCTTTTCCTGAAATTGCCCAAGACCTGGTCATTCATCAGACATACTAACTTCTGAACACTTCTAACCTCAGGCTGAAGAAAAGTGTAACGAACATTCTTTTTCCTTGGAACTCTTCTGATTTCTGCCATCTGGAGATAAGACTTACCAGAACTGGGAGCTGAGTAAGAACAATGACTTGAAAAATGGGAAACATAAACAGTCAATGCAAGAATGATGCAAATGCAATGCAATGCAGGCATATGATCAACTAGGACCATCTGGAAACTGGATCACTGAACACAAGGACCCTCTGATCAACTGGAAAACCAAAAGTCCTCTGAGTCACAACTCTCTGATAGAAGATCTCAGAACCATAGTACCAAGAAAACCAGAACCAAGAAAACTAGAACTCTAGAACCATAAGACCATAGGACCAAAGATCATAATCATAAGACTGCTGATAATGAGTGTATGTAGAGGCCAAGAGTTCCTGCAAACCTGTAAACCCCTTCCAATCTCACTGGTAGGCTCCGGGTCAGACATCACGGACTCTCAAAGCCGAATAGCAATAATACTTTCACCATCTCCGAGAAATGGCTCATGACCAAATCGGTCCCCAGCTGCACATAACTGTTAAGGTTATGAAATGAGAGAGGAAGATCCCCAAATTAAGACATTTCCAAGACAATCGCAAATCTGGGCGTAGAACTCACTACTACCCCCATGACAAGATCTCATGAGGCCAAAGTGGAACCACTCTAAGTCCTAAGGTGCACTCGAGCCGTGGTAATGAGCTCATCTCTCAGAAACAGTAACACCCATCCCACCAAACAGAAAACCAGTCCAGACAGTCCAGTATATATACATGATGCAGAAAATAAATACTGAAAATTGTAAATAAAGCTGTAAATAAAACTGTAAACAAACAACAATAAAATACAACAAACCACAGCAAACATACATCACCCAAAAGAAACAGCAACAGACAAGAGCTAGGAGAGACTCACAGGGGAACCAGAGATTCTGGGTTCGGTTCCCAGCAGAGTCGCCAGCTGTCGCTCCCTGGATTTCCATCCTGGTACAAACACGAAAGTGGCGCGGAAAAGAATAGAGTCGCCAGCCAGGCATTTTTATCCCGAAGAAAGGGAATGGTAATGCTGCACAAACCAGAAGAAAGGAGAGGAAGGACACAGGTCCTGCGAACCAAAGAGACTGAGTTCTGGAGTCGGTTACGACCTGGGAAGGTATTAGCACCCAGATCGTCCGTCGTACCCGACGGGATCCACGCTTGCAAAGAAAACTGTTTCAAAGGGTGAGGGTATGAAAGCTGCTGCAAAAGAAAAGAAAATGGAACTGGAAAATGAAATGAGAAAAGAACTGAACAAGAAAACAAAGAGAAAAATGTAGGGAAAATAAAGATTGTGCTCGAACGGGCCCTACCCCGCTGCCTACGTACCTCATCGGGAAAATGAGGATCAGAGACACCGTAGTTCCCCTAACTAGGGGTGGCAAGGAAATTGCTTGTGAATTAAGGCTTGAACTGCCTATGCCAATGCTCAGGTGTTGCAGACTCGGACGAAGAGTGCGTAACCGTATTGCAAAGTGACAAGTAGGAGCAAGTTCGCGTACGGAGCGAAGGAGATGAGAAAAGAATTCCCGAAGGAAAGACGCTTATCGTTTGTTTGTGTTTTTTATGAAGCTTTTATGAGTGTGTCACAAGGAAGTGAACTCAAGCTCTCTTCAATGGAATGTGTACTTGTCACTACATTCCAAGATGCAATAATAGAACAAGCATACTCAAGTAAGGAGAAGATCCCCAAAACTTGAATCCAGAGATTAGGGCTTAGGCTCACTAACTCATTAACTTATTAAGTGTTTTTGGTATTTACAGTGAAGAAGTGTTTTTTATGCTTTTCTTTGTGAAGAAGATACCTTGATCAGACTTGTGCATCACAAGGTAAACTTGTACTATCCCAAGATGGGAAGACTACAAGCACACCTCATGGGATGAGGCTATTGCTCAAGGCATCACATCAAACATTATTAAGATGTTTTTTTTATGGTTTTGAGATGATAAGAGAAGAAGAACCAAAGGATCACAAAGGCAAAAGTCTAATGGGGGACTAAAGATTCCTAAGTGTTGTCATGCATGGATATCCTAAGGTTAGTGTGGTTTCTTATCCTAAAGAAGAAAGAAAGAAGAAGAGGAGAAGAGGATAGAAGAAGAGATGAGAAAGGCCTAAGCCCAAAAAGCAAAGGTTAGTCACAATAAAGAAATAAGAAGAAAAGATGAGATTTGGAGATGTGGAACTCAACTTCCACACCTCACACTTACCATAGCCCCTGCAAGGTTAGTAACATGCATACAAGTGAAATGAAATGGACAAGATAACATGCCATCATCATACAAACAGAAGTGAAATGATATGTACACATGCTTAATGCAAATGCAACCCACAATAATGAGGAATGGAGCAAACAAGTTAACATGATGCAACATGAAACAAATGACAAACACATGCAAACTTAAGAAAGATGCAAGGCAAAGATGCACAAACATGGACTCAATGCACACAAACAGAACCAAAACAAATTGAAGAAGTGCTTAAGAAGCTAACAAGATGAATAGAAGAGCCACACTAAACCAAACAATCACAAAATGGGAGTGAAAGAAGTAAGGAAGAAGTGAAAGCACACTTAAGAAATGAAAGGACTTAAAAGGTAAGCAAACACAAAATTTCTAAGACACAAACCCTAAGCCAAGACCAGGAAGGAACCCATACCCCAAAGGGACCCCAAATGAGAAGAAGAAGTTGGCACAAGTTCCCTTCTAAGCTTATAAGAGAGATAAAGATCACAAAGAAGCAAAATGGGACAAGGTGAGAACAAAAATTCACATTAAATCAAAAAAGCATCTAAAATTTCCACAACTTAAACCAAATGATCTTCAAACATGATATATCAATGAGCCAAAAGGATTGGGAAAGATTCAGAAGCAAACTAGGTCAAATAGAGGCAAGAACAAAAACTAGGGTTAATAACATCCAACACAAGTCAAAGGACCAAGACCCAATGAAAAAGTTTCTAAAAATCAGGGAAAAAATCACACAAGAACTACATCATCTTAGGAATCCAGAGCAAAAAGAATGAACAAGAAACTCAAAATAATGAGACCTATGGAAAATGAACAAGGCACTGTACTCACAAAAGGATTAAAAGAAATTAAATGAAAGAGGAAATTAATATGACACGTGGATAATATGAAAAAATGGAAAATAAAAATGTGACAAATTAAAGAAAACTCAAATTAAGACTCATGAATATTTTGGGAATTTTTGGATAATTGGAACTATTTTAAATAATTAGAAACTAAAATGATAATAAAAGAAAATAAAATGAAAAAGAATTAAAAAAGGAAATGAGGTTGGGGTGCAGGTAGTAGAAATTCACGTTGAAATAGATTGAGCCTAATGCAGGAGGGGGTGTGAAAAGGAATCTGAGCCCATTAGCTGCGCATGTGTATACAAGTAAGGGTGGAAAATCAGTGAAATAAATTGGAAAAATAAAGAACCACAGGATTGATCCAGCGCACACAATGTCTCACCTCATTAAATGACGTGGCAGGATAACTGATTATGAATGGAAGACCATGACAATTATGGTGTGCTGAGAAACAACATGAATTAAAATGAAAAACAAATTTCACGTGAGAGGGATGGTGGCTCTAGGGCAACGTGGCAACATCCTGGACACACAGCAACAAGATCCAAGGGCTGTAGGTCATCTCCTACCTCACAAACCCTAACTGAATATTTCCAGTTTCCGGTGACCAGAGCTAGGGTGCCGGCACCGGAAATCAAACCAGTATGAACAAACCTCTAAATAAATGAACCAATAGCTCCAGATCCACTAATTGACATGCTCTGAATTCAAATATGACACTGAAATCCTCTAAAACTCAAAGAAACATCTGGATCGAAGAGAAAAAAGTTTGACCATGAAAACTGAAAATCAAATATCTCACACTACAATGCACCATTCAATAAACTACAACTTGTAGAATGATCAGTGCACCTCAAATATCACAAAACACCTAATCAATTTCATTTTTAGATCTGAGGAATTTGGAGCTTACTTGAGTTGCAGATCTGGAAATAATGAGATAGAAAGCCAAATGATGGATGCAAATCACTCTACACTCACTCTAGATGCAAAATAAATGCATCTAAAGCCTTGAAGGTGGCTGGATATGAGGCTTTTCCCACACCTTCCCTGAAATGGGAAGGTTGTTGATCTTGAAAGAGAGGTTGAATGATGGTGTGATTAATGATCCTTAGCTTGCACTAATCAAGAATCTACAATTTGTTTTGAGATTGAGCAAGTGTGTGATGAGAAATGAGAGAAAATGCAAGTTGTGAATAAACTTGGAAATGAGAGAATGAGCAAGAGATGGTGCTTTCTGAAACCCTAGCTTGTTAAATATGACCTCACAATCCAATGCTGAAAGAATGCAAAGGCTTGCACGTGGGAATCACAAGAATTTGGTGAATTTGCAAATTTTGCAAATTGTGAGGGAAGCATGCACTCCTCATGATTTTCTTGGCCTCTAAGCTCATGTTCAATGCAAATCTAACCCTTGATTTGGATCCAACAAGTCCTGGCCCTTAGATCAAGGTTATCACACTTTCCTTATGATTTTGCAAAAAATCCACTTTGTAAGCAACAATCTTGTAATACACGAATTTGGGGTATTCTTTGGAGAAAAATGATCCAAATGCAATGTATTGTAACTTAGTAAACAAAATTGAACCATTCCAAGCCTTGAAAATAAGATTTGAACATTTTTGCTTTGGGTGCATGCATGAACTTTTGGATTTTGCCCTAATTTGCAGCATTTTTCGAAGAGCCTAGAGGACAAACTATGAATCCCATGAAAAAGTACTTGTAATTTTTGAAAATGGGAGCCCTTATTCTCCAACTTTCATGTTTGACTTTGGTCCATTTGAAGAATTTTTGATCATGTTAAGCTCACTTGAAAATTAGGGCAAAAGTTGCCAAAAATGGAAAATCCTTAAAACCAGGTTTTCACCAATTTTGTAAAAACCCTCAAATCTCCATGATTCTTGAACTTTGAACATTCCAAACCTCTTATAAAATTTTAAGGACACCCCTTGGCAAGAAAAAGTTGGTTGGACCCCTTGAAATCACACAGTTGACTTTTTAAGGGCACAATTGACCAATTACTTCATCTGCAAGCAACTGAAGAATTTCTTGACTTCCACAAGGAATTTTCTCATGAAATTTTGTACCTAGGATCATATTGACATATAAAAGACTTTTCCCAAATGAAATGGCCAAAGTTGTGAGGTTTTGATGCTTGAATCTCAAACCCTAGTTTAGGTGCCTTGTGTAGGAGCTTTGCCCTATCCTGGAATCTCTGATGATCATGCAATCTTCTGAGCTTTTGCACATGAACTTGAACTTGTAAATGGAATGTAGAACCCTCATAGGACTTGTAAAAGACCATTTGGACCCTTGTCATGGCTTGTGATGCCTCAAGAACCTCCACAAATGATCATATGCCTAATGCTAGATCATGAAGAATGTTATGCCTCATCTTTCCATGCTAGGATGCTAAGAAAATGATATGTTCATGATGATTATGATGTGATATGATGCTTAAAATGAAGAGGGAAAATTTGGGGTGTTACAGGTTGGCTTGATGCCTTTTTGTGAATGCATTTGTATATGTATTTTTATGATAGATGTTTTATGTAAACATGGCTTTATTTTGGTGATTCAAACTTGTGGATATATTTATGATAAGTATATAAGTTTGAAATTGTTATGTGGTTTCCGCTATTATTTGAATTAAATGAATACGGGTGTAAGGATGAATCCCTGTTGTGTGCAAGTTACCCCATTTGTTGCATATCTTTATTGAGCAGGTGTTGTATGATTTCAATTTCAAGTAAAACGTGGCATTGCTCTTTTATACCATGTTTCAAATATACTCTAATGAAATTTTTAATATGTGCCTAAATGATTTAATTGCATTATTTGGGGTATAGAAAGGGGGTGTTACATATATGATGTTGTTGATGGGTATGATGTGTTGTGGATAAGATGTGGTTGTGTAGTGTTTGTTGAGAAGTGGTGTTCTATTTTTGATACTTGCTAATTCTTATTATATTACTCTTTGTGTTCTAAGTATCTCACCCTTCTGCCTTCTGTTTGAATGTTACCCTTATGTTGGTAACGTGTAGGTGAGAAGGATAAGTCGAGTGGTGGTCAGTGAAGTCGGAGTACTTCACGTCGTTAGGATGTCGGCTCTGATACGTCGCTTTGGGTGTCGGGACAATGTTGCATTTTATTTGTTTTATTTTGGAAAAAAACTTTTGTGATAAAAATATTATATGTTATTTTGAATTCTACTTCATGTTGAACAATTTGTTTTGAAAATGTATCATTAAGCCTTATCTTGGTTTTGAAGTTGAATTGTGACAGTCAAATAGTTTTTGGTGAAAAATTTTACTCTGATTTTATTATTATTTTCATGGGGTAATTTGGGTGTTACAAAGTGGTATCAGAGCAGGTCGGTCTGTCCGACCAAGTAGTTGAGTCGTTGAGTTGTTATGTTGTTATTGAGTGTTGAGTGTTGTTGTTGCGCTGTTGTTGTCGTGGTTGATTCTAAATAATTGTTAGATTGTTGTTGTGTGACATATTTAGAATGACTGGGAGAAATGATGTTGCACTTGTCGCTGATATACAAGCAATGACACAGGTTGTGAAAAATCCAATGAATGTTGGGGATCGCGAGAGTGACGAATTCAGGAAGAATGGTCCGCCTAATTTTAAAGGGAAGTATGACCCTGATGGAGCACAAGATTGGCTCAAGGAGATCGAGAGGATCTTTAGAGTGAGACAACTGCGGAGTTCTCGAAGTGTGTTAAATTCGAGAATGGTTTGAGTCCTGAGATTAAGCAGGCGATTGGTTATCAGAGAATCCGAAGGTTTCCATATTTGGTGGATTGTTGCAGGATCTTTGAGGAAGATAGCAAGGCTCTATTTTAGCATTTCAAAGGTCTAGCTGAGAGAAGGGGTAAACAATAGATGAATCGTGGGAAACCTTATGCAGCTCTTGCTGATAAGGGTAAGCAAAAACAAAGTGAAGGTAAAAGGCCATGTGGGGGAGGTGCTCCTACTTTGATGAAGTGCTATAGGTGTGGTTAGATGGGTCATCATGCTAGTGAGTGCACAAGTGATGTGAAGAAATGTTTCAAGTGTGGTCAGCCTGGACACTTGGTTGCTGAGTGCAAAGCAAATCTGGTTACTTGTTACAATTGTGGGGAGCAAGGTCACATTAGTACGTGTTGTCCGAAGCATAAGAAAGCTACAACTGGAGGAAAGGTGTTAGCTTTGACGGGGACACAGATTTCCAACAAGGATTGTTTGATTAGAGGTATTTGTCATATTAATAGTATTCCGTTGATTGCTATGATTGACACATGTGCGAAACACTGTTTTATTTCTCTTGATTGTGTGAGGAAACTAGGACTTTTTGTGTCTCCAATGCAAGGAGAGATGGTTATCGAGACTCCTATTGATGTGTCATTAACTGCTTCTCTCGAATGTCTGAATTGTCTATTATCGATTCATCGTAAGGACTTTGGTGTTGATTTGATTTGTTTTCCGTTGAGAGGTATGAATGTGATCCTAGGTATGAATTGGTTGGAGTACAACCATGTTCATATTAATTGCTTTAGTAAGTCGGTTCGGTTTCTTACTCCTAGTGAAGAGGAAGAAGAAGCTGGGTATTTTTCTGCTCGAGAGTTGAGAGAGATTATGGAGGAGGAAGCGCAAGTTTTGGCACTATTTGAATCGTTGTCAGTGGATAATGATATTGCAATTAGTGAATTGCAAGTGGTGAGGGATTTTCCGAAGTGTTTCCAGATGATGTTTTGAATGTGCCGCCTGAGAGAGAGGTGAAGTTTAGTATTAATCTTGTGCCAGGAACGAGACCTATTTAGATGGCACCGTGTCGTATGTCGGCTTCCGAATTATCTGAGTTGAAGAAATAGTTAGAAGAACTGTTAGAAAAGAAATTTGTGAGACCGAGTGTATCATCGTGGGGAGCACTAATATTGTTAGTAAAGAAGAAGGATGGTAGTATGAGGTTGTGTATTGATTACAGACAACTGAATAAGGTGGCAATTAAGAATAAGTATTCACGTCCAAGAATAGGTGATCTGATGGATCAATTGGTTGGTGCTTGGGTGTTTAGTAAGATCGATTTGCGATCGAGTTATCATCAGATAAGAGTGAAAGATGAAGATATTTAGAAGACTGCTTTTAGGACGCGGTGTGGACACTATGAATACGTAGTGATGCCATTTGGAGTTACTAATGCACCTGGTGTATTCATGGAATATATGAATCGGATTTTCCATGAGTATTTGGATCAATTTGTTGTTGTTTTTATAAATGACTTTCTAATTTATTCTAAGTCATAAGAAGAGTATGTTGAACATTTGTGAATTGTGTTGCAAGTGTTGAAAGAGAAGAAACTATATGTGAAACTGTCAAAGTGTGAATTCTGGTTGAAAGAGGTGAGTTTCCTTGGTCATGTGATTTCAGAAAGAGGGATTCCTGTGGATCCATCCAAAGTAGATGCAGTGCTACAATGGGAGACTCCGAAGTCAGTGATAGAGATTAAAAGTTTCTTTGGATTGGCCGATTATTATCAGAGGTTTATTGAAGGGTTTTCGAAGTTGGTACTTCCGTTGACCCAATTGACTTGTAAGAATAAAGCCTTTGTGTGGGATTCTCAGTGTGAGAAAAGTTTTATTGAGCTGAAGATGAAGTTAACTAATGTACCAGTTTTAATTTTTCCGAAAGCAGATGCACCGTTTGTGGTGTATTGTGATGCTTCCTTAATGGGTTTAGGTGGAGTATTGATGCAAGATGGCAGGTTGTGGCATATGATTCACGTCAGTTGATAATTCATGAGAGGAATTATCCTACTCACGATTTGAAGTTAGCAGCTGTGGTTTTTGTCTTGAAGATTTGGAGACATTACTTGTATGGTTCGAGGTTTGAGGTGTATAGTGATCATAAGAGCTTGAAATACTTGTTTGATCATAAAGAGTTGAATATGAGGAAGAGACATTGGTTAGAATTTCTGAAGGATTATGACTTTAGTTTGAATTATCATCCGGGTAAGGCTAATGTTGTAGTTGATGCCTTGAGTCGGAAGACATTGCATATGTCGGCTATGATGGCTAGAGAGTTGAAGTTGATTGAACAATTCAGAGATATGAGTTTGGTTTATGAACAGACACTTCATAGTGTGATGTTGGGAATGCTGAAGGTTAATAATGATTTTCTTAATCGTGTCGAGAAGTCAGAAGTCAGATCTGAAATTGGTGTACCTGATGGTGAATGATGAACATGTTGGAAATAACGAGTTTCGAGTTGATGAGTAGGGAGTACTTAGATTTCGGGATCGTATTTGTATTCCTGGTGATCTTGAATTAAAGAGAATGATTCTTGAAGAAGGGCATAGAAGTGGTTTGAGTAAACATCCAGGAGCGGCGAAAATGTATCAATACCTAAAGAAGATATTTTGGTGGCCTGGTATGAAGTGTGATGTGGCTCAGTTTGTGTATGCGTGTTTGACTTGTCAGAAGTCGAAAGTGGAACATCAGAAACCCGCTGGTTTGATGCAACCGTTGGATATTCTTGAGTGGAAATGGGATAGTATATCAATAGATTTTGTTACGGGGTTACATATTACTCCAAGAGGGCATGATTCCATTTGGGTGATCGTTGATAGGTTGAATAAGTCGGCGTATTTTATACCGATTGGTATTACTTATTCTTTGTAGAGATTGGCAGAGATATATGTTGGTGTGATTGTGAAGTTGTATGGAATACCATTGAATATTGTGTCGGATAGAGATCCACGGTTTACTTCAAGGTTTTGGGAGAGTTTGCAAGAGGCATTGGGTTCTAAGTTGAAGTTGAGTTCAGCTTATCATCCTCAGTCTGATGGAAAAACAGAGAGGACGATACAATCCTTAGAAGATTTGTTGAGGGCTTGTGTGCTTGAACAAGGAGGCGCTTGGGATAGTCATTTTCCATTGATTGAGTTTACTTATAACAACAATTATCATTCCAGTATTAGAATGACACCGTTTAAAGCTTTGTATGGTCGAAGATGTCAGACACCTTTGTGTTGGCATGAGTCAGGTGAGAGTGTTGTACTTGGACTTTAGATTGTGTAACAAACTATTGCAATGGTGAAGTTGATTAGAGATAAGATGAGGACTTTACAGAGTAGGAAGAAGAGTTACCATGACAAGAGAAGGAAGGATCTTGAGTTTCAAGAATGAGATCATGTGTTTTTTAGGGTTACTCCGGTGACCGGTGTTGGAAGTGCTTGAAGTCGAGGAAGCTTACTCCTAACTTTATTGGACCGTATCAGATATCGGTGAGAATTGGACCTGTTGCTTATAGAGTGGCGTTACCTCTGAGGTTGTCCAATTCGCATGATATGTTTCATGTTTCGCAGCTTCAGAAGTATGTTACGGATCCGTCACATGTGATAACGATGGATGAAGTTGAAGTAAGAGATAATCTTCTAGTTGAAGCATTGCCAGAAAAAGTTGATGATCGGGAGGTAAAGCAGTTGAGAGGCAAAGAGATTGTCCTTGTGAAAGTGGTTTTGGGAGGAGTTGTCGGTGGCCACATGACTTGGGAATTGGAGAGCAGGATGCAAAAGTCGTATCCGAAACTTTTTGCTTGAGGTAAGTTTTCGACGATGAAAACCTTTTAAGTGAGGGAGAGTTGTAACACCCCAAATTTTTTATTTAATTATTTTATTTGGAATGTTGTGTTTTGGTGTATGAAGAATAATATATATATTATCGAATATAATTTAGAAATTGAGAATTATATTTTGGTGGATAGTATTATTATTATTGGATAAATTAAATAATTGGAAAATATGAGGTGAGGGGAAAGGTGGTCTTTTGGTGGGTTTAGTGAGGGTAAGAGTGGAAGTCCCTAAGTTGGTCTAAGGGATTATGTGGTAAAAAGAGGAAAAGGGACCGTATTCTGAGAAAAGGAAGAATGGTCATGAAATTGAGAAAGGAGAAGAGAAAGAGCTAGAACGTGAAGAAGAATCCGCGAGGAGGAAGAAGTTCTCGTCAAAACCAAGGTAAAGGTGGGATTCTTCCATCTCTAAGGGGTTTTATAATAGGAATTGGGTAGGTTGAAGATTAGGGATTGTTGTTTTGATGGATTGAAGAAGAAATGTGTTGAGTAGTTAGTAGTAGTTGTTGTTAGTTGATAATTACATGAATTAGATGGTAAAATGGGAAATTACTATGAATTCTAGCTGGTATTCGTGTTTTGGTATGATGTTTTTCATAGAAGAATGAATGCAGAGCACAAAGGAGGGATTTGCAAAATCACAGAGCCCGCTTAGCAAGCTGGAGCTCGCTTAGCGAGCAAGTTAGTTTCTGGAAAAGTCAAAACCCGAGAGTAACTCGCTTAGCGAGCAATGACCCTCGCTCATCGAGATCTGGAGCGTGAAATGTTGATTTTAATTCTGAAAAATTCCTTAAAATTATCTAATGGACATAGTAGTGCATATGAATCAATTTGGTGTAGTGGGAAGTGGTAAACGAGGAGTTCTACACATAAATGTAGAAATAATTAGTATAACTTGAATATAAACATAGTTGATATGTTTGTTGGCATTGTTGTCGTTGTGATGAATTGTTGTTGTTGTGAAAAGGTACACATGATTACTATTGATGTATGTGTATGTATTATGATGTTGTATATGATGTTGCTCTGTTGTGGTGGTTGAAGTTGATTTATGTGGTTTTATGCTAAAAATGCATGATGTTGATGATAATTGTGGTGATAATGAGTTGTTGTATGTTGATCGATGTTATGATGAGTATTCATATACGAGTTGTTGTTGTCAATGTTGTATAATGAAATCTTTGCATGTATACATGTATGTCATTGGTGTTGCATGACATGTTTCATAGTTGGGTAATATACCAAGGTGGGTATGTTAGTTGTTGTGATGTTGGTGCGGTCATGAAATAGGGATCGTACGAGGGTGTGATCATGAAATAGGGATCATATTGGACCATGAAATAGGGTTCGATGGGTGTGATCATGAAATAGGGATCATACTAGACCATGAAATAGGGGTCGATGGGTGTGATCATGAAATAGGGATCACACTGGACCATGAAAGAGGGGTCGAGAGTTTCGATAGGAACTGGATCTTGAAATAGAGATTGGATATGGTACCGCATGCATAAGTCAAGTAGGGTCTCATTGCATGATTGTTGAGGTTTTTGATGTATATGATGTTGTTGATGGGTATGATGTGTTGTGGATAAGATGTGGTTGTGTTGTGTTTAGTGAGAAGTGGTGTTATATTTCTGATACTTGCTAATTATTATTATATTACTCTTTGTGATATAAGTATCTCACCCCTTCTGTTTGAATTTTATCCTTATATTGGTAACGTTCAGGTGAACAGGATAAGTCAAGTGGTGGTCAGTGAAGTCGGAGTACTTCACGTCGTTAGGATGTCGACTCTAATACATCGCTTTGGGTTTCTGGACGATGTTGCATTTTATTTGTTTTATTTTGGAAAAAACCTTTTGTGATAAAAATATTATATGTTATTTTGAATTCCGCTACATGTTGAACAATTTGTTTTGAAAACGTATCATTGAGCCTTATGTTGGTTTTGAAGTTGAATTGTGAAACTCAAATAGTTTTTGATGAAAATTTTTACTCTGATTTTATTATTATTTTCGTGGGGTAATTTGGGTGTTACACTTCATGACATGATGTTAGAATGTCTCCGCACAATGGCATATGATTTGCATGATAAAAATATTTCTATTTAAAGGCAATTGTTTTGCCTCTTTTGTGGGTTCTGAACTTTAAAGAGAAAGTGATGGCTAGGGACATTGTAACACCCTAAAACTCTAGTGTGATTTATAGTAAAATATCAAAGTAAAATAAAACATAAGGAATTTAGGATGCTACTTACATCAGACACCTGCTCATGCACATGACATGTAACACGTGCAATTATGAAAATTATTAATAATAAATAGTATATCAAAGCCTGTCTGAAATCCATCTTTATTAAAGCAGCGAAAAACTTCGTCATACTTGGTAGTAAAACTTAACATGCTTTAAAGCAACATGATTAACATCAACATAATGAAAATCCGATAATCCTCAATAAAAAAATAAACATAAAAGCGTTTCGAAAACCCTAGTGTTACACATCAAAGCAGGCGTTGCACCCCGAAAAATACGACCTTACGCGATCTAAAGAGAAGAGTCGCGTGCTGGGCAGACATGAGAGTCGCCACCTAATTCTAATTTATTCCCAAGAGGGGAAATGGAAGATATAGATAAAACCCGTCGAAAATAAGGATGAAGACAAAGGTCTCGCAACCATTGCCTGGGCTCGGAAGTCGGTTATACATGGGGAAGGTATTAGCACCCCCTACATCCATCGTACTCGATGGGAACCATCTAAGCTGTCACGCGCGAAAGGATATCTATGCTTAATGAGTTACTTGCTAGAGGGAAATGAGTTTTGATTGAAGTTTGATTGATCCTAGGTGCTCGACAAGGATGGAGATCCTTGTGCCTACGTATTCTCGCGTGCAATGGGAAAATTAGAGCCTCGTAGTTCAGCCTACTACGGGTAATGGTTGTTGATTTTATTACCTTTCTTCGATGAAAGGATTTAAGAGTTGAATTGCACTAAAAACTATGGGTAGTTTATTCCGCTTGATTCAGACCAGTGTCCAGCAACGAAATAATCAGAGTGAGTAATGACAACTCGTAGTCCTCCTTTCTACCGCTAAGGCTCGTGGCATATAATTCTTCTCGTTTTATTAGAGTGTTTTATTTCTAAAGACCGCTTGACGTTGGATCAATGGTTTGGATCTAAAAAGAAACATTTTGGTTTTTTTGAGGTTAAAGGGTGAATGCAAATGAAGTTTTATTTTGTGGTTTGTTAGCGAGGCACAATGCGCTCGGCTCGCAAGGTTGGGTGGATCCTAGTAAACGAAGCAATAACTGAAAAATAAAGTGCGAGTGTGCGAGTGTAACCATTTGGCGTTGGAACAAGGTTTTGCGAACTAAGCGGAAAAAGTAAATAACGTACATTAAAGGGGGAAGGGATACAAAATAAATACACGGGATTGCATGAAACAAAGGGTCTGGTTGTAATTTTCCCAAGAGAAAGTGTGTGCGCAGTGTACCAAACTATTCGGAGGCATTTGACCTTTTTATTCGGAGGCAACTATTCGGAAGCGTTGGACCTTTTCGGATGCGTCGAAATATGGCTCTTTAACTACCTTAGAACCAATTCAATGTGAAGAATCATTCTAGGAGGAGTCGAGCGTTTATGTTGTAATACGAAAAATAAAATAAACTAAATTAAATAAAGTGAAATAAAATAAAATGGTCTCATCATTAATCGAAATTTAAAGTCGGCTTGCGACGAATCTCAAGACTATTTAGATATTCATTGACCATAAAAATTAAATACACGATAAAAATAAACTAAATTAAATTTTTTTTTCGAAATAAAATGATAAATAAAAATAAACTAAACTAAATGGCCTCATATTAATCAAGTTTTTCGATTTAATGAAATCGAAACCAACTTAATTTTTTAATATATCATTGGCCCATAAAAATAAAAGAGTAATAACTACTAAGAAATTAATTGTCAAAATCAAATGCCATAAAAATAAAAATAAAAAAATAAAAGTATATATATATATCTATATCTATCTATCTATCTATCTATCTATCTATCTATCTATATATATATATATATATATATATATATATATATATATATAAAGATCTAAAGGATACTTTACAAAATCATAAAGAAAAAGAATCAGATCTCTTCAATTAGAAAAACAAGGATTAAAAATTATTTAAAAAAAATCTAAACATAGGGAGTATGAGCGCAGGGGGTTTAGTGCTAAACAGGAATGTGCATAGAGAAATCGTGTGGCCCATGACCCATGTCAAAAACCAACTCAACATAATTTATATAAAAAAAAGTAATGAAAGTAGGGCTTTCTTTTATAAAACAAAACAAAAGTTGAAAATAATACAAGAACACGGTTTCAGAGTGTTATACCCTTAATTTCAAAATCGATTCGAAACCATGACTCTTCTCACGATTCCGCGTCTCGATGAACCTCTCCCTCTCGATTTCGTCTTTCAACTCTCACACACTCTCGATTTCTCTCGGCTTCTCTCATTCCCACTCTCGTGGAAATCTCTCCGATTTCACCTCACTCTCACTCAGTTCGGTGGCGGCGGTTGATGGTGTGTTTGGCAGAGGATTTGGATTTTGTGCGAGGGTGGTTTCGTGTTTCTGGGTTGCGATTTTTACCCACTCGAGGTGGTGTTCGGTTTTCTAGAGTTTCTCGTTTGGTGGTTTTCTCGCGGTTTTCACACGGTTTGTTGTGGTAGGTTGCTCTCAGACTCATTCATGGCATTTTTTTTTGGGATTTGTGTTTGGGGCGGTGGAAAACGGTGGGTGTGATTTGTTCTGCATTTCGGTGGAGGTTATGTTTTGTGATGAACAGATGAAGGTGATGGATTTGTGTGACTGTGTATGGAGGAGGAAAGAGGTTTGTAATGTTATTGTAATGGTTTGTTTATTTGGATATTTTTTTGGGATTTTTGTGAAGCTTGATGCTGAGTTTTGTGCATAATATTTATGTTTTTCAAGCCTCCTTTATGAGAGTGTGAGGAGTTGAATATATAGAGGAGTTTGTGTGGGTAAATACGACAGATTTGGGAGAAAATATTGAGATTGTGCTGAGCTGTGATTTGGCAGTGAAGATTTTATGCAGATGTTGTGTATACGATTTGTTGGTGTTATGTGTTGCGGAAATGGTGGAGGTAGTGGTAATACGTTTTGGTACATTTGAATTTTGTAATGCTGCAAGTTTTGTATCATGTGGTGGGGTCCTTGGTGGTATCTGTTGTGGATTGAAGTGGAGTATGATTTGGAGTGGGAAACGGTGATTTGTTATTATTGCTGAAGAAATTGTCTGAGCAAAAATGTGGATGAGAATAAAAAATTAACTAACTATAATAATAGTAAATAGAAATAATAAAATAATAATAATAATAAGAAGAAGAAGAAAAATAAAAATAACTAACAATATAAAAATAGAAACAATAATGATGTTAATAATAACGAATAAAAATAAAAAATAAAATAAAAGGTGAATAATAAAATTAGAAAATAGTAATGATAATAAAGAGAATAATAATAGATTTTTTGTGTTTTGAGTAAAATAGTAATAAAATAAAATAAAAATAAAGTAGTAAAATGAATATTTTAGAAAATAAAAAAATTTAAAGAAAAAATTGATTTTTTTTTGTAATTTATATTGAGATAAATAAATAAATAAAATAGAATGGACTAATGAGCTCAAATGGGTTTTTTTTGTAATGAAATTTTTGGTAATGAAAATGGTTATGGAAATGAAGTTGATAATCGGACAAACGCCTCCACACAACACACAACACCGCACACGCAAACAATGACAAACTCAAACTAACTCGATTTTTCGCAAAAACCCTGAAGAAAAGAAATACCATATTTTTGGATTTTTTTGAATATTGGTTAAACATAAATAAATAAAAATGATACCGGTAGGACAAATTTGGGGTATGACAGTTCCCCCTATAGAATTGACTTAGACCAAGTAAGATGAACTGGTTCGCGTTCACACTTCAAGGTATAAGACAATTAGATATTAAAAGACTCTGAATTTGTCTGAAAAGAAAGAAAATATAATGATAAGAGCTGACGATTAAAACTGAAAAGATGGGTGACAAAAAAAAAGGTTGACTAAAAATAAATAAATCGCTATCACCAAAAGGATGATAAGGCGACCCCGACACTCGATCTGGACGATCGATCTGGATGTCGAGTGACAGAAAATTAAAAAATCTCTACCACCAAAAGGATGATAAGATGACCCCGACACTCAATCTTGACGATTGATCTGGATGTCGAGTGACAGAAAATTAAAATAATCGACCCCGCCACCAAAGGGAAAACTGAGTGACTGAAAATTAAATAAATCGACCCCCGCCACCAAAGGGAAAACCGAGTGACTGGAAATTAAATAAATCGACCCCCGCAACCAAAGGGAAAACCGAGTGACTGAAAATAAAATAAATCGACCCCCGCCACCAAAGGGAAAATCGAGTGACTGAAAATTAAATAAACGACTCCCGCCACCAAAGGGAAAACCGTGTGACTAAAAATTAAATAAATCGACCCCCGCCACCAAAGGGAAAATCGAGTGACTGAAAATTCAATAAATCGACCCCGCCACCAAAGGGAAAACTGAGTGACTGATAATTAAATAAATCGACCCCCGCCACCAAAGGGAAAACCGAGTGACTGAAAATTAAATAAATCGACCCCTGCCACCAAAGGGAAAACCGAGTGACTGAAAATAAAATATTGCTACCACCAAAAGGATGGTATGACGATCTGGTTGAGAAATGCTGGTATAAGGAGTAAAGTTGCTTGGGGAAATCAACAAAAGGTGAAGATAATGATCCAATGGGGGACGGCCACTGAACAACACCTGGTAAAAATTTGTTTGGAGAAATAAATTGCAAAACTGAGAAACTGAGCTTCATCAAAGATAAAAAGATCCAATGGGGAACACCCACTGGATTTGCTGAGGAGAACAGCTTTATCGACAAAAAGGTTGAAGAGAAAAGTTCCATGGGGAGCGCCCACTGGAATTTCTGAGGAGAGGCCTGGAATCTTCGATCGATCCTGGATCCTGAATTATGCTTGTATGCTTGTTTGATGATGGAAATATGATGCAAATATTTATGCAATGAGATGTAAGTTGAAATGTAAATGTTGGGGATATGAAAATTCTGATTTGTTTTATGACTGAAATTAAAAGAGTATGACGTAAATGATGCATAATGATGCATATGATGCATGTGAGCGATTGGAATGATGGAAGGTTCCAGCTTGGTGGACTTTTGGTCTGGTAGTTGCCAAATAATGATTGGACTTTGGGTGGGTGGAGGGTTTGATTTCCCGACACTCGATCTTTGACGATGTGTGGTCAAAAGATGGATCTAAATGCTCCAAGTTAGGTCACTTGCTGATGAGCGAAGCGACTTAATTAACACATGAAGATTACTTTTTCTTTGAACGGTTGCCAACGTCTGGCAAGAAATACTTGTTCAGCTGGGAAGTAGAGATAGGAAGATTTGCTCCTTGTTTGCTTGCCCCTATTTGTAGGGTATTAAAAGAAGTCTGATGGGGAAGATTTGAAAGTGACCATGACATGATTTGCCCTGGTGTCTGGATTTGGTAGAAGTTTGCCCCTGATTGAGTGGTTTGAAGATGATTTACCCCTGATTGAGCTGTTAAGGGTCTTGCCTCTGATTGAGCTGTTGACGATGTTTTGATTCAAGTTCCTCTTTTGATTGCCCCTGGTTAGGATTGCTTTGATGCCAATCACTGATTTTCAATTAAATTGTTCATACACAAGTGGAAATGTTAATGCAACGTTCATGCGAGTTTTGAAAAAAGTCAATTATTTGAATGATAGTGATAGGGTGACGAATGGACCGTTAGCCCAAACGTGGTGCTGATTTATTAAAGTGAAAAAATGCAGCAAGAGGAATGTGCCATAAAGATTGAAGATTAGCAACTATATGGGAGTCAGTTTACGCAACCTTGCTGGTAGCATGTGATGGGCTAAAGACGTACTCTAATTATGTGTCTAGCGGTATCTTAACTGCAAGTGCACAGCCTATCGAAGTAATATTTAAGATTATCGATCCACAGGGACTTTATGATTACTTAGTGCTGGAAGATTTACTAGTTTAGCTAAGGTGAATGGTTGTCACGATTTTTGGTTGTTTTTAAAGATTAAAGGCGGGAATTAAATTTGAGTTTAATAAAATAATACTAAGCGGTCGGTATGTAATTATGTTAACTTAGGCGGGTCAATCTAACCTAGGCTTATAAAAATGGTTCACTTAATCTATTCTGTAGAGGTTACCAGTTTAAATATCTTTAACTCACACTCTCGTGGTCTTATCTCAGATCTTACCCCTAAAGCCCTATGTCTGCTCTCGCTAGCCCATAAGTGTTTAGAAATAATTTTTGGAAACTTAGTAATTCTAATTCATTTTAAAGCGCTCTCGCTGTGTTTAAATTAAATGCCTAACTTTAGCTATCTGGTTAAAATCTCACACTCTCGTGGTCTTGCCTAACCTATTATACTTTCCTTACTCTCGTAACAAAAAGGTTGATTTTATAATAAAAAGTCTCAGCCAGAATATTAAGCTCTTAATTATTTTAAGACTAGAGTTGATTTTACCAATTTAGTTGATTTTTAATTACATACCGCCATAAGGTGTTTAGCTACTCATTATTGTTGAACCAGACAGAGGCAGAGAAATATAAAATAAAATATGCATGGCAGAAAAATAAATACTCAACATTAATATAAATGCAATTTAAATAAAATCCTGGATAACAATAAAAATAGTAGACTCCTTCTTCCACAGGCTGGAAAGCTCGGAGTACTGACCGGAATCGGAAATAAATTTTCTAAAAGAATTCTGAAGGCTTTGAAACAAATTAAATTATAACAATTTCCTAATGTTGGAAATTGTTATATGGTTGGTTGGGATACAGAAAATTAAAGCAAGAAAATTAATACTAGAAAAATAAAGGGTGCAAATAAAAACGGCAGAGCTTCCGCAAGAAAATTAAAATCAAAACTCTGTAAATTGTTCATTGAAGCTAATCTATTTATAGAAAGCTATTTGGGGTTGGCAGTTGGAATTGGTGCATGGGCCTCGTAGGTGTTGAGAGAATCCAGGGAAACGTTGGAATATTTGGTCTGCGGGAACATAGGCATGTTGACTTCACGTAGCGTACATGTTCATGACCAAGTCTCAGCATAATACCCTAATTTCCCCTTGTCACGTTCGTGACAAGGGTGTCACGTTCGTCTTCCGTGTTTGATGTGCGTCACGGTCGTGAGGGTCTTGTGACGATCGTGACTGCTCCTTTTAGCGTGTCACGGTCGTGACTCCTAGGAGACGACCGTGACTGTTACAAAAAATGCAGGTTATGCAGAATTCCTCCTTTCTTCATCTTTTAATGGTTGATTTTGCTCATTTCACGTGTGGCTCATGATTTAGCTCTGTAATTGATGTACCTGCAAATTGGCAAAGAAAACTCGAGGAATCGGGTGTTAAAACGACAAATATGCGATAAAACGGCATTGAAACATAGCAATATAAACGATACATTTTCTCGTTATCAAACTTCCCCAAACTTAAACCTTTGCTTGTCCTCAAGCAAATAGTCGGTTGAAAATTGTCGGACATGTTTTCATCGACGCACACACATAACAAACCGTACGAAGGACCGTTTTGTCAGATAAACCGGTACTTTGATAAAACACTAACGATACACTAATGACACAAGCAACAAGATAAGTCGTCGACTTCCCGTTAAACGAAACATTCGGTAATTGCGTTACGATTCCACCTAGAGTCTTTCGATCTTATTTCGCCCGGTTTCATTCTAGCGCAATCACATTAAGCCCTTTGCCTTAGCACGCACGTAGTGGAGTAGCCGGTTAGTGACTTTGATCCTTTATAAGCACGGGGTCTGGTACACGAATGTGGTAACCCTACATACATTATCCGATTTGGAGGTTGTGGGGGATCGAGCCGTAGCACACCCTACCAAGTTCAGAACCAGAACCTCTGAACCAACCCGCAATGGACTCTTTCTCATATTTCTCGTTTCTTATATGCGACCGTGTACTTTGGTGCAATTTCTTTTCATTTGCATCGAGATATGAAGGATCATTAAAGATTAGGCATCAAACACTTATATTCATCGGCTCCCCACGTGGTTTGTGTTCAGACGGTGCTGACTGCTAGTATAAACTACTAGGGGTTACTTTTGAACTGAAACTTAAGGTGTAGTCGTAATAATTATCGGAACGGAATTGCTTAAGTGGGAAGTCTAAGGTGTCAAGACTGTATTGATCTTGTTGAATCGTTCTCAGCTTCCTAATTATGATTTCGTAGGTAAGTCGGGTAATGCGAAGAATAAATTAAAGATTTTTTTTCGGTATGGCTAAATAAACGGGGAAAGTTCGAAACTAAAGAAAATAGCATAAATATTGTTCTGTTTCATTAAAATACGAAAAGGAAAGTGCAGAAAGGGAAAATGCGGAAAATGAAAGGTACCTCTCCCACACTATATCAGACATTGTCCTCAATGTTGTGATATAATAGCGGTTAAAGTACAATACAAGCAACTGAAAAGGAAAACATAAACAAAAACTAAAACTAAGGCTGCTGATGACCACGGCCTCGACTTCTGGTGCGGGAGCGTCTGGTCGGAGTCGCTTCAGGGTCAGAACCGGTGCCTGTGATAGCAGTGATATCAATGCGCAAAGACTCTAGCTCGCTAAAGATCTCTCCGAGCTTCTCATCAGTAGTCCTCTGGTTGGTGGCAACAGCTAGGAGTAATGCATCATGTTGCTCCTTTTGCCTTCACTCCAGTGCGACATTCATCTGGTTCTGCTGATGAATCGCACGGAGGACGTCCTCAAGTGTGAATTCTTGTGCAGGAGGCTGTCGGGTGGATGACTCAGGAATGTCCTGGACAGGCTCAGCTGCATCCATGGTGTCTTGCATCTCGTCCACTGGTGGATCGGCCTGCTCATCAAAAATGGGGGCGTGGCCGGCAACATCCGGTAAAGCAAATAGCCAGTTGGCTCGGCTGGACGGATCGATGCGGTCACGGCACGGCAAGATAATGTGGTGATAAACAGTGCCTTGGATAACAGGGCTAAACCTGCCATCCTCTCTCTGAGCAATCAAGTGGGCGGACCTGCAATAATTCTTCGTTAGGAACTCTGCGGCTCTGCGAGGCAAATTGATGACCAAGTCACCAAGCTCCAGCTGAATGGCGAGGGTAGTGACAATGCCGCCTATGTAGAAGGGGGTTGCGCCTCTTTGCGCTATGGACTGGATATGGGACAGCATGAATGGGGCAGCATTGATGCGCTCGTCATTTAAGGCGCAGTGCAAGAACAAGAGCTCTTTGGAGTTGAGCTTGTTGTTGCTCTCTCTTGCAAAGATGGTGTTGCAGATGATGCGATGAAAGTATCTGATCGCCGGGTTGTGGATATGCGTAGCATTCAGGCTCTGAAAGGCTGAGGCACGGGTGTTGGTGATGTCGTGCCATAAGGTGAAAGCGGTTTCACTGAAATTGTCCGGCACGCGGAGGTGAGCATCATTGCCGTGATCGAAGCCTAGCAGCTCGGCGATCCTTGTTTGTGTAACTTCGAACTCCCGGCCGAGCAATCTGAACTTAGCAACGCCGGTGAGTTGACTCTGTGAACCGGTAGGAGTGATGTAATGAAATGAGCTTAGAAATTCCAATGTCAGAAGCTCGAATGTGGGCTGGGGCTGACTGCATAGATCCCACAAACCAACCTTCTGAAGCAGGTTCTTGACACTGTTGAGCATACCAAACTCTCTCAAACATTCAGTGTCGACATATCGCGTGGGTTGAACACCACGGTTCTGGAATTTGATGAACCTCTGTCTCTGATTTTCTCCATGCTCACTATCTCTAAACTGAATTGCTTCCATTGCATGCAAGAACAAGAGTGGGAGATGAGAGGTTTTTGAGGTTTGTGAGATAAGTGTAAAATGTGAAAAAAATGGTTCGGATTAAGTGTAAGGTGAGAATGTGATAGGTGTGGAGTAAATGGAGAGGTTAATGGAGTTTAATTTGGGTAATGGGAGGTTACGGGAGTTGGAAGAGATAATGTTTTTTTTTTTAAAGTTATGGAAGTTGAAAAAGGAAGAGGTTTTGAAGAAGAACAGTTATGTTTCTCAGAATTCCTATAACTGGGGTCGTCACGGTCGTGATGGGGGGATGACAGTCGTGACGCGCTAATTAGCTTGTCACGATCGTTAGAAGGTGATGACGACCGTGAGGGTTTAAAACGTAGAATATTTTCCAGAATGCATTATCTCTCACACGTCCAATACAATTTATATTTTGTTATGATCACTTTTCACTTTATTTTAAACACAAACAATATATAATATATAATACCAACATAATACTTGTTAATTTCATCACACGAGAGATTATATAGAACATTAATCAATTTAAATATAACAGTAAATGAATTGGAAGCATAGAAATTGATTAAATTGGAAAAATTTGTAAAACTAGAAGTGCTTTGCTTTAATAATTGAAGGGAAATTACATTAATAAAAATAAAGTACGAAAATGTTTGCGAAATGTTAAACTAACTAGAAACGGAAACAATAAGTAAAATAAGCTAGATTACTACAACATTTTCAAAAGTGCTTCTTCAAATCTTCGATTGCAGAGTTCAGGTGGTAGAATTGCTCACATGTTATGTCAGTTAAACCTATAATGTCTAATCGCATGCTCTTAATCTCATCCGTAACAGTATTTATATCGGCTTGGTAAGCTTCAAGAGTGTTCATGATTTTCTTTAAGTTGTCAACATATTCTACTTGATTCACTTCAGGGGTTTCAATCACTTCGTCAGTGTGGTCAATGTCATGGTAACCAGGAGGTGTCTCAGGGTCACTTTCTACATCGGTCATTATATCATCCCTTATCTTGTAGGATTGAGGTGTTTCAGGAGTAGATGGATAGTCAGGAGGGGTTAGCTCATAAAGCCAATTATCCTTATTGTGAACACTGACTCTAGCATGGTTTGGTAGTGTAAACAGGGTTACTACTTCATTCGTGATTAGGTACTCGAAAGGTGGTTGTCCTAAATTCCTTATGATATGTCGATTAAAGCAAAAGTTAAGATTCATAGGACGGATTGTACCTAAACGGTTACACCTGTGTAATTGGTATCTAAGTCCTAAGGCATCAGCAATCATGGTGACAAGACCTCCTACTAATATGGGTAGATCAGGTTCTTCTTGGATTCGGGTGAAGGTTTGCATCATGAAAGGCACACCATTGACTGGCTTTCCATTAGTCACACATGACATAATGAATATCTCATCTTTAGATACTCTAGTAAGGTTTTCTTCTTTTCCAAATAAGGTGTGGGCTAGGATCTTATGGAAGTAACGGATAGCAGGGTTATGTATCTCATCATTGTTCATGTTATTTGGTTCAGGATGGTAATTTCCGGTTAAGGTTCCCCAAAAGAAATCCAGCTCAATGTCCATCAATTCTACCTGTGTGGTAGTAAAAGCAAAGGGTCCACTAGGGAATCCTAATAAGTAAGCTAGTTCTTTATGGTTAAAGTCATATTCTATTCCAAAAAGGCGGAAACTGATAAATCCTTTCCTGAATCCAAAACCGCGCTCAGGTAAGTAAACTAAGGAGCTGAGGAACTCAAGGGTGAGCTCGCGGTAAGTCACAAACTTTTGTTGAATCAGTGCATTCTCCCATCCATGTCGGTTAAACAAGTATAGGATGCTATCATGTATACCTAAGGTTTCCATATTCAGATCATCCGGGTACAGAGTCAAATCCATTGGTCTCTGTGATAACTCTTCAAATTTCATTCTTTGGTTCCTACCTCTAAATTTGGTTTCCATAAGGTTTATCGGTTGGTTAGCCATAGTTAGTGTAAATACGGAGGAAACAAATCAGGGGGAGAAGGAAAGTGGAAAAGACTTTAGAAAATCTGTAAAAGTGATTTGAAATTAAAATAAGGAAGAATAAGAAATAGAATTCATAAATAAAAGCAATAATAGTAATAATGAAATAAAACTATAATAAAATGACAAAACAAATAAACTAATAATAAAATGATAAATGACAAAATAATAGAATGATCAAAATGATTTAAATGATTAAATGGGTTGCCTCCCACTAAGCGCTGTTTTTATCGTCAAAAGCCTGACGTAATGCTTAGGTGTAGATTAATCAGGGAAATTAGTGGACAACTCTAAAAGCGTTAGACTATTTGCATAATCTCTATTTTCAATTTTATGGTAATGTTTTAAACGTTGTCCGTTTACTATGAACGGTTCACTATTCCTACCCTTAATTTCTATTGCTCCGCTCGGGAACACTCTAGTTATTTCAAAGGGTCCTGACCATCTAGATTTTAGTTTTCCAGGAAAGAGCCTAAGTCTTGAATTAAAGAGGAGTACAACGTCTCCCACACTAAATTCTTTCCTAGATAGGCGTTTATCATGCCATCGCTTAGTTCTTTCTTTATATATCTTAGCATTCTCATAAGCATCTAACCTTAACTCTTCTAATTCGTTAATATCTAGGATTCGCTTTTCTCCTGCAGCATTATAGTTTATATTGAGAGTTTTGATCGCCCAATAAGCTTTGTGTTCTAGTTCTACCGGGAGGTGACAAGATTTTCCATATACTAATTTGAAAGGTGTAGTTCCTATGGGTGTCTTGTAAGCTGTCCTATAAGCCCATAAAGCTTCATTAAATTTAGATGACCAATCTTTCCGAGATATGGCGACAGTCTTTTCTAAGATTTGTTTGATTTCTCTGTTCGAGACTTCGACTTGTCCACTTGTTTGTGGATGATATGGTGTTGCCACACGGTGTCTTACTCCATACTTAGATAGTAATTTGTCAAAGATTTTTGAAATGAAGTGCGAGCCACCGTCACTTATGACGAGTCTTGGCACACCGAATCTGGGAAAGATTATATTTTTGAAAAGCTTTATTACTACTCGTATGTCATTTGTAGGAGAAGCTATAGCTTCAATCCACTTTGAAACATAATCAACAGCTACGAGTATGTAATTATTACCGAAAGATGATGGGAATGGTCCCATGAAATCTATTCCCCAGACGTCAAAGACTTCTACTTCTAATATTCCTTTTTGAGGCATTTCATCTCTTCTTGAAATATTACCGGTGCGTTGACACCGATCGCAATTTATAAAAGCGATGTGGACATCTTTCCATAAATTAGGCCAGAATAGGCCGGCTTGTAAGATTTTAGCACAAGTCTTGGAAGTGCTTGCATGTCCACCATAAGGAGATGAATGGCAGTGAGCAATGGCATCTTCTATTTCTTCTTCGGGAATAGATCGACGAAAGATTCCATCGGGTCCTCTTTTGAACAATAATGGTTCATCCCAATAGTAATGTTTGAGATTGTGAAAGAATTTCTTTTTCTGCTGATAGGTTAAGTCAGGTGGAAGAGCTCCTGCAGCTAGGTAGTTGACAATGTCAGCGTACCATGGCAGTCCTACAGTTGTTTGGATTGTTTCCACGGGTTCTGGTTCATCTATGTCTAACTAAACTGGGTCACTTCCTATTTGTGCTATCAGCTGTTCATACGGAAAATCATCGTTAATCGGCACTTGTTCGGGTTTAATACCTTATATTCTAGATAAATGGTCCGCTACGACGTTTTCAGTACCTTTCTTATCTTTTATTTCGAGATCAAACTCTTGTAAGAGTAAAATCCATCTCAAGAGTCTTGGTTTAGCATCTTTCTTAGTCAATAGATATCTGATAGCAGCGTGGTCTGTGTAAACGATTATTTTCGCTCCCACTAGGTAAGAACGGAATTTGTCAAGCGCAAAGACAACTGCTAACAATTCTTTTTCAGTAGTGGCGTAGTTCATCTGAGCAAAATCTAAGGTTCTACTGGCATAGTAAATCGCATGAAGTTTCTTTTCCTTCCTCTGGCCTAGAACTGCGCCTACAGCATAGTCACTCGCATCGCACATGATTTCGAAAGGTAATCTCCAGTCAGGGGATTGCATGATTGGTGCGGTGATGAGGGCTGTTTTTAGAGTTTCGAATGCTTTAAGACAATCTTCATTGAATATGAACTCAGCGTCTTTCATTAATAAACCGGTAAGAGGTTTAGTGATCTTTGAGAAATCTTTGATGAATCGTCGGTAGAAACCGACGTGTCCTAAAAAGCTTCGTATTTCTCGAACGGTTTTAGGGGGTTGAAGATCTTTTATGACTTCTATCTTAGCTTTATCAACTTCAATTCCCTTGTCGGATATAACGTGTCCTAGTACGATTCCTTCTCTGACCATAAAATGACATTTCTCCCAGTTAAGCACGAGGTTTACTTTTACACATCTTTCTAACACCATTTCTAAATTTGATAGGCATCCTTCAAAAATTTGCCCGCATACAGAGAAGTCGTCCATGAACACTTCCATGATGTTGTCTATAAAATCTGCGAAGATTGACATCATACATCTTTGAAAGGTTGCAGGAGCGTTGCATAATCCAAAGGGCATTCGTCTATAAGCGAACGTTCCATAAGGGCATGTGAATGTAGTCTTCTCTTGATCATCTGGGTGGATAGGGATTTGGAAAAATCCTGAGTAACCATCAAGATAACAGAAATATGAATGCTTGGCTAATCGTTCTAACATTTGATCTATAAAAGGTAGCGGGAAATGATCTTTTCGAGTGGCTTTGTTTAATTTACGATAATCGATGCACACTCTATGTCCTGTCACTACTCTTTGTGATATCGATTCGCCTTTAGCGTTTTTCACAACAGTGATACCTCCTTTCTTTGGTACTACATGTACTGGACTAACCCATTTACTATCAGAGATTGGATATATTATTCCGGCATCTAGTAGTTTCTTAACTTCTTCCTTTACTACAGTGCTAAGGATTGGGTTAATTCTTCTTTGAGATTCTCTGGAGGTTTTGCAATCTTCTTCTAGCAGAATACGATGCATACAGATTGAAGGGCATATTTTTTTTGAGATCAGATATGTTATATCCTAATGCAGTAGGATATTTCTTTAAGACATCTAAAAGTTTCTTTGTTTCGATTGTTCCTAAACTGGAATTTATTATAACTGGTCTTGTACATTCAATGTCTAAGAATTCGTATCTTAGGTTCTTAGACAAAGTTTTTAACCCTAATGTAGGTTTATCCTTACTTGGCATGGGATCCGGTGTAAGTGCTAAACTTTCGCTTAGACTATCATCCTGATATGGTTTACGCCAATTATCATCTTCGAAAATCGGAGGGATTTGAATTTTCATAATTTCAGAATAGGTAGTTTCTTTCATTTCCATTTCTCTTACACATTCGTCAATTACGTCCAATAGATAGCATGTATCCTCTATAGTTGGTGATTGTAAGAATTGTGTTAAAATAAATTCAACTTTCTCTTCACCTACTTCAAAGGTTAGCTTTCCTTTCTTTACGTCTATTATAGCTCCGGCGGTAGCTAAGAATGGTCTTCCTAGTATGATAGGTGTAGTGGAGTCTTCAGAGATGTCCATGATTATGAAATCAGTAGGAATATAGAATTGTCCTATACGTACTGGAACGTTTTCTAGTATGCCTACAGGATATTTAATAGAGCGATTGGCTAGTTGAACAGACATTTTAGTTGGTCTTAGGTCTCCCATGTCTAGCCTTTTGCAAATCGTTAAGGGCATAACACTGATACTGGCTCCTAAATCGCATATAGCTTTGTCAATGACGAATTTTCCTATTACACAAGGTATAGAGAAACTTCCTGGATCTTTTAGCTTAGGAGGCATATTATTCTGAATTATGGCGCTACACTCAGCAGTAAGTGTAACGGTTCCGTTATCCTCTATCTTTTTATTATTGGATAAGATTTCTTTTAAAAACTTAGCATACGAGGGCATTTGAGTGATAGCTTATGTAAACGGAATAGTAATATTCAACTGTTTCAGAAGTTCAACAAATTTCTTAAACTGGCCCATCGTTTTGGAATTGGTTAATCTCTGGGGTACGGAATTGGTGGTTTATAGGGTGGTGGAGGCACATAAGGCTTTTCTTTCTCCACTGCCTCTTGATTATCATCTTCCTTTTCTTCTGGATCATTCACCATTTCAGTCGGTTTATCCGATTTTTGGTACATGGCTGGATTGTCAAGTCTTGGATCGGTAGGTCCGTCAAGTTCCTTGCCACTTCTTAATATCACAGCATTGGCCTGTCTTTTCGGATTAGGTTGAGGTTGTCCAGGAAATACTCCAGCTGGTGCAGCGGTAGGTGCTTGTTGTTGAGCTACTTGTGAAATCTGAGTTTCAAGCATTTTGTTATGTGTAGCTAATGCATCTACTTTGCTCACTAATTGCTTAATCTGCTCACTAGTGTGTATGTTTTGGTTTAAGAAGTCCTTGTTTGTTTGAGATTGGTTAGCTATGAAGTTCTCCATCATCAATTCAAGGTTCGATTTTCTAGGGACATTAGGAGCAGTCTTTTGATATCCTGGTGGTGTAGCTGGTGCTTGACCTGGTGCGTATAAAGCATTGTTGTTCTTATAGGAGAAGTTCGGATGATTCTTCCAACCTGGGTTGTATGTGTTTGAGTATGGGTTTCCTTGAGCATAATTCACTTGATCTGTGGGAATTCCTGTTAATAGTTGACAATCAGGAACATCATGTCCTAGAATTCCACATAACTCACAGTTAGGTGTTACTGCAGCCACGGTGGCTGTTGGTGTTATGGCCAAGTTGTCGATCTTTTGGTTTAGTTGGTCAAACTTTGCATTGACTTGGTCCATACTACTCACTTCGTACATACCTCCTTTTGTTGGTTTCTCAGTTGCGACACTCTCGCTTCCCCATTGGTAATGGTTTTGAGCCATACTTTCGATAAGTGCATAAGCATCATTATATTCTTTGTCCATTAGTGCACCGCCTACGGCAGCGTCAATTGTCATTCTTGTATTGTACAAGAGTCCATTATAGAAGGTATGGATGACCATCCATTCTACTAATCCGTGATGTGGACAAAGTCTCAGCATATCCTTATAGCGTTCCCAAGCTTCGAAAAGTGATTCGTTTTCCCTTTGCTTAAATCCGTTGATCTGAGCTCTTAGCATAGCTGTCTTGCTAGGTGGGAAATATCTGGTCAAAAAAACTCTCTTTAGTTCCTCCCACGTAGTTACTGAATTCGAAGGCAGAGATTGAAGCCAGGCTCTTGCTCTATCTCGAAGTGAAAAAGGAAACAGACGTAGTCTGATAGCTTCTTGGGTAACTCCATTGGCTTTTACGGTATCTGCGTATTGCACAAAGATCGAAAGATGAAGGTTCAGATCCTCGGTAGGATTTCCGGCGAATTGATTTTGTTGCACGGCTGATATCAGCGAAGGTTTCAGCTCGAAATCGTTTCGGTTGATAGCCGGTGCGACAATGCTAGAATGCGGTTCAGCTTGCGAAGGACTAGCGTAATATTTGAGTGGGTGATTCTGTTCTTCAGCCATCTCTGCTTCCTTTGATGTTACGACTGGTTTAGGTGGATCTATTTGAAGATCTGGAATATTGTAATTTTGTTCGTAATCGAATATCCGTCTTCTTACGTGTAAGAAGCGTTCTGATTCTGGGATTAGAGGTTGCAAGTCTTCGCCTTGAGAGCGAGTACTTGGCATACACTCGGGAATTTAGATTAGAAAAGAAAATAGTTGTTACCTTAGTCTAGACAATGCTACCCTAAAGTGCACTAGTAACTAAATTAAGGTCCCCGGCAACGGCGCCAAAAACTTGATGGGCTAAAGACGTACTCTAATTATGTGTCTAGCGGTATCTTAACTGCAAGTGCACAGCCTATCGAAGTAATATTTAAGATTATCGATCCACAGGGACTTTATGATTACTTAGTGCTGGAAGATTTACTAGTTTAGCTAAGGTGAATGGTTGTCACGATTTTTGGTTGTTTTTAAATATTAATGGCGGGAATTAAATTTGAGTTTAATAAAATAATACTAAGCGGTCGGTATGTAATTATGTTAACTTAGGCGGGTCAATCTAACCTAGGCTTATAAAGATGGTTCACTTAATCTATTCTGTAGAGGTTACCAGTTTAAATATCTTTAACTCACACTCTCGTGGTCTTATCTCAGATCTTACCCCTAAAGCCCTATGCCTGCTCTCGCTAGCCCATAAGTGTTTAGAAATAATTTTTGGAAACTTAGTAATTCTAATTCATTTTAAAGCGCTCTCGCTGTGTTTAAATTAAATGCCTAACTTTAGCTATCTGGTTAAAATCTCACACTCTCGTGGTCTTGACCTAACCTATTACACTTTCCTTACTCTCGTAACAAAAAGGTTGATTTTATAATAAAAAGTCTCAGCCTGAATATTAAGCTCTTAATTATTTTAAGCCTAGAGTTGATTTTACCGATTTAATTGATTTTTAATTACATACCGCCCTAAGGTGTTTAACTACTCATTATTGTTGAACCAGACAGAGGTAGAGAAATATAAAATAAAATATGCATGGCAGAAAAATAAATACTCAACATTAATATAAATGCAATTTAAATAAAAACCTGGATAACAATAAAAATAGTAGACTCCTTCTTCCACAGGCTGGAAAGCTCGGAGTACTGACCGGAATCGGAAATAAATTTTCTAAAAGAATTCTGAAGGCTTTGAAACAAATTAAATTATAACAATTTCCTAATGTTGGAAATTGTTATATGGTTGGTTGGGATACAGAAAATTAAAGCAAGAAAATTAATACTGGAAAAATAAAGGGTGCAAATAAAAACGGCAGAGCTTCCGCAAGAAAATTAAAATCAAAACTCTGTAAATTGTTCATTGAAGCTAATCTATTTATAGAAAGCTATTTGGGCTTGGTAGTTGGAATTGGTGCATGGGCCTCGTAGGTGTTGAGAGAATCCAGGGAAATGTTGGAATACTTGGTCTGCGGGGAACATAGGCATGTTGACTTCACGTAGCGTACACGTTCATGACCAAGTCTCAGCATAATACCCTAATTTCCCCTTGTCACGTTCGTGACAAGGGTGTCACGTTCGTCTTCCGTGTTTGATGTGCGTCACGGTCGTGAGGGTCTTGTGACGACCGTGACTGCTCCTTTTAGCGTGTCACGGTCGTGACTCCTAGGAGACGATCGTGACTGTTACAAAAAATGCAGGTTATGCAGAATTCCTCCTTTCTTCATCTTTTAATGGTTGATTTTGCTCATTTCACTTGTGGCTCATGATTTAGCTCTGTAATTGATGTACCTGCAAAATGGAAAAGAAAACTCGAGGAATCGGGTGTTAAAACGACAAATATGCGATAAAACAGCATTGAAACATAGCAATATAAACGATACATTTTCTCGTTATCAGCATGCTTTCAGAATAAACTTTGCCTCAATTAGGTCTTTCGAAGGTTGTAACGTGGTCTGGTTAATGGTTATTGAAACCAAGGTATAAGGCTCAAGGATTAATTTGTATCCACCCCTTCTTCGTGATGTTCTCCAGTCCTACGTTCAGTTAACTTCTACACATGCATTTGTAAGAGTGAAAATGAAGCTTTGAGGTTCGCATGGCATTAGCAGTCATCTTATTTTGTTGGTTGATGTCGGTGACCCTTTAATTTTGATTTGGTGGTCACTGATTGTTGTTTTGTTATTGGTGAGGATCGGAGCTCCTCTTTTTGTTTTGTTCTTTTTTTGTTGACTAAGTCTCCCTTCGGGTGCTCAACTTAGTGGTTTTCTTTGATTTTTGCCTAAGTCTCCCTTTGGATGCTCAACTTAGGTTTTTTTTCTTTGATTTTGTTTTTCTTTAATCTCCCTTTGGGTTCTCGACTAAACAATTTATTTATTTTCTCGCCTAAATCTCCCTTTGGGTGCTCGATTTAGTGTTTTTTTTTCTTTTTTGTTCTCACCTAAGTCTCCCTTTAGGTGCTCGACTTAGCGGTTTTCTTTTTTATTTTTTTTTTGTTGTATTTTGTTGAATGTTTTGACTGCCAAGTCATTTGTTGATGGTGCTCCGACGGGATGTCTCATCTTGCAATTTGAAGGTGTAGTCAAGTTAACTGAACAACTACCCTGCCCCGGGTTAAGCGTAAGGATTTGTATCCGAAAGAAACTCCTACTTCTAGGCTCGAAGTGGTTGACTAGGGATTAACTCCTTATCTCTCCAGTGTTTGGGGATTTGGAAAAAAAATGCATGTATATCATTGACGAGATTTCATCCGAAAGCATACCACAACAGTTATGGGTATTTAGTTTTCATCCTCCTCCCTCAAATATTTGCTAAAGTGAAGTGAGGAAATATTGTTTGTGATTTTTTGTGATAAATGATAAATGATGAGCGAATGCGAATAGACTGATTCAAAACATGCATAAACATAATATTAACAAAACTAAGTACAAACGACAATGTTCAGAGAAAGTAGTACTTAAACAAACAATACAAAATAACAAGAATGCAGAAAGATAAATGGAATATGATGGCCTTGATTTGAGGAATTGAACTTCTCTTGATTTGGCTTGCTCAGAGTTGGAGACTATTCAGCTTGGTCTTTGACAACCCCTTCAAAAGATTTCACTTGCGGGCCCTGTGCGGAGGCATTGGATTGTTCTGAACATTCAGATTTCTTTGAGTGAAGGTGAGATCCTTAGAGTAAACCAGGTCTTGAACCTTGTGCTTGAAGGCCTTGCAGTTCTCGATTGTGTGACATGGAGCACCTTTGTGATACCCACAACGAGCATTGGCGTCATAGTCTCGGGAGGTACCAGTTTGTGGTGGCATATCCCTTAAAGTGAGAGACCCATTTGCCATCAACCCATTAAAGATTTTGCTGTATGACATATGCAATAGAACAATGTGTCTGTCAGGTCCTCTTTGCTGATTTGACGGACGCTGTTGAGGAGCACGTTGCTGTTGTTGACCAGGCTGTTGTGGATAAGCCAGTTGCTGGTATGGATTGGGTGCATATTATGCAGCAGCAATTAGAGGATATGGACGTGGTTGGTAAGGCATCTGAGGCGGAAATGGAGCTTGAATGGCCTGCTGATAAGGCATTGGAGGAACTGGCTGATAAGGCACATGAGCATATTGTGCAACAGTAACATATGGATACTGATAGTAGGGAATTGAGTTAGGCGCACTCTGTTGAGGTGTCCCGCTTGCAGTAGAAATGGAATTTGTTTCGCATTTTTTGTATCTGTTGAAAGGCTTTTTTACCCCAGCTTGCCTGCTAGAACCTCCTTGAATTTTTCCACTTTTCAGTCCTTCTTTGATTCTTTCTCCAACAATCTCCATGTCTGAGAAACCAGAAGACACACTACTGATCAGATTTTCGCAGTATTGTCCTTGTAAGGTACCCATGAAGATATCTATCAATTCACGGTCAACCAATGGCGGATGCACTCTGGAAGCTAGCTCCCTCCAGCGTTGTGCGTACTCCTTGAAGGATTCATTCTCCTTTTGAGTCATACTCTGAAGTTGAGTATGGTTCGGAGCTAAGTCAGTTTTGTACTTGTATTTCTTTTTGAATGCATCAGATAGATCAAGCTAAGTACGCACGTTGTTGCTCTCAAGTTGCATGTACCATTCTAGAGACGCTCCAAACATGCTATCTTGGAAGCAATGGATCACAAGCTTGTCATCTTTAGCGTGGGCGGCCATTTTTCTACAATACATCCTCAAATGGAGCTCAGGACAGTTGAGGCCTTTGCATTTCTCGAATTCTGGCAATCTGAACTTAGCGGGGATCACAACATCTGAAACTAAGCACAAGTCTGAGGCACTCAGAGAAGTTGAGTTGTGTCCTTCCATGATTCGGAGTTTTTCAGCTAACTCGCGACACATCTTCATTGCTTCATAATATTGAACAACATGAGGGTTGGTGATTGGAACAACGATATGAATCTCGTACTCAACTTGTTGATCCACTTCAGCATGAGGCATATGAACCTGAGTAACAACAGGTTACGTTTTAGGAATAACACCAACAGTAACACCAGAAGTAGGTATTGGTTAGGAAGTGACTTCTTCAACAACAGGAGTGAAGCCTGGAGGCAAACCATAAACCAAAGGATTAGGAACTGGAACTGAAGGCATTGTGTGCGAGGTAGATCCTTGCATGAGAACATTGTTCCTTGCGGCAGCAGCTTCGCGAAGTTCCTCCATTCTGGCCAAGGCTTGTATAGTCTCATAAATCTGGTCGATCTTGCTCTTGACCGAGTCAATCTCTTCCCTCATAGCTGCCTGTTCTTGTTGAATCTGATCCATCAGTCTTCTAGTGTTGGCTCGAGTTAGATATGGGCGTCGGGAAAGATACGGGCATCGGGAAACCAACTTGATTTACTGAATATGAAGGAGCAAATTTGAAATGAAATGCAAAAAATGATGCAAATCAAATGATATGCAATGTCAGAATCCAGGATCCTTAAATCCCGAGATCTCATGAGTCCAAGGTATAGATGGACGATACTTTGATCGGAAACTCACTAGGTAGACTCTAAAGTTTAGGAACCCCAAAGTTTTCAATCCATATGGCTGTTCATCAGACACGCCATAAATATGATGGTTGAATGACTCCTTCATATGAATCTCGTTTGGGTTAGGTTTTCATATCGAACTACACGAGAGAAACCTCTCGGTGCCCCATACTACGCAACCATCGACACGTGGTTTCCAACAAAAGTCTCAGAGTTATGGACTTGTCTCAACTGTTTGCTGGACATGTCGACAATCCGGAAGTCAGTCAACTCCATTGAGCAAGTCTATTCTAAGTGAGATCTTCGTATCAAACTACACAAGAGTAACCCCTCGGTGCCCCATACTACGTGACCATCAACCTTATGTTTGATCCCAAAAGTGGTTTTAAGGTCCTTAGAGTCGACAATCCTAATGAAAACACTGATCGTCCACGCCATAAATATGACGGTCGTCAATATTCGCACTAGAATCTACTCCAAGTTAGGTCTTCGTATCAACCGTCCATGAGAACATTTCTCTCGGGAGCCAATACTACACAACCTCTCCTAATGTTTGTACTCATAAGCCCGGGTATTGAGCCTTTCCCTCAAGTTTCTCTTGCAATCAAAGTATCGATCCAAATCATAATACCAATGAGCCATAAGATATATAAGATGAAGTGTGATAAAGAAAGCAATAAAAACAAACAAGTAAGACATAAAAGCAAACATCCAAACAAGCATGGAAACCTAGACTAGGCCTGACTCGCATAGGGGTGAACCAGTCCCCATCAGAGTCGCCAGCTGTCGCACCCCGAAAAATACGATCTTACACGATCTAAAGAGAAGAGTCGCGTGCTGGACAGACATGAGAGTCACCACCTAATTCTAATTTATTCCCAAGAGGGTAAAGGGAAGATATAGATAAAACCCGTCGAAAAGGAGGATGAAGACAAAAGTCTCGCAACCATTACATGGGTTCGGAAGTCGGTTATGCAGGGGAAAGGTATTAGCACCCCCTACATCCATCGTACTCGATGGGAACCATCTAAGTTGTCATGCGCGAAAGGATGTCTATGCTTAATGAGTTACTTGCTAGAGGGAAATGAGTTTTGATTGAAGTTTGATTGATCCTAGGTGCTCGGTAAGGATGGAGATCCTTGTGCCTACGTATTCCCGCATGCAATGGGAAAGTCAGAGCCTCGTAGTTCGTCCTACTACGGGTAATGGTTGTTGATTTTATTACCTTTATTCAATGAAAGGATTTAGGAGTTGAATTGCACTAAAGACTATGGGTAGTTTATTCCGCTCGATTTGGACCAACGCCCGGTAACGAAATAATCGGAGTGAGTAATGACAACTCGTAGTCCTCCTTTTTACCGCTTAAGGCTCGTGGCGTACAATTCTTATTGTTTTATTAGAGTGTTTTATTTCCTAAGACCGCTTGACGTTGAATCAAGGGTTTGGATCTAAAAAGAAACATTTTGGTTTTTTTTAGGTTAAAGGGTGAATGCAAATGGAGTTTTATTTTGTGGTTTGTTAGCGAGGCACAATGCACTCGGCTCGCAAGGTTGGGTGGATCCTAGTAAACGAAGTGATAACTGAAAAATAAAGTGCGAGTGTGCGAGTGCAACCACTAGGCGTTGTACCAAGGGTTCGCGAACTAAGCCGAAAAAGTAAATAACATACATTAAATGGGGGAGGGATACAAAATAAATACACGGGATTACATGAAATAAAGGGTCTCGTTGTAATTTGGCCAAGAGAAAGCATGTGTGTACTGTACCAAACTATTCAGAGGCGTTTGACCTTTTTATTCGGAGGCAACTATTTGGAGGTATTGGACCTTTTCGGATGCGTCGAAATATGGCTCTCTAACTACCTTAGAACCGATTCAATGTTTAGAATCATTCTATGAGGAGTCGAGCGTTTATGTTGTAATACGAAAAATAAAATAAACTAAATTAAATAAAGTGAAATAAAATAAAATGGTCTCATCATTAATTGAGATTTAAAGTCGGCTTGCGACGAATCTCAAGACTATGTAGATGTTCATCGACCATAAAAATTAAATAAACGATAAAAATAAACTAAATTATATTGTTTTGTCGAAATAAAATGATAAATAAAAATAAATTAAACTAAATGGCCTCATATTAATCAAGTTTTCTGATTTAATGAAATCGAAACCAACTAATTTTTTTACTATATCATTGGCCCATAAAAATAAAAGAGTAATAACTACCAACAACTTAATTGTCAAAATCAAATGCCATAAAAATAAAAAAAATAAAATCAAAGTATATATATATATATATATATATATATATATATATATATATATATATATATATATATATATAAAGATCTAAAGGATACTTTACAAAATCATAAAGAAAAAGAATCAGATCTCTTCAATTAGACAATCAAGGATTAAAAATTATAAAAAAATCTAAACATAGGGAGTATGAGCGCAGGGGGTTCAGTGCTAAACAGGACTGTGCGTTGAGAAATCTGTGGCCTATGGCCCATGTCAAAAACAAACTCAACATAATTTATATAAAAAAAAGTAATGAAAGCAGGGTTTTCTTTTTTAAAACAAAACAAAAGTTGAAAATAATAGATGAACACAATTTCAGACTGTTATACCCTTAATTTCAAAATCGATTCGAAACCATGACCCTTCTCACGATTTTGCGTCTCGATGAACCTCTCCCTCTCGATTTCGTCTTTCAACTCTCACATACTCTCGATTTCTCTCGGCTTCTCCCATCCTCACTCTCGCGGAAATCTCTGCGATTTCACTTCACTCTCACTCAGTTCGGCGGCGGCGGTTGATGGTGAGTTCGGCAGAGGATTTGGATTTTATGCGAGGGTGGTTTCGCGTTTTAGGGTTGCATTTTTACTCACTCGCGGTGGTGTTTGGTTTTCTGGAGTTTATCGTTTGGTTGTTTTCTCGCGGTTTTCGCACAGTTTGTTGTGGTAGGTTGCTCTCAGACTCATTCACTGTGTTTTTTTTGGGATTTGTGTTTGGGACGGTGGAAAATGGTGGGTGTGATTTGTTCTGCGTTTCGGTGGAGTTTATGTTTTGTGATGAATAGATGAAGGTGATGGATTTGTGTGACTGTGATATGGTTGAGGAAACAGGTTTGTAATGTTATTGTAATGGTTTGTTTATTTGGATACTTTTTGGGATTTTTGTGAAGCTTGATGCTGAGTTTTGTGCAGAATATTTATGTTTTTCAAGCCTCCATTATGAGAGTGTGAGGAGCTGAATATATAGAGGAGTTTGTGAGGGTAAATACGACATATTTGGGAGAAAATATTGAGATTGTGCTGAGCTGTGATTTGGCTGTGAAGATTTTATGCAAATGTTGTGTATACGATTTGTTGGTGTTATGCGTTGCGGAAATGGTGGAGGTAGTGGTAATACGTTTTGGTACGTTTGAATTTTGTAATGCTGCAAGTTTTGTATCATGTGGTGGGGTCCTTGGTGGTATCTGTTATGGATTGAACCGGAGTATGATTTGGAGTGGGGAACGGTGATTTGTTATTATTGCTGAAGAAATTGTTTGAGTAAAAATGTGTCTGAGAATAAAAAATATGGGGTCAAGTGGGGGTATGAAATATGTGATTGGTTCTCAGAAAAAATAAAAAATGCGCTTGGAATGGTCATGTGAACTGATGATCTTAAAAATAAAAAATTAACTAATTATAATAATAGTAAATAGAAATAATAAAATAATAATAATAATAATAATAATAATAAGAAGAAGAAGAAGAAGAAAAATAAAAATAACTAACAATATAAAAATAGAAACAATAATGATGTTACTAATAAGGAATAAAAATAAGAAATAAAATAAAAGGTAAATAATAAAATGAGAAAATAGTAATGATAATAAAGAGAATAATATTAGATTTTTTGTGTTTTGAGTAAAATAGTAATAAAATAAAAATAAAGTAGTAAAATGGATATTTTAGAAAAGAATAAAAATTAAAGAAAAAATTGATTTTTTTGTAATTTTATATTGAGATAAATAAATAAATAAAATACAATGGACTAATGGGCTCAAAAGTGGTTCTTCACAGTCTTTCAACTTGAGGAACATGATGTCCTCATCCGGAAACTCGAATTTCATGGGTTGATAATCGTCGATTGGCTACTGAGCCAAATATTCTGACAATACACTTCCTTTGATTGCTTTTTGCGAAGTGTAATGGATATCATACTCTGTTAGTATCATCTGCCATCAGGCTACCCTTCCTGTCAGAGTTGACTTCTCGAAGATATATTTCACAGGATCCATCTTGGAAATCAAGAGAGTGGTGTGAGTCAGCATGTACTGTCTTAGTCGGCGAGCATCCCATGCCAAAGCGCATCAAGTTTTCTCGAGTAATGAGTAGCGTGTCTTACAATCGGTAAACTTTTTGCTAAGGTAATAAATGGCATGCTCTTTTCGACCAGACTCGTCCTGCTGACCCAACACACATCCCATTGATCCTTCGAGCACAGTAAGATACATGATCAAGGGTCTCCCTGGAACTGGAGGCATGAGAATTGGAGGTTCTAGCAGGTACTCCTTGATTCGGTCAAAGGCTCGCTGATAGTCTTCATTCCATTTAATGGCCTGATTCTTCCTCAGAAGCTTGAAGATGGGCTCACACGTGGCCTTTAGGTGAGAGATAAACCGTGCAATGTAGTTTAGTCTCCCTAAGAAACCACGCACTTTCTTTTCAGTCTTTGGCTCAGGCATCTCTTGGATGGCTCTTACTTTGGTTGGATCAACCTCAATTCTCCGCTCACTAACAATGAAACCAAGTAGCTTATTGGAACGGACCCCAAAGGTGCACTTGTTCGGATTCAACCTCAATCTGAACTTCCGGAGTCTGTCAAACAACTTTGCTAGATTTACCAAATGCTCTTCTTCTGTTTGGGATTTTGCTATCATATCATCAACATAAACCTCAATTTCATGATGAATCATGTCGTGAAATAACGTCACCATCGCCCATTGGTAAGTGGCCCTAGCATTCTTTAGACCAAAGGGCATGACCTTGTAACAGAAAGTGCCCCAAGGCGTGATGAAGGTAGTCTTTTCCATGTCATCGGGGGACATCTTAATCTGGTTATAACCTGAAAATCCGTCCATGAAAGAGAACACAGAAAACTGAGCAGTATTATCAACAAGCACATCTATGTGAGGCAGAGGGAAATCATCTTTAGGGTTGGACCTGTTCAAATCCCTATAGTCTACACACATCCTGACCTTACTGTCTTTCTTAGGGACCGACACAATATTGGCAACCCACGGAGGGTAACTAGTCACGGCCAAGAAACCAGCATCAAATTGCTTTTGTACTTCCTCTTTTATTTTGATTGCCATATCAGGGAGTGTGCGCCTCAACTTCTGCTTCACTGGAGGGAAGTCTTCTCTCAGAGGCAACTTGTGTACCACAATGTCAGTGTCTAACCAGGCATATCCTGGTAAGACCATGCAAAGACATCGACATACTCTCGAAGCATGGCAATTAGATGAGTCTTGATGGATTCTTCTAATGAAGCTTCAATCTTAACTTCTTTCTTGTCTTCTTCGGTACCCAGGTTTGTCACTTTGATGGCCTCTTCGTGCGGCTGAATCATCTTTTCCTCCTGTTTAAGCAGTCTGGCTAACTCTTCAGGTAGTTCACAATCTTCTTCACCTTCCTCACCGGCTTGATAAATTGGATTATCAAAGTCATACTTAGCCATAACAGGGTCGTCATTGATAAGATCCGGTGACGAGCACCTGCATGAATGGTGATTCATGCAAGGCTTTAGAAAAGGCTTGAGAAAATGAGAAACATTGTCATTTTAAAACTTTTCTTTCTTTTTGAAAAACAAAAGCAAAAATGAAAGGCAAAGAACAACATGGATGAATGTGAAACGTCAGCTTTATTTATGATTATGAATTGTGTTAGGAACAAAAGAACCCTTACAAAAAGCTACTATGCCTCGGGCAAGACATAGTGCTTGAGTATAGAAAAGACAGAAACAAAGATTATTACTCTTCGAAGGAAGTGACTGAGATAAGCCTTTCAGATGACCAGTTGCTAAGTTGAGTCCCTGGAACAGCAGGCCTGATCCACTCATCTAAGTCACAATAACTATCAACTACATTGTCCTGCACGACACTGATGCTTCCAGAATCCACCACTCCCGCACTCGTGAAAGTAATCGGGCCTTGACGATCTCTAGCACTCGGTCCAGATGATGACTGCCCAGGATGGTAACCAATCCCAAACATATCTTTCTTTTCTGGCACTTCTATTGGACTGCCCCAACCTTCTCGTATCCCAAATTCTACCACTTCAAGAGCTTGCTTATAAGAGGATATGGAAACCCCCCTTCTTTGGTTCTTCAAAAGAAGCTGCCAATGAAGATGCTTGTTCAGTTTTCAGTGGCTCAAAAGCCTGACATAGAGTTTCAACTATCTCACCATCCATCTCCACATACTTGAATGAAGCTAGATGACTGATGAAAATGTCTTCTTCCCCACTGACTGTTACAATTTGTCCTTCCCAGACGAACTTTAGTTTTTGATGAAGTGTGGACGATAGTGCTCCTGCTGAATGTATACAAGGTCTTCCCAGCAAACAGCTGTATGCAGGCTGTATATCCATTATGTAGAATGTGGTATTGAAGATTTGTGGACCTACCATCAAATTCTCTAACTACCAGGTTGCTAGGCTTTAAAACCACTCCATCATAATCCAACTTCATCAATGCCTTCTTAGGAAGAACATTCAGCGAGGATCCAGTATCTACCAACACGTGAGAAAGTACTGCACCCTTACATTCTAAAGAGATATGCAGTGCCCGATTATGAGCACGCCCTTCAGATGTTAGATCCATGTCCATAAAGCCCAATCCATGACTGGTATTGACACTAGATACCACCGCTTCTAACTGATTTACTGAAATATCCTGAGGCACATAAGCCTTGTTCAGGATATTCAAAAGAGCTTTCATGTTGGAGTCGAAACACATTAGCAAAGATAAGATGGAAATTTTTGATGGGGTCTGCTGCAGATGGTCCACAATCTTGTAATCGCTCTTTTTGATAATTCTAAAAAATTCTTCAGCTTCTTTATCAAATGTAATGTCTAGATTAGTCACTGTTGTGGGCTCATTGATAACCACTGGCTGCTTCCCTCTTGCCTTAGCCTGGGCTTCTGCGGTGTCTCTGGGTGGTATCACACTATTTCTTAGTGTTTACGGCGCAAATAGTCTTCCACTTCTAGTAAAGCCCCTTACTCCAACATTTTCTACTTGAGCTGGGGTCGTGCTAGACGTGGCCAAATCTTGCTTCTGGCCGTTACAATATACTTCGCCGCCATAATTCCAGGGAATGGCTTTATCACTCTGATACATTACTGGTCCTGCAGTGGTAATCGTTATCAGTGCCACTCTGGCGCGTGTAGGAACTTGAGATGGATCGTAGAAAATGGTTACTGTGGAGACTTCGCTTTCCTTTACAACTTTGTCAAACTGCAACACTCCTTCATTAATCATACTTTAGATCTCTGCTCACAACCACTTGGCATTTTAACACATCCTGGACAATCACCCCACAACCTACAAACACACCCTTCAGGGCCAAACATGCTTTAACAACACTCAACGGAGTTTGCATGTCGTCAATATCACACACCAAGTTTAGATTCTCCCCATTGTCAACTGCCCCAATTGTACCCCCGTGAGGAGGCATGGGGTTATGTATTACATTAGGAGTATGAGCAAAATTAATCGCTTTAGAATCCAGTAGGTCTTGAATAACATGCTTCAGAGCTTTGCAGTTTTCTGTGGTATGCCCGAGAGCTCCGGAATGAAATTCGCATCTGGCGTTTGTATCATAACCCTCAGGGATTTGGCCTGGCTTCGGGGGTTGTAGAGTTCGTAGTTGAATCATATGGAGCTGTAGGAGATTCTTCAAAAGCTGTATATAAGACATCGGCGGAGTTTCGAGATGTCTTTCTCTGGTTCTCTGGGGGTAATATGGACGAGGAGCTCTTTGTTGATACCCTTGTTGGCGTTGCGGCTGCGGTGGTTGGACTTGTTGTTGGACAGGTTGAGCTGATATAGTGACGGGGGCCACTTGACACTAGAACTTGAAGCGCCCCCATTCTGAATCTTCCCTTGCTTGATCCAGCTTTCTACCCTCTCATCAGTCAAGATGATATCTGAGAACCCACTTGAGGAACATCCAGCTAGCCTTTCCATGAAATGCCCAAGGAGGGTATCCAAGAACAGGTCTACCATTTTTCTCTCCAACAAAGGTGGTTTCACTCTAGCAGCCACTTCACGCCACCTTTGTGCGTAATCTTTGAAGCTCTCAGAGTTCTTCTGAGTCAGACTTTGAAGTTGAGTGCGACTAGGCGCCATATCGATATTATACTCATATTGCTTGAGGAAAGCTTCTCCCAATTCCTTCCAGCTTCTCACAGAGCTTCTCTGTAGCTTCATATACCATTCCAAGGATCCTCCGGAGAGACTATCCTGGAAGTAGTACATCCAAAGGTTTTCATCCCTAGTATGGATAGCAATTTTCCGGTAGAATGCCTGTAAGTGAGTTTTAGGGCAGGAGCTACCGTTATACTTGTCAAAAGTAGGTGGCCTGAATTTGTGAGGAATAACCACCCCAGGGACTAGACCCATGTTTGACAGATCTATCCCCAAAGTGTCTCTACACTCCAGGGCTTTGACTTTCTCAGCAAGCATCAAAAAGTCTTGAAGATTTCCTTCACCAAATCCCATATCATTGTTAAAAGAAGGGAATTAATCCTCATGCCTGTCTTGTACTGGAATGAAAGTTGTTGTGCCATGTTCTGGAACTTGAAGTCCACCTGGGCCATTGTTGGTGTTGGGAGGAGTCACTTGTACTTCAGGAGTGGTTATAGGAGGATTAGTCTGAGGAGGGTTGAGCCCTTGAATTGCATTTCTTAACTCTTGTTGTCCCTGAGCCATCTCTTGCATCATGACCATGAACTCTCCTATTCTGGTGCGAAACTCATTAAGCTCAGTTTGCATAGCATCCATGACTGTCCTCTGGTTGTTGCGAGTTGCATAACAATGCGGGATATTCTGTCGAAGATGACGGGTCTTGGCGGCCCTCGCAATCTTTGCTTGAAATGAAAATAAGTTAAGCAACCCGTAGAAAACCTGCAAAACAAAGAAGAAATGCAAATGATGTGTATGCAATGCAATGTGTTCCTTTTATCCCCAAGGCCTCAATTACATTCCCATTCTGGTGTTGAGAAAATCCTGTGTGACATTCAAACTTGAGGTGGTGGCATTTATTTTCTGTCCGTGCAACAGATAACAACCAGAGACTTCAGGTAAATCAGAAGACAATTGAAATAACAAAGATCCTCACAAAGTACAAATTCATATTTCAGGAAAGAAAAAATACATCAAGAGAGAGGGGATTCCCACAACAAGCCTACGGGTAATCCAAGTCATATGCATATAAAACTAAAGCTTAGGAAGGTCTACATCCTGTAATCTCCAACTAAGGCGCTTGACATTTCGCAACATCTGAGGTATATCTGGATGCGTAGGTTAATGTATAAGCTTCTGAATTAAGATATCCCTAAGGTCATAGGAGGCATGCAATTCCTCAATTTGTTGTAGGAACACCTTTTCACTTTCCTGACTTGTAATAGAATCATTCTTAGCTCTCTTGACATCAGCTTTCAATTTCAAATCTTCTATTTCTTTCTGAGCTTCCTTTATTGCTTGTTGGCTTTCTGCTAAACTTTGAAGATGACCCTTCTCTTGATGGTAAGCCTTCTGAAGGAGCTCTCTCTTTCCATCCAAATAATCTTGAAGACTCTTGACCTCTAGCTTGTGCTTGATCTCCAGCTCCCTCTGCTTCCTCAAATTGTCTTCCCACTTCTCTTGCCATAAGGTGATAGCTTCATTGGCTTCATTCAAATCTTTCTTCTCAGTTCGACGTTGGGCCGCCTTGTGAGTTTCATCTAATCCCCTTTTCTTGAAGTAGAGCTCTCTCTCCTGAAATTCTTACTGCTTGAGCCTAACCATCTCTTCAGCTTTGTGAGCTCTTTCCTCCAACTTTTGATTTTGCATCTTTAGTTTCTGGCATGAATTGTAAGCTTCTTGATTCTCCAACATGAGTTGTTGAACCAAGGATTCCAACTTTTGATATTCTTGAAGAGGTACTGAAGTTGTGGGTTCTACCTCCTTAGGGTAGAAAGGTGTTTCTCTAGAAAATGGGAGTAACAAGGTCTTCACATGATCCTCCAACCAACTGTCAAAAGGATCATAAGTGTTGGGATCCACTCTCCCAAAGTCTTTCTTCCCTTTCATCACCCTACCCTCCCAAGCTTGGGATACTAGTATGCTCTTCTTGAGATTTCCTTCTGCCGGAAAGTACAAAGATTCATTTTCCTCTTCCATCAAAGGCACAACTCTTAATGGATAACCAAATTGCTTCCTGGACAAGATAGGATTGTAACTGATCCCACCTTTCCTTCCTATCAGAGGCACACTTGGGAAGCTACCACAACTGACCAATATTTCTTTGCCCACAAGGTCTCTGTTGCATCCCCATGAAATGTCAGCTGAGGTTAAGCCCATTAATCTTTTGGACCACTTCTAAGAATGTTTCAAATCCTGAAAAGGCCCTGATTTAGGGAGTTGCCTTACAAACCAATCAGAAAATAGGGGAGCACAACAATTTACATGTCCCTTCCTCTTTTCATTCCTATGGTGAACCCCATAATAAAAGTCACCTAACAAAGTGGGTACTGGATTTCTTCTGGAAAATATAGTGATAGCTTCCATGTTGATTAAACTCTTCTCACCTGGAAACAAACTGGTCCCATACACTATCAAAGCAAGCAAAGTGCAGAACTTAGCCCATTTGTCTTCAGAGGCCAGGTCCTGAGCTTCCTTGATAAGAAAATCTAAGAAAAGTCTTTTACCCTTGGTGGCATCCAATTCTCTGCTAACCTTGGACAAGTCTAGAAGAAAAGACTCAGCTATATCTTTGGATGAAGGCATCTTCTCTAAGCCATAGTAAGGAGCACAATTTTTGATGGGGATTCTGAGGATGCTGGATATCTCTTCTAATGTGGGAGCCAAGAAGTAATCAGGGAAAACAAAAACCCTCAGCTGTGGATCATAGAACTGCAATAGGGAATGCAAGCTATCCCTCTGGTCAATGGTGGGCTTATTCACATAGTCTAGGATCTTTCCAAACTCTTTTCTGAAATCATCAAGCACCTTGTCACCCATCAAGCCAATTAACTTCTAAATACCATCTGTCTCTGGATGTGGGAAAGTATAATGGACAATTCTCTTCCTTGGAATCTCCATGTTGAAGCAGCAAATATGACCAGGAATAGGAGGTAATGAACCCTGAGAATAAAAAGAACACAAAATGATTAATGATTAATGATGTTATGCAAGGCAAGGCATGTGATCAGTGACGTATCTGTGTAGTGAATCAGGTAATCAAGTGTCTGTGCAAGGCCACAACATCATCACAAGTATCTTTCTGATAAGGAGTTCATGATTTCAGAATCGGTAATTAGCAGAACAAGATCATATCATTAAAGTATGCTGGCACAATGGGTATGTTGATGTTTAGGGCTCCTACAAACCTGTAAACCCCTCCCAATCTCACGGGTGTGCTACTCGGGTCAAACATCATGGACTCTCAAAGCCGAATAGAAATAATACGTTTACCATCTCCGAGAAATGGCTCATGACCAAATCAGGGAATTGGTTTGGAATTATGTACTAATCAGGGAGGTCTCAGCTGAGTCCAAGGAAACAAGCATCCCTCATAAGTCCTCAGCTTCAAGCACTGAATCGAGAAACAATAGTGCATTCATCCTGAAGGGTACAATACTATCGTCATATGAACAGTTTTCCTTAACTGGAATCCTATGAGAGAACCAGGCCATCTTATGCAAGTTCCAAGTGGGCCCTCGGATGCGAGTGGGTTTGCCAACAAATGTGGTTTGGCACTGTCATCACTGGAGAGAGATGTTTCCACAAAAGGTTCTCAATGATCGTCCCTTGACTGCATATAACTATCAAGGTAGTGTATTGCCCCAAAATGATTCTGGCGTCAATACATTTCCGAGAAGGTCGCAAGTCAAGGCGTGGAACTCACTAATACCAACATAGCAAGATGCCATGAAGCCAAAGTGGAACCACTCTAAATCCTAGGTGTACTCAAGCCGGGTATTTGGCTTATCTTATAGTAACAAAACCCATCCCACAGAAAAAATGAAACCAGCACAGTCCAATATATGATGCATGTGAAAATAAATACTGAAAGCAATAAATAAAGTTGTAAAGTAAACTATAAATGAAAACATTAAAACTAAACTAAAGCACACAACAGCAAACAAATAAACACCCAAAGAAACAAAACCAAATAGGTGCTAGGATTGACTCAACGAGGGAAACCAGAGATTCTGGGTGTCTCCATTTTCCTCAGCAGAGTCGCCAGTTGTCGCTCCTGGGATTTTCATCCTAGTACAAACGCGAAAGTGGCACGGAAAAGGTAGAGTCGCCATCCAGGCATTTTTGTCCCGAAGGAATGGGAAAGGTAATGCTGCACAAACCCGAGGAAGAAGGAAAGGACGAGGCCTTGAGAACCAAAGATCTAGGTTCGGGATTCGGTTACGACCTGGGAAGGTATTAGAACCCCAGATCGTCCGTCGTACCCGACAGGATCCACACTTGTTTGTTTGTTTCAAAGGGTGAGAAAAAATATAATTGATGCTGAACAAATAAACTGCTAACTTGAATGGGAATGAGAAACAAACTAGAAAAGAGAGAATGAAAAGAAAGAGGGAAATGTAGGGAAAATAAAGAATGTGCTCGAACGGACCCTACCCCGCTGCCTACGTACCTCATCGAGAAAATGAGGATCAGAGTCGACGTAGTTCGCCTAACTAAGGCGGGAACTATTTGTTTGTGTTTTTTATCGCTGGAACTGCTTATGTCTATGCTCAGGTGTTACAGGCTCGTCTAGTACGAGTGCGTTTACCGTCTTGCATGCGAGACAAGTCGTCGCGAGTTCGCACTGTGAGTGAATGAAGTGAGAAAAGAAGTTCCCGCAGGAAAGCCGCTTATTGTTTGTTATTTGCTTTTTAAGAGTTTTATGTGAATTTGGCACAAGGAAGTGAATTCAAACTCTTTTCCATGGAATGTGTACTTACTACTACATTCCAAGATGGAATAATATAACAAGCACACCAAGTAAGGAGAATTTATCAAAGGCTTGTTTCCATGAATTAGGGTCTAAGTTCACTAGCTTGTTGAACTTTATTAAGTGTTTTTGTAGCTTTTGTGAAGAAGTGTCTTTTAAATTTTCTTTGTGAAGCAACCCCTTGATGAGACTTGTGCATCATGCTAGATAAGCTTACACCACTCCAAGATGGAATGAATGCAAGTGCCCCATGGAATAAGGCTATACACAAGGGATCATTTCATACATTTATTAATTCTTTTTGGATTTTTGTTTGAAGATGAGAAGAGAAAGACTCAAAGGCAAAGGTCAAAGCTAATGGGGGACTAAGACATAACCCTAAGTCATCTTATTATGTACAAAGAGGTCATATGGTTAATGAGGTATTCTAACCTAAGGAGAAGAAAGAACAAGTTAGAATTCAACTTACTTCCTAAGGAAGTTAAGTTGAATCTAAAGAGAGAAAGGGGAACCTACGAACAAAGCACAAAGGTGCTAAGGCAAAACAAATAAATGCATATATAAGAGATAAAGAATGAAGTAATTACCTCATCTTCCCCACTACAAAACAAGAGTTAGCATGATGTAGAAATATGAACAATTATTACATGGCAAACTTCAACAACAATCCACACTATCTAAGGAAGAGATTAGTGAGCTTCTAAGGTTAATACCTAAGCCTAAAGCATCTTGCAAGATAGCAAACCTAAAAAGTTAGTAGCTAAGCCAATGCAAAAGTTTCTAAAGGAATTAATTGAATTAAAGTCAAAATATGTCCTAAAGTACCACTAAACCCTAAGGATGAGGTTAGAAAGACAACCTAAGTGTTTACTAAACCAAAAACTCCTAAACTCAAAGATAAATGAAAAAAACCAGAACTTGACACTATATGGAAGTGAAGGGAATGAATAGATCAAATGAGAAGAAAGAGATTCAAGTTAAAGGTACTCAAATATGAGATTGAAAACGGGGGATAATGCATATAGGAGCATGGTTATAAAGATGAAACAAAATGACTTAGGAAAATATTAAAAAATAACCAAAGGGACTTGACTTCCCCATACAAAAACCAGGGGATTGACAACAAAATAAAATGGAGATTGTACTTGGAAAATGTTCACAAATGGTGAGTTAAAAAGCATCATAAGGCTAGGTGTTCAAATTAGGGTTTCTAAAGTCCTTTAAGTGACAAATGGAGTTCAAAAGGAAGAAAAATGGTTCTAAAAGGAGATGAACAAGTATGGATGATCACAAAACACTTATAAGACTCAAAACAATGACAAGATGAAGTTAAATCATGTACAAAAGGATTTTGAAGTGCTTAAGATGGAAAGAGAAGGAAGATTCGGTTAAAATGGGACAAGTGTGGCTGAGGACTCAAGTAAAACCCCAAAAATTAAAGGTAAGGACCCAAGGATGGCTTTCAATGTTAGAGGACCTATAATATGATTCACAAGAACCAGAAACAAGACCTTAGACTAATGGCATATATGCCTTATTCATTTGAAGTAAGAGAATACAACATGAAGGACCAAAAATGGCTTAGACATCAAACAATTTAAGAAAAATAGCAAATGACCTTAAAAAATTATGAAAGTTTACAACTCATTACAAAATCCAGAGAGTAACATATGTATAAAAAATCGCATTAAAATTCATCTTTTTGGATGGTTAATGGAAGGGTAGAACTCAATTAGGGCTTTTGAATATACAAGTGAAAGAAAGGACTCAAAAATGATCCAAACATGACCTAAAAATCCAGAGAATTTTTTTTTTGATGAAGTTTGATGGAATAAGAAGACAACACAAGAAGAATGACACATTTATCATACATGGTTTGTGAAAACAAAAATGTACAAGTTTATGGGTCAAAAATGAGAAAAATAGAATTTAATTCAAATGAGAAATTAATTCTGATCTCAAAAATGAACAAATTTAAAATCTAAAATTATTGAAAATTAAAAAAAATTCAAGGATCTCTCATGAATTAATTGGGAATTTTTGGAGGCATTTTGGTATTTTTAAAAATAAGAAACGAAAAATGAATTAAAATGAAAAATAAAATAAAAAGAAATGAAATGGACTGAGTTGGTATGGGCCAGGGGGGTGCCAAAAGCATCAGAAACAACTAAATTAGACCTAAGGAAAACGCGCAGGGGGTGTGGATATGAACTGATTGACTTTTATGTTGACTTGGTGACATGTGCCAGGCACGAGATTTTTAATGTGCTGGCTAAATTGTGAACGTTGGATGATCAAGATCCAAAGGCCATGCCATGTTCTCATAATTAATTCTAGGGCTTTGTTCAGGTGACCGGAAGTGTCCTCCGGTCATCTTCTCCGGTCACCTCTAACCTAGGGTTTTCTAAATCCTTGAGGAAAACGAAATCCAAGACCATAACCATGCTCACCTCACTCTCTTGATCACAAATATGGCTTCAAAACTCACTCTAAGTTCTTAAATTTCCAGAATCGAAGACCTAAACAAAACCTGAGAAAATTGAATCTACGCATCTATGATGCCTATAAACTAGCCATCCAAACCATAACCTCTATCAGGCCTCAAACAACATGAAAACACTTAGAAATGTGCAATTCAAATCAGTTGAAATTCAGGACATACCTGAATTGCAGAGATGACAAAATGTTGCTAGAAGGCCATAGATGAGGTTCCTTGAATTGCTTGCTCTTGTTCTTGATCAACTAGAGTGAAATAAACACTCAATGATGCGTGAATCTTGAGAGACCAAATAAGACATAATGTTGATCAGTGTTATGCAGAGATGAAACCTAGGAGCTTCAAGCCATGAGCATCACAGAAATTGAACAATACATGGTGTTGATGATGGATAGATGAAGATCAAAGCTAGAGAGATGAAGATTATGAAGCATCAATCAGAAATGAAGTGCAATCACAAAGTTGCAGTATGCGATTCTTGAAGATTCAAGCTCAGTCCTCCATGAATGTCATGCTTGAGGTGATGATGATGATGAATTGAAGATGATTGAGGTTGGAATGATGAGGGTGGAAGCTGCTCGAAGCAAAATGCAGTGAAGGTGCAGAGAGAGAGAGATCAAGGAATTTGGATGTGATTTGTGAAAAATGAAAGTGGTTGGTGCAATTCAGTTGGAGATCAAGCTTTTATATGTGTAGTTGACAGTTATCAACCACAGTTAATACTTAGAACTATGGTTAGTTCCAACTGGTGGTGAATGGATCAAAGTGAAGGTGTTAGGGGCAATGCCAATGCAGCTGAACTTGTAGCTTGAGTTAGTTGCTCGAATCTGATCATATGCAATGAGGAACATAATTGTTATGGTGGAACTTGTTGGTATATGATGAGGCTGATCATTGCAGCATGCCTTTGATGCTTGGAAGTTCTTCATTTGCTTGTTTTCAAAGGTATGCATGGTAAATGGAGTGATCATGCAGCATGAGATGATGCCCTCTCCTTACTTGTCATGAGTCTGAACATAACATCATGTAAAGGCTCTTGAATGGACTGAATTTCCACATGAGATATAATGCCTTAGCCTGCAAGAAAACAGATGGCATTGTTTCATCTTCTTTTGGATGTTTCTTCAAGAACAAGTCACTAAAACATATGATCCTTGGGCTCAAATTGAAGGGGAGGTTTCCTATAGCAAGTTTGTAGTTTGGACCATAATGAATGATGACCTCTAATCATCTCAACATGATCATTGCATAGCTTGTCACAAACCTGCATATTGGCCTGCACGAATTTGGCATGCCTTGTGCCCATGGGCCTATGGCTGGCCAGTTGCAACCTCTCCACTTTGACCCCCAAATAGCCCAAGAAGACTTGCTCAAATGAAAACTCTTTGAACACCAATCTTGTAGGGATTACAACAAGGAACAACTTTGTAGTTCACCAAAAAATCATTTGAAGTCTTTTTGTCAAAGAAAAATAGCTTGACATTCTGACCACCATATGTTTGAGGAATTACCAGGCAGGGCACGCGCGCTGGCCAACTTCCTGCCTCGCCCATGACCTAGTTTTGCCTTGATTTTCCTCAACTTTACAAGATCATATCTTTCTCATTTTTTATGATATGGAAGAGTTCCACCTATGGATTTGAAGCTCAAGATGCCCTCTTTAATTGGCTCCAAGTAGATTTTTCATATCTTTCATATTTTGGGAGAAGGCCCCATTCAAAGTAGCTACAAAAATGGCCAAAACTTGCCATTTTTGGAAACCCTAATTTTCCAAAAATGGTAAGTTTTGGTTTTCTTGATTTCTCTTGATTCCTCCATCATTTCTTGATCAAATTTGAACCATAGGCTCTTTGTAACCCTAATTTCATGATTTTGATCTCAAAAAGTCAGGAGTTGACTTTTTCTTCAGCATGGTTGACTTTTCCCCAAATTCCGGATTTTCAACCATTTGACCAATTGAACCTCTTCCAAAATGATTTTGTGGATGAAATTTGAACCCTATACACTTGTTGTCATATAGAACACAATGGAATCCACTTTTTCTCATAAATTCATGGAGAAGCCCTTCATAATTGAATCCCTAATTTGGATCATTTCCTCAGGAGATGTTGCACTGCTTGCATTCCTTGGAGCCATTCACTTCTTTCTATGACTTGAGGCTTCATATGGAGACTTGTGGGATGTTGTAGACCCCTTGAACATGATTGAGGAGATTTGTGGCCCTTTGATTGGCTTTGTATAGCCTTCAGTTGCTCCAGTCATTGACCACATACCTATGCCTCAACTATGCTACACATGATGCAATGTTTTTGGTTATTTTTGTGAACTTATGTATGCTAAATGATATGAAAAATGTTGATGATATGAGAGGGAAAATTTTGAGGTATTACAATAAGACGAAATTAAACAAAATAAAGGAAATATCAGCTAATAGAGTCACGTGAACGACACCCTCCTCATTTATGAGGTGGCACCACATAACACCACATGATGGGACGAATCCGACGGTCATAATTTAAACTGTCCATAAAACAACATAAACAGAATCCACCGGCCGTAGAAACTCAGGTCACCTTCTTCGGGCCCGTTCCGATGAAGTTTAACAAGCAACAACCCATAACTCAACAAATCCGGTACCAAAATGAAGCTAAAGTCGCGTAGATCAAGAATATGCTAACCAAATTTACAAACAGTCCACAAATAAAGCAGATCGAACAAGACAAGGTCGAACAACAAAACTGGAATTCATTACTTAACACATCACAAGGTTTCTAATCACTTCAATCATCTTATATCAATCAAAAGTAAGCCAAAACATTCAATATTAAGGCCAAACCGAAATAGATTAGATATGAAGCTCTAACCTGAAATGGAGCTTTCTTGATAGGTTTGAGAAAACCATAGGTGCTTTGATCCTTCCTAGCTTGTGTTCGAGCCAAATAAAGGTTGAGAGCGTTGGAAATGGGGAGAAAATGAAGAAACCGAAAATGTTGTTGAACTTCTTTTACATTGTTCTTCAGCCAAGGATGGAATCAATGGTGAAATGAGCACTCCAACTTCAAGACGAATTTAGAGAAGATGACTTGCAGAGTGTGATGAGAACCAAGTATTTTTTTGGATCCGAAACTCCTTAAGATTGAGGACGAATCTTGCTTGAGTGAGAACAAGAGCTATGAGGAGTGATTGTGTGTGTAAAAATGATTTTCCTCCTCCACTTTTTTGGTGAAATGTAGTTTATATATGTAGGGTGTATACATTGCCATTGAGAGATGAGCGTACCATGTTTGTTAGAATCCGAAAGAATGCAGAGTGCACAACTCGTGTTGACTCTTTGAGTCTGTTTTCACAATTAATCCAATACCTGATGGTGCGTGGTAACACGGTGGGCTGTGGTGTGCTGGTGTTATGATTACTGTTGATGAAGATCCATTGGTGATGATTGGTTGTCGCATGATGTTGCATGGGAAGGAGCTTCACGTGACCACTCTTCTCCCCTTGGTGTCAACACGTGTGATGACGTGTGTGTCAGGAAAAATGTCATGAATTTGGTGATAACAGAATGAGAGAGAGACGTGCTAGTGGGTGTGTGTATTTGAGTGGAGAGGAAAAAAGTGATAAATTGGTGAGAAAAAATGTCATGAATTGTTTCCTTTTTCTCATAAAATATCCAAGATGCATTAAAAACAAAAGGTGACACACATACTTTTGGTCACGCCAAGAAATTTTGATGACATAAAAAAATGTGCAGAGAAAAATGGATGGGTGTAACATCACAAAAATGACATGATGAACCAATGGTAAAGTGACAAGTGTCCCCAAAAAACCTAAAATGCACCTAAACTTTAAAAAATCATAACTTGAGTTCTAGGAAGGCTATGAAAATGTTCTAATACTTTTTGGAAATTGAAAATCATGCTCTACAACTTTCATGTTCAAGGAAAAATCATCTGGAGCTTTTTTGCACATGAAATAATGACTTGAAGATCTAGGGCGAATATTTCCAAAACTGGAAACTTCTAAATTTCCATATTTAGCAACCTTTCGCATATTCACGATTTTTGACATTTCAGCTCAACTTAGCTATTCCTTGACATGATATGACTTCCAAAGATTGATGATCCTGATTAAAACCCTAAAATCCTTCAATTGACTTTTTGACTGCACGATTAACTTTCTGGCTTCACCAACAAGTAATTGCTCAACTACTTGACTTTATCGGTGAAGTTTTGCCTCAAAATTCATTTATAATCCTTGCAGATTATCTGAGAATCTTTGACCATAAGAATTGGTCAAAACTAAAAGGATATGAGGATCTGGTCCAAAACCCTAATCAGGATTTCCCCTGCATAGGAAAATGTTGCCTTTTTGAACTTCTGAAGAAATTTCTCTCTTCTGAACTTTTAAGGATGACCTTGGGCTTGTTCAGGATATGAGAAGACCTTATAAACTTCTTGCAATGCCACCTGGCTATTGACTTGACTTTAAAAATCATGAGTTGTCCAGATAACTGATCATATGCCTTATGCTAGAACATATGGTTATTATGCCTCATTTTTCTATGCCAGATGCTAGAATATGATATGTTGATGTTATGCTTATGATGTGTTTATGATGCTTATGATGTAATGATGATGCTAAAAACAAGAGGGAAAATTTGGGGTGTTACAGCTGCCCCTATTCAAGAAACTATTAATCTGAAAAGGACGATAGCACAGGCTATCGACCGTTCAAGATAAATCGTGGTTGAATACCAAGAAAACCTGAAATTTGCACTCTGTTGAAAAACGCTGAAATGGGAAATAAACCTAACCAAATAACTCTCTGGGTAACTGAAGTGAAGAAAAAGCAGACGAGCTCCTTCCAAATAGAATTGTTACACCAGATGAGAAACTTAGACAGACGAGTTTTCTTCAAGTAAACCTACTACGCCAGGAACTGGACATACGAGCCCTCTTCAAGTAAACCTGTTATGCCAGGAACTGGACATACGAGCCCTCCTCATACATTTTACAAAAATATATGACTTGAGACAGACGAATCTCCTTCAGATAACCCGTTACGCCAGGACCGATGATGCACTTAAGTCTGTGGGATAGACATGCATAATTAGGATAGACGAACCCTATTCATATATCCTCTGTAGATATATGGTCTAAGACAGATGAGCCTTCTTCGGATAACCTATTACGCCAGGTGCAACATTAGGATTGGACGAACTCTCTTCACGAATCTTGCGTAGATAAGTGGTGTCTGAGATAGACGAATCTCCTTCGGATAACCCGTTACGCCAGGACTGGTAACCATTTTGACGTTTAATCCCACTGTCAGGACTTCAAACTTCTTCAACACAGACGAGTATTGGATGATCATCAAGAGAACACAGACGAGTGTCATAAGTCAATGATACAAACGGATATCAGACGATGACCTAAGAAATACAGATGAGCGCTTCAGGCAATGATACAGACGAATATCAACCACTGATACAGACGAGTACCAGAAATCCAACACAAACGAGCATTTGGAGTAGCAATACAAACGAGTACCAGAGATCCAACACAAACGAGCATTTGGAGTAGCAATACAGACGAGTATCAGAATGATTATCAAATCAGTACATATGGATATAAGCTAACACAGACGAGTGTGGGGGAATCGAGACGAGCAACAAGCAGCTGTCAAACACAGCCGAGTGTTGGGAAGTGTATACGAGAAAAAACAGGTGCCTGATTGGAAATAAGAATCACAATCCTGCAGGGGAGAGCCAGGTCAAGAGGCTTTGACGATGCTTAACTCTGGTTGGGGAGATTAATAATTGTATGTGTCATCACAATGGCCAAAAATAAATTGGCGACTTCTCTGGGAAATATTTCAATGGTGGGAGTAAATCCCGATCATGAGCTCTGTGGGGAAATCAGACGTTCAGCTGCCTGCTGGGAACATTTCACTTGTGGAAAGATAATCTGCTTGGGGATGAAAGCTCTTCAATTAACCTTGGGGTTCTGCTGGGGAATCCACTTGCTCTAACTCAGCTGGGGAGCATTCTCTGCTTGGGGACATATAACACCATCATGCAAAACCTGCAACAACAGTATACACACATGGGCCCCGGGGGCTTGCATGGTATGATCTGTTCATCCATTGTCACCCGACACTCAAAGATAGTTTTAAATGTTTCCCTGCAATGTCATTTTTATAAGAAAAATCAACATGTTTCAAATGCAATGTTCTTGTTGCCAAAAATTAAGGACATTTTTGCAAACAAAGTAAACAAAACACAACACAGCTTTTGACTGAATATTCATTTATTGAGTGGCCTCTGAATAGGCAAAGTTTTACATCAGGAAGCAACTACCTGGAAAGAGGTAGCTACCATAAAAATTGAGAAAAGAAACTATCCTAATGGTAATGTACACGACATTCCAATGAGTTTCCTTCCTGCTATGACCAACATGTCTTCAAGACTTTCCATTCTTGCCTTCACTTTCTGAAGAAGATGAGGGGACTGATTCCTACCCTTCTAATATTGCCAGACTGTATGAAACGATGATTTGGTTTAGATTACCCGGATCGCAGTTGTTTGCTTATTCCCTTGTTTTGCATGGATCGCCCTTTCGGGTTTTCAATTCACCGGGATACCCTTTTTTGCCTGAGTTGTCCGATGTGGCTTTTCAACTTAGTGGGTGTACATTTTATTATGATTTATTTTCCCTAAATTTTGCCCGAGCTTTTTATTCTGTTTTTAACTCGCCGGGATTCCCTTTTCTTGCCTGGAATTTAATTCTGTTTTTGTGTCCAGCGGGTCTTTTATGCAAAGTATTTTTTAACTGCGCCCGAGTTAACATGGGATTGGAAGTCTTCTCCATCCATAGTAGTGAATATCAGTGCCCCACCTGAGAAAACTTTCATTAATATGAATGGCCCCTCGTAGTTCGGGGTTCACTTGCCCCTGTGATATGAACCTGGAGGAATGATCCTCTTGAGTACAAGCTCGCCTACTTGATACTCTCAAGTACGTACTCGTTGGTCAAAAGCTCGCTTCATTCTCCTCTGATAAAGTTGGCCATGACAAATGGCTGCTAATATCTTTTCCTCAATTAGACACAATTGGTTATATTGAGCACGTACCCACTCAGCCGCATCAAGCCTCACATCCATCATTACACGTAAAGAAGGATTTTCCACCTCAACAGGCAAGACTCCTCCATGCCATACACCAAGGAGAATGGAGTTGCCCCGGTTGACGTCCTGACTGACGTTCGCTACCCATGTAGCGCGAATGGTAACATCTCATGCCAATCTTTGTAAGTGATAACCATCTTCTGTACAATCTTCTTAATATTCTTGTTAGCTGCCTCTACCGCACCATTCATCTTTGGCCGGTAAGGAGAATAATTGTGATGCTGAATCTTGAAGTCCCGACACAGTTCTGCCATCATTTTGTTGTTCAAATTGGAACCATTATTAGTAATGATTCACTCAATCACTCTGTATCTGCAAATGATGTCACTTTTCAGGAATATGGCTACCACTTGGCGAGTGATATTGGCATAAGATGCTGCTTCAACCCAGTTGGTGAAATAATCAATCGCAACCAAGATGAAACGATGACCATTTGAAGCAGTAGGCTCTATCTTCTCGATCATGTCAATGCCCCACATAGAAAAGGGCCAAGGAGATGACATAACGTTTAGCGAGCTAGGAGGAACATGCACCTTGTCTGCATATATCTGGCATTTGTGGCACTTACGGGCGTACGAACAACAGTCTTCATCCATTGTTAGCCAATAGTACTCTGATATCAATAATTTCCTAGCCATAGCATGTCCTCCTGCATGAGTACCGAAGGATCCCTCGTGAACTTCCTGCATTAACAGGCCTGCTTCGTGTCTATCCACGCATCTGAGCAGGACCATGTGTCGCTCCCCGGATTTTCATCCCAGTGCAAACACAAACCGTCGGTGATGTTGGAGGTTGAGGTTGAAATAGAGTCTCCAGCTAGGCATTTTTATCCCGAAGGAAAGGTAATGCTACATAAACCTGGAAAGATATGGGTAAGACGGTTGTGAACCATAGAGACTGAGAAAGGGGGTTGGTTACAACCTGGGAAGGTATTAGCACCCAGATCGTCCTTCGTACTCGACGGGATCCACGCATACCTGATTGTGTTTAAAAGGGGATAATGTATGTGCTAAACTGTGTATAAAAGGCTAGGGAGAAAAGGATGTACAGAGTGTCAGTGCAAGGAGAAAGTGAGTACTCAAAACTGAGGCTAAGGGAAGAGAGAGGGGGAGACAAAGAGACTTTTGTTCGGTAACCATTAAGTTATGCCTACGTATCCTCTCATGCAATGAGGAAGTTAGAACACCATAGTTAGACTCAAAGAGACTGGGATGCATTTGTTGTGAAATGCTTACTTGTCTATGCTCAAGTGTATGACTCTTCTGGATCGAGTGCTAACTATCTTGCATTAGACGGGAGAGCGAGTCCTCGTTTTTAGAGTGAATGTGATGAGAAACGAATCCCGGAAGAGATGTTTATTGTTTGTTTTTGTGTTTTCAGTTTTTTTATTGTTTTTGGTGTTTTGCATAAGATAATGAGCTTAAGCCTTAACCGAGGGTTTGCAAACTCATTATATCATCCCTGATTAGGGATAATGAGTCTACTTAAGTATGAGATGAAAATCTCAACTTAATTACCCTAATGACGCAGGATTGAGATCATTAACCTACTTGTGATTATTAAGTGTTTTTGGATTTTTGTTTTGTGTTAAGTGTCGCTCCCAAAGATTTGCATCCCGGTACAAGCGCGAACGGTCGGCGAAGGGAACAGTGAGAACACACAGCCGTGAACCCACTGGAGATGAATAGAGTCGCCAGCTAGGCATTTTTATCCCGGAGGAAAGGTAATGCTGCATAAACCTAGAAAGATACGGATAAGACGGTTTGCGAACCAGAGAGACTGAGAAAGGGGGTTGGTTACAACCTGGGAAGGTATTAGCACCCAGATTGTCCGTCGTACTCGACGGGATCCACGCTTGAAAGATTTGTGTTTTAAAGGGGTAGTGTCAGTGCAATCTGTGTGTAAAATGGCTGGAAAGCAATATGTACAGGTGTCAGTGCAAAAGAAGTGAAGTGTATAATGATGTGAAGTATGAAAGTGTCAGTGTAAGAACAGGAGTGAAATGCTCAAGATCATGAGGCTAAAGAATAAGGCTGAAAAGAGGGGGAATAAACAGAGACTTTTGTTCGATAACCGTTAAGTTATGCCTACGTATCCTCTCGTGCAATGAGGAAGTCAGAACACCGTAGTTCGACCCAAAGAGACTGAAAGATGAATTGACTGGTGAACTGCTTGCTTGCCTATGCTCAAGTGTATGATCTGTCTGACACAGATGCTAACTGTCTTGCATTAGACGGAAAAAGCAAGTTCTCGTTTGTGAGTGAAGATGATGAGAAAAGAATCCCGAAGGAGACGATTATTGTTTGTTTTTTTGAGTTTTCAGTCTTTTATTGCTTTTTTGAGTTTGTCATAGGATAATGAGCTTAAGCCTAAACCAATGGGTTAGTAAACTCATCACATCTTCCCTCTGATTAGGGGTAATGAGAATACCTTAAGTGTGAAGTCAGATTCTCACATTTAATCACCTTTGATGCAGGATTAAGATCATTAACCTACTTGTGATTATTTAGATGTTTTTGGTATTTTGTTTAGTGTTAAGTAATGAGGTTAAGCCACAATCAAGGATTAAACAGACCCATTACACCATCCTAAAAGAAGGATAATAGATGAGAATGTTTAAGCTGAGGAAGACTCCTCAACTTAATCCATGATTAGGGATTAAACCCATGACAAAACAAGCCTTTATTAAGTGGATTTTAGTTAATGGTATGATGATGAAGTATTTTTTATGATTTGTAAGACAACTTGAGGGGGACTTGTCCATTAACACTAGGGTTAGTCCTTCTTAACCAATTAAGGAAGAATTAGAACCCTAATGCAAGGCCCAAGTTACAAGTGTGATGTCTTGATAATTATTAAGTGACTTGATTAAAAGGATTTAAACACATTAAGGGTTTAATACTTAGGATTAAAGTTATACACTCCATCCTAAGAGAAGGATGCAGGCATAAGTTTAATCACAAAGTCTTAAAGCCTTTAGGGTTTAGTCCCTGATTATGAGGTGAGAAGAGAAGACTCAAAGAGAGACACAAAGGTAAAACTATGGGGGAACTAATCAAAACCCTAATTCATTGTCATGCTTGGATGATCCTAAGGTTTGTGAGGTTTTCAAGAGCAATCTTCAAAGGAGCCACCAGGAAGCAGATGAACAGGATCAAGAGAAGCAGAGTGACTTGCTTCATTCAAGAAGTCAAGTCACTTGAAGAAAGAAAGTGGGAAGGAAAAGAATGAGCAAGCTCAAACTCAAACACATATAAAAAATGCAGCAAGGATGCAAGAGAGATGAGAAGAAAAGTTATGAGAAGTGAAGGCAAATTCACTTCCCAAGTTTACTTACCACCTGAAATGTTAGAAACAAATGCAATGCAATGCTAAATGAAATGAAATGACATGATGCTAGGCCAAACCAGAAGCATGCACATGATGACTATGATGTTATGAGGTGTTGCAAATATGAGACAAGGCATAGGGATGTTCATACAAAGTCATGGATGCAAATGATGCAAGTTAAGGAACATGAATAAACATGAAATGTCATGAAGCATACAAGACAAATGGCATGGCAAAGATGTAATGCAATGATCAATGATGCTTCATACATGTCTTAAGATGTCAAATGAATCATAAGAATGCACAAAATGCAATGGCAAGTCATGTTATGCAAGGAAATGCAAGAAGGATGCAAGAGAAAGCCCAAATTAGGGTTTATGGATCAAACATCAAACACAAACCAAAAACAGAAACAAACCCTAAGATAAAAAAAGGAAAATGGCACCCAAAGAAACCCTAGACCTATGATGAATCCCTGCCCAAAGGGGAACTCCCAACTCTTTACCAATCTCAAGATATGATTTTTGCAAGTTATTAGGGTTTTTTAGGGTTCTTATCAAAACAAATGCCAATCAATTAGAAAATGCAAGATCAAATCATGGCCTTTTTATCCTTGAAAATACATGTCAAATGGAAAACAATGCACAAAGAATCAATGTCTCAACCTTCACCAATAGGCAGAAATGAATTTTCAAACATATGATCAAAATAATGCACAAAATAAGATTTAATTCAATGAAGAATTCTTAAAATGCATCAAGATCAAAAAAGAAATTTGGTTTGAAGGTTGAACAATGTTTCTAAATGTCTTAGAACATTTCATGAATTTTTTTGTAATTTTTAGATACCCAAAAGTATTTTTAATCAATTAATTCCCATTAATCAATTAAAAATAATCTTTTAAATATTTAAAAATACCTTTTTTAATGATAAAAAATAAAATAAAAATATTTTTGTGTCACAAAAATTAATAAAACCTTAAAGAAAAAGTTTCATAATTTTTATGATTTTTTAACTATTTTAAATAAATTGTGCAATTTAAATGAAATAAATATGAATAAAAATTAAAAGAAAATGAAAGTAAACAGATTGGATGGCCAGGATTGCTCCTGAGTTTAAAAGCATTGACTGCGCGCCAGAATGAGAGGCCCAGATTGTTTCTGATTAAATTAACTAAAATATGATTAATTAACCCTAACACGTGGATTAGGGTTAATCAAAGAGATCCTGGCCCTTCCCTTGCGCGCGTAGTCAACAAATTCAACGCATCCTACGGCCAATATTCAAACCAGCATTAATTATGGGATTAAACCTTAATCACACTCAGGTGGCCGGAGAAGACTTCCGGTCGTCTTCTCCGGCCAGAAGCTCACCTGAAAATCTTCAAACTTCCTAAAAACGTAACATAAATGAAATCTAAGACCAGGGAAATGATCCTCTCACTCTCACGAATCAAACCCCTAACCTAAAACAAATTTATCTTTCCTAAATCATCTGAATCGAAGCAAACAATTTCTAGGGTTCGTGAGCTTCAGACACAAATTAAATGCTTAAAACAAAACCATTTCAAAAACTAAAGGTACCAGAATGATCAGTGCATCATGAAGAACAAGTTTGTAACAATAAAAGTCATTTCTGGAAAAATTAATTTCGAGCTACCTGAGATTTGGAGCTTTCAGTTTTGGGACTTTCTGGCTGTTTCCTTTGATGCAAGCTGCTCCACTTGATCCCCCAAGTGTGTTTGAATGCTCAAAATGAGTTTGTGTTGGCTGGAGAAGAAGATTCGAAAGGAACTGCTTCAGTTCAAGCAACAATGGCAGATGAGATTCTGGCACTTTCAGGCTGTGAAAAGGGGTTGTTTGTGATCTATGAAGTGTGTTGAGAAGGTTTGTGGTGTTGGTTGGTGTGTTTGTGAGCTAGGATAAGAGTTTCGAATGAAACTGCAGCTTGAGGTGAATGATGGCAATGGAGTTTTCAGGCTTGTTTCAGGCTTATGCTTGGGGTGTTTCTTGTCTATGAGGTGTGGTGAGTTGAGTGATGATGAGAGTTTGAGTGTTTGAAGACTGTGGAGAGTGATTCGAAGGAACTTGCAATGAGGTGAGTTTTTGTGTAAGTGGTGAATGTTGTTGTCTCAGCCTTGGTTCCTATGTGTTATGGCCAGCAAATTGATTCCATAAACAATTGCAAGTGGCTGGGGGATGTGACCTGGCCTGCAGTGATAGGTGTGACTACTTTTGCAAAAAAGTCCACTTTTGTAAGATAGGGCATGGCTCAAAGTCTAGGCAAGTACAAGATGGGTTCTGGTGCAGCATGGTGAGTGTGAGAGGCTGGCTTGACCCAAGGCTCAATGCAGCAAGTTGGTGAAAAGCTCATGAGTGTTTTGCAACTTGGTTAGCTTTATGGATTTTCATGAGAAAAGTCAAGTTACATGAACCAAACCATGAGCAAACTTGATCCAAATCTGATTTTTGTGACTTAGAGGATGTTTACATAATGGTTTGAAGTGAATTAGAGGCTGCATAATGCATTTGTTCAAGACTTTGCAAAATTTCCATTTGGTGCATAACTTGAAAATCAATGATTTTTGCTAACTTTGCAATGCCATAACTTTTGATCCATGAAGAGTTTGATCATGTTCTTGTACTTTTTGAAAAGGGAAAGATGAGATCTACAACTTTCATGACCAAAGTTTTTCCATTTGAAGCCTTTTTGGATCAAGAATCAAGGCTTGAAAAATGACCTAAAATGATGCATTCTTGAAAAGTCAACTATGCCCAAAAAGTCAACATTTGCAAGAACCCTAAATTCTTGATTTTTATGAACTTCAACCTTCTTCCATGATCAAATAAAGATCATATACACTCAAAATGGTGAAGATCACCCATTGGTTGGGTCATTGGGGGCCTCAGATGCCCTGATTTTGCACTGACTTGTCTGAAAAGTCAACTCTTGATCAGATAACTTCCCCATGGAATTTCTTCATGAAAATTGATATGCATATTCCCTATACCATATAGAGACCAATGGAAACAAGAATGACCAAAAAAATTGAGATTATGGCCTCTGAAACCAAAACCCTAATTTTAGGTCAACTGTGCAGTTCAACCTGGCTCTGCATCCACTCAAACCCTAGTTCTTGTGATTCCTCTGCAATTTTGACTCTGTGAGGATGTAACATGATACAAGAACACACATGGACCCTTCTGAGATGATTGGTGGCCTTTGGAGTGGCTCAAGAAGCTTTGGGATTGCTCAAATCACAAACCCTAGGTGCAGATGACTTAGAAACTATGCAGTGAATCAAACATGAGATATGAGATTGTATGATTGTGTTTATGCATATGAGATGATCACAAGCCATGGTGTGAATGGGTGAGGGCAAATTTGGGGTGTTTACAACTGCCCCTATTCAAACAGGAGTTAGCTGTGCAGGATGTAAGCAACGGCTTAACAGGCAAACAAGATAACTTGTGGTTGAATACCAAAGACAGTCCAAAATTTGCACTCACAGAATGGAGGAGAAAAGGGATATAGATTAAGTAAGGTATATTGTAAGTGTGGGCGACGGAGGACGACCGTCGAGCAGAGGATGACTGCTGGGTAAATAGCAATGACGGGGACGGCCGACATGCTGGGAAAAGTGTGTAAAGTAAAGCGATGACGGGGACGGCCGACATGCTGGGGATATAAGGAAAAGCTAAGACGGGGACGGCCGACTAGCTGGGGAAAGTCAAAATATGATGGGGACGGCCATCAAGATAAAGTAGGGTTCTCTGGGAATTAATGAAACATGACGGGGACGGCCGTCAAGTTCATAAAGGTAAAGTAACCAACGATGGGGACGACCATCGGGCTAAAAGGAAAAGGGACCACGACGGGGACGGCCATCGGGTTAAAGAATAAATGAAATAAACAGATGATGGGGTACGGCCATCAAAGGTGAAGGACGATCACCTAGCAGGGGACGGCTGCTCTGTTGGGAATACAAAGTAAATATGATGGGGACGGCCATCAAAGGTGGAGGACGACCACCTGGCAGGGTACGGCTGCCGAAGATATCGACGATGGGGACGGCCATCGGATAGAAAAGGTCAACGATGGGGACGGCCATCGGACGAGCAAGATGGAGGACGACCATCAAGAAGTGGAGGACGACCACTCAGCAGGGGACGGCTGCTCTCGGGGTTTATCGTGACATAGGACGAATGCCAGATAACCAAAATCAACAATGGGGACGGCCATTGGATAAAATGATGAAGGACGATCATCAAGAGGTGGAGGACGACCACCTAGCAGGGGACGGCTGCTAAAATCAACGATGGGGACGGCCATCGGATGAGCATGATGGAGGACGACCATCAAGAAGTGGAGGACGACCACTCAGCAGGGTACGGCTGCTCTCAAAGGTATCATAACACAGGACGAGTGTTAGATAAAAAGATAATTTGTTGGTGATCTACTGGGGAGATAGTAAACACGGACGAGCGTTTACATCCAAGAAACAAAAGGTATAAGTGTTTGGTATTGTGTATAGATTAAAGATGCGGACGAGCATCCTTAAGGCTATGATACGGACGAGTATCACGTAGAAACAAACTGACACATGTTCGGAGATGATGATACGGACGAGTATCAACTGGTTAACAAGGAACACGGACGAGTGTTGCATCTGAAAGAAACCTTCCGGGGAATAGTAGACACAGACGAGTATCTATATTCAAGAAGACATAAGTGTTTGACATGGTGTATGGATCAAAGATGCGGACGAGCATCCTTAAGACTATGATACGGACGAGTATCATGTAGAACAAACATTAGACGCAATGTTCTGAGATGATGGTACGGACGAGTACCAACTGGTTAACAAAGAACAAGGACTATTGCCGAATCTGTGGGGATATGAGTGATGATGTATACAAGATACGGACGAGTATCTGTATAAGCGTACCGTGAGTAGTGAGTGTTGTATAGATGAGTGTTTTAAATGCTGGGGAGAGTAACACGGACGAGTGTCGGGAGAGAAAAGTATAATATTAACAAGTATGAGTTGATAAAGGTGTAAGCGACTGTGCTGGGGATATGACACGGACGGGTGTCAGGACGTATCTGTAATGAGGGTGATTTGTTTGTAAAGGGTGTTCAGGCGACTTTACTGGGGAAAAATGACACGGACGGGTGCCAAAAGGTGTATATACTGGTGTTCGTGATTTGAAAGGGCAGCTGCTTTTGCTGGGACTCTGATGGGGATTTTTGGGGGAAAGTGATCTGTATTCTGATGAATGGTTACTAATCACAAGCGTTCAATTCACAACATGACTTATGATTATGCTATGCATTTGATTTTTTGCCGTAATGCTCCGTACTAGACGGAATGCTACGCTCTGGGGGGTAAATATGATGTGAATGCTATGATTATGCAAAGAGGCGCAGATTCGGGACTCGAATCCCGTTGCTGCGAAGATCTCCGGATGATCTGCTTGAAACGGACCTCCCAGCTGGGGATGAGATCATTGGTAGATCTAATGATGCATCTGCTTGGGGATATAGGTCACTGGTTGACATATCCTTATAATACGGGACCCAGCTGGGGTTTGTAGAAGCTTCCTGTACTCTGTTGTGACTTCTTCGTGCGTTGCTCTTCTGAATAGAGGCTGGGAATTCTGTGGGGAGATGATTCCCTTGACTTCTGTATTCTGTTGAGGAAGAATGGCAACTCGGCTGGGGAAGTGTGAGAGGCAACTCAGCTGGGGAGGTGTGAGAGGCAACTCAGCTGGGGAGGTGAGAGGCAACTCTGCTGGGGATATAGCATCCTGTTTGTTGATTTGGCAACTTTGCTGGGGAAGGCAATGGGGAGCTACTCAGCTGGGGAAAGAGCATTTCAGATGCTGAGATTGAGTGCATGCTGATTCGGCAGCTCCGCTGGGGAGATGGGTACCTTCTAGTGCCATGTGGAAGATAGACCGAGTTGATAATGATTTGCCAGCTTGCTAAGGCGTAACTTGCATGCCCCAGGTTGCGCTCTGGATACCTGCAATCCTGCAAAGATAAGGAAACGTACCAAAGGTCCCGAGGTATCCTTTACTGGATTCCGTCATAGGAGTTAAGTACTTTCGAGAATAATCAGATTCCCTGTAAGCATGTGTTTTCATTTTTTAGAGAAGGCATCTGTACTTATGCAATTGTATTTTAGAGATATCAGACAACTCCTTGCAAAACGTAAATGTAAAAGACGAAACATGACTGAAAATCTGATTTTATTAATTCATGTGCCCTGAATTGGCAAGATACAGTCAAAGAAACATATCTCCTGAAATGAGGAGATTGTTACAAATTGAGAAATAAAGTGCTGGCGATGTTGACGACGCTTTCGAGGAGCTTCCTCTTCTGCTATGACTCGTATGACAATGACGTTCTTCTCGTCTTGCTTTCTGGAGAGAGTTGATTCCGATTGAAGCTTGATCCTTTGTAGCTTACCAAGTTGTAAGTGATACAGACGAATTCAGAGTGCAGTTGTTCGCTTATTCCCTTATTTTGCATGGATCGCCCTTTCGGGTTTTCGATCCATCGGGATACCCATTTTTGCCTGAGCTGTCCAATGCGGCTTTTCAACTCAGCGGGTGTACATTTTCTTAATTATTTCCCTTATTTTTTCCCGAGTCCTTTATTCTGTTTTTGACTCGCCGGGATGCCCTATTTTTGCCTGAACTTACATTCTGTTTTTATGTCCAGCGGGTCATTTTCATGCGAAGTATTTTTTAACTGCATCTGAATTCACAGGGGATGGGAAATCTTCACCATCCATGGTGCCGAGCATCAGTGCCCCACCAGAGAAAACTTTCTTTACAACGAATGGTCCTTCATAATTCGGAGTCCATTTGCCCCTGTGGTCTGTATGAGGAGGGAGGATTCTTTTCAACACAAGATCTCCCACTTGGTACTCTCGGTGCCTGACTTTCTGATCGAAGGCTTTCTTCATTCTCTTCTGATATAACTGCCCATGACAGATTGCGGCCAATCTCTTCTCTTCGATCAGACTCAGTTGTTCGAATCGGGACCTAACCCACTCTGCTTCACTCAGCTTAACATCCATCAACACCCGTAAGGAAGGCAATTCAACTTCAACAGGTAGGACTGCTTCCATACCATACACAAGCTGATACGGCGTTGCCCCAGTGGATGTTCTGATTGATGTGCGGTACCCATGCAAGGCGAACGGTAGCATTTCATGCCAGTCTTTGTAGGTGACTACCATCTTTTGCACAATCTTCTTGATATTCTTATTTGCTGCCTCGACAGCGCCGTTCATCTTTGGCCTGTAAGGAGAAGAATTGTGATGTTGGATCTTGAAGTCCCGACATAATTCAGCCATCATTTTGTTGTTGAGATTGGAACCATTATCAGTAATGATTCGCTCGGGCACTCCATATCTACAGATGATATCTCTTTTCAAAAATCGCGCTACCACTTGCCTGGTGACATTTGCATATGAGGCTGCTTCAACCCACTTTGTGAAATAGTCGATGGCGACCAGGATGAATCTGTGGCCATTTGAAGCAGTTGGCTCAATCTTACCAATCATATCGATGCCCCACATGGCAAAGGGCCAGGGTGAAGACATTATGTTCAAAGGATTGGGAGGTACATGCACTTTATCTGCGTAGATCTGGCATTTATGACATTTCCTGGCATAGGCACAACAGTCTGCATCCATTGTGATCCAGTAATAGCCTGATCTTAACAGCTTCTTAGCCATTGCATGCCCTCCAGCATGGGTACCGAAAGAGCCTTCATGCACTTCATGCATCAGTAGATCTGCTTCCGTCTTGTCAACACATCTGAGGAGTACCATATCAAAGTTCCTCTTGTATAAAGATCCATCAGCGTTCAGAAAGAAACTTCCAGCAAGCCTTCTTAAAGTCTTCTTATCATTGGAAGATGCCCCAGGTGGGTATGTTTGATCCTCCAAGAAGCACTTAATGTCGTGGAACCAAGGCTTATCATCTTTTACAACATCTGCTGCAAATACATATGCTGGTCTATCAAGTCTAGACACTGAAATTTGAGGTACAAAGTTAGCAGCTTGAACTTTGATCATGGATGAAATGGTAGCAAGAGCATCTGCAAACTGATTCTCGTCCCGAGGGATATACTCAAGTTTGACTGTTGTGAAGAAAGTCAGTAACCTTCTCGTATAGTCCCTGTAAGGTATCAGATGATCTTGGTGGGTGTACCATTTTCCGTTGGTCTGATTGATTACCAAAGCTGAATCTCCGAATACGGTCAATGTCTTGATCCTGAGGTCAATGGCTTCCTCAAGACCCATAATGCAAGCTTCGTATTCAGCTTCGTTGTTAGTGCAGTTGAAAGTGAGTTTTGCCGAGAAAGGCATGTGAACTCCTTTTGGTGTTATGAGTACTGCGCCAACACCACGGCCATTCATGTTAACAGCCCCATCAAACATCATAGTCCATTCTTCCTCCGGGTCGGGCCCTTCAGTGTGAATAGGCTCTTCGTGATCTTTTGCTTTAATGAACATGATGTCTTCATCAGGGAAGTCAAACCTCATTGGCTGGTAATCATCAATGGGTTGCTCAGCAAGATATTCAGATAGTACACTGCCCTTGATGGCTTTCTGAGAGGTGTACTGTATGTCGTATTCTGTGAGAATCATCTGCCATCTTGCAACCCGTCCGGTAAGTGCTGGCTTCTCGAAAATGTACTTAACTGGATCCATCTTGGATATCAATAAAGTAGTGTGGGTCAACATATACTGTCTCAGTCGGCGAGCAGCCCACGCTAAAGCACAGCAAGTTTTCTCGAGTAGTGAATAACGTTGTTCATAGTCGGTAAACTTTTTGCTTAGGTAGTAAATTGCATACTCTTTTCGACCAGACTCGTCATGTTGGCCCAGCACACACCCCATTGACTCTTCTAATACTGTCAAGTACATGATTAGAGGTCTTCCTTCAACTGGAGGCATAAGGATTGGAGGTTCTTGCAGATATTCTTTGATCTTGTCAAAAGCCCTTTGGCAATCTTCGTTCCACCTGACCGTTTGTTCCTTTCTTAACAGCTTGAACAAGGGCTCGCAGGTTGCTGTGAGGTGAGATATGAACCGTGAAATGTAGTTCAATCTACCCAAGAACCCTCGAACTTCTTTCTCAGTTTTCGGTGCGGGCATCTCTTGGATGGCTTTGACTTTATCAGGGTCAACTTCAATCCCCTTCTCACTTACAATGAATCCCAGCAACTTACCGGATCGCACCCCGAATGTGCATTTGTTGGGGTTCAGCTTCAGTTGATACTTTCTCAGACGCTTGAATAACTTGAGCAGATTCACCAGATGGTCTTCCTCTGTAAGGGACTTGGCAATCATGTCATCCACATAGCATTCTATTTCCTTATGGATCATATCGTGGAATAATGTTACCATAGCCCGTTGATACGTTGCACCGGCATTCTTCAGTCCGAATGGCATTACCTTATAACAGAACGTGCCCCAAGGTGTAATGAATGTCGTCTTCTCCATGTCTTCAGGTGACATTTTGATCTGATTGTACCCTGAAAATCCATCCATGAAGGAGAATACCGAGAACTGAGCCGTGTTATCCACCAATACATCAATGTGAGGTAATGGGAAGTCATCTTTCGGGCTAGCTCTGTTCAGATCTCGGTAGTCAACACACATTCTTACTTTGCCATCCTTCTTAGGCACAGGTACTATGTTAGCAACCCACGGCGGATAGCTAGTTACGGCAAGGAACCCGGCGTCCCATTGCTTTTGTACCTCTTCCTTGATTTTCATAGCCATGTCTGGACGAGTTCGGCGCAGCTTCTGTTTGACTGGTGGGCATTCTTCCCTCAAAGGCAGCTTGTGCACAACTATATCGGTATCCAACCCTGGCATGTCTTGGTACGACCAAGCGAACACATCAACATACTCTTGAAGCAGATCTATCAGTTGTCTCTTCACTGAGTCTTGCAGGCAGGCCCCGATTCTAACTTCTTTCACGTCTTCGTCTGTACCAAGATTAATCACTTCAACCTCCTCCTGGTGAGGAGTAATAACCTTTTCCTCTTGCCTTAACAATCTGGCTAGCTCTTCAGGAAGCTCATATTCTTCATCAACCCCTTCATCAGCTTGATTGATTGGATTGTCAAAGTCATACGATGTCATAGCCGTGCTGTTGTCGGTGCTGTCAGGAAGGCACTCTCTGCAAGGGTTAAGTTGTTCATTTTAGTGATTGATTTTAATCTTGCTTTAGAAAAAAGTAAAATGAAGTTATCATTTTGAAAACACCGCCATTTATTTTTGTACAAAAAGAAAAATGGAAAAAAACAGTGAGCAGAAAGAAAAAGACTCGTTTGCAAAAAGATTGTCTGATATTTCAATAATTTAATCTTGTTTGCACAAAAGTACATATGGCCCTGATTACAAAATGAGTCTTGTCATCTCGGGCAAGATGCAAGACTTTGATGCATGCTTATAAAAATACAGGAAATAATAATTACTCTGCTCGAGTAACACTTATAATTTCCTGGGAAGACCAGTTCGAGACACTGCTCCCCGGGACCTTCGGACGAATCCAAATCTCCAGGTTGCGCTCCTCTTCCAGCTCGTCTTCCAGACAGTTGATAGCATCGGGGGTAAGCATTCCCCCACTGACAAATTCTGGCTCTGCAGCAGCCTTCGTTTGATGTTGAGTTGGTTTGTAACCCAACCCAAATTTGTCCTTCTTCTCCTCCACAGCTAAGACCTTGCCCCAGCCTTGGGCCGTTCCTTCTTCAACAACCTTCCGGGCTTGTTGGTAAGATGACATTGGAGTACCAGATACAACAGATGCTTCATTGACGTTCAAGGCTTCAAACCCCTGGCTCATTGTTTCATGGATCTCCCCATCCATTTCAATGTACTTATAGGTTGCCAGGTGGCTGACAAAAATGTCCTCCTCTCCACAGATTGTGACAACTTGACCTTCCCACTCAAATTTTAACTTTTGGTGAAGGGTAGACGTTATTGCGCCGGCGGCGTGAATCCAGGGTCTACCCAACAAACAGCTGTAGGCGGGCTGAATGTCCATCACATACAAGATAGTTTTAAAGGTCTGCGGGCCAATTGTCACGGGCAGCTCAATCTCTCCCAGAACCGATCTCTTCGAGCCATCAAAAGCTCTAACCACCAGGTTGCTGGGTCTCAATGCCAGTCCATCATATTCAAGCTTCACCAGAGCCTTCTTTGGTAAGACATTCAGGGATGATCCTGTGTCCACCAGCACATGTGAAAGGACAGCTCCTTTGCATTCCATGGTTATGTGCAAGGCTTTGTTGTGATTGCGGCCATCCACTGTCAGGTCAGAATTGGTAAACCCTAGCCCATTGCTAGCAGTAACATTTCCAACAACGGTTTCCAATTGGTTGACAGTAATCTCCTCGGGCACGTAAGCTGCGTGCAGTACTTTCAGTAGTGCATTCCGATGGGCTTCGGAGCACATAAGCAGTGAGAGGATAGAGATTTTGGATGGCGTCTGGTGAAGTTGATCCACAATTTTGTAGTCACTCTTTTTGATGATTCTCATAAACTCATCAACTTCCTGATCGAATGGAGTCTTCAGGGCTTCTTTGGCAGCGGGATCTTCCTGCACCGGGCTTTTTCCTTTTGCCTTAGCAGCAGCTTCTGCTTCAGCAGTAGGTCTTTGTACTTGTGAAGCAAAGAGACGTCCGCTTCGGGTGAAGCCTCCGCCTCCTCCCACATTATCAATTTGTGGTGCAGGTGCTGTTGTTTCAAGAGCGATTCTTTTTCCTTCGCAGTAAACGTCAGAGCCATAGTGCCAAGGGATGGCCCTATTGCTTTCATATGGTATGGGTCCAGGCACCGTGACAGTGACTGGACTGACTGCTGCTGCTGAAGGGACTGTTATTGTTTGTGGATCATAAAAGATTGTGACTGGTGCTCTAGCGGGAGCAGCACCTTCTGAATGGTAGGCAGAGTTATTTTCTGGATCGTAGAATATGGTAACTGTGGAGACATCTTCATGATTGTTTGCTGGAGTTGTAGGAGGTTCCGTTGGAAGAACTGTTGTTGTTGTTGATGGAGAGTCGAAATGGAATGAAGCTGATGTTGTAGCAGGAGAAACTGTTGAAAACTGATCATTTGGAAGGACAGGTGAAGCACTTGTTGATGTTGCTGATGAATTGTCGGGAACAATAGTTGTTGCATTTGTAGGAGGTTCTGAAACCGTTGCTGATGAAGTTGCCGGATTCGCCGGGAGCGATGTAGTGATCTGTAGCAAGCCACTCTGAATAAGACTGTCAATGCCATTCCTCAAGTCTTCACACCCATTCCATGAAATATTGCAGTATGGGCATCCTAGTTCACACCCTGGAAATATATTGTTTTCACGGAGTTGAGCTTTGATTTCCACCAATGGTGTCCTGATCTGATCCACACTGGTTATGAAATAAGACGGTGTGTCTTCTTCAATTGCGTTAATTCGAGGACCACCATGGTTTGGCATTGGGTTTTTGTTGACATTGGGCGGAGGTGCAAAATTCAGAGCCTTGGAGTCTACCAAGTCTTGTACCTTCATATGCAGAGCCCTGCATTTTTCTGTACTGTGACCAGGTGCGTTTGAATGAAAAGCACACCTAGCATTGGAGTCATAATTTCTTGGTAGACTGTTGGGATCCGGCGGTGCCAACGTTCTTAGCTCAACCAGGTTGAGTTTCAGAAGTTGTGGCAGCAAAGCAGCGTACGGCATTGGGATCGGGTCGATCACTCGGTTAGCTTGGGATGGCCTCTGTTGGAATGGCCTCTGTTGATTGTTGTTGCTATTGTTGTTGTTGTAGTTGTTTCTTGGAGGATATTGATTCTGATGATACTGAGGTTGTTGTTGGAAGTTTTGTTGAGGAGGTTGATAGACTGGCTGAGGATGAGCTGGAGCAGGGATAGTGACTGCTGCTATTGACCTCTGAGCATATTGGGGCCTACCCCTGTTGGTGTGGATGGCATTGGTCTCGCCAGTTCTTCTCGGGCCTGCAAAAGGCTTTCTTGTACTACTGGACGAGCTTGCACCGTTGTCTGAGATCTTACCCATCTTTAACAGGCTTTCAATTCTCTCCCCAGCTATGACAACATCTGCGAAGCTGGTGGAAGAGAAAGCAGCCAACCTGTCAATATACGTTCCCTGAAGAGTGTTCATGAACATGTCTGCCATTTCTCTCTCAGACATTGGTGGTTGAACAGCAGCAGCCAGTTGCCTCCACCTTTGAGCATATTCTCTGAAGCTCTCTCTCGAAGATTGTGACATTCCCATCAGGAGAGTCCTGTTGGGTGCCATATCTAGATTATACTGATACTGTCTGATGAAGGCCTCTGCCAGGTCCTTCCAGCATCTCACAGTTGCTCTCGTCAGATGGGAATACCATTCCCTAGAAGCTCCAGTCAAGCTATCTTCGAAGTAGAACATCCAAAGTTTCTCATCCATTGTATAGGCCTTCAGCCTTCCCAGAAATGACTGCAAATGAGTCCGGGGGCATGAAGTCCCATTATACTTTTCGAAACAAGGAGGTTTGAACTTATGGGGGATCCTGACCCCTTCAACCAAACCCATGTCCATGACGTCGAAGCCCAAAGAATTTTGAGACTCCAGTGATCTCAACTTCTCAGCTATTTCCTCCAATCGTCTATCATAAGTTTCCTCTCCAGCACCCATTACTGTAAATTGGTCCTCCTGAGGATCTTCTTGAAGTACTCTGGCTGCAGTGGCTGTCCCTTGGATGTTTGCAGGGATATTAATCTCAGGATGTAGATGTGGACCAAACACAGGGGGGGTAACATGTGGCTGCACCCTTTCATTATTACTTGTGCCTGCAGTCCCCACATGAGGCTCATCTTGGTTCTGCCTTTCCACCATAGCTCTCAGTCTCTCCTGGCTCTGAGCCATGTTGTTCATAACCTCCATGAACTGCGTCATCTGTGTTCTCATCTCCAATCTTTCATTGGCTAGCTGATTTCTGACATCAGCAAGATCTTGTTGAACTTGATCCATCTGAATTCCCGGAAGGTTGATTCTAGTTGGATACCTGTGTGGCCTGTTGAGAGGAAATACCCGGCGGCGAGCAATAATTCCTGAACATCACAACAGAGGTTAGCAACAACAAAACAAAAACCTACAAAACAAACAAAAGGGGTTAGCATGCAATGCAGTTATGCTTATTTGCTCTCAAGGTATCCGGTTTGGTCTTCAGTTTTGACCCTTCCAGACCCTTGAAGGTGATGCTGTTGAAGTTGCTTTTGATGTGAACCCAGATAGAAACTAACACAAATATATTACAAAGGTGAAATAATACAATTTGTTCATTTTACAACACAAACCCTCAAAGGGGCCAAAATACATCACAAAAAGCAAAAGTACATGGAAAAGGAACAACAACAAGCAAATGATCAAACTCCAAGGCCAAACTCATCCTCACGAACTTCCTTGAGAAGTGCTTCGGTCACAGGATCAGCCGGACGCTCCGTGAGACTTCTGATGAGAAGGTTTCTTGTTGCAACAGCTGTAGTCAATTTCCTGCTCTGACTTTGGTCCTTAGACCTCTTCAATCCTGCTTTGATTTTCAGCTCTGATATTTCTTCCTGGGCTGCTGCCAGGGCCTTTTCCATCTGCTCCATCTTGTCTTGAGCTCTCTTGTCTTCTAGAGTACGGGCCTCAGTGATCCGGACCCACCTGGCCTGACTCTCTTTCAAATACAAGTCTGTTCTTGCTCTTTGGAACTGGGCTTCTTTACAAGCATTCTTCAGAATCTGCTCACCAGCTTTAGACTTGTTGATATACTCCCCAGACTTCTCAATCTTGGTCAAGTGTTCTACCCTCAATTTCTCCAATCTCTCAATCTCCCTCATACCTTCACTCCTCTCCCGGAGGGTCTTCTGCAAGGCTTGGGATAACTTCTCATTCCTTTCCTTCAGGCTTTCAAACTCCTCCAGACTGATAGTGGCAGGAGGTGGTGCTGAAGATGACTCAGGCGTGTCTTCTATGGTAAAGGGCATTCCAGAGAATTGGGCCCTAGCATGGGACCACTCATAATATTGGACTGATGCCACATTATTGCACTTCCCCAAAATGGTGATTCCCTTAGTCTGAACATGATCCCAGGCCCAGGAAGCCTGCCTAACAACAGTCAAACTAATCTTGTTCTCACAGTAGAGGGTCTCCACCAAGTCCTGTTCCCTAGGAGTATGGACCAGTGCATAGCCTAATTGCCTTCTGAATAGCAGAGGGTTGTAGTTGATACTTCCCTTAACTCCTATCAGAGGCACATTGGGAAAGTGCCCACAGCTGGTGATCACATCTCTGCCCTTGGTGCTTTGAGTACACCATCTGATGTCTGCTGAAGTTAGGACAGTGAGTCTCTTAGCCCAGTTGCTTTGCTGATGAGGATTGAGAAATGCATCTGTCCTGGGTAGATGCCTGAGGAGCCAAGTATGGAATAATGGAGCACAAATTCTTACTAATCTCCCCCTCTGCCTCTCATTTCTCTGATGTACTGAGTAATAGAGATCACCCAGTAAAGTTGGCACTGGGTTCTTCAGGATGAACAAGTGAATTGCATTCTTGCTGATGAATCGAGGCTCATCCGCAAACAACACAATTCCATATACACTTAAGGCCAACAATGCACAAACAGCTTTCCACTCCCCCAGGGAGGCCTTCAAACTAGCTTGAGAAATCAGGAAGTCAAGATGAAAACCAGGGATCCCAGCTTTAGATGTCATATGCTGTTCTATCAAAGCAGGCTCCAGGTGTAAAGCTTTTGCTATCTCTCCATTGCTGGGATAGACCATTTCAGGATTGAAAGGAATTTCTCTCTTGATAGGCAAGCCAACCAATGCTGAGTATTCTTCTAAAAGAGGTCCCAACTGAAAGTCTTTAAAGGTGAAACACCTCAATGGGGGGTCATAGAACTGAATGCAGGTATGGATTAGGCTTCTCTGAGATGGGTCCATATCCATAACCAAGTCGAGTATATCCCCATAATGCTCTCTGAACAGAGGTATGTGCTCTGGAGTGATCAGGGTTTGGATCCTCCTGATGTCTGATAAGTCTGGTTGGAAGAAATGGTAAGTGATGTTGCTTTTCTTTGGAGCCATGAGTGCTGAGGACTGAGTAGAATAAGTGCTGATGAAGATGCTGAGAAGTGGGCCACTGGCTGGCTAGTGCAAGTAACTGAAGTATATGGCTGACAAGCTGAAGCAAGATGCTGGTGGAGACAGGTCAAAACTGCAGATGGGGTCAAAACCAAAACCAGATAAAGGTGGATACCCTGAAACACAAATAAGCACATGTTAATATGATGCAATGAGTATGAATGCAGATGATATGCAAAGGGTTTGTGACTGAGCTGGATCTGATTAACTGCCTTGGTCTAGATCCATGTGTGTTCAAGAATTCCAGATGGAGGTCTATAAATCCAGTAACCAGGGTAGGGGACTCAAATAAAGAGCCACATGTCCAGGGTTTTAGAATCACAAGAACTATCCAACATGGAGCATTCTTAACAAAGTCAAAGTAACAGGGTATTCTGAGGTCAAGGTACCTGCAAACCTGTAAACAGCCCAACCCCCTCACAGGTGGTGATCTAGAACAAGGATCCTCAGACTTGGATCAGTTATGAGAAGTGTAAACACTTCTAACCCGGAGGTACAGTGTTTACAATAACCATAACAATTCCTCCTCTAATTCACCTCAGTTTCTGAAGGTCAAACTAAAAGGTCATCCAGACTTAGCAGGCTTCCCAGATCCCCCTAGCATTGCAGGAAATCCGCAACACAGAGTTCTCAAGAAGAAACCCATATCTGAACCGTGTTTCATATTCCCGCACCAGACCGAAATGGAATGGGAAAGAATATGATTCACTCTATCCTAGGTGTCACTCAGGTCCCAGGTGTAGGACCTTAACTCTCAATGAAATACCCACCCACCAAAAAAACAAGGAAACCAGATCCAGCCAGCAACAGTGACAGTATGATATATACAAATGCAATAAAGAAAGCGGTAAATAAAGCTGTACAGAAAGCAATAAATAAAGCAAATATACAAACACAAATAACACATAACACCCCAATAAACACAAATCAATCAAGCGCTAGGAGGAACCCACAGAAAGAACCAGAAGCCCTGGTTGCAGAAATGCTCTTTCCCCAGCAGAGTCGCCAAGCTGTCGCTCCCAAAGATTTGCATCCCGGTACAAGCGCGAACGGTCGGCGAAGGGAACAGTGAGAACACACAGCCGTGAACCCACTGGAGATGAATAGAGTCGCCAGCTAGGCATTTTTATCCCGGAGGAAAGGTAATGCTGCATAAACCTAGAAAGATACGGATAAGACGGTTTGCGAACCAGAGAGACTGAGAAAGGGGGTTGGTTACAACCTGGGAAGGTATTAGCACCCAGATTGTCCGTCGTACTCGACGGGATCCACGCTTGAAAGATTTGTGTTTTAAAGGGGTAGTGTCAGTGCAATCTGTGTGTAAAATGGCTGGAAAGCAATATGTACAGGTGTCAGTGCAAAAGAAGTGAAGTGTATAATGATGTGAAGTATGAAAGTGTCAGTGTAAGAACAGGAGTGAAATGCTCAAGATCATGAGGCTAAAGAATAAGGCTGAAAAGAGGGGGAATAAACAGAGACTTTTGTTCGATAACCGTTAAGTTATGCCTACGTATCCTCTCGTGCAATGAGGAAGTCAGAACACCGTAGTTCGACCCAAAGAGACTGAAAGATGAATTGACTGGTGAACTGCTTGCTTGCCTATGCTCAAGTGTATGATCTGTCTGACACAGATGCTAACTGTCTTGCATTAGACGGAAAAAGCAAGTTCTCGTTTGTGAGTGAAGATGATGAGAAAAGAATCCCGAAGGAGACGATTATTGTTTGTTTTTTTGAGTTTTCAGTCTTTTATTGCTTTTTTGAGTTTGTCATAGGATAATGAGCTTAAGCCTAAACCAATGGGTTAGTAAACTCATCACATCTTCCCTCTGATTAGGGGTAATGAGAATACCTTAAGTGTGAAGTCAGATTCTCACATTTAATCACCTTTGATGCAGGATTAAGATCATTAACCTACTTGTGATTATTTAGATGTTTTTGGTATTTTGTTTAGTGTTAAGTAATGAGGTTAAGCCACAATCAAGGATTAAACAGACCCATTACACCATCCTAAAAGAAGGATAATAGATGAGAATGTTTAAGCTGAGGAAGACTCCTCAACTTAATCCATGATTAGGGATTAAACCCATGACAAAACAAGCCTTTATTAAGTGGATTTTAGTTAATGGTATGATGATGAAGTATTTTTTATGATTTGTAAGACAACTTGAGGGGGACTTGTCCATTAACACTAGGGTTAGTCCTTCTTAACCAATTAAGGAAGAATTAGAACCCTAATGCAAGGCCCAAGTTACAAGTGTGATGTCTTGATAATTATTAAGTGACTTGATTAAAAGGATTTAAACACATTAAGGGTTTAATACTTAGGATTAAAGTTATACACTCCATCCTAAGAGAAGGATGCAGGCATAAGTTTAATCACAAAGTCTTAAAGCCTTTAGGGTTTAGTCCCTGATTATGAGGTGAGAAGAGAAGACTCAAAGAGAGACACAAAGGTAAAACTATGGGGGAACTAATCAAAACCCTAATTCATTGTCATGCTTGGATGATCCTAAGGTTTGTGAGGTTTTCAAGAGCAATCTTCAAAGGAGCCACCAGGAAGCAGATGAACAGGATCAAGAGAAGCAGAGTGACTTGCTTCATTCAAGAAGTCAAGTCACTTGAAGAAAGAAAGTGGGAAGGAAAAGAATGAGCAAGCTCAAACTCAAACACATATAAAAAATGCAGCAAGGATGCAAGAGAGATGAGAAGAAAAGTTATGAGAAGTGAAGGCAAATTCACTTCCCAAGTTTACTTACCACCTGAAATGTTAGAAACAAATGCAATGCAATGCTAAATGAAATGAAATGACATGATGCTAGGCCAAACCAGAAGCATGCACATGATGACTATGATGTTATGAGGTGTTGCAAATATGAGACAAGGCATAGGGATGTTCATACAAAGTCATGGATGCAAATGATGCAAGTTAAGGAACATGAATAAACATGAAATGTCATGAAGCATACAAGACAAATGGCATGGCAAAGATGTAATGCAATGATCAATGATGCTTCATACATGTCTTAAGATGTCAAATGAATCATAAGAATGCACAAAATGCAATGGCAAGTCATGTTATGCAAGGAAATGCAAGAAGGATGCAAGAGAAAGCCCAAATTAGGGTTTATGGATCAAACATCAAACACAAACCAAAAACAGAAACAAACCCTAAGATAAAAAAAGGAAAATGGCACCCAAAGAAACCCTAGACCTATGATGAATCCCTGCCCAAAGGGGAACTCCCAACTCTTTACCAATCTCAAGATATGATTTTTGCAAGTTATTAGGGTTTTTTAGGGTTCTTATCAAAACAAATGCCAATCAATTAGAAAATGCAAGATCAAATCATGGCCTTTTTATCCTTGAAAATACATGTCAAATGGAAAACAATGCACAAAGAATAAATGTCTCAACCTTCACCAATAGGCAGAAATGAATTTTCAAACATATGATCAAAATAATGCACAAAATAAGATTTAATTCAATGAAGAATTCTTAAAATGCATCAAGATCAAAAAAGAAATTTGGTTTGAAGGTTGAACAATGTTTCTAAATGTCTTAGAACATTTCATGAATTTTTTTGTAATTTTTAGATACCCAAAAGTATTTTTAATCAATTAATTCCCATTAATCAATTAAAAATAATCTTTTAAATATTTAAAAATACCTTTTTTAATGATAAAAAATAAAATAAAAATATTTTTGTGTCACAAAAATTAATAAAACCTTAAAGAAAAAGTTTCATAATTTTTATGATTTTTTAACTATTTTAAATAAATTGTGCAATTTAAATGAAATAAATATGAATAAAAATTAAAAGAAAATGAAAGTAAACAGATTGGATGGCCAGGATTGCTCCTGAGTTTAAAAGCATTGACTGCGCGCCAGAATGAGAGGCCCAGATTGTTTCTGATTAAATTAACTAAAATATGATTAATTAACCCTAACACGTGGATTAGGGTTAATCAAAGAGATCCTGGCCCTTCCCTTGCGCGCGTAGTCAACAAATTCAACGCATCCTACGGCCAATATTCAAACCAGCATTAATTATGGGATTAAACCCTAATCACACTCAGGTGGCCGGAGAAGACTTCCGGTCGTCTTCTCCGGCCAGAAGCTCACCTGAAAATCTTCAAACTTCCTAAAAACGTAACATAAATGAAATCTAAGACCAGGGAAATGATCCTCTCACTCTCACGAATCAAACCCCTAACCTAAAACAAATTTATCTTTCCTAAATCATCTGAATCGAAGCAAACAATTTCTAGGGTTCGTGAGCTTCAGACACAAATTAAATGCTTAAAACAAAACCATTTCAAAAACTAAAGGTACCAGAATGATCAGTGCATCATGAAGAACAAGTTTGTAACAATAAAAGTCATTTCTGGAAAAATTAATTTCGAGCTACCTGAGATTTGGAGCTTTCAGTTTTGGGACTTTCTGGCTGTTTCCTTTGATGCAAGCTGCTCCACTTGATCCCCCAAGTGTGTTTGAATGCTCAAAATGAGTTTGTGTTGGCTGGAGAAGAAGATTCGAAAGGAACTGCTTCAGTTCAAGCAACAATGGCAGATGAGATTCTGGCACTTTCAGGCTGTGAAAAGGGGTTGTTTGTGATCTATGAAGTGTGTTGAGAAGGTTTGTGGTGTTGGTTGGTGTGTTTGTGAGCTAGGATAAGAGTTTCGAATGAAACTGCAGCTTGAGGTGAATGATGGCAATGGAGTTTTCAGGCTTGTTTCAGGCTTATGCTTGGGGTGTTTCTTGTCTATGAGGTGTGGTGAGTTGAGTGATGATGAGAGTTTGAGTGTTTGAAGACTGTGGAGAGTGATTCGAAGGAACTTGCAATGAGGTGAGTTTTTGTGTAAGTGGTGAATGTTGTTGTCTCAGCCTTGGTTCCTATGTGTTATGGCCAGCAAATTGATTCCATAAACAATTGCAAGTGGCTGGGGGATGTGACCTGGCCTGCAGTGATAGGTGTGACTACTTTTGCAAAAAAGTCCACTTTTGTAAGATAGGGCATGGCTCAAAGTCTAGGCAAGTACAAGATGGGTTCTGGTGCAGCATGGTGAGTGTGAGAGGCTGGCTTGACCCAAGGCTCAATGCAGCAAGTTGGTGAAAAGCTCATGAGTGTTTTGCAACTTGGTTAGCTTTATGGATTTTCATGAGAAAAGTCAAGTTACATGAACCAAACCATGAGCAAACTTGATCCAAATCTGATTTTTGTGACTTAGAGGATGTTTACATAATGGTTTGAAGTGAATTAGAGGCTGCATAATGCATTTGTTCAAGACTTTGCAAAATTTCCATTTGGTGCATAACTTGAAAATCAATGATTTTTGCTAACTTTGCAATGCCATAACTTTTGATCCATGAAGAGTTTGATCATGTTCTTGTACTTTTTGAAAAGGGAAAGATGAGATCTACAACTTTCATGACCAAAGTTTTTCCATTTGAAGCCTTTTTGGATCAAGAATCAAGGCTTGAAAAATGACCTAAAATGATGCATTCTTGAAAAGTCAACTATGCCCAAAAAGTCAACATTTGCAAGAACCCTAAATTCTTGATTTTTATGAACTTCAACCTTCTTCCATGATCAAATAAAGATCATATACACTCAAAATGGTGAAGATCACCCATTGGTTGGGTCATTGGGGGCCTCAGATGCCCTGATTTTGCACTGACTTGTCTGAAAAGTCAACTCTTGATCAGATAACTTCCCCATGGAATTTCTTCATGAAAATTGATATGCATATTCCCTATACCATATAGAGACCAATGGAAACAAGAATGACCAAAAAAATTGAGATTATGGCCTCTGAAACCAAAACCCTAATTTTAGGTCAACTGTGCAGTTCAACCTGGCTCTGCATCCACTCAAACCCTAGTTCTTGTGATTCCTCTGCAATTTTGACTCTGTGAGGATGTAACATGATACAAGAACACACATGGACCCTTCTGAGATGATTGGTGGCCTTTGGAGTGGCTCAAGAAGCTTTGGGATTGCTCAAATCACAAACCCTAGGTGCAGATGACTTAGAAACTATGCAGTGAATCAAACATGAGATATGAGATTGTATGATTGTGTTTATGCATATGAGATGATCACAAGCCATGGTGTGAATGGGTGAGGGCAAATTTGGGGTGTTTACATTAAGTAAGGAGTTTAATCTCTAATCAAGGATTAATGAACTCATTACACCATCCTAAGAGAAGGATAATAGATGAGAACACTTAAGGTGAGGAAGACTCCTCAACTTAATCCATGGTTAGGGATTAAAATAATTATATAACAAGCCTTTTATTAAAGTGGATTTTAATTAAAGGTGGGATTAAGAAATGGATTTCATGTTTGTAAGACTAAACCTGAAGGGGACTTGTCCATTAAACACTAGGGTTAGTCCTTCTGAACCAACAGGTAGAGATGTAACCCTAATATAAGGCCCAAGTTACAAGCTTAAGTCTTAATGATTATTAGGTGTTTTGATTAGGAGGTGTAAACAACTTAAAGGTTTAACACTAAGCATTAAAGTTATACACTCCATCCTAAGATAAGGATACAGGCATAACCCTAATTCAGAGTCTTAAAGCTTTAACTGTTTAGCCTTGATTATGAAATGAGAAGCAGAGACTCAAGGAGACTTAAAGGTAAAAAACTAGGGGAGACTATGTACAACCCTAAAGTTATCATGCTTGGATATTCCTATGGTTTGTGGGGCTTAGAGAAAGATCTTCAGATGGCCACCAAGGAAGAAGAAGTAGATGAAAAGAGAAGAGAAAGGATAATATGTTACTTACTTCCTGAAGAAGTTAAGTAACCTAAGAGAAAGAAAGGGAGCAAGAGAGAGCATAAGTGAGTCAAAATCACTTCAAAGACAAATAAAGATTCAAATGAAGAGATAATAAGAGGTTGGATGTGGAGGAAAATCCACATCCTAAACAACTTACCTGAAGCCCCTGAAAAGTTAGTATGAATGCATAAGATATGAAACAAAAGGAATTAAGGCAAATGAAGATGCAATGATCAAGACCAGAAGTGCAAACACAATTAAAATGTGTTATGAAATGATGAAAATAAATGTACAATGTTTATGCATGATCATACAAGATATGGGATGCAAATGAAAGCATGTTAGAAGCTTGAAATCACATGAATACACATAAGAAGTAATGAATGTAAAGCAAACCAAATGGATGCAAAAATGATCAACCAATGTTCACACATGTCCTAATGTATCTAAGATGACATACAAGTGCATGAGATGTCATGACAAGCTCACATGATGAAGGTATGCAAAGATGAACGCAAACGAACATGGCAAATTAGGGTTTTAAGAAAGTATGAGATTCATATAATCAAAACAGAAGCAAACCACATGATAAAAAATTGAAATTTCAACCAAGTGAACCCTAAACACACATAAGATCACTCCCCAAAGATGTAAGTCAGAAGCTAAACCAAAGTCAAGTTATGGTTTTTCTAAGTTGGGCTAGGGTTTTGGGTACCTCTTCATGAAAAATGCCAAAAAAATAGAAAATGCAATGCAAAAATATGAGTTAAATACCCTAGATACTACACGAAAAGTATGAAAGAATGCAAAAAGAACCATATGCAAACTCATTTTGGTTGATCAGAAATGGATTTTTGAAGTTAGGGTTAGAAAAATAAGAAATTTGGAAACCCTAATTCATGGTTAATTGTCAAAATATCATCAAACCCTAAAAGAAATTTCTAAAATGAGTTTATAAATTGTTCTAAATGTTGAATAATTCTTCATGATTTTTTTGGTGATTTTTAAATACCTAAAACTATTTTTAATTAATTAAAATGAATGAATGAATTAAATAATACAATTAAATGATTTAAAAATAGATTTTTAATACAAAAATAAAAAGTGAAAATGTTTTTGGGCTTTTAAGAATATTTAAAGTAAGAATGCAAAATATCATATTTTTAGAAAATGTTTTACTATTTTTAATAAATGAAAGAAAATAAAATGAAATAAAAGAAAATAAAAATGCAAAGTATGCTGAATGGAGGGCTCAGATTACACAAGGACTGGATCAAGGGCTAGGATTTCAAGTCACCAAGACCAGGAGTATGAGGATCTAAGGGATCAAATTTAAACTTGGCTTACGCGCGTGATGCAAGGGCTATGGTTTGTCCTGAGTTAATTAATTATGATTAACTTAATTAATTGAAATTAAAATTAATGGTGCAATCTGTTCTATCCACGCGCTAACCTAATCAAGATCCTATTGTCGCTCCCGATAAATTGGACTAAGTCCAAATAAAGGTACAGACGCGAACGGTCGGCGAGAGGGACAATGAGAACACACAGCCGTGAACTCACTGGAGATGAATAGAGTCGCCAGCTAGGCATTTTTATCCCGGAGGAAAGGTAATGCTGCATAGACCTAGAAAGAGATGGATAAGACGGTTGCGAACCAGAGAGACTGAGAAAGGGGGTTGGTTACAACCTGGGAAGGTATTAGCACCCAGATTGTCCGCCGTACTCGACGGGATCCACGCTTAAAAGATTTGTGTTTTAAAGGGGTAGTGTCAGTGCACTTTGTGTATAAAATAGCTGGAAAAGAATGTACATGTGTCAGTGTATAAGTGATGTGAAGTATGAAAGTGTCTGTGTAAGAAAGGAATGAAATGCTCAAGATAATGAGGCTAAAAGAATGAAGTTGGAAAGAGGGGGAATATACAGAGACTTTTGTTCGATAACTGTTAAGTTATGCCTACGTATCCTCTCGTGCAATGAGGAAGTCAGAACACCGTAGTTCGACCCAAAGAGACTGAAAGATGAATTGACTTGTGAACTGCTTGCTTGTCTATGCTCAAGTGTATGACCTGTCTGGCTCAGGTGCAAACTGTCTTGCATTAGACGGAAGAAGCAAGTTCTTGTTTGCGAGTGAAGATGATGAGAAAAGAATCCCGGAGGAGACGATTATTGTTTGTTTTTGTGTTTTCAATCTTTTATTGCTTTTGAAGATTCGTCATAAGTTAATGAGCTTAAGTCTAAACCAATGGATTTAGTAAACTCATCACATCTTCCCTCTGATTAGGGGTAATGAGAATACCTTAAGTGCGAAGTCAGATTCTCACACTTAATCACCTTTGATGCAGAATCAAGATCATTAACCTACTTGTGATTATTTAGATGTTTTTGGTGTTTTTGTTTAGTGTTGAGTAATGAGGTTAAGCCATAATCAGGGATTAAACAGACTCATTACACCATCCTAATAGGAGGATAATAGATGAGAATGTTTAAGCTGAGGAAAGCTCCTCAACTTAATCCATGATTAGGGATTAAACTCATGACAAAACAAGCCTTTGATTAAGTGGATTTTATTTAATGGTATGATGATGAAGTGGATTTTATGGTTTGTAAGACAACTTGAGGGGGACTTGTCCATTAACACTAGGGTTAGTCCTTCTTAACCAATTAAGGAAGAATTAGAACCCTAATGCAAGGCCCAAGTTACAAGCTTGATGTCTTGATGATTATTAAATGAATTGATTAGAGGAGTTAAACACATTAAGGGTTTAACACTTAGGATTAAAGTTATACACTCCATCCTAAGAGAAGGATGCAGGCATAAGCTTAATCACAAAGCCTTAAAGCCTTTAGGGTTTAGTCCCTGATTATGAGGTGAGAAAAGATGACTCAAAAGAGACACAAAGGTAAAAACTAAGAGGGGAGACTAATCAAAACCCTAATCATTGTCATGCTTGGTTGTTCCTAAGGTTTGTGAGGTTTGCAAGAGAAGTCTTCAATGGAACCACCAGGAAGCAGATGAAAGGATCAAGAGAAGCAAAGCAACTTGCTTCATTCAAGAAGTCAAGTCACTAGAAGAAAGAAAGTGGGAAAAGGAAGAATGAGCAAGCTCAAACTCAAACACAAACCAAAAATGCAGCAATGGATGCAAAGGAGATGAAAGAAAAGTTATGAGAAGTGAAGGCAAATTCACTTCTCAACCTCACTTACCACCTGAAATGTTAGAAAAGAAATGCAATGCAATGCCAAATGAGATGAAATGACATGATGAAAAACAAAACCAGAAGCATGTTGATGATGATAATGATGTTATGAGATACTACAAGCATGAGGCAAGGCATGGAGATGTTCATACAAGATCATGGATGCAAGTGATGCAAGTTAAGGAGCATGATCTTACATGAAAAGTGATGAAACATACATGGCAAACAAAATGGCAAATATGGGATGCAATGATCAAACATGCTTTCTACATGTCTTAAGATGTCAAATGAATCACATGGGTGCTTGAAATGTTATGGCAAGTCATGTTATGCAAGAGAATGCAAAAGGGATGCAAATGAAAGCCCAAATTAGGGTTTATGGATCAAACAACAAACAAGAACCAAAATCAGAAGCAAACCCTAAGATAAAAAATGGAAAATGCCACCCAAAGAAACCCTAACCCTATACTAAACCAAGGTCCAAAGGGGAGGTCTCAACTCTTAACCAATCTCAAGTTATGATTTTTCTAAGTTATTAGGGTTTTTAGGGTTCCTAAACAAAAGAAATGCCAAACAAATGGAAAATGCAAGATCAAATCATGACCATTTAATCCTAGAAACTACATGCTAAACACAATGCAATGCAAGAAGAATCAATGTCCAACTCTTCATAGATAGGCAGAAATGATTTTTTGAACTTAGGATCAAAATAATGCACAAAAAATGATTTAATTCAATGGAAAATTCTCAAAATGCATCAAGATCCAAAAAGAAATTTGGTTTGAAGGTTGGACAATGTTTCTAAATGTCTTAGAACATTTCATGAATTTTTTGGTGATTTTTAAATACCTAAAAGTATTTTTAATTAATTAATTTCCATTAATCAATTAAAAATAATCTTTTAAATATTTAAAAATACTTTTTTAATGATAAAAAATAAAATGAAATTATTTTTGTGTCATGAAAAATAATAAAACTTCAGAGAAAAAGTTTCATAATTTTTTAAGACTTTTTACTATTTTAAATTAATTGTGCAAATTAAATGGAAAAGAAATGAAATTAAAATAAACAAAATGAAAGGTAATCAGAAGGGAGGGCCAGGATTGAGTCTGAGTTTGAATATGTTGACCACGCGCGCTATCCAAGGGTCCAGGTTGTCTCTGAGTTAATTAATTTAATTATGAATTAATTAAACTAATGAAAAGAATTAGGGCTAATCAGACGAATCTGGGCCTTTCACTCACGCGCGAAGTCAACCAGTCAAAGGCAATCCACGGTCCACATTCAAACTAGAGTTAATGACAGGATTAGGGCACAAATCACTTTCAGGTGGCCGGAGAAGACCTCCGGTCGTCTTCTCCGACCAGCATCCTCCCTGAGAATCCCCAAAACTCCAAAAACCTAACTAAAATGAAATCTAAAAACTGGGAAATGATCCCCACTCACTCACGAACCAAAACCCCTAATCAAAACACATTTATATTTCCTAACAAGGCTGAATCGAAACAAATAAGAACTAGGGCACGCAAGTTTCAGAGAGCAATTAAACTCTCATTTCATCACCATTTCAAAAACTAAAAGCATATTCGTGATCAGGAAGACACAAAGAACAAGTTTAGAACAAAAGAAATGATTTCTGGAAAAATATTTCTTGAGCTACCTGAGATTCGAAGCTTTCACTCCAGCTACTTTCAGGCCTCCTTTCTTGGTGAAATCCACTCCTTATGACCTCCTGATGATGTTTGAATGCTTGGGAGAAGTTTATATTGGCTGGATGAAAAGTTTGATCAGCTTCTGCTCCAAGCTCAGTTGAGAATGTCAATGGTGATTCAGGCAGCTTCAGGCCAAGGTGAGAGGTTCTTTGTGGTCAGGGTGATGAATAAAAAAGGTCTATGGAGTTTGTTTTGATGTTTGTGAGCTGTGGTGAGAGTTTCTAAGGAAACTGCAACTTGGGGTGAAAATGGTGAAGTGAGGTTACAGCTTGTTTCAGGCCTGGTTCTTGGTTGCTTTGAGCTCAATGAAGCATGGTGAGTTGATTGGTGAAGATGGTTTTGATGTTCTGAGTTTGTGGAGGCAGATTCGAAGGAATATGCAAAATGGTGTGTTTTGGTGTATATGATGGTGTCAAGTGTTTCAGCCTTGCTTGGTGTATGAAATGGGTTGCAAATGAAAAGTATAAACTAATCCAATTGGCTGGATGATGTGACATGGCCTGCTGTGATAGGTAAGTTTGCTTTTGCTCAAAGTCCACCTTTTGTGTAAGAGAAGTATGGTGTGGTGCTAGCTTGGTACAAGGGCTAGGGGCTGCGCAGCATGGTGTGGTGAGAGAGCTAGCAAGGTCAGCATCCAAGGTTGCAAGTTGTAGGAAGTGTGATGAGTGCTTTTGCAAGTTGTCACCTTTTGAAATTTCATGAAAAATGCCTTGTTACATGAACTAAACACATGTGATTTTTGGTCCAATTCTGACTTTTTAGGACATGTAGAATGTTTATGTCATGGTTTGAAGTGAATTAGAGGTTACAAAAGGCATTGGTTCATGGTTTTTGCAAAATTCACATTTGAAGCATGCCTTGAAAATCAATGATTTTTGCCAACTTTGTCACACCATAACTTTTGATCCAAGAAGAGTTTGATCATGTTCTTGTACTTATTGAAAAGGGAAAGATGTAATCTACAACTTTCATGACCAAATTTTTTCCATTTGAAGCATTTTTGGATCAAGAATCAAGGCTTGAAAAATGACCTAAAATGAAGCATTCTTGAAAAGTCAACTATGCCCAAAAAGTCAACATTTGCAAAACTTCCAAATTCTTGATTTATATGAACTTCAACCTTCTTCCATGATCAAATAAAGATCATATACACTCAAAATGATGAAGATCACCCATTGGTTGGGTCATTGGGGGCCTCAGATGCCCTGATTTTGCACTGACTTGTCTGAAAAGTCAACTCTTGATCAGATGACTTCCCCAAGGAATTTCTTCATGAAAATTGATATGCACACTCCCTATACCATATAGAGACCAATGGAAACAAGAATGACCAAAAAAATTGGAGTTATGGCCTCTGAAACCAAAACCCTAATTTTTAGGTCAACTGTGCAGTCAAACTTGGCTCTGCATCCATTCAAACCCTAGTTCTTGTGATTCTTTGGAATTGTTGACTTTGAGAGGATGTAATATGATACTTGAACACATATGGATCCCTTTGGAGTGATTGATAGCCTTTGGAGTGGCTCAAGGGGCTCTTGGATTGCTCAGATCACAAACCCTAGGTGCAGATGACTTAGAAATAATGCAGTGAATCAAAAATGAGATGTGAGATGATATGATTGTGTTTATGCATATGAAATGATCACAAGCCATGGTGTGAATGAGTGAGGGAAAATTTGGGGTGTTTACAGCTGCCCCTATTCAAACATGAGTTGGCTGTGCGGGATGTAAGCGACGGCTTAACAGGCAAACAAGATAACTTGTGGTTGAATACCAAAGACAGTCCAAAATTTGCACTCACAGAATGAAGAAGAAAAGGGATATAGATTGTAAAAGGAAAATAAAGTATATTGTAAAACGGGTTATAGAGCAATGACGGGGACGGCCGACATGCTGGGAAAAGTGCAGGAAATAAAACAATGACGGGGACGGCCGACATGCTGGGGATAAAAGGTAAAGCCAAGACGGGGACGGCCGACTAGCTGGGAACAATAAGAAATTATGATGGGGACGGCCATCACTGCAAAAAATCTCTGGGGATTAATGAAACATGACGGGGACGGCCATCAAGTTCATAAAGCAAGGTAACCGACGATGGGGACGACCATCGGGCTAAAAGAAAAGGAAAAGGGACCACGACGGGGACGACCATCGGGTTAAAGAATAAATGAAATAAACAGATGATGGGGTACGGCCATCAAAGGTGAAGGACGATCACCTAGCAGGGGACGGCTGCTCTGTTGGGGAATAAAGGAATTATGATGGGGACGACCATCAAAGTTGGAGGACGACCACCTGGCAGGGTACGGCTGCCGAAAATATCAACGATGGGAACGGCCATCGGATGAGCATGATGGAGGACGACCATCAAGAGGTGGAGGACGACCACCTAGCAGGGGACGGCTGCTCTCAGGGTTTATCATGACATAGGACGAATGCCAGATAACCAAAATCAACAATGGGGACGGCCATTGGATAAAATGATGAAGGACGATCATCAACGGGTGGAGGACGACCACCTAGCAGGGGACGGCTGCTAAAAATATCAACGATGGGGACGGCCATCGGATGAGCATGATGGAGGACGACCATCAAGAGGTGGAGGACGACCACCTAGCAGGGTACGGCTGCTCTCAGGGTTTATCATGACACAGGACGAGTGTCAGATAAGAAGGAAAATTTGCTTTGTTGGCAATCTACTGGGGACATAGTAAACACGGACGAGTATTTACAACCAAGAAGAGAAAGTACAAGTGTTTAGATGTTGTGTATAGATTAAAGATGCGGACGAGCATCCTTAAGACTATGATACGGACGAGTATCAGGTAGAAACAAACTGACACGTGTTCAGAGATGATGATACGGACGAGTATCAACTGGTTAACAGAGAACACGGACGAGCGTTGGATCTGAAAGAGCTCTTCTGGGGATAGTAGATACAGACGAGTATCTTTATTCAAGAAGATGCAAGTGTTTGACACGGTGTATGGATTAAAGATGCGGACGAGCATCCTTAAGACTATGATACGGACGAGTATCATGTAGAAACAAATACTTGACGCATGTTCTGAGATGATGGTACGGACGAGTACCAACTGGTTAACAAAGAACATGAACCCAAGTCGAATCTGGGGGGATATAAAAGGTATACACAAGATACGGACGAGTATCTGAGTAGTATGAGTAGTTAACTGCTGGGGAGAGTGACACAGACGAGTGTCAAAAGGAGAAGAGTATAGTATGAACAAATATCTGATGTACAAAGTCTAGACGACTGCGCTGGGGAAATGACACGGACGGGTGTCAAGAAAGTGTATATAAGTGTATGTGTGAGTACAAAGAAGATGTCTTTGGCTTTCTGCTGGGATATAACACGGACGGGTGTCAAAAGGAGTATATACCGGTGTTTGTGATTTGTGAGGCAACTGCTTTTGCTGGGAACTCTGGTGGGGATTTTTCTTCTGTATGTTGATGAACTGTTATCATTCACAAGTGTTTATTCAGAATATGGCTCACGATTATGCTATGCGTTTGATTTTTTTGCCGTAATGCTCTGTATTAGACGGAATGCTACGCTCTGAGGGGATAATATGATGCGAATGCTATGATTATGCAAAGAGGCACAGATCTGGGATTCGGATCCCGCTGCTGCAGAGATCCCTGGTTGATCTGTTTGAAAGTGGATATCCCAGCTGGGGGTGTGATCGTTAGTAGATCTGATAAGATGATATTTGCTTGGGGATACGGGTCACTGATAGACCTATCCTAATAAATGAGAGGCCCAACTGGGGTTTGTAGAAGCTTTCTTCACTCTGTTGTGATCCTTCATGCGCTGCTCTTCTGGACAGAGACTGGAACTCGGTGGGGAGATGATTCCCTGATTTTTGTACTCGGTTGAGGGCGAGACGGCAACTCGGCTGGGGAGAAAGAGGGACCCTTGACTCAGTCGGGGATGTAGGTGCCTTCTAGAATGCTTAGCAACTCTGATGGAGATAAGTAACAGCTGGAAACTCCGCTGGGGGATGTTATGAGAGGCAACTCAGCTGGGGAGAGAGCACCTCGGGTGCTGAGAATGAGTGTCGACCTGCCAGCTCGCTGGGATGAGGTTTCATGCCCTAAGTTGCGTTCTGGATACCTGCAATCCTGCAACGATAAGGAAACGCACAAAAGGTCCCGAGGTATCCTTTACTGGATTCCGTCATAGGAGTTAAGCATTCTCAAGAGTAAGTATATTCCCTGTAAGCATGTTTTTATTTTCTTAGAGAGAAACATCCGTACTTATGCAATCAGTTTTTTTCTTTTAAGACATCAGACATTTTTTGCAAATAAAATGTACAAAACGAGACATGACTGAAAATCTGATCTTATTAATTCATATGCCCTGAATTGGCAAGATACAGTCAAGGAAACAAATCTCCTAAAATAAGGAGATTGTTACAAATTGAGAAACAAAAAGCTGGCAATGTTGATGACGCTTCAAGGAGCTTCCCTCTTGCTATGACTCGTATGACATTTGACGTTCTTCTCGTCTTGCTTTCTGAAAAAGGCTGATTCTGATAGAAGCTTGATCCTTTCGAGGTTTATCAAGTTGCAAGTGATACAGACGAATTCAGAATGCAGTTGTTCGCTTATTCCCTTGTTTTGCATGGATCGCCCTTTCGGGTTTTCAATCCATCGGGATACCCATTTTTGCCTGAGTTGTCCAATGCGGCTTTTCAACTCAGCGGGTGTACATTTTTATTTATTTTCCCTTATTTTTGCCCGAGTCTTTTATTCTGTTTTTGACTCGCCGGGATGCCCTATTTTTGCCTGGACTTACATTCTATTTTTATGTCCAGCGGGTCATTTTTATGCGAAGTATTTTTTAACTGCATCTGAATTCACAGGGGACGGGAAATCTTCACCATCCATGGTGCTGAGCATCAGTGCTCCACCAGAGAAAACTTTCTTTACAACAAACGGTCCTTCATAGTTCGGAGTCCACTTGCCCCTGTGGTCTGTATGAGGAGGGAGGATTCTTTTCAGCACAAGATCTCCCACTTGGTACTCTCGGTGCCTGATTTTCTGATCGAAGGCTTTCTTCATTCTCTTCTGATATAGCTGCCCATGACAGATTGCAGCCAATCTTTTCTCTTCGACCAGACTCAGTTGTTCGTATCGGGCCCGAACCCATTCTGCTTCACTCAGTTTAACATCCATTAATACCCGTAGGGAGGGTAATTCAACTTCGACTGGTAGGACTGCTTCCATACCATACACAAGTTGATACGGGGTTGCTCCCGTGGACGTCCTGATTGACGTGCGGTACCCATGCAAGGCGAACGGTAGCATTTCATGCCAGTCTTTGTAGGTGACTACCATCTTCTGCACAATCTTCTTGATATTTTTATTTGCTGCCTCAACAGCGCCGTTCATCTTTGGTCTGTAAGGAGAAGAATTGTGGTGTTGGATCTTGAAGTCCCGGCATAACTCAGCCATCATCTTATTGTTTAAGTTGGAACCATTATCAGTAATGATTCGCTCGGGAACTCCGTATCGACAGATGATATCTCTCTTCAGAAATCTGGCTACCACTTGTCTTGTGACGTTTGCATATGAGGCTGCTTCAACCCACTTGGTGAAATAGTCAATGGCGACCAAAATGAATCTGTGGCCATTTGAAGCAGTCGGCTCAATCTTGCCAATCATATCAATGCCCCACATGGCAAAGGGCCAGGGTGAAGACATGATGTTCAGAGGATTGGGAGGCACATGCACCTTATCTGCATAGATCTGGCATTTATGGCATTTTCTGGCATAAGCACAACAGTCTGCATCCATTGTGATCCAGTAATAACCTGATCTTAACAACTTTTTAGCCATGGCATGCCCTCCGGCATGGGTACCAAACGATCCTTCGTGCACTTCATGCATCAACAAACCTGCTTCCGTTTTGTCAACACATCTGAGGAGTACCATATCAAAGTTCCTTTTGTATAAAGATCCATCAGTGTTCAGAAAGAAACTACCAGCAAGCCTTCTCAAAGTCTTCTTATCATTGGAAGATGCCCCAGGTGGGTATGTCTGATCCTCCAAGAAGCATTTAATGTCATGAAACCAAGGCTTATCATCTTTGACACCTTCCGCCGCAAATACATATGCTGGTCTATCAAGTCTCGACACTGAAATCTGAGGTACAAAGTTAGCAGCTTGAACTTTGATCATGGATGAAATGGTGGCAAGAGCATCTGCAAATTGATTCTCGTCCCGAGGGATATACTCAAGCTTGACTGTTGTGAAGAACGTCAATAACCTTCTTGTATAATCCCTGTAAGGTATCAGATGATCCTGGTGGGTGTACCATTTTCCGTTGGTCTGATTGATTACCAAAGCTGAATCTCCGAATACGGTCAATGTTTTGATCCTGAGGTCAATGGCTTCCTCAAGACCCATAATGCAAGCTTCGTATTCAGCTTCGTTGTTAGTGCAGTTGAAAGTGAGTTTTGCCGAGAAAGGCATGTGAACTCCTTTGGGTGTAATGAGTACTGCACCAACACCACGACCATTCATGTTAACAGCCCCATCAAACATCATAGTCCATTCTTCTTCCGGGTCAGGCCCTTTAGTGTGAACAGGCTCCTCATGATCTTTTGATTTAATGAACATGATGTCTTCATCAGGGAAGTCAAATCTCATAGGCTGGTAGTCATCAATGGGTTGCTCAGCAAGATATTCAGATAGTACACTGCCCTTGATGGCTTTCTGAGAATTGTACTGGATGTCGTATTCTGTGAGAATCATTTGCCATCTTGCAACCCGTCCGGTAAGAGCTGGATTCTCGAAAATGTACTTAACTGGGTCCATTTTTGAGATCAATAAAGTAGTGTGGGTCAACATATACTGTCTTAGTCGGCGAGCAGCCCACGCTAAAGCACAGCAAGTTTTCTCGAGCAGTGAATAAAGTTGTTCACAGTCGGTAAACTTTTTGCTTAGGTAGTATATTGCATACTCTTTTCGACCAGACTCGTCATGCTGGCCCAACACACACCCCATTGACTCTTCTAATACTGTCAAGTACATGATCAGAGGTCTTCCTTCAACTGGAGGCATGAGGATTGGAGGTTCTTGCAGATATTCTTTGATCTTGTCAAAAGCCTTCTGGCAGTCTTCATTCCACCTGACCGTCTGTTCTTTTCTCAACAACTTGAACAAGGGTTCACAGGTTGCTGTCAGGTGAGATATGAACCTTGAAATGTAGTTCAATCGACCTAAGAACCCTCGAACTTCTTTCTCAGTCTTCGGTGCAGGCATCTCTTGGATGGCTTTGACTTTATCAGGGTCAACTTCAATCCCTTTCTCGCTTACAATAAAACCCAGCAGCTTACCAGATCTCACCCCGAATGTGCATTTGTTGGGGTTCAACTTCAGTTGGTATTTCCTCAGACGCTTGAACAACTTTAGCAGATTTACCAGATGGTCCTCTTCAGTGAGGGACTTGGCAATCATGTCATCCACATAACACTCAATTTCTTTATGGATCATATCGTGGAATAATGTTACCATAGCCCGTTGATATGTTGCACCAGCATTCTTCAGTCCGAATGGCATCACTTTGTAGCAGAACGTGCCCCAGGGTGTGATGAAGGTTGTCTTCTCCATGTCTTCAGGTGACATCTTAATCTGATTGTATCCTGAAAATCCGTCCATGAAGGAGAATACCGAGAACTGAGCCGTATTATCCACCAATACATCAATGTGAGGTAAAGGGAAATCATCTTTCGGGCTGGCTCTGTTCAGGTCCCTGTAGTCAACACACATTCTTACTTTGCCGTCTTTCTTAGGCACAGGTACTATGTTAGCAACCCACGGTGGATAGCTAGTTACAGCAAGGAACCCGGCGTCCCACTGCTTCTGTACATCTTCCTTGATTTTCATTGCCATGTCTGGACGAGTACGGCGCAGTTTCTGTTTAACTGGCGGGCATTCTTCTCTCAGAGGCAGCTTGTGCACAAAAATATCGGTATCCAACCCGGGCATATCTTGGTACGACCAATCAAACACATCTACATACTCTTGAAGCAGGTCTATCAGTTGTCTCTTCACTAAGTCTTGCAGGCAGGCCCCGATTCTAACTTCTTTCACGTCTTCATCTGTACCAAGATTGATCACTTCAACCTCCTCCTGGTGAGGAGTAATAACCTTTTCCTCTTGTCTCAACAACCTGGCTAGCTCTTCAGGAAGCTCATATTCTTCTTCAACCCCTTCATCAGCTCGATTGTTTGGATTGTCAAAGTCATACGAAGTCATAGCCGTGCTGTTGTCGGTGCTGTCAGGAAGGCACTCTCTGCAAGGGTTCAGTTCGTTCATTTTAGTGATTTGATTTTAATATTTATTTAGAAAAGTGAAATGAAGTTGTCATTTTAAAAACACCGCCATTTATTTTTTTGTACAAAAAGAAAAATGAAAAAAACAGTGAACGAAAAGGAAAAGACTCGTTTGCAAAAAGATGTCTGATATTTCATTAATTAATCTTGTTTGCACAAAAAGTACAGATGGCCCGATTACAAAATGAGTCTTGTCATCTTGGGCAAGATGCAAGACTTTGATGCATGCTTATAAAAATACAGGAAATAATAATTACTCTGCATGAGTAACTCTTATAATTTCCTGGGAAGACCAGTTCGAGATACTGCTCCCCGGGATCTTTGGACGAATCCAGCTTTCCAGGTTGCGTTCCTCTTCCAGCTCGTCTTCCAGACAGTTGATAGCATCAGGGGTAAGCATCCCCCCACTCACAAAGTTGGGCTCTTTCGCAGCCGCTGTTTGATCTTGTTGAGTTGGTTTGTAACCCAACCCAAATCTGTCCTCTTTCTTCTCTACCGATAGCAATTTGCCCCAGCCTTGGGCAGTTCCTTCCTCAACAACCTTCCGGGCTTGTTGGTATGATGATATTGGAGTACCAGGCACAGCAGATGTTTCATTCACATTCAAGGCTTCAAACCCCTGGCTCATTGTTTCATGGATCTCCCCATCCATCTCAATGTACTTATAGGTTTCCAGGTGGCTGACAAAAATGTCCTCCTCTCCACAGATTGTAACGATTTGACCCTCCCACTCGTATTTTAATTTCTGGTGAAGGGTAGATGTCACGGCGCCAGCGGCGTGAATCCATGGCCTACCCAATAGACAGTTGTAGGCAGGCTGTATATCCATCACGTAGAAAATAGTTTTGAAGGTCTGCGGGCCAATCGTTACGGGCAGCTCAATCTCTCCCAGAACCGATCTCTTTGAGCCATCAAAAGCTCTTACCACCAGGTTGCTGGGTCTCAACGCCAATCCGTCATATTCTAGCTTCACCAGAGCCTTCTTAGGTAAGACATTGAGGGATGACCCCGTGTCTACCAGTACATGGGAAAGGACAGCCCCTTTGCATTCCATGGTTATGTGCAAGGCCTTGTTATGGTTGCGGCCTTCCGCTGTCAAATCAGTATTGGTGAACCCTAGTCCGTGACTAGCATTAACATTTCCCACTACTGCTTCCAGCTGATTGACAGTGATCTCTTCAGGCACGTAAGCTGCGTGCAGGACTTTGAGTAGTGCATTCCGATGGGCTTCGGAGCACATAAGCAATGACAGGATTGAGATCTTGGAAGGCATCTGATGAAGCTGATCCACTATTTTATAATCACTCTTTTTGATGATTCGCATGAACTCATCAACCTCTTGATCGAATGGTGTCTTCAAAGCTTCCTTAACAGCTTGATCTTCCTGCACAGGGCTCTTCCCTTTTGCCTTGGCAGCAGCTTCTGCTTCGGCAGTGGGTCTCTGAATTTGTGGAGCGAAAAGACGTCCGCTTCGAGTGAAGCCTCCGCCTCCGCCCACATTGTCAATTTGTAGTGCAGGGGTTGATGATTCAAAAGTGATTCTTTGTCCTTCACAGTACAAGTCAGAGCCGTAATGCCAGGGGATGGCATTACTGCTTTCATAAGGTACGGGTCCAGGCATCGTGATGGTGACCGGACTGATTGCGGCTGTTGAAGGAATTGTAATAGTCTGAGGGTCATAATAGATTGTCACTGGTGCTCTGATGGGAGCAGCACCCTCTGAATTGTAGGCAGAGTTGTTTTCAGGATCATAGAATATGGTGACAGTCGAGACGTCTTCATGATTTGTTGCTGGTGTTGTAGGAGACAATGGTGGAAGGATGGATGTTGTTGTTGTAGGAGGTTCAAAATGGAGTGATGCTGAAGTTGTAGCAGGAAGATTTGTTGAAAACTGATCAGTTGAGATAATAGATGAAGTACTTGTTGATGAAACCGAAGAATTGTCAGGAACAATGGTTGTTGCAGTTGTAGGAGGTTCTGAGACCGTTGCTGATGAGATTGCTGGATTTGTTGGAAATGATGTGGTGATCTGAAGCTGGCCACTCTGAATAAGGCTGTCTATGCCATTCCTCAAATTATCGCACCCATTTACAGAGATATTGCAGTAAGCACAACCCAACTCACACCCCGGGAACATTTGACATTCTAAGAGCTGAGCTTTGATTTCCACCAACGGTGTCCTGATCTGACCCACACTGGTTATTAAATAAGACGGTTTGTCTTCTTCAATAGCGTTAATTCTAGGGCCACCGTGGTTCGGCATTGGGTTTTTATTGACATTGGGTGGAGGTGCGAAATTCAGAGCTTTCGAGTCTACCAGGTCTTGTACCTTCATATGCAGGGCTCTGCACTTTTCTGTACTGTGGCCAGGTGCGTTTGAATGAAAAGCACACCTAGCATTGGAGTCATAATTCCTGGGTAGACTGTTGGGATCTGGAGGTGCCAGCGTCCTTAGCTCAACTAGGTTGAGTTTCAGGAGTTGTGGCAGCAGGGTAGCATATGGCATAGGGATCGGATCGATCACCCTATTAGCTTGAGATGGCCTCTGTTGGAATGGCCTTTGTTGACTGTTGTTGTTGGTGTTGCTGTTGTTGTAATTTCTCGGAGGGTACTGATTTTGTTGATGGTACTGAGGTTGTGGCTGATAGTTTTGTTGTGGAGGTTGATAAACTGGCTGAGGATGAACTGGAGCGGGAATGGTGACTGCTGCCACTGATCTGTGAACGTATTGGGGCCTGCCCCTGCTGGTGTGAATGGCATTGGTCTCGCCAGTTCTTCTCGGGCCTGCAAAAGGCTTTCTTGTACTACTGGACGAGCTGGCACCATTATCGGAAATCTTGCCCATTTTCAACAGGCTTTCAATTCTCTCCCCAGCTATGACAACATCGGCGAAGCTAGTGGAAGAGAAAGCAGCCAGCTTGTCAATATAGGTTCCCTGAAGGGTGTTCATGAACATATCTGCCATTTCCCGTTCAGACATAGGTGGTTGAACAGCAGCAGCCAGTTGCCTCCATCTCTGTGCATATTCTCGGAAACTTTCCCTTGACGACTGTGACATTCCCATTAGGAGGGTCCTGTTGGGTGCCATGTCTAAGTTATACTGATACTGTCTGATGAAGGCCTCTGCCAGGTCCTTCCAGCATCTGATAGTTGCCCTTGTCAAGTGAGAGTACCATTCTCTTGATGCTCCAGTTAAGCTGTCTTCGAAATAGAACATCCAGAGCTTCTCATCCATAGTATAGGCCTTCAGCCTTCCCAGAAATGACTGTAAATGAGTCCGGGGGCATGAAGTCCCGTTGTATTTTTCAAAGCAAGGAGGCTTGAACTTATGGGGGATCCTGACCCCGTCTACCAAGCCCATGTCCATGACGTCGAAGCCCAAAGAGTTTTGAGATTCTAATGACCTCAACTTCTCAGCTATCTCATCCAATCTCCTATCATAAGCTTCTTCCCCAGCGCCCATTACTGTGAATTGGTCCTCCTGAGGATCTTCTTGTAGTACCCTGGCTGCGGTGGCAGTCCCTTGAACATTTGCAGGAATATTGACCTCAGGATGGAGGTGTGGTCCAAATACCGGAGGGTTGACGTGAGGTTGGACTCTTTCATTGTTGCTGGTGCCGGCAGTCCCTATATGCGGATCCTCTTGATTCTGCCTTTCCACCATGGCCCTCAATCTTTCCTGGCTCTGAGCCATGTTGTTCATCACTTCCATGAACTGCGTCATTTGATTCCTCATTTCTAGCCTTTCGTTTGCCATTTGATTTCTGACCTCAGTAAGGTCCTGCTGCATCTGATCCATTTGGATGCCCGGAAGGTTGTTTCGGGTTGGATAACGGTGCGGACGGTTGAGGGGAAATACCCGGCGCCTAGCAATAGTTCCTGAGGCATCACAACAGAGGTTAGCAACAACAAAACAAAAACCTACAAAACAAACAAAGGGTTAGCATGCAATGCAGTTATGCTTATTTGTTCTCAAGGTATCCGGTTTGGCCTTCAGTTTTGACCCTTCCAGACCCTTGAAGATGCTGTTGTTGTTGCTTGAAGAAAACTCAGATGAAGCAAACTGACACATATATATTACAGAAGGTGAAATAATACAACTTGTTCATTTTACAACACAAGCCCTCTAAGGGGTCAAAATACAGTACAAGAAAATAAAAGTACATGGAAAGAAAGCAACAACAAACAAATGGTCAAACACCAAGACCAAACTCATCCTCACGAACTCCCTTGAGAAGTGCTTCGGTCACAGGATCAGCCGGACGCTCCGTGAGATTCCTGATGAGGAGATTCCGGGTCGTAACAGCTGCTGTGAGTTTCTTGTGCTGAGTTTGGTCCTTTGACCTCTTCACTCCTGCTTTGATCTTCAGTTCTGATATCTCCCTCTGGGCTGCTGCCAGGGCTTCTTGTTGTTCTTTTGCACTAGCTTCCAGTTGCTCCATCTTGTCTTGAACTCTCTTGTCTTCCAGGGTACGAGCCTCGGTGATCCTGACCCACCGGGCTTGACTCTCCTTCAAATACGAGTCTGTCCTTGCTCTTTGGAACTGGGCTTCTTTGCAAGCATTCTTCAGAATTTGTTCTCCAGCCTTTGACTTTTTAATGTAATCCCCAGACTTCTCAATCTTAGTCAGATGCTCTACTCTCAATTTCTCCAACCTCTCAATTTCCCTCATACCCTCACTCCTCTCCCGGAGGGTCTTCTGCAAAGCCTGGGTTAGCTTCTCATTTCTTTCCTTCAAGCTCTCAAACTCCTCCAAACTGATAGTGGCAGGGGGTGATGCTGAAGATAACTCAGGCATGTCTTCTATGGTAAAGGGCATCCCAGAGAATTGGGCCCTGGCACGGGACCACTCATAATATTGTGCTGATGCCACATTATTGCACTTCCCCAGAATGGTCACTCCCTTGGTTTGAACATTATCCCAGGCCCAAGCAGCCTGCCTAACAACAGTCAAATCAACCTTGTTCTCACAATAAAGAGTCTCAACCAAGTCCTGTGCCTTAGGAGTATGGACTAGTGCATAGCCCAGTTGTCTTCTGAACAACAGAGGGTTGTAATTGATACTTCCCTTAACTCCTATTAGGGGCACATTGGGAAAATGCCCACAGCTGGTGATGATATCCCTGCCCTTGGTGCTCTGAGTGCACCATCTGATGTCAGCTGAAGTTAGAACAGTGAGTCTCTTAGCCCAGTTGCTTTGCTGATGAGGGTTTAAAAATGCATCTGTCCTGGGTAGATGCTTGAGAAGCCAAGTGTGGAACAATGGAGCACAACACCTTACTAACCTTCCCCTCTGCTTTTCATTCCTCTGATGCACCGAATAGTAAAGATCCCCCAATAAAGTTGGCACTGGGTTCTTCAGGATGAACAGATGGATTGCATTCTTGCTAATGAATCGAGGCTCATCTGCAAACAATACAATTCCATATATGCTCAAGGCCAGTAAAGCGCAAACAGCTTTCCACTCTCCTAGAGAAGCTTTCAGGGTAGCTTGAGAGATCAAGAAATCCAGATGGAAGCCATGGATTCCAGCTTTAGAGGTCATATGCTGCTCAATCAGGACAGGTTCCAGATGCAAAGCCTTTGCTACTTCTCCATTGCTGGGAAAGACCATCTCAGGGTTGAAAGGGATTCCAGCCCTGATAGGCACACCAACCAAAGATGAGTATTCTTCTAAAATAGGGCCCAATTGAAAGTCTTGGAAAGTGAAACATCTTAGTGGGGGATCATAGAACTGAATGCAGGTGTGGATCAGGCTTCTCTGTGATGGGTCCAGATCCATAACCATATCAAGTATATCTCCATAATGTTCCCTGAACAAAGGTATGTGATCTGGAGTGATCAAGGTCTGAATCCTCCTGATGTCTGATAGCTCTGGCTGGAAAAAGTGATAGGTGATGTTGCTCTTTTTAGGAGCCATGATGCTGAGACTGAGTAGAGAAAGGTGCTGATGATAATACTGAAGAAGTGGGCCACTGACTGGCTGGTTCAGGTGGTAACTGAAGCAGATAGCTGATGAAGACAAGTCAATACTGAAGATGGGTTCAAAACCAAAACCAGATGAAAATGGATACCCTGAAACACAAATAAGCAAATGTCAATATGATGCAATGATTATGTATGCAAATGATATGCAAGGGTCTGTGACTGAGCTGGATCTGATCAAAATGCCCTGATATAGGTCCAAATGCGTTCAAGAATTCCAGTTGGAGGTCTATAAATCCAGTAACCAAGGTGGGGGACTCAAATATAGAGCCACATATCCAGGGTTTAAGAATCACAAGAACTGTCCCAAAATGAAGTATTCTTAATCAAGTCAAAGTAACAGGGTATTCTGAGGCCAAGGTACCTGCAAACCTGTAAACAGCCCAGCCCCCTCACAGGTGGTGTTCTAAAACAAGGATCCTCAGACTTGGATCAGTTATGAGAAGTGTAAACACTTCTAACCCGGAGGAACAGTGTTTACAATAACCATAAAAGTTCCTCCTCTAATTCACCTCAGTTTCTGAAGGTCAATACTAAAGGTCATCCAGACTTAGCAGGCTTCCCAGATAGCCCTAGCATTGCAGGAAATCTGCAACACAGAGTTCTCAAGAAGAAACCCATATATGAACCGTGTTTCATATTCCCGCACCAGACCGAAATGGAATGGGAAAGAATATGATTCACTCTAGCCTAGGTGTCACTCAGGTCCCAGGTATAGGACCTTAACTCTCAATGAATCACCCACCCACCAAAACAAAGACCAGATCCAGCCAGCAGCATGACAGTATGATATATGAAAAGCAATAAAGAAAGCAGTAAAACAAACTGTACATAAAGTAAAAGTAAACACAAATATACAAACACAAATAAGCACATAGCACCCCAGTAAACACAAATCAATCAAGCGCTAGGAGGAACCCACAAAAAGAACCAGAAGCCCTGGCTGCAATATAAGGGTCCCCAGCAGAGTCGCCAAGCTGTCGCTCCCGATAAATGGGACTAAGTCCAAATAAAGGTACAGACGCGAACGGTCGGCGAGAGGGACAATGAGAACACACAGTCGTGAACTCACTGGAGATGAATAGAGTCGCCAGCTAGGCATTTTTATCCCGGAGGAAAGGTAATGCTGCATAGACCTAGAAAGAGATGGATAAGACGGTTGCGAACCAGAGAGACTGAGAAAGGGGGTTGGTTACAACCTGGGAAGGTATTAGCACCCAGATTGTCCGGCGTACTCGACGGGATCCACGCTTAAAAGATTTGTGTTTTAAAGGGGTAGTGTCAGTGCACTTTGTGTATAAAATAGCTGGAAAAGAATGTACATGTGTCAGTGTATAAGTGATGTGAAGTATGAAAGTGTCTGTGTAAGAAAGGAATGAAATGCTCAAGATAATGAGGCTAAAAGAATGAAGTTGGAAAGAGGGGGAATATACAGAGACTTTTGTTCGATAACTGTTAAGTTATGCCTACGTATCCTCTCGTGCAATGAGGAAGTCAGAACACCGTAGTTCGACCCAAAGAGACTGAAAGATGAATTGACTTGTGAACTGCTTACTTGTCTATGCTCAAGTGTATGACCTGTCTGGCTCAGGTGCAAACTGTCTTGCATTAGACGGAAGAAGCAAGTTCTCGTTTGCGAGTGAAGATGATGAGAAAAGAATCCCGGAGGAGACGATTATTGTTTGTTTTTGTGTTTTCAGTCTTTTATTGCTTTTGAAGATTCGTCAAAACTTAATGAGCTTAAGTCTAAACCAATGGATTTAGTAAACTCATCACATCTTCCCTCTGATTAGGGGTAATGAGAATACCTTAAGTGCGAAGTCAGATTCTCACACTTAATCACCTTTGATGCAGAATCAAGATCATTAACCTACTTGAGATTATTTAGATGTTTTTGGTGTTTTTGTTTAGTGTTGAGTAATGAGGTTAAGCCATAATCAGGGATTAAACAGACTCATTACACCATCCTAATAGGAGGATAATAGATGAGAATGTTTAAGCTGAGGAAAGCTCCTCAACTTAATCCATGATTAGGGATTAAACTCATGACAAAACAAGCCTTTGATTAAGTGGATTTTATTTAATGGTATGATGATGAAGTGGATTTTATGGTTTGTAAGACAACTTGAGGGGGACTTGTCCATTAACACTAGGGTTAGTCCTTCTTAACCAATTAAGGAAGAATTAGAACCCTAATGCAAGGCCCAAGTTACAAGCTTGATGTCTTGATGATTATTAAATGAATTGATTAGAGGAGTTAAACACATTAAGGGTTTAACACTTAGGATTAAAGTTATACACTCCATCCTAAGAGAAGGATGCAGGCATAAGCTTAATCACAAAGCCTTAAAGCCTTTAGGGTTTAGTCCCTGATTATGAGGTGAGAAAAGATGACTCAAAAGAGACACAAAGGTAAAAACTAAGAGGGGAGACTAATCAAAACCCTAATCATTGTCATGCTTGGTTGTTCCTAAGGTTTGTGAGGTTTGCAAGAGAAGTCTTCAATGGAACCACCAGGAAGCAGATGAAAGGATCAAGAGAAGCAAAGCAACTTGCTTCATTCAAGAAGTCAAGTCACTAGAAGAAAGAAAGTGGGAAAAGGAAGAATGAGCAAGCTCAAACTCAAACACAAACCAAAAATGCAGCAATGGATGCAAAGGAGATGAAAGAAAAGTTATGAGAAGTGAAGGCAAATTCACTTCTCAACCTCACTTACCACCTGAAATGTTAGAAAAGAAATGCAATGCAATGCCAAATGAGATGAAATGACATGATGAAAAACAAAACCAGAAGCATGTTGATGATGATAATGATGTTATGAGATACTACAAGCATGAGGCAAGGCATGGAGATGTTCATACAAGATCATGGATGCAAGTGATGCAAGTTAAGGAGCATGATCTTACATGAAAAGTTATGAAACATACATGGCAAACAAAATGGCAAATATGGGATGCAATGATCAAACATGCTTTCTACATGTCTTAAGATGTCAAATGAATCACATGGGTGCTTGAAATGTTATGGCAAGTCATGTTATGCAAGAGAATGCAAAAGGGATGCAAATGAAAGCCCAAATTAGGGTTTATGGATCAAACAACAAACAAGAACCAAAAACAGAAGCAAACCCAAAGATAAAAAATGGAAAATGCCACCCAAAGAAACCCTAACCCTATACTAAACCAAGGTCCAAAGGGGAGGTCTCAACTCTTAACCAATCTCAAGTTATGATTTTTCTAAGTTATTAGGGTTTTTAGGGTTCCTAAACAAAAGAAATGCCAAACAAATGGAAAATTCAAGATCAAATCATGACCATTTAATCCTAGAAACTACATGCTAAACACAATGCAATGCAAGAAGAATCAATGTCCAACTCTTCATAGATAGGCAGAAATGATTTTTTGAACTTAGGATCAAAATAATGCACAAAAAATGATTTAATTCAATGGAAAATTCTCAAAATGCATCAAGATCCAAAAAGAAATTTGGTTTGAAGGTTGGACAATGTTTCTAAATGTCTTAGAACATTTCATGAATTTTTTGGTGATTTTTAAATACCTAAAAGTATTTTTAATTAATTAATTTCCATTAATCAATTAAAAATAATCTTTTAAATATTTAAAAATACTTTTTTAATGATAAAAAATAAAATGAAATTATTTTTGTGTCATGAAAAATAATAAAACTTCAGAGAAAAAGTTTCATAATTTTTTAAGACTTTTTACTATTTTAAATTAATTGTGCAAATTAAATGGAAAAGAAATGAAATTAAAATAAACAAAATGAAAGGTAATCAGAAGGGAGGGCCAGGATTGAGTCTGAGTTTGAATATGTTGACCACGCGCGCTATCCAAGGGTCCAGGTTGTCTCTGAGTTAATTAATTTAATTATGAATTAATTAAACTAATGAAAAGAATTAGGGCTAATCAGACGAATCTGGGCCTTTCACTCACGCGCGAAGTCAACCAGTCAAAGGCAATCCACGGTCCACATTCAAACTAGAGTTAATGACAGGATTAGGGCACAAATCACTTTTAGGTGGCCGGAGAAGACCTCCGGTCGTCTTCTCCGGCCAGCATCCTCCCTGAGAATCCCCAAAACTCCAAAAACCTAACTAAAATGAAATCTAAAAACTGGGAAATGATCCCCACTAACTCACGAACCAAAACCCCTAATCAAAACACATTTATATTTCCTAACAAGGCTGAATCGAAACAAATAAGAACTAGGGCACGCAAGTTTCAGAGAGCAATTAAACTCTCATTTCATCACCATTTCAAAAACTAAAAGCATATTCGTGATCAGGAAGACACAAAGAACAAGTTTAGAACAAAAGAAATGATTTCTGGAAAAATATTTCTTGAGCTACCTGAGATTCGAAGCTTTCACTCCAGCTACTTTCAGGCCTCCTTTCTTGGTGAAATCCACTCCTTATGACCTCCTGATGATGTTTGAATGCTTGGGAGAAGTTTATATTGGCTGGATGAAAAGTTTGATCAGCTTCTGCTCCAAGCTCAGTTGAGAATGTCAATGGTGATTCAGGCAGCTTCAGGCCAAGGTGAGAGGTTCTTTGTGGTCAGGGTGATGAATAAAAAAGGTCTATGGAGTTTGTTTTGATGTTTGTGAGCTGTGGTGAGAGTTTCGAAGGAAACTGCAACTTGGGGTGAAAATGGTGAAGTGAGGTTACAGCTTGTTTCAGGCCTGGTTCTTGGTTGCTTTGAGCTCAATGAAGCATGGTGAGTTGATTGGTGAAGATGGTTTTGATGTTCTGAGTTTGTGGAGGCAGATTCGAAGGAATATGCAAAATGGTGTGTTTTGGTGTATGTGATGGTGTCAAGTGTTTCAGCCTTGCTTGGTGTATGAAATGGGTTGCAAATGAAAAGTATAAACTAATCCAATTGGCTGGATGATGTGACATGGCCTGCTGTGATAGGTAAGTTTGCTTTTGCTCAAAGTCCACCTTTTGTGTAAGAGAAGTATGGTGTGGTGCTAGCTTGGTACAAGGGCTAGGGGCTGCGCAGCATGGTGTGGTGAGAGAGCTAGCAAGGTCAGCATCCAAGGTTGCAAGTTGTAGGAAGTGTGATGAGTGCTTTTGCAAGTTGTCACCTTTTGAAATTTCATGAAAAATGCCTTGTTACATGAACTAAACACATGTGATTTTTGGTCCAATTCTGACTTTTTAGGACATGTAGAATGTTTATGTCATGGTTTGAAGTGAATTAGAGGTTACAAAAGGCATTGGTTCATGGTTTTTGCAAAATTCACATTTGAAGCATGCCTTGAAAATCAATGATTTTTGCCAACTTTGTCACACCATAACTTTTGATCCAAGAAGAGTTTGATCATGTTCTTGTACTTTTTGAAAAGGGAAAGATGTAATCTACAACTTTCATGACCAAAGTTTTTCCATTTGAAGCATTTTTGGATCAAGAATCAAGGCTTGAAAAATGACCTAAAATGAAGCATTCTTGAAAAGTCAACTATGCCCAAAAAGTCAACATTTGCAAAACTTCCAAATTCTTGATTTCTATGAACTTCAACCTTCTTCCATGATCAAATAAAGATCATATACACTCAAAATGATGAAGATCACCCATTGGTTGGGTCATTGGGGGCCTCAGATGCCCTGATTTTGCACTGACTTGTCTGAAAAGTCAACTCTTGATCAGATGACTTCCCCAAGGAATTTCTTCATGAAAATTGATATGCACACTCCCTATACCATATAGAGACCAATGGAAACAAGAATGACCAAAAAAATTGGAGTTATGGCCTCTGAAACCAAAACCCTAATTTTTAGGTCAACTGTGCAGTCAAACTTGGCTCTGCATCCATTCAAACCCTAGTTCTTGTGATTCTTTGGAATTGTTGACTTTGAGAGGATGTAATATGATACTTGAACACATATGGATCCCTTTGGAGTGATTGATAGCCTTTGGAGTGGCTCAAGGGGCTCTTGGATTGCTCAGATCACAAACCCTAGGTGCAGATGACTTAGAAATAATGCAGTGAATCAAAAATGAGATGTGAGATGATATGATTGTGTTTATGCATATGAAATGATCACAATCCATGGTGTGAATGAGTGAGGGCAAATTTGGGGTGTTTACACCTATGCCTGGTATTCAAACTGGAAACCCTAATCACCATTAACCCAAATTATTTTCAGGTGACCGGAGATATGCTCCGGTCATCTTCTTCGGTCAGCCCCTCAACCTAACTTCTTCTACAGGCCACTAAACACCATCAAACCTGCCCAGAAACACTCCCCAAACATCATGGAACATAAATCAACAGTCAAAAAAAATTTATAACACCTGAATCAAGAGAATCGAAGCAAAACATTTTCACAGGAAAAACTTCAGAACAACAATACATGTTTATTTCTACACCATTTTCAATTCTAACCACATCAGAATGATCAGCAAAGCATATAGGTTCATTTTATAACAAGAAAAAGAAGTTCTGGAAAAATTGTTCTTGATGGATACCTGAACTGAAGTTCTTCAAACTGGAGGTTTCTGAACCTTTCCTTGGTGCAAAATGACTACTCTGGTCCTTCTGAAGCTAATGGAATGCTTGAATGGAGTTGAGATGGGCTATTTTGAAGTGTTCAAATATGATATGGCAGAAATCGTGTTTTTGTTTTAGGGTGTTTCATGCCATGGTGATGGGTAGGAAATGTTCCTTAGGTTATGTATGATTGAATGGTGAAAGAAAATTTGAGGTTTGATGGCTGGTTTGAGAGAATCGGAGAGAGGAAATTTTTTAGGGATTTTGTGCAATCTGATGCTTGGCTTCCTTTTTGCTCTTGTGTGTTATGTTTTATGATCTTTAGCCAATGCATAAACAATTTCCATTGGTCAGAAGAGTTGTTGTGGCACTGTGGGATTGGTATGGTTTGAAATAAAAAAATTCAAAAGTTTGTGTACTTGAGGCATGGGCTATGGCAGAAGTGATTTGAGGTCTTGGGCTGCCTCAGCTGAGTTCAAGGAGCACCATTGGATCAAATGTCATGAGTTGTGCAGCTTGGATCATGAGTTTTCAAAGGTTTTGCATTTTCACAACTTTGACATTTCTTGAGAAGCAAGTCATGAAAACCCTAAGTTCTTGGCCCAATTCTGATCTTTAGAAGTTGTTTGATCATGGCATGATGTATTTGAGTGGATTAGAGGTCATACAAAGGCCTGAAATACCATTTTGCACATTTCCCTCTTTGACATGAACTTGAAAATTATGTGATTTTTGCCAACTTTGATCCATCATAACTTGAGTTCTAGGATGAATCAAGAGGTGTTCTTGTACTTTTTGAAAATTGGAAGATCAAATCTACAACTTTCATGTTTGAAGAAAATTCATTTGAAACCTTTTAGATCAAGAAAGAGGAGGTTGAAGATCTTTCCCAAAATGGAAAGTTTTCATTACAAGTCATGTCCAAAAATGGCAACTTTTGCAATGGCTCAAAATTCTTCAATGTTGTGAACTTCCAAGCCTTCCTAAGATCAAATAAAGATCATAGGACCTCAAATTGATGATGTTGACCCTTTGGAACCCTTGTTGGTGGTCTCAGATGCCCTGATTCTGACTTTTCTTGCACAACAAGTTACCATTTGATCAGATGACTTCCACAAGGAATTTTTGCTTCAAATTTGATACATATGCTCATTATAACATATATAGACCAATAGAAACAAGAATGGCCATTTTTTTGAGTGTAAGGGCCTTAAACCCAAAACCCTAATTTCTGGTCATCTGTGCAAGAGCCCTGAGCCTACTTGGGTAACTGTGCAATCCCCTGAGCTTTTGTGACTTCAAAGCAAACTTGGAGGTATATTATGATCATAGAACACTCATGGACCCTCTTGGCATGCTTCATGGCCTCTGAGATAGCTTAAACCACTTTTAAGATTCATCTGATCACAAACCCTAGCTATGCAGCTATGCAATGAGTTGCTAAAGGAAAAATATGCAATGTGAGATGTGATGATATGCTATGCAGTATGAGGGATCATAAGTTAAGGTGTGAGAAAGAGAGAGGGAAAATTTGGGGTGTTTACAGCTGCCCCTATTCAAGCATGAGTTAGCTGTGTAGGATGTAAGCGTCTGGCTTAACAGAACAAACAAGATAACTTGTGGTTGAATACCAAGACAATCCAAAATTTGCACTCTTTATTATAAGAAGAAAAGGGATATAAATTATAATAGACATTATAGACTGAATATCAAATGGTAGCGACAGAGGACGACCATCGAGTAGAGGACGACTGCTGGGGATAAAAACGGTGAGAAACGCACTGATAGGGACGACCATCATACTGGGGAATAAAGAATCCGCGACGGGGATGACTATCGGGTAAAGAAAGGCGACTTTACTGGGGATTTAAAAGAACTAACGGGGACGACCGTCAGGATGAAGAATAGAGAAACCGCGACGGGGACGGCCATCGGGTGAAAAATAAATCAATGATGAGGGACGGTCACCAAAAGGTGAAGGACGATCACCTAGCAGGGGACGGCTGTTAAAAGATATCACGACATATGACGAATGTCGGATAGGAAGATCAACGATGAGGACGGCCATCAGATAAAATGATGAGGGACGGTCATCAAAATAAATGATGAGGAACGATCATCAAGAGGTGAAGGACGTTCACCTAGCAGGGTACGACCACTGAGGATTATCGCAACATAGGACGAATGTCGGATAAAAAGATCGACGATAGGGACGGCCATCAGATGAATGATGAGGTACAGTCATCCAAAGGTGAAGGACGATCAACTAGTAGGGTACGACTGCTGAGAAATATCGCAACATAGGATGAATGTCTGATATAAAGTTGTTTTGTTGGCGACTTCTGGGGATAGATAAACACGGACGAGTGTTTAAGCCCTAAGAAAATGGTATAGGTGTTTCGACAGTGTGTATAGATTAAAGATACGGAGGAATATCCTCGGGACCACGATACGAACGCGTATCGATAGAAACAAACAACGAAGCGTGTTTAAGGAGTGACGATACAGACGAGTATCAACTAAACAAATAAGGAATACAGACGAGTGTTGATCTGTCGGGGAGGTGCATAAGATACGACTCAAACCTGGCTTATGATCATGCCAATGTTTGATTTTTTCCGTAATGCTCCGTACTAGACGGAATGTTATGCTTTGTTTGGGGAGAAATGATGCGAATGCTATGAGTATGCAAATGAGAGAAACGAGATCCGAACTCTGAAATCTGCTGGGAGAACGAATCATTGGGCGTAATGTGGGGAGAAAAGACCGCTGCATGATCTATCTAGAGAACTTTGGGGGAATAACTCTGTGGGGATCCACTGCTAGGGATGAGAAGATCTGGCAACACGCTGGGGAAAAGTGATCTAGGCATTGCTTTGGAGATCCTTCTTGGGGAGGAGAGAACCTCTGGGAAGTAATCTGTCGGAGGATCAGCTTTGTGGGGGATACTTTGAGGGGATAAAAAGCTCCGTGGGGGAATACTTTTCGTCAAGTAGTCCTTATGATGATGTGACCGCCGACTTGGCTGGGGATATAGTGTCTGATATGCCCCATGTTGTGAAAGGTTGTCTGCCTTGAGTACCTGCAACCTGTCAAACAAAAGAAACGCACGAGTGCCTTGAGGTATCCTCAATCGGATTCCATCATAGGAGTTAGGTTTGCTTAAGAGCACATATTTCCTACAAGCATTTATTGAAAATGACTTGTATGTTTTCATGCAAATGTTGTATTACGAACTTTGGACATTTTGCAAACAAAACAAAAAGGTACAAAATAAAATGTGAATGAATATTTGACTTTATTGATTTGTGTGTGCCCTGAATAAGAAAGTACAATGAAGAAGCTAATCCCTGAAATGAGGAGATAGCTGCAAAATTGAGAAAATAAAAGTCCTATTCGGTAATGTTGAAGTTGATGCTTCAATCTTCCTTTTGCTATGACCTGTATGATCCGAACGCTCTTCTTATCTTGCTTTTTGAAGAAAGTTGATTCTGATCGACGCTTTGTGTAGGATCAAGCGCTTACCACTACACTAAAAACAATTGTTGTTAGTGAAGGCGCAACTTTATTTCCTTATAGTATAGAGTCTTTCAAGGGGCTGCGCCTATTAAGCACCATGGGTTGGGATGTTAAGCCCATCGAATCCCTAAGGGTGACGTTGAATTAATAAATCCAACAATCTCCCCCCCAGTGTCAGCCGGGGGGATTCGAACCCATGACCTGGCTCTGATACCACTTGTAGGATCAAGCGCTTACCACTGCACTAAAAGCAATTGCTGTTAGTGAAGGCGCAACTTTATTTCCTTATAGTATAGAGTCTTTCAAGGGGCTGCGCCTATTAAGCTCCATGGGTTGGGATGTTAAGCCCATCGAATCCCTAAGGGTGACGCTGAATTAATAAATCCAACACTTTGTCCTTTCGAAGCTTGCCATGTTATGTGAGTGATACAGACGAATTCAGAATGCAGTTGTTCGCTTATTCCCTGATTTTGCGTGGATTGCCCTTTCGGGTTTTTAATCCACCGGGATACCCATTTTTTCCTGAGTTGTCCGATGTAGATTTTCAACACAACGGGTGTACATTTTTCTTCAATTTACCTTATTTTTTCCCAAGTCTTTTATTCTGTTTTTGACTCGCCGGGATGCCCTATTTTTTCCTGGACTTACATTCTGTTTTTATGTCTAGCGGGTCATTTATGCGAAGTATTTTTTAACTGCATCTGAATTCACAGGAGACGGGAAGTCTTCACCATCCATGGTTGCGAGCATCAGTGCTCCGCTCGAGAAGACTTTAGTTATCACATAGGGACCTTCATAGTTTGGTGTCCACTTGCCCCTGTGGTCTGTATGAGGAGGAATGATCCTTTTCAGTACAAGCTCTCCTACTTCATATTCCTGAGGTCTGACTTTTTGATCGAAGGCTTTCTTCATCCGTTTCTGATATAACTGACCATGACAGATAGCTGCTAATCTCTTTTATTCAATCAGGCTCAGTTGGTTATAACGAGATCGGACTCATTCTGCTTCGTCCAGTTTTACATCTATCATTACCCGCAAGGAGGGTAATTCAACTTCAACAGGTAGAACGACTTCCATACCATACACAAGTTGATAAGGCGTTGCCCCGGTAGATGTTCTGATGGAAGTTCGGTACCCATGCAAGGCGAATGGTAACATTTCATGCCAGTCTTTGTATGTGACTACCATCTTTTGCACAATCTTCTTAATGTTCTTGTTAGTTGCCTCAACACCACCGTTCATCTTTTGCATGTAAGGAGAAGAGTTGTGATGTTGAATCTTGAAATCCCGACATAATTCTGTCATCATTTTGTTGTTAAGGTTTGAACCATTATCAGTAATGATTCGCTCGGGAACTCCATATCGACAAATGATATCCCTTTTCAGAAATCGGGCTACCATTTGCTTGGTGACATTTGCATACGAAGCTGCTTCAACCCATTTGGTGAAGTAATCAATGGCTACCAAGTTGAATTTGTGACCATTTGAAGCATTTGGCTCGATCTTTCCAATCATATCAATGCCCCACATGACGAAGGGCCAGGGTGAAGACAATATGTTCAAAGGATTAGGGGCACATGCACTTTGTCTGTGTAGATCTGGCATTTATGGCACTTTCTGGCATAGGCGCAACAATCTGCATCCATTATGATCCAGTAGTAACCTGATCTCAACAATTTCTTTGACATTGCATGCCCTCCGGCATGGGTACCGAAAGAACCTTCATGTACTTCGTGCATTAGTAGGTCTGCTTCCTTCTTGTCAACATATCTGAGCAAGACCATGTCGAAGTTCCGCTTGTATAAGGAGCCATCAATATTGAGGAAGAAACCGCCGGCTAGTCTTCTTAATGTCTTCTTATCATTGGACAATGCCCCAGGTGGGTATGTCTGAGTCTCTAAGAAGCATTTGATGTCGTGGAACCAAGGTTTGGTTGTCAGTAACAGTGTCCACATAGAAGACATATACTGGTCGGTCCAGTCTGGATACTAAAATCCGAGGCACATGGTTGGCAGTTTGTACTTTGATCATGGATAAAATAGTGGCCAAGGCGTCTACAAATTGATTCTCATCTCGAGGGATGTATTCAAGCTTAACCCTTATGAATAAAGTCAACAATATCCTCGTATAGTCGCGGTAGGGGACCAGATGCTCTTGATGAGTATACCACTTGCCATTAGTTTGGTTGATCACCAAAGCCGAATCTCCGAATACATTCAAGGTTTTGATCTTGAGGTCAATGGCTTCCTCAAGACCCATGATACAAACTTCGTACTCTGCTTCATTGTTAGTGCAGGAAAAGGTGAGCCTTGCCGAAAAAGACATATGGACTCCTTTGGGTGTAATAAGCACTGCACCAACCCCACGACCATTACAATTAACTGCCCCATCAAACATCATAGTCCATGCTTCTTCTGGATCAGGCCCTTCAGTGTGAATAGGCTCTTCACAATCTTTTGACTTTAAGAACATGATGTCTTCATCGGGGAAATCAAATCTCATAGGCTGGTAGTCATCAATGGGTTGCTCAGCTAGATAGTCAGACAATACAATTCCCTTGATGGCTTTTTGAGAGGTGTACTGAATATCATATTCTGTTAGAATCATTTGCCACCTTGCAACCCTTCCGGTAAGTGTTGGCTTCTCAAATATGAACCTTGAAATGTAGTTCAATCTACCCAAGAACCCTCGAACTTCTTTCTCAGTCTTAGATGCATGCATTTCCTGAATTGCTTTAACTTTGTCGGGGTCAACCTCAATTCATCTTCCGCTTACAATAAAACCCAGCAGCTTACCAGAATGTACCCCGAATGTGCATTTATTGGGGTTCAACCTTAACTGATACTTTCTCAGACGCTTGAACAATTTCAATAGATTTACCAAATGCTCTTCTTTTGTGAGGGACTTGACAATCATGTCATCCACGTAACACTCGATTTCTTTATGGATCATATCGTGGAATAATGTTACCATAGCCCGTTGATATGTTGCACCGGCGTTCTTCAAACCAAACGACATTACTTTGTAGCAGAACGTGCCCCATGGTGTGATGGAGGTTGTCTTTTCCATGTCATCGGGTGACATCTTGATCTGATTGTATCCAGAAAATCCGTCCATGAAGGAAAATACCGAGAACTGAGTTGTGTTGTCCACCAATACATCAATGTGAGGTAATGGGAAATCATCTTTCGGGCTTGCTCTGTTCAGATCCCGGTAATCAACATACATACGCACCTTGCCATCCTTCTTAGGTACGGGTACAATGTTAGCAACCCAAGGCGGGTAACTAGTTACAGTAAGAAAACCGGCGTCCCACAGTTTTTGTACTTCCTCTTTGATTTTCATGGCCATGTCTGGGTGAGTATGACGCAACTTCTGTTTAACTGGCGGACAATCCTCCTTCAAAGGCAGCTTATGTATGCCAATATTTGTATCCAAACCTAGCATATGTTGATAGGACCAAGCGAACACATCGACATATTCTCGCAGCATACTGAGAAGTTGTTCTTTTACTAGAGCTTGCAGACTGGCCCCAATCTTCACCTCTTTCACGTCTTCCTCGGTACCAAGATTAATAGACTCAACCTCCTCCTGATGAGGAGTAATCACCTTTTCCTCTTGCCTCAATAACCTGGCTAACTCATCAGGTAATTCGTAGTCTTCTTCAACCCCTTCATCTGCTTGATTAATCAAATTGTCGAAGTCACACAAGGTCATAGCAATGTCGTTGTCGGTGCAATCTGGAGGGCTATTTCTGCAAGGGTTGAGATTTGGTTCATTTTAGTGATTGATTTTATCTTATTTAGAAAAAGTGAATGAAGTTATTATTGAGAAAAACATTGCCATTTATTGTTTTGTGCGAAAATAACAAAAATGAAAAGACAGTGAGCGAAAAAGATTGTTTGCCAAACAATGTCCATTGTTCATTAATATTCAATTTGCATAAAATACATATGGCCCTATTACAAAATGAGTCCAAACATCTTGGGCAAGATGCAGGACATTGATGCATGCTTAAAACAGGAAATAATAACTACTCTGCAGTAGTAACCCTTATAATGTTTTGGGAAGACCAGTTGAGGACTTGTTGGCCCAGGACTCTTGGACGGATCCAGCTTTCCAGGTTGTAGTCGCTCTCAGCCTCGTCTTCTAAAGTGTTGATAGCATCCGGGGTCAGCATTCCCCCACTTATGAACTTGGGAGCTTCAACAGCCTCCATTGGAACTTGTCGGGATGGTCTGTAACCCAAACCGAATTTGTCTTCTTTCATCTGAACCTTCAATAGCTTGCCCCAGCCTTGGGCATTCCCTTCTTCCTCAACCTTCCGAGCATGCTTGTAGGAAGCAATTGAGTTTCCCTTCCTTTCCTCTTGGGATGCAGCAAACACCTCAGTTGTAGCTTTGTTGATGTTCAAAGCTTTGAAACCCTGACTCATGGTTTCACGGATCTCCCCATCCATCACTATGTACTTGTATATAGCTAGGTGACTGACGAAGATGTATTCTTCTCCACGGATGGTGATAATTTGGCCTTTCCACTCATATTTTAACTTCTAGTGAAGGGTCGATGTTACCGCGCCAGTGACATGGATCCAGGGTCGACCCAACAAACAGCTGTAGGCAGACTGTATGTCCATCACGTAGAAGATAGTTTTGAAAACTTGTGGGCCAATTACCACATGCAGCTCAATCTCTCCGAGAACCGATCTCTTAGAACCATCAAAAGCTCTGACAACTAGGTTGCTCGGACGGAGTGCAAGACCATCATACTCCAGCTTGACTAAAGCTTTCTTTGGCAACATATTGAGTGATGATCCGGTATCAACAAGGACATGAGAAAGTACAACACCTTTACATTCCAAAGTGATATGCAAAGCCTTGTTGTGATTACGCCCCTCCATAGTCAAGTCAGCATTGGTGAAACCTAGTCCATGACTAGTATTGACATTTGCGACCACCGTTTCTAACTGATTTACTGCGATCTATTCAGGCACATAAGCTGCGTGCAAGACTTTGAGTAGTGCATTCCGGTGAGCCTCGGAACACATGAGCAGAGATAATATGGAGATCTTGGAGGGTGTTTGATGGAGCTAATCCACGATTTTGTAGTCACTTCTTTTGATAATCCTCATAAACTCGTCTACATCCTGATCAAAGGGTATCTTATGAGTTTCTTTTGCAGCAGGTTCTTCTGGTACCACACTTTTGCCTTTTACTTTAGCAGCAGCTTCTGCTTCAACATTAGCTCTGGGGATTTGTGAAGCAAAGAGACGTCTGCTTCGAGTGAAGCCTCTGCCTCCCCCGACATTGTTGTTATCATAGGGAATTGGCCTAGGCACGACATTGTTGTTATCATAGGGAATTGGCCCAGGCACGACATTGTTGTTATCATAGGGAATTGGCCCAGGCATAATGATGGTCACCAGACTAATTGCAGCAGAAGAAGGAGTTGTGATAGTATGTGGATCATAGTAGATGGTTACAAGAGGTATGATTAAAGATGGTGCAGGTGTAGGAATTTATTGATGAGGGTGTTGCTGAAAGTTGTTGTTGAGAGAATCCAGAACCTGGATCGTTGCTGGATCATAATAGATGGTAACCGTTGAGACGTCGTTACTGGTGTTTGTTGTTGTTGTAGCCGTTTTTGTTGAAATGGCCTTTGTTGGCATTGTAGAAGATTCTGTTGGGATAATGTTTGCTGGTGTTGTAGAAGAGATTTTTTTTGCAGTTGTAGAAGATGGAATTGTTGATGTGATTTGCAGGATGCCTTCTATGATAAGACTGCTAATACCATTCTTCAGATTTGCAAAGCCATTGGTAGAAACTTTGCAAGCTTCACAACGGGCCTCACAACCCGAAAACACTTGGCACTTTAATAGCCGAGCTTTTACTTCGGCCAGTGGTCTTTGAATACTTGCAATGTCATTGATCAGGAATGTTGGTTGGTCCTCCTCAATGGCATTAATCTTTGGCTCACCATGATTTGGTATTGGATTCCTTGTGACATTTGGTGGAGGTGAAAAATTCAAAGCTTTGGAGTCAATCAGATCTTGGACTTTCATGTGCAGGGCCCTACACTTCTCTGTTGAGTGACCAGGTGCGTTGGAGTGAAAAGCACACCTGGCGTTGACATCATAATTCCTTGGAAGATTCAGAGGATCTGGTGGAGCCAAAGTTCTCAGTTCAGTCAGGTTAAGCTTCAATAGCTGCGAGAGTAAGGCTGCATAGGGCATCAGGATGGGATTCATCACCATGTTAATTTGAGAAGGCCTTTGTTGGAAAGGACGTTGTTGTTGGTTGTTGTTGTTATAAGATCTTTGTTGTTGTTGATGATACTATTGTTGCTGAGGTGTTGGAGTAGGAATGGCGACTGCAGCTATTGATCTTTGCAAGTACTAGGGTCTACCTCTATTAATATGTACTGCATTGGTTTCCTCTATCCTTTGAGGTCCTGAGAAGGGTTTCTTTACATTGCTGGAGCTAGCACCATTATCAGAAATCTTGCCCATCTTCAGCAAACTTTCAATTCTCTCTCCCGCTATGACCACGTCAGCAAAGCTAGTGGAAGAGAAAGCAGCAAGTCTATCAATGTAAGTTCCTTGCAGGGTATTCATGAACATGTCAGCCATCTCTCTTTCTAACATTGGAGGTTGGACATCAACAGCGAGTTGTCTCTACCTTTGAGCGTACCCACGGAAACTTTCTCTTGAAGATTGAGACATTCCCATTAAGAGAGTCATGTTAGGTGCCATATCCAAGTTTTATTGATACTGGCATATAAAGGCCTCAACTAAATCTTTCCAGTTCCTGACAGTAGCCCTTGACAAATGTGAATACCACTCTCTGGATGCCCCGGTTAAACTGTCTTCAAAGTAAAACATCCACAATTTCTTGTCCATGGTATATGCTTTCAATCATCCCAGAAAAGATTACAAATGGGTACGAGGACAGGAGGTACCATTATACTTTTCAAAGCATGGAGGTTTGAACTTGTGGGGAATCCTTACCCTTTCAACTAAGCCCATATCCATCACATCAAATCCCAAGGAGTTCTGGGATTCCAAGGATCTTAGCTTCTCTGATATCTCGTCCAAACGACGATCATAAGCTTCATCTGCCCCAACACCCAACACTGTAAACTATTCATCTTGAGGATCTTCCTGCAAAATATGATCTCCAGTGTTCCTTTGGCCATGTCCAAGGATATTAGATTCAGGATTATTGTGAGGTCCAAACACTACTGGAGTCGTTCACGGCTGCTCACGCTCAATGTTTCTAGTACCTCCAGTGCCTGCGTGGTTATCTTCCGAAGTTTGCCGCTCGACTAACTCCCTCAATCTTTTCTGGGTCTGTGCTAGTCCAGTCATCACAGCCATGAACTGATTCATTTGGGTCCTTACTTCAGTCCTCACATCAGTCATCTGAGTTCTCACATCTACCAGTTCCTGCTGTAGCTGATCTATTTGTAGACTCGGAAGGTTGTGTCGAGTTGGATATATGTGGATGCGATTGACGGGAAAGACCCTCCCGCGAGCAATATTTCCTGAAACAATCAACAAAGTGAGAATACAACAACAAAATCACTGCAAAAACAAAAGGTATGTCAGAATGCAATGTAATATGCCTATTTGTCTTTCGAGGGTATCTGGTTTGGTTCTTGGTTTTGACCTTCCAGACCTCTCTTGAGAAGATGAAGATGTTGTAGCATAAGAAAATCCAATACATAACCATAAAAATACAAGTGGCAATGCCAAAGTACAAATAGTTCCTGAATTACAACCAAATAAACTCCCATGGTGAATCAAAATACAATCAAATTCAAGAATACAACAAACAAAATCACCATGGTGAGCTAAAGTACAATCAAATAGATACAAGTAAAGAAAATCAGACATCTAGTCCAAAAGCATCCTCCTTGACTTCCTTCAGGAGAGCATCAGTTACCGGTCCAACTGGGTGCTCTGTAATGGTTCTGATATGAAGGTTTATGGTCGCAATGGCATTTGTCATCCTCTGATACTTATCTTATTCTTTGGATCTCTTTAACCCTTCCCGGAGTTTCAACTCTGAGATCTCCTTCTGAGATGCTAGCAGTGCCTCTTGGCTTCTTTTCTCATTGCCTTCCAACTTCTCTATCTTGGCTTGCATCTTCTGGTCTTCTTTTAGACGAGCCTCAGTTATCTTGTCCCATCTATCCTGAATCTCTTTCAGATAATGCTCAGCTCTTGCCCTTTGAATCTTTGCTTCTTTACATGCATTCTTCAACACAAGTTCCCCTGCTCGGGCTTTCCTGATGAAGTCTTCAGTCTTCTCAATTTTGGTTACATGCTCGATGCGTAGCTTCTCTAACCACTCAATGTCTAGATGACCATCATTCCTTTCCCAAAGGGTCTTCTTCAAAGCTTCAGCTAGTTGGGCATTCCTCTCTTTCCTCTTCTCAAATTCTCCCAGACTGACTGTGGCTATGGGCTCAACTGCTGATGGCCCTGGTATATCTTCCAGGGTGAATTGAATGCGAGTAATATGTCCTCTGACGCGCGACCATTCAGTGTACTGAGCAGAGGCTATGTTGTTGCACTTCCCCAAAATAGCAGTTCCTTTAGTCTGTATGTTGTCCCAAGTCTAGGCTGCTTGTCGGACAATGGCATGATTGTTCAGAATAGCACAATAAAGGGACTCTTCTAAATCCTGCTCCCTAGGTGGATGTATCAAAGCCTATCCCAACTCTCTCTTGAAAAGTAAAGGATTGTAATTGATGCAACCCTTTACTCCAATAAGTGGCACATTTGGGTATTGCCCACAACTCGTTATTATGTCTCAACCCTTGTTGTTCTGAGTACACCATCTAATATCTTCTGAAGTAAGGGTAATCATACTCTTAGCCCAATTCCTTGTATGATGTGGGTTCAAGAAAGCTTCCATCTTCGGCATATGCTTCATCAACCAACTGTAGAAAAGAGGTGCACAACACCTTAGCAGTCTTCCTCTCTGTTTCTCATTCTTCTGATGAACTGAGTAGTAGAAGTCTCCCAATAAGGTGGGAACCGGGTTCTTTAGCATGAATATGTGGATGGCATTCTTGCTTACAAACTTAGGCTCGTCTGCAAACAAAATGATACCATAAATGCTGAGGGCCAGGAGAAGACACACAGTTTCCCAATTCCCTACCGCAACTTGCTTTGTGGCCTGAGTGATCAAGAAATCCAGATGAAGGCCTGGGATTCCAGCCTTGGAAGTCATGTGCTCATCAATGATAGTTGCCTCCAGGTGTAATGCCTTGGCTATGTCTTCATTCTTTGGAGGGGTCATTTCAAGGTTGAAATGAATTCCTCTTCTGATAGGGACACCCAATAGCATAGAGTATTCCTCCAGCAAAGGTCCTATCTGAAAATCTGGGAAAGTGAAGCAATGCAGAGGAGGGTCATAAAACTGAAGACAGGTGTGAATCATGCTCCTCTGCAATGTGTCCAAGTCCATGAACATGTCCAGAATTCCACCATAATGCTCTCTAAATAAGGAAACATGATCAGGGGTGATAAGGGTCTGTATCTACCTGATGCCTGCTAGAGGATACTCAAAGAAGTGGTAGGTGATGTTGCTCTTCCTTGTTGAATCCATGTTGAAGATGTGTGCTGAAGGAGATAAATGAAGAAGATAACTGAAGGAGACAATTTAAGAAGTGTTGAAGGAGTATTGAAGTAGGTAAGTTGAGAAGAAGAACAGTCAAAACCAAACCAAGTGAAGATGGATACCCTGTAAAACAAATAGAAAAATGTTAAATGATGCAATATGATGTATGCTTATGATATGCAAGGGTTTGTGATCATGTGCTAGATTATCAGTTGCCTTTGGCAGGATCCATGAGTGTTCAGATTTTTGGATAGAAGTCTGAGAACCAGTAACCAGGTGGGGGACTCAAATAAAGAGTCAATAATCCAGGGTTTCAAAGAACTAGTCCAAAATAGTACAACCTTAAGAACAAATTCCAGTAGCAAGGTATATTGAGGTCAAGGGTTCCTGCAAACCTGTAAACAACCCAACCCACTCACAGGTATTGTTCTAGAACAAGGATCCTCAGATTCAGATCTATTAAGTGTTAACACTTCTAACCCGGAGGTACAATGTTTACCCTAAACATAAAGGATCCTCCTCTAATTCACCTCAGATGTTGAAGGTCATCTAAAAAGGTCATCCAGACTTAGCAGGCTTCCCAGATAGCCCTAGCACTACAGGAAATTTGTAGCACATAGTTCTCAAAAGGAAACCCATGTCTGAATCGTGTTTTCATATTCCCGCACCAGACCGAAATGGAATGAGAAAGAATACAAAACACTCTAATCCTATGTGTCACTCAGGACTTTGTGTTGAGCCTTTCTCACTGGAATACCCCACCCACCAAGGCAAACCAGAAATCCAGCACAATGATATGATAATAATAAATGAAATGCAGAAAGCAGTAACTGAAAGCGATAAAATAAAAGCAATAAATAAAGCTATACAGGAAGCAATAAATAAAGCAAAAACATAATCACAAATAGCACATAACACCCCCAATAAACACAAACTAACAAGCGCTAGGAGAAACCCACAAGGGAATCAGAAGCCCTGGTTGCAAACTCCCCAGCAGAGTCGCCAAGCTGTCGCTCCCCGGATTTTCATCCCGGTGCAAACTCGAACCGTCGACGATGTTGGAGGTTGAGGTTGAAATAGAGTTGCCAGCTAGGCATTTTTATCCCGAAGGAATGGTAATCCTGCATAAACCTGGAAAGATATGGATAAGACGGTTGTGAACCAAAGAGACTGAGAAAAGGGGTTGGTTACGATCTGGGAAGGTATTAGCACCCAGATCATCCGTCGTACTCGAAGGGATAAATGCATACCTGATTGTGTTTAAAAGGAGATAGTGTATGTGCTAAAATGTGTATAAAAGGCTAAGGAGAAAAGGATGTACAGAGTGTCAGTGCAAAGAGAAATTGAGTGCTCAAAACTGAGGCTATGGGAAGAGAGGGGGGAGACAAAGATACTTTTGTTCGGTAACCGTTAAGTTATGCCTATGTATCCTCTCGTGCAATGAGGAAGTCAAAACACCGTAGTTCGACTCAAAGAGACTGGGATGTTTTTGTTGTGAACTTCTTGCTTGTCTATGCTCAAGTGCATGACTCATCTGGCTCGAGTGCTAACTGTCTTGCATTAGACGGGAGAGCGAGTCCTCGTTTTCAGAGTGAATGTGATGAAAAAAGAATCCCAGAGGAGACGTTTATTGTTTGTTTTTGTGTTTTCAGTTTTTTATTGTTTTTGGTGTTTTGCATAGGATAATGAGCTTAAGCCTTAATCGAGGGTTTGCAAACTCATTATATCATCCCTAATTAGGGATAATGAGTTTACTTAAGTATGAGATGAAAATTTCAACTTAATTACCCTAATGATGCAGGATTGAGATCATTAACCTACTTGTGATTATTAAGTGTTTTTGGATTTTTGTTTTGTGTTAAGTAATGAGTTTAATCTCTAATAAGGGATTAGTGAACTCATTACACCATCCTAAGAGAAGGATAATAGATGAGAACACTTAAGGTGAGGAAGAATCCTCAACTTAATCCATGGTTAGGGATTAAAATCATTATATAACAAGCCTTTATTAAAGTTGATTTTAATTAAAGGTGGGATTAAAAAATAGATTTGATGTTTGTAAGACTAAACCTGAGGGGGACTTGTCCATTAAACACTAGGGTTAGTCCCTCTGAACCAACAGGTAGAGATGTAACCCTAATATAATGCCCAAGTTACAAGCTTATCTCTTAATGATTATTAGGTGTTTTGATTAGGAGGTGTAAACAACTTAAAGGTTTAACACTATGTATTAAAGTTATACACTCCATCCTAAGATAAGGATACAGGCATAACCCTAATTCAGAGTCTTAAAGCTTTAACTGTTTAGCCTTGATTATGAGATGCGAAGCAGAGACTCAAGGAGACTCAAAGGTAAAAAACTATGGGAGACTATGTACAACCCTAAATTTATCATTCCTGGATATTCCTATGGTTTGTGAGGCTTAGAGAAAGATCTTCAGATGGCTACCAAGGAAGAAGAAGCAGATGAAAAGTGAAGAGAAAGGAGAATAGGTTACTTACTTCCTGAAGAAGTTAAGTAACCTAAGAGAAAGAAAGGGAGAAAGAGAGAGTATAAGTGAGTCAAACTCACTTCAAAGACAAATAAAGATGCAAATGAAGAGATAATAAGAGGTTGGATGTGGAGGCAAATCCACATCCTAAACAACTTACCTGAAGCCCTTGAAAAGTTAGTATGAATGCATAAGATATGAAACAAAAGGAAATAAGGCAAATGAAGATGCAATGATCAAGACCAGAAGTTCAAACACAATTAAAATGTGTTATGAAATGATGAAAATAAATGTATTAGCACCCAGATCGTCCTTCGTACTCGACGGGATCCACGCATACCTGATTGTGTTTAAAAGGGGATAGTGTATGTGCTAAACTATGTATAAAAGGCTAGGGAGAAAAGGATGTACAGAGTGTCAGTGCAAGGAGAAAGTGAGTGCTCAAAACTGAGGCTAAGGGAAGAGAGAGGGGGAGACAAAGAGACTTTTGTTCGGTAACCATTAAGTTATGCCTACGTATCCTCTCATGCAATGAGGAAGTTAGAACACCGTAGTTCGACTCAAAGACACTGGGATGTATTTGTTGTGAAATGCTTACTTGTCTATGCTCAAGTGTATGACTCTTCTGGATCGAGTGCTAACTATCTTGCATTAGACGGGAGAGCGAGTCCTCGTTTTCAGAGTGAATGTGATGAGAAACGAATCCCGGAGAAGACGTTTATTGTTTGTTTTTGTGTTTTCAGTTTTTTATTATTTTTGGTGTTTTGCATAAGATAATGAGCTTAAGCCTTAACCGAGGGTTTGCAAACTCATTATATCATCCCTGATTAGGGATAATGAGTTTACTTAAGTATGAGATGAAAATCTCAACTTAATTACCCTAATGACGCAGGATTGAGATCATTAACCTACTTGTGATTATTAAGTGTTTTTGGATTTTTGTTTTGTGTTAAGTAAGGAGTTTAATCTCTAATCAAGGATTAATGAACTCATTACACCATCCTAAGAGAAGGATAATAGATGAGAACACTTAAGGTGAGGAAGACTCCTCAACTTAATCCATGGTTAGGGATTAAAATAATTATATAACAAGCCTTTTATTAAAGTGGATTTTAATTAAAGGTGGGATTAAGAAATGGATTTCATGTTTGTAAGACTAAACCTGAAGGGGACTTGTCCATTAAACACTAGGGTTAGTCCTTCTGAACCAACAGGTAGAGATGTAACCCTAATATAAGGCCCAAGTTACAAGCTTAAGTCTTAATGATTATTAGGTGTTTTGATTAGGAGGTGTAAACAACTTAAAGTTTTAACACTAAGTATTAAAGTTATACACTCCATCCTAAGATAAGGATACAGGCATAACCCTAATTCAGAGTCTTAAAGCTTTAACTGTTTAGACTTGATTATGAGATGAGAAGCAGAGACTCAAGGAGACTTAAAGGTAAAAAACTAGGGGAGACTATGTACAACCCTAAAGTTATCATGCTTGGATATTCCTATGGTTTGTGGAGGAAAATCCACATCCTAAACAACTTACCTGAAGCCCCTGAAAAGTTAGTATGAATGCATAAGATATGAAACAAAAGGAATTAAGGCAAATGAAGATGCAATGATCAAGACCAGAAGTGCAAACACAATGCAAATTGTCGCTCCCGATAAATGGGACCAGGCCCAGATAAAGGTACAGACGCGAACGGTCGACGAGAGGGACAATGAGAACACACAGCAGTGAACTCACTGGAGATGAATAGAGTCGCCAGCTAGGCATTTTTATCCCGGAGGAAAGGTAATGCTGCATAAACCTAGAAAAGATATGGACAAGACGGTCGCGAACCAGAGAGACTGAGAAAGGGGGTTGGTTACAACCTGGGAAGGTATTAGCACCCAGATTGTCCGTCGTACTCGACGGGATCCACGCTTGAAAGATTTGTGTTTTAAAGGGGTAGTGTCAGTGCAATTTGTGTATAAAAGAGCTGGAAAACAAAATGTACAGGTGTCAGTGTAAGTGAAGTGCAATATATACAGTGTCAGTGTAAGTGAAGTGCAATATATACAGTGTCAGTGCAGGAACAAGAATAAAATGCTCAAGATCATGAGGCTAAAGAATGAAGCTGGAAAGAGGGGGAATGTACAGAGACTTTTGTTCGATAACTGTTAAGTTATGCCTACGTATCCTCTCGTGCAATGAGGAAGTCAGAACACCGTAGTTCGACCCAAAGAGACTGAAAGATGAATTGACTTGTGAACTGCTTGCTTGTCTATGCTCAAGTGTATGACCTGTCTGGCTCAGGTGCTGACTGTCTTGCATTAGACGGAAGAAGCAAGTTCTCGTTTATGAGTGAATGAGATGAGAAAAGAATCCCGAAGGAGACGATTATTGTTTGTTTTTGAGTTTTCAGTCTTTTGTTGCTTTTGAAAGTTTGTCATAAGTTAATGAGCTTAAGCCTAAACTAGTGGATTTAGTAAACTCATCACATCTTCCCTCTGATTAGGGGTAATGAGGATACCTTAAGTGTGAAGTCAGCTTCTCACACTTAAACACCTTTGGTGTAGGATTAAGATCATTAACCTACTTGTGATTATTTAGATGTTTTTGTGGTTTTTGTTTAGTGTTGAGTAATGAGGTTAAGCCATAATCAGGGATTAAACAGACTCATTACACCATCCTAATAGAAGGATGATAGATGAGAATGTTTAAGCTGAGGAATGCTCCTCAACTTAATCCATGATTAGGGATTAAACTCATGACAAAACAAAGCCTTTATTAAGTGGATTTTAGATAATGATATGATTAAGAAATGAGTTTTATGATTTGTAAGACAACTTGAGGGGGACTTGTCCATTAACACTAGGGTTAGTCCTTCTTAACCATTTAAGGAAGAATTAGAACCCTAATGCAAGGCCCAAGTTACAAGTGTGATGTCTTGATGATTATTAAGTGAATTGATTAAGGGAGTTAAACACATTAAGGGTTTAACACTTAGGATTAAAGTTATACACTCCATCCTAATAGAAGGATGCAGGCATAAGCTTAATCACAAAGCCCTAAAGCCTTTAGGGTTTAGTCCCTGATTATGAGATGAGAAGAGAAGACTCAAGAGAGACACAAAGGTGAAAACTAAGAGGGGAGACTAATCAAAACCCTAATCATTGTCATACATGGTTGTTCCTAGGGTTGGTGAGGTTTAACAAGAGAAGTCTTCAGAGGAACCACCAGGAAGCAGATGAAAGGGTCAAGAGGAGCAGAGCAACTTGCTTCAATCAAGAAGTCAAGTCACTTGAAGAAAGAAAGTGGGAAGAAGAAGAATGAGCAAGCTCAATATCAAACACATATCAAAATGTAGCATGGATGCAAGAGAGATGAAAAGAAAAGTTATGAGAAGTGAAGGCAAATTCACTTCTCAAAAATCACTTACCACCTGAAAGGTTAGAAAAGAAATGCAATGCAATGCAAAATGGGATGAGATGACATGATGAGAAACAAAACCAGAAGCACATACATGATGCTAATGATGCTATGAGATGCTACAAACATGAGGCAGCACATGGAAATGATCATACAAGCTCATGAATGCAAATGAAGCAAGTTAAGAAGCAAGGACATACATGAAAAGTTATGAAGTGCACATGACATACAACATGGCAAATACATGATGCAATGATCACACATGCTTTCAATATGTCTTATGATGTCAAATGAATCAAATTGATGCTTGAAATTTCATGGCAATTCATGTGAGGCAAGAGAATGTAAGATGGATGCATATGGGAACCCAAATTAGGGTTTATGATCAATGCAACAAACAAAAACCAAAACCAGAAGCAAACAACATTATAAAAAATTGAAAATGCACTCAAAGGACCCCTAAACCTATACTAACCCACTGCCCAAAGGAGAGGTCTCAACTCTTAACCAATTTCAAGTTATGGTTTTCTTAAGATTTCTTGGGTTTTAGGGTTCCTAAACAAGAAAATTACCAAACAAATGGAAAATGAAAGATCAAATCAAGGCCATTTAATCTCACAAACTACATGCTAAACACAATGCAATGCAAAAAGAATCAATGTCCAACTCCTCATGGATAGGCATAAATGATTTTTGGAACTTTGGATCAAATTAATGCATAAAAATGATTTTAAATCAATGAAAAATTCTCAAAATGCATCAAGATCAAAAAATAAATTTGTTTTGAAGGTTGGACAATGTTTCTAAATGTCTTAGAACATTTCATAAATTTTTTGGTGATTTTTAAATACCTAGAAGTATTTTTAATAAATTAATTTTCATTAATCAATTAAAAATAAACTTTTAAATATTTAAAAATAATTTTTTAATGCTAAAAATAAAAATAAAAATATTTTTGTGTTTTAAAAATTAATGAAACTCTTGACAAAAAGTTTCATAATTTTTAAAATAATTTTACTATTTTAAATAAATTGTGGAAGTTAAATGACAGAAAATGAAATAAAAATAAAAATAAACTGAAGTATGCAGGATGGAAGGCCAGGATTCACTCTGGATTTGAAGTTGTTGAATGCGCGCGTTTTTAAAGGGCCAGGATTGCATCTGATTAAATTAATTTAATTATGATTAATTAAAACTAACTAAAGGGATTAGGGCAAATGAACAAATCTGGGCCATTCGCACGCGCGGCAAGTCAACCAGTCAAAGCAATCTAACGCTCCAGATTCAAATGAGCTTAATGACAGGGATTAGGTCATAATAACATTCAGGTGACCGGAGGGGAGCTCCGGTCATCTTCTCCGGCAACAACGAAACCCTAGTTCATGATTCAGGCATCTAAACATCAAATTAAACACAGCCAAATGATCCTCTAACAACCTAGGTCACGAATCCACCTTCAAACATCATTTAAACATCAAGAATCAAGCAAATCGAAAGAAACAAAATCCACGGGTGAAATTTCAGAGTAACAATACAAACTCATTTCTCATCTATTTTCGATTCTAAAAGCATCCCCATGACCAGCAAGACATAAGCAACCAATTTACAACTCAAAATGCAAGCTCTGAGAAAAAGAATCCATGGTCATACCTGAGCTGGAGACTCCTGTTTCTGGGCTTTCAGAGCTATTCTTTGGTGCAAGCTTGCTCCACTGACTCCCCTGGTGCTAATGGAAGGCTTGGAATGAGCTTAAACAAGCTAGTTTGAGAAGTCCAGTTCTGGTGTATCAGAAAATGGAGTTTGTGTATGAGTGGTTTCAAGCTCTGTTAATGGCTGATTCTGGTTCTCCTTTATGTGTTTGATTTGTTAGTGAAGAAAGTTTTGATGTTTTGTGGCTGTGGAAGGTGATTCGAATAAGGGAAGCTTTTTGACAGTTTTTTGGTGTGCTGAGTTCTGGCCAGCTTCAATGCTCAATGCTTTGCTATAACATCTCCAACTTGTGTGGATAGCCTGTGGGGCAGGTCAATAGGGTGGCTGTTTACTGTGCCAAGAGTATGGGAGCTTTTTGCCAAAAAGTCAAATATGTGTCCTTGAGAGTATGGGCCATGGAAGCAACTGTGTGAGGTCATGTCTGGCTTCAGCTTGGGTTAGGGACAGCCCTTGGATGGCTTGAGAGTGACTGCAACATATGGATCATGAATTGAGAGTGATCTTGCAACTTGACAACTTGTGTTTCCTCATGTTTTTATGCTAAGTACATGAAGCATTCCTTGCTGAATTTTGTAGCATAGCACTTCTTTTAGTCATGGCAATGTTTAGAAGTCAGCTAGTGGTCACATAACTTCCTAGAAGATGGTTTTGCCAAGAACCCCCTTTTGCACTCTTATGAAAAATGCTTTATGGAACTTTGAAAATCAAGGCAAGCAATGCAAAAAACCTTGGGCCAAATCTGTTTTTGGGGTCATATATGATCATGTGATGAAGCTTTGAAGTCAATTTGAAGTCACTAGAATGCTTGGTACATGAAATTGCAAGTTTTCCTTTTGGTGCATAACTTGAAAATTAGTGATTTTTGCCAACTTTGATGAACCATAACTTTTGATCCAAAATGAATTAGGTCATGTTCTTGTACTTTTTGAAAAGGGAAAGATCTAATCTACAACTTTCATGACCAAAGTTTTTCCATTTGAAGCATTTTTGGATCAAAAAGTAAGGTTTGGAAAGTGGCATAAAATGACATATTCTTTAAAAGTCAACCATGCCCAAAAAAGTCAACTTTGCAAAAACTTGTAATTCTTGAATTTTGTGAACTTCAACCTTCTTCCATGATCAAATAAAGATCATATGCACTCAAAATGATGAAGATCACCCCTTGGTTGGGTCATTGGGGGCCTCAGATGCCCTGATTTTGCACTGACTTGTCTGAAAAGTCAACTCTTGATCAGATGACTTCCCCATGGAATTTCTTCATGAAAATTGATATGCATACTCCCTATACCATATAGAGACCAATGGAAACAAGAATGACCAAAAAATTTGGAGTTATGGCCTCTGAAACCAAAACCCTAGCTTTAGGTCAACTGTGTAGTCAAACTTGGCTCTGCTTCCATACCAATCCCAGTTCTTGTGATTCTCTGGCATTTTTGACTTTGAGAGGATGTGATATGATATAAGAACACACATGGATCCCTTTGAAGTGATTGATGGCCTTTGGAGTGGCTCAAGAAGCTCTGGGATTGCTCAGATCACAAACCCTAGATGCAGATGACTTAGAACCAATGCAATGGATCAAAAATGTGATATGGGATGATATGATTGTGTTTATGCATATGAAATGATCACAAGCCATGGTGTGAATGGGTGAGGGCAAATTTGGGGTGTTTACAGCTGCCCCTATTCAAACATGAGTTAGCTGTGCAGGATGTAAGCAACGGCTTAGCAGGCAAACAAGATAACTTGTGGTTGAATACCAAAGACAGTCCAAAATTTGCACTCACAGAATGAAAAAAAAAAAAAAAAAAAAAAGGGATATAGATTGTAAAAGGAAATGAAGTGTATAGTAAAGTGTGGGCGACGGAGGACGACCGTCAAGCAGAGGACGACTGTTGGGTAAAGAGCAATGACGGGGACGGCCGACATGCTGGGAAAAGTGCGGAAAATAAAGCAATGACGGGGACGGCCGACATGCTGGGGATAAAAGAATTATGATGGGGACGGGCATCAAGTAAAGCTGTAAAATTCTCTGGGGATTTAATGAAACATGACGGGAACGGCCATCAAGTTCATAAAGTAAAGTAGCCAACGATGGGGACGACCATCGGGTTAAAAGGAAAAGGGACCACGACGGGGACGGCCATCGGGTTAAAGAATAAATGAAAAAAACAGATGATGAGGTACGGTCATCAAAGGTGAAGGACGATCACCTAGCAGGGGATGGCTGCTCTGTTGGGGATAAGATGAGGGACGGTCATCTAAGGTGGAGGACGACCACCTGGCAGGGTACGGCTGCCGAAAATCACGACATAGGACGAATGCCGGATAAAGAAATCAACGATGGGGACGGCCATCGGATGAGCATGATGGAGGACGACCATCAAGAGGTGGAGGACGACCACCTAGCAGGGGACGGCTGCTCTCGAGGTTTATCATGACATAGGACGAATGCCAGATAACCAAAATCAACAATGGGGACGGCCATTGGATAAAATGATGAAGGACGATCATCAAGAGGTGGAGGACGACCACCTAGCAGGGGACGGCTGCTAAATATCAACGATGGGGACGGCCATCGGATGAGCATGATGGAGGACGACCATCAAGAGGTGGAGGACGACCGCCTAGCAGGGTACGGCTGCTCTCAAGGTTTTCATAACACAGGACGAGTGTCAGGTAAAAAAGAAAATTTGTTTGGTGGTAACCTACTGGGGAATAGTAAACACGGACGAGTGCTTACATCCAAGAAAACAAAAGGTATAAGTGTTTGGTATTTGTGTATAGATTAAAGATGCGGACGAGCATCCTTAAGACTATGATACGGACGAGTATCGGATAGAAACAAATACTGACGCGTGTTCAAAGATGATGATACGGACGAGTATCAACTGGTTAACAGAGAACACAGACGAGTGTTGAATCTGAGAGGATTCTTCTGGGGAATAGTAGACACAGGCGAGTATCTATATTCAAGAAGACAGAAGTTTTTGACACAGTGTATGGATTAAAGATGTGGACGATCATCCTTAAGACTATGATACGGACGAGTATCATGTAGGAACAAACGCTTGACGCATGTTCTGAGATGATGGTACGGACGAGCACCATCCGGTTAACAAAGAACACGGACGAGTGTTGAATCTGAGGGGATTTGAGTGATATATACAAGATACGGACGAGTATCTATATAAGTATAACATGAGTAGTGAGTATGAGTATTGTATAGATGAGTGTTTATCTGCTGGGGAGGGTGACACGGACGAGTGTCAAGAAAGAAAAGTATAAAAATATCAACAAGTATATGGGTTGTAAAAGTGTAGGCGACTGCGCTGGGGATATGACACGGACGGGTGTCAAGAAAATGTATATAGGTATATGTGAGTGCAAAGAGGATGTCTTTGGCTTTCTGCTGGGAGCATGACACGGACGGGTGTCAGGACGTATCTGTAATACGGGTGATCTTGTTCGTAAAGAGTGTTCAGGTGACTTTACTGGGGAATGATGATACGGGCGGGTGTCAAAATGAGTATATACTGGTGTTTGTGGATTGTGAGGCAACTGCTTTTGCTGGGGACTCTGGTGGGGATTTTCCTGTACGTTGATGAACTGTCATTATTCACAAGTGTTGGTTTAAGACACGGCTTATGATTATGCTATGTGTTGGATTTTTGCCGTAATGCTCCGTGTTAAAACGGAATGCTACGCTTTGTGGGTGAACATGATGCGAATGCTATGATTGTGCAAAGATACCAAACCGGGATCCGGGTCCCGTTGCTGCGAAGATCTTCGACCGATCTGTTTGAAGTAGTCATCCCAGCTGGGGATGAGATCATTGGTAGATCTGATGAGATGTATCTGCTTGGGGAAATGGGTCAATGAGAGACCCAGCTGGGGTTTGTAAAGGCTTTCTTCACTCTGTTGCGATCTTCTATGCGCTGCTCTTCTGGATAGAGGCTGGAGCTCTGTGGGGAGATGGTTCCCTGTCCTTTGTACTCGGCTGAGGATGAAATGGCCACTCGGCTGGGGAGAAAGAGAAATCACTGGAAGACCCCCTCAGAAATTCTGTTGAGGTGGATTCTTGACTCAGCCGGGGATATGGGCGCCTTCTGTGATGCCTGGCAACTCTGATGGGGGGAAGTAATAAGTGGCCACTCAGCTGGGGAGAACACACTTTGGGTGCTAAGACAGAGTGAGTGTTGATTTGCCAGCTTGTTGGGATGAAGCTTACATGCCCCAAGTTGCGTTCTGGATACCTGCAATCCTGCAAAGATAGGGAAGCGCACAAAATAATCCCGAGGCATCCCTTACTGGATTCCGTCATAGGAGTTAGGTACTTATGAGAGTAAGTATATTTCCTGCAAGCGTGTTTTTGTTTTTGAAGATAAACATCTGTATTCTATGCAATCAGTTTTCTCTTTTAGACATCAGACACTTTTTGCAAATAAAATGTACAAGACGAGACATGACTGAAAATCTGATTTTATTAAATCATATGCCCTGAATTGGAAAGATACAGTTGAAGAAACAAGTCCCCTGAAAAGAGGAGATTGTTACAAATTGAGAAACAAAATGCTGGCAATGTTGATGACGCTTTAAGGAGCTTCCTCTTTACTATGACCCGTATGACTTTTGACGTTCTTCTCATCTTGCTTTCTGAAGAATGTTGATTCTGATTGAAGCTTGATCCTTTCGGAACTTACCAAGTTGTAAACGATACAGACGAATTCAGAATGCAGTTGTTCGCTTATTCCCTTATTTTGCATGGATCGCCCTTTCGGGTTTTCAATCCATCGGGATACCCATTTTTGCCTGAGTTGTCCGATGCGGCTTTTCAACTCAACGGGTGTACTTTTTTTGTTTATTTTCCCTTATTTTTGCCCGAGTCTTTTATTTTGTTTTTGACTCGCCGGGATGCCCTATTTTTGCCTGGACTTGCATTCTGTTTTTGTGTCCCGCTGGTCATTTTTATACGAAGTATTTTTTAACTGCATCTGAATTCACAGGGGACGGGAAATCTTCACCATCCATGGTACTGAGCATCAGTGCTCCACCAGAGAAAACTTTCTACACCACGAATGGTCCTTCGTAATTTGGAGTCCACTTGCCCCTGTGGTCTGTATGAGGAGGGAGGATTCTTTTCAGCACAAGATCTCCTACTCGGTACTCTCGGTGCCTGACTTTCTGATCGAAGGCTTTCTTCATTCTCTTCTGATATAACTGTCCATGACAGATTGCAGCCAACCTTTTCTCTTCGATCAGACTCAGTTGTTCGTATCGGGCCCGAACCCATTCTGCTTCACTCAGTTTAACATCCATCAGTACCCGTAGAGAGGGTAATTCAACTTCAACCGGTAGGACTGCTTCCATACCATACACAAGCTGATACGGTGTTGCCCCGGTGGATGTTCTGATTGACGTGCGGTACCCATGCAAGGCAAACGGTAGCATCTCATGCCAGTCCTTGTAGGTGACTACCATCTTCTGCACAATCTTCTTAATATTCTTATTAGCTGCCTCAACAGCGCCATTCATCTTTGGCCTGTAAGGAGAAGAGTTGTGATGTTGGATTTTGAAGTCCCGACATAACTTTGCCATCATTTTGTTGTTTTGATTGGAACCATTATCAGTAATGATTCGCTCGGGAACTCCATATCGACAGATGATATCTCTCTTCAGAAATCTGGCTACCACTTGTCTTGTAACATTTGCATAAGACGCTGCTTCGACCCACTTGGTGAAATAGTCAATGGCGACCAGGATGAATCTGTGGCCGTTCGAAGCAGTTGGCTCAATCTTGCCAATCATGTCAATGCCCCACATAGCAAAGGGCCAAGGTGAAGACATCACATTCAAAGGATTGGGAGGCACATGCACCTTATCTGCATAGATCTGACATTTGTGGCATTTTCTGGCGTAGGCGCAACAGTCGGCATCCATTGTGATCCAGTAATAGCCTGATCTTAGCAACTTCTTAGCCATTGCATGCCCTCCAGCATGGGTACCAAAGGATCCTTCGTGCACCTCGTGCATTAACAAGTCTGCTTCCGTCACGTCGACGCATCTGAGGAGTACCATATCAAAGTTCCTTTTGTACAGGGAACCATCGGTGTTCAAGAAGAAACTACCAGCAAGCCTTCTCAAAGTCTTCTTATCATTGGAAGATGCCCCAGGTGGGTATGTTTGATCCTCCAAGAAGCACTTAATGTCATGGAACCAAGGCTTATCATCTTTAACAACATATGCTGCGAACACATATGCTGGTCTGTCAAGTCTGGACACTGAGATCTGAGGTACAAAGTTGGCAGCTTGAACTTTGATCATGGACGAAATGGTGGCCAAGGCATCTGCAAACTGATTCTCATCCCGAGGGATATACTCAAGCTTGACTGTTGTGAAGAAAGTCAATAACCTCCTTGTATAATCCCTATAAGGTATCAGATGATCCTGGTGGGTGTACCATTTGCCATTGGTTTGATTGATTACCAGAGCTGAATCTCCGAATACTGTCAATGTCTTGATCCTGAGGTCAATGGCTTCCTCAAGACCCATAATGCAAGCTTCGTATTCAGCTTCGTTGTTAGTGCAGTTGAAAGTGAGTTTTGCCGAGAAAGGCATGTGAACTCCTTTAGGTGTAATGAGTACTGCACCAACACCACGACCATTCATGTTAACAGCCCCATCAAACATCATAGTCCATTCTTCTTCTGGGTCGGGCCCTTCAGTGTGAATAGGCTCTTCATGATCTTTTGCTTTTATGAACATGATGTCTTCATCAGGGAAGTCAAATCTCATAGGCTGGTAATCATCAATAGGTTGCTCAGCAAGATATTCAGACAATACACTGCGTTTGATGGCTTTCTGAGAAGTGTACTGAATGTCATACTCTGTAAGGATCATTTGCCATCTTGCAACCCGTCCGGTAAGAGCTGGCTTCTCGAATATGTACTTAATTGGGTCCATTTTTGAGATCAATAAAGTAGTGTGGGTCAACATATACTGCCTTAGTCGGCGAGCAGCCCACGCTAAAGCACAGCAAGTTTTCTCGAGCAGTGAATAACGCTGTTCACAGTCGGTAAACTTTTTGCTTAGGTAGTATATTGCATACTCTTTTCGACCAGACTCGTCATGCTGGCCCAACACACACCCCATTGACTCTTCTAATACTGTCAGGTACATTATCAGAGGTCTTCCTTCAACTGGAGGCATAAGGATTGGAGGTTCTTGTAAGTATTCCTTGATCTTGTCAAAAGCCTTCTGGCAGTCTTCATTCCACCTGACCGTCTGTTCTTTTCTTAACAACTTGAACAAGGGTTCACAGGTAGCCGTAAGGTGAGAGATGAACCTCGAGATGTAGTTCAATCGACCTAAGAACCCTCGAACTTCTTTCTCTGTCTTTGGTGCAGGCATCTCTTGGATAGCTTTGACTTTATCAGGGTCAACTTCAATCCCTTTCTCGCTTACAATAAAACCCAGCAGCTTACTAGATCGCACCCCAAATGTGCATTTGTTGGGGTTCAACTTCAGTTGGTATTTCCTCAGACGCTTGAACAATTTCAGCAGATTTACCAGGTGATCTTCTTCAGTGAGGGACTTGGCAATCATGTCATCCACATAACACTCTATTTCTTTATGGATCATGTCGTGGAATAATGTTACCATAGCCCGTTGGTATGTTGCACCAGCATTCTTGAGCCCAAATGGCATTACCTTGTAGCAGAACGTGCCCCAGGGTGTGATGAAGGTTGTCTTCTCCATGTCTTCAGGTGACATTTTGATCTGATTATATCCTGAAAATCCATCCATGAAGGAGAATACCGAGAACTGAACCGTATTATCAACCAATACATCAATGTGAGGTAATGGGAAATCATCCTTCGGGCTGGCTCTGTTCAGATCCCGATAGTCAACACACATTCTTACTTTGCCGTCTTTCTTAGGCACAGGCACAATATTAGCAACCCACGGTGGATAACTAGTTACAGCAAGGAACCCGGCGTCCCACTGCTTTTGCACCTCTTCTTTGATTTTCATTGCCATGTCTGGGCGAGTACGGCGCAGTTTCTGTTTAACCGGCGGGCATTCTTCTCTCAACGGTAGCTTGTGCACAAAAATGTCGGTATCCAACCCTGGCATATCTTGATAAGACCAAGCGAACACGTCCACATATTCTTGAAGCAGGTCAATCAGTTGTCTCTTCACTGAGTCTTGTAAGCAGGCCCCGATTTTAACTTCTTTCACGTCTTCATCTGTACCAAGATTGATTGTTTCAACCTCCTCCTGGTGAGGAGTGATAACCTTTTCCTCTTGTCTTAACAACCTGGCTAGCTCTTCAGGAAGCTCATATTCTTCTTCAACCCCTTCATCAGCTTGATTGATTGGATTGTCGAAGTCATACGAAGTCATAGCCGTGCTGTTGTCGGTGCTGTCTGGAAGGCACACTCTGCAAGGGTTCAGTTTGTTCATTTTAGTGATTTGATTTTAATCTTGTTTAGAAAAGTGAAATAAAGTTGTCATTTTGAAAACATTGCCATTTATTTTTGTACAAAAAGAAAAATGGAAAAACAGTGAGCGAAAAAGAAAAAGACTCGTTTGCAAAAAGATGTCTGATATTTCATTGATTAATCTTGTTGCACAAAAAGTACAGATGGCCCGGTTACAAAATGAGTCTTGTCATCTTGGGCAAGATGCAAGACTTTGATGCATGCTTATAAAATACAGGAAATAATAATTACTCTGCATGAGTAACTCTTATAATTTCCTGGGAAGACCAGTTTGAGATACTGCTCCCCGGGATCTTCGGACGAATCCAGCTTTCCAGGTTGCATTCTTCTTCCAGCTCGTCTTCCAAGTTGTTGACAGCATCGGGGGTGAGCATCCCCCCACTAACAAAGTTGGGCTCTTTTGCAGCCGCTGCTTGACCTTGTTGAGTTGGTTTGTAACCCAACCCAAATCTGTCCTCTTTCTTTTCCACCGGTAGCAGTTTTCCCCAGCCTTGGGCATTTCCTTCCTCAACAACCTTCCGGGCTTGTTGGTATGATGTCATCGAAGTTCCAGGTACAGCAGATGTTTCATTTACGTTCAAGGCCTCAAACCCTTGACTCATTGTTTCGTGGATCTCCCCATCCATCTCAATATATTTGTAGGTAGCCAGGTGGCTAACAAAAATATCCTCCTCTCCACAGATAGTAACGACTTGACCCTCCCACTCGAATTTTAACTTCTGGTGAAGGGTTGAGGTCACGGCGCCAGCGGCGTGAATCCATGGCCTACCCAATAGACAGCTGTAGGCAGGCTGTATATCCATCACGTAGAAGGTCGTTTTGAAAGTTTGCGGGCCAATCGTTATAGGCAACTCAATCTCTCCCAGAACCGATCTCTTTGAACCATCAAAGGCTCTCACCACCAGGTTGCTGGGTCTTAACGCCAATCCGTCATATTCTAGCTTCACCAGGGCCTTTTTAGGTAAGACATTGAGGGATGACCCCGTGTCTACCAGCACGTGGGAAAGGACATCACCTTTACATTCCATGGTTATGTGCAATGCCTTGTTATGGTTGCGGCCTTTCGTTGTCAAATCAGTGTTGGTGAACCCTAGTCCATGACTAGCATTAACATTTCCAACTACAACTTCCAGCTGATTGACAGTGATCTCTTCAGGCACATAAGCTGCGTGCAAAACTTTGAGTAGTGCATTCCGATGGGCTTCGGAGCATATAAGCAATGATAGGATTGAGATCTTGGAAGGCGTCTGGTGAAGCTGATCCACTATTTTGTAATCACTTTTCTTGATGATTCTCATGAACTCATCAACTTCTTGATCAAAGGGTGTTTTCAAAGCTTCCTTAACAACCTGCTCTTCCTGTAACAAGCTTTTTCCTTTTGCCTTGGCAGCAGCTTCTGCTTCGGCAGTGGGTCTTTGAATTTGTGGGGCGAAGAGACGTCCGCTTCGAGTGAAGCCTCCGCCTCCTCCCACATTGTCTATTTGTAGTGCAGGGGTTGATGATTCAAGAGTGATTTTCTGTCCTTCGCAGTACAGGTCAGAGCCGTAGTGCCAAGGGATGGCATTACTGCTTTCATAAGGTACTGGTCCAGGCACTGTGATAGTGACTGGACTGATGGCAGCTGCGGAAGGAACTGTGATAGTCTGTGGGTCGTAGTATATCGTGACTGGTGCTCTGATGGGAGTAGCATTTTGTGAGTTGTAAGCAGAATTGTTTTTGGGATCATAATAAATTGTAACTGTGGAGACATCTTCATTGTTTGTTGTTGATGTTGTAGGAGACATTGTTGGAAGGATGGGTGTTGTTGTTGTAGGAGATTCAAAGTGGAGTGGTGCTGAAGTTGTAGAAGGAATGCCTGTTGATATCTGGTCAGCTGAAGTGACAGATGAAGCATTTGTTGATGAAACCGAAGAGTTGTTTGGAACAATGGTTGTTGCAGTTGTAGAAGGCTCGGGAACTGTTGTTAACGGGATTGCTGGATTTGTAGGAAATGATGTGGTGATTTGAAGTTGGCCACTCTGAATGAGACCATCTATGCCATTCCTCAGGTTATCGCACCCGTTTACCGAGATATTGCAGTAAGCACACCCCAACTCACACCCCGGGAACATTTGACATTCGAGGAGTTGAGCCTTAATTTCTACCAACGGTGTCCGGATCTGACCCACACTGGTTATTAAGTAAGACGGCTTGTCTTCTTCAATAGCGTTAATTCTGGGACCACCGTGGTTTGGCATTGGGTTCTTATTGACATTGGGTGGTGGTGCGAAATTCAAGGCCTTAGAGTCTACCAGGTCTTGTACCTTCATGTGCAAGGCTCTGCACTTTTCTGTACTGTGGCCAGGTGCATTTGAATGAAAAGCACATCTGGCGTTGGAGTCATAATTTCTTGGCAGACTATTAGGATCTGGAGGTGCCAGCGTCCTTAGCTCAACCAGGTTGAGTTTCAGGAGTTGTGGCAGCAATGTAGCATATGGCATAGGGATCAGATCGATCACCCTATTGGCTTGAGAAGGCCTCTGTTGGAATGGCCTTTGCTGATTGTTGTTGTTGGTGTTGTTGTAGTTTCTCGGAGGATACTGAGCTTGTTGATGGTGCTGAGGTTGTTGCTGATAATTTTGTGGCGGTGGTTGATAAGCCGGTTGAGGATGAACTGGAGCGGGGATAGTGACTGCTGCCACCGACCTATGAACATATTGGGGCCTGCCCCTATTAGTGTGGATGGCATTGGTCTCGCAAGTTCTTCTTGGGCCTGCAAAAGGCTTCCTTGTATTGCTGGACGAGCTGGCACCATTGTCTGAAATTTTGCCCATTTTTAACAGGCTCTCTATTCTTTCCCCAGCTATGACAACATCTGCATAGCTAGTAGAAGAGAAAGCAGCCAGCCTGTCAATGTAGGTTCCTTGGAGGGTGTTCATAAACATATCTGCCATCTCCCTCTCAGACATAGGTGGCTGAACAGCAGCAGCCAATTGCCTCCATCTCTGGGCATACTCTCGGAAACTTTCTCTAGACGACTGTGACATTCCCATTAGAAGGGTCCTGTTAGGTGCCATATCTAAATTGTACTGATATTGTCTAATGAAAGCTTCTGCCAAATCCTTCCAACACCTAGTGGTTGCTCTTGTCAGGTGGGAGTACCATTCTCTTGACGCTCCAGTTAAGCTATCCTCAAAATAAAACATCCATAGCTTCTCATCCATGGTATAGGCTTTCAATCTCCCCAGAAAAGATTGTAAGTGGGTCCGTGGGCAGGAAGTCCCGTTGTACTTTTCAAAACAAGGAGGCTTAAACTTATGGGGAATCCTGACCCCGTCTACCAAGCCCATGTCCATGACATCGAAACCCAAAGAATTTTGAGACTCTAAGGACCTCAATTTCTCAGCTATCTCTTCCAGCCTTCTATCATAAGCTTCCTCCCCAGCACCCATTACTGTGAATTGATCCTCCTGGGGGTCTTCTTGCAGTACCCTGCCTGCAGTGGCAGTCCCTTGAACATTTGCAGGAATATTGACCTCTGGATGAAGATGGGGGCCAAATACAGGGGGGTTAACATGAGGTTGGACCCTTTCATTGTTGCTGGTGCCGGCAGTCCCTATATGTGGATCTTCTTGATTTTGCCTTTCCACCATGGCCCTCAATCTTTCCCGGCTCTGAGCCATGTTGTTCATCACTTCCATAAACTGAGTCATCTGCGTTCTCATTTCCAATATTTCGTTTGCCATTTGATTTCTAACCTCTGCAAGGTCCTGCTGTACCTGATCCATTTGTATGCCCGGAAGGTTGTTACGGGTTGGATAACGGTGCGGACGGTTGAGGGGAAATACCCGGCGTCGAGCAATAGTTCCTGAGCATCACAACAGAGTTAGCAACAATAAAACAAAAACCTACAAAACAAACAAAGGGTTAGCATGCAATGCAGTATGCTTATTTGTTTTCAAGGTATCCGGCTTGGCATTCAGTTTTGACCCTTCCAGACCCTTGAAGATGCTGTTGATGTTGCTTTCGAAATAAACTTGGATGGAACAAACTAATACAAGAAGCAAAATGGTACATAGTTCGTTTACAAATACAAGCCCTCCGAGGGGTCAAAATATATTAGAGGAAAACAAAAGTACATGGAATGAAAGCAACAACAAACAAATGGTCAAACACCAAGACCAAACTCATCCTCCCGAACTTCCTTGAGAAGTGCTTCGGTCACAGGATCAGCTGGACGCTCCGTGAGATTCCTGATGAGGAGATTCCGGGTAGTAACAGCTGCTGTTAGCTTCTTGTGCTGACTTTGGTCCTTTGACCTCTTCACTCCAGCTTTGATCTTCAGCTCTGATATCTCCCTCTGGACTGCTGCCAGGGCTTCCTGCTGCTCTTTTGCACTAGCTTCCAGTTGCTCCATCTTGTCTTGGACCCTCTTGTCCTCCAGAGTACGAGCTTCGGTGATCCTGACCCACCTAGCCTGACTCTCCTTCAGATACAAGTCTATCCTTGCTTTCTGGAACTGGGCTTCCTTGCAAGCATTATTCAGAACTTGTTCTCCAGCCTTAGACTTTTTGATATAATCCCCAGACTTCTCAATCTTAGCCAGATGCTCCACTCTCAACTTCTCTAACCTCTCAATATCCAACCTGCCATCACTCCTCTCCCGGAGGGTCTTCTGTAAAGCCTGAGTCAATTTCTCATTTCTTTCTTTCAAGCTCTCAAACTCCTCCAAACTGACAGTGGCAGGGGGTGGTGCTGAGGATGGTCCAGGCATATCCTCCATGGTAAAGGGCATTCCAGAGAATTGAGCCCTGGCATGGGACCACTCATAATATTGTGCTGATGCCACATTGTTGCACTTTCCCAGAATGGTTACTCCCTTGGTTTGAACATTATCCCAGGCCCAGGCTGCCTGCCTAACAGTAGCCAGATTAGGCTTGTTCTCACAATAAAGAGTCTCAACCAAGTCCTGCGTCTTAGGAGTGTGGACCAGTGCATAGCCCAGTTGTATTTTGAACAGCAGAGGGTTGTAATTAATACTACCCTTAACTCCTATTAGGGGCACATTAGGAAAATGCCCACAGCTGGTGATGATATCCCTGCCCTTGGTGCTTTGAGTGCACCATCTGATATCGGCTGAAGTTATAGCAGTGAGTCTCTTAGCCCAGTTTCTCTGCTGATGAGGATTCAAAAATGCATCTGTCCTGGGTAGATGCCTGAGAAGCCAAGTGTGGAACAATGGAGCACAGCACCTCACTAATCTTCCCCTCTGCTTTTCATTCCTCTGATGCACTGAGTAGTAAAGATCCACCAACAAGGTTGGCACTGGGTTTCTTTGAATGAATAGATGGATTGCATTCTTGCTAATGAATCGAGGCTCATCTGCAAACAATACAATTCCATATATGCTCAGGGCCAATAAAGCACAGACAGCTTTCCACTCTCCCAAGGAAGCTTTCAGGGCAGCTTGAGAGATCAAGAAATCCAGATGGAAGCCAGGGATTCCAGCCTTAGAAGTCAAATGCTGTCCAATCAGAATTGATTCCAGATGCAAGGCCTTTGCTACCTCTTCATTACCAGGAAAGACCATCTTAGGGTTGAAAGGGATTCCACCCCTGATAGGTATACCAACTAATGACGAGTATTCTTCCAATAGAGGGCCCAGCTGAAAGTCCTGAAAAGTGAAACATCTCAGTGGGGGATCATAAAATTGAAGGCAAGTGTGGATCAGGCTTCTCTGTGAAGGGTCCAGATCCATAACCATATCAAGTATATCTCCATAGTGTTCCTTGAACAATGGTATGTGATCTGGAATGATCAGGGTCTGAATCCTCCTGATGTCAGCTAGCTCCGGCTGGAAGAAGTGGTAGGTGATGTTACTCTTTTTAGGTGCCATGATGTTGAGGATGAGTGGAGACAGGTGCTGATGATGACACTGAAGAATGGGCCACTGACTGGCTGGTGCAGGTGACTGAAGCAAGTAGCTGATAGCTGAAACAGATGCTGATGAAGATAGGTCAATACTGAAGATGGGGTCAAAACCAAAACCAAATGAAGATGGATACCCTGAAACACAAATAAGCAAATGTCAAAATGATGCAATGATGATGTATGCAAATGATATGCAAGGGTTTGTGACTGAGCCAGATCTGATCAAATGCTCTGATATAAGTCCAAGGTATATTCAAGAAATCCAGATGGAGGTCTATAGGTCCAGTAACCAAGGTGGGGGGCTCAAATAAAGAGCCACATGTCCAGGGTTTTAGAATCACAAGAACTGTCCCAAAATGAAGTATTCTTAATCAAATCAAAGTAACAAGGTATGTTGAGGCCAAGGGTACCTGCAAACCTGTAAACAGCCCAACCCCCTCACAGGTGGTGTTATAAAACAAGGATCCTCAGACTTGGATCAGTTATGAGAAGTGTAAACACTTCTAACCCGGAGGTACAGTGTTTACAATAACCATAAAAGTTCCTCCTCTAGTTCACCTCAGTTTCTGAAGGTCAATACTAAAGGTCATCCAGACTTAGCAGGCTTCCCAGATAGCCCTAGCATTGCAGGAAATCTGCAACACAGAGTTCTCAAGAAGAAACCCATATCTGAACCGTGTTTCATATTCCCGCACCAGACCGAGATGGAATGGGAAAGAATATGAACCACTCTAGCCTAGGTGTCACTCAGATCCAGGTATAGGATCTTAACTCTCAGTAGAACACCCACCCACCAAAGCAAAACCAGATCCAGCCAGACAGCATGACAGCATGATATATGTAAAGCTATAAATAAAGCCAATAAACAACTGTACATAAAGCAGTAAACAAACAAATATACAAACACAGATAGCACATAACACCCCAGTAAACACAAATCAATCATGCGCTAGGAGGAACCCACAGAAAGAACCAGAAGCCCTGGTTGCAGTATAGGGGTCCCCAGCAGAGTCGCCAAGTTGTCGCTCCCGATAAATGGGACCAGGCCCAGATAAAGGTACAGACGCGAACGGTCGGCGAGAGGGACAATGAGAACACACAGCAGTGAACTCACTGGAGATGAATAGAGTCGCCAGCTAGGCATTTTTATCCCGGAGGAAAGGTAATGCTGCATAAACCTAGAAAAGATATGGACAAGACGGTCGCGAACCAGAGAGACTGAGAAAGGGGGTTGGTTACAACCTGGGAAGGTATTAGCACCCAGATTGTCCGTCGTACTCGACGGGATCCACGCTTGAAAGATTTGTGTTTTAAAGGGGTAGTGTCAGTGCAATTTGTGTATAAAAGAGCTGGAAAACAAAATGTACAGGTGTCAGTGTAAGTGAAGTGCAATATATACAGTGTCAGTGCAGGAACAAGAATAAAATGCTCAAGATCATGAGGCTAAAGAATGAAGCTGGAAAGAGGGGGAATGTACAGAGACTTTTGTTCGATAACTGTTAAGTTATGCCTACGTATCCTCTCGTGCAATGAGGAAGTCAGAACACCGTAGTTCGACCCAAAGAGACTGAAAGATGAATTGACTTGTGAACTGCTTGCTTGTCTATGCTCAAGTGTATGACCTGTCTGGCTCAGGTGCTGACTGTCTTGCATTAGACGGAAGAAGCAAGTTCTCATTTATGAGTGAATGAGATGAGAAAAGAATCCCGAAGGAGACGATTATTGTTTGTTTTTGAGTTTTCAGTCTTTTATTGCTTTTGAAAGTTTGTCATAAGTTAATGAGCTTAAGCCTAAACCAGTGGATTTAGTAAACTCATCACATCTTCCCTCTGATTAGGGGTAATAAGGATACCTTAAGTGTGAAGTCAGCTTCTCACACTTAAACACCTTTGGTGTAGGATTAAGATCATTAACTTACTTGTGATTATTTAGATGTTTTTGTGGTTTTTGTTTAGTGTTGAGTAATGAGGTTAAGCCATAATCAGGGATTAAACAGACTCATTACACCATCCTAATAGAAGGATGATAGATGAGAATGTTTAAGCTGAGGAATGCTCCTCAACTTAATCCATGATTAGGGATTAAACTCATGACAAAACAAAGCCTTTATTAAGTGGATTTTAGATAATGATATGATTAAGAAATGAGTTTTATGATTTGTAAGACAACTTGAGGGGGACTTGTCCATTAACACTAGGGTTAGTCCTTCTTAACCATTTAAGGAAGAATTAGAACCCTAATGCAAGGCCCAAGTTACAAGTGTGATGTCTTGATGATTATTAAGTGAATTGATTAAGGGAGTTAAACACATTAAGGGTTTAACACTTAGGATTAAAGTTATACACTCCATCCTAATAGAAGGATGCAGGCATAAGCTTAATCACAAAGCCCTAAAGCCTTTAGGGTTTAGTCCCTGATTATGAGATGAGAAGAGAAGACTCAAGAGAGACACAAAGGTGAAAACTAAGAGGGGAGACTAATCAAAACCCTAATCATTGTCATACATGGTTGTTCCTAGGGTTGGTGAGGTTTAACAAGAGAAGTCTTCAGAGGAACCACCAGGAAGCAGATGAAAGGGTCAAGAGGAGCAGAGCAACTTGCTTCAATCAAGAAGTCAAGTCACTTGAAGAAAGAAAGTGGGAAGAAGAAGAATGAGAAAGCTCAATCTCAAACACATATCAAAATGCAGCATGGATGCAAGAGAGATGAAAAGAAAAGTTATGAGAAGTGAAGGCAAATTCACTTCTCAAAAATCACTTACCACCTGAAAGGTTAGAAAAGAAATGCAATGCAATGCAAAATGGGATGAGATGACATGATGAGAAACAAAACCAGAAGCACATACATGATGCTAATGATGCTATGAGATGCTACAAACATGAGGCAGCACATGGAAATGATCATACAAGCTCATGAATGCAAATAAAGCAAGTTAAGAAGCAAGGACATACATGAAAAGTTATGAAGTGCACATGACATACAACATGGCAAATACATGATGCAATGATCACACATGCTTTCAATATGTCTTATGATGTCAAATGAATCAAATGGATGCTTGAAATGTCATGGCAAGTCATGTGAGGCAAGAGAATGTAAGATGGATGCATATGGGAACCCAAATTAGGGTTTATGATCAATGCAACAAACAAAAACCAAAACCAGAAGCAAACAACATTATAAAAAATTGAAAATGCACTCAAAGGACCCCTAAACCTATACTAACCCACTGCCCAAAGGAGAGGTCTCAACTCTTAACCAATTTCAAGTTATGGTTTTCTTAAGATTTCTTGGGTTTTAGGGTTCCTAAACAAGAAAATTACCAAACAAATGGAAAATGAAAGATCAAATCAATGCCATTTAATCTCACAAACTACATGCTAAACACAATGCAATGCAAAAAGAATCAATGTCCAACTCCTCATGGATAGGCAGAAATGATTTTTGGAACTTTGGATCAAATTAATGCATAAAAATGATTTTAAATCAATGAAAAATTCTCAAAATGCATCAAGATCAAAAAATAAATTTGGTTTGAAGGTTGGACAATGTTTCTAAATGTCTTAGAACATTTCATGAATTTTTTGGTGATTTTTAAATACCTAGAAGTATTTTTAATAAATTAATTTTCATTAATCAATTAAAAATAAACTTTTAAATATTTAAAAATACTTTTTTAATTCTAAAAATAAAAATAAAAATATTTTTGTGTTTTAAAAATTAATGAAACTCTTGACAAAAAGTTTCATAATTTTTAAAATAATTTTACTATTTTAAATAAATTGTGGAAGTTAAATGACAGAAAATGAAATAAAAATAAAAATAAACTGAAGTATGCAGGATGGAAGGCCAGGATTCACTCTGGATTTGAAGTTGTTGACTGCGCGCGTTTTTAAAGGGCCAGGATTGCATCTGATTAAATTAATTTAATTATGATTAATTAAAACTAACTAAAGGGATTAGGGCAAATGAACAAATCTGGGCCATTCGCACGCGCGGCAAGTCAACCAGTCAAAGCAATCTAACGCTCCAGATTCAAATGAGCTTAATGACAGGGATTAGGTCATAATAACATTCAGGTGACCGGAGGGGAGCTCCGGTCATCTTCTCCGGCAACAACGAAACCCTAGTTCATGATTCAGGCATCTAAACATCAAATTAAACACAGCCAAATGATCCTCTAACAACCTAGGTCACGAATCCACCTTCAAACATCATTTAAACATCAAGAATCAAGCAAATCGAAAGAAACAAAATCCACGGGTGAAATTTCAGAGTAACAATACAAACTCATTTCTCATCTATTTTCGATTCTAAAAGCATCCCCATGACCAGCAAGACATAAGCAACCAATTTACAACTCAAAATGCAAGCTCTGAGAAAAAGAATCCATGGTCATACCTGAGCTGGAGACTCCTGTTTCTGGGCTTTCAGAGCTATTCTTTGGTGCAAGCTTGCTCCACTGACTCCCCTGGTGCTAATGGAAGGCTTGGAATGAGCTTAAACAAGCTAGTTTGAGAAGTCCAGTTCTGGTGTATCAGAAAATGGAGTTTGTGTATGAGTGGTTTCAAGCTCTGTTAATGGCTGATTCTCGTTCTCCTTTATGTGTTTGATTTGTTAGTGAAGAAAGTTTTGATGTTTTGTGGCTGTGGAAGGTGATTCGAAGAAGGGAAGCTTTGTGACAGTTTTTTGGTGTGCTGAGTTCTGGCCAGCTTCAATGCTCAATGCTTTGCTATAACATCTCCAACTTGTGTGGATAGCCTGTGGGGCAGGTCAATAGGGTGGCTGTTTACTGTGCCAAGAGTATGGGAGCCTTTTGCCAAAAAGTCAAATATGTGTCCTTGAGAGTATGGGCCATGGCAGCAACTGTGTGAGGTCATGTCTGGCTTCAGCTTGGGTTAGGGACAGCCCTTGGATGGCTTGAGAGTGACTGCAACATATGGATCATGAATTGAGAGTGATCTTGCAACTTGACAACTTGTGTTTCCTCATGTTTTTATGCTAAGTACATGAAGCATTCCTTGCTGAATTTTGTAGCATAGCACTTCTTTTAGTCATGGCAATGTTTAGAAGTCAGCTAGTGGTCACATAACTTCCTAGAAGATGGTTTTGCCAAGAACCCCCTTTTGCACTCTTATGAAAAATGCTTTATGGAACTTTGAAAATCAAGGCAATCAATGCAAAAAACCTTGGGCCAAATCTGTTTTTGGGGTCATATATGATCATGTGATGAAGCTTTGAAGTCAATTTGAAGTCACTAGAATGCTTGGTACATGAAATTGCAAGTTTTCCTTTTGGTGCATAACTTGAAAATTAGTGATTTTTGCCAACTTTGATGAACCATAACTTTTGATCCAAAATGAATTAGGTCATGTTCTTGTACTTTTTGAAAAGGGAAAGATCTAATCTACAACTTTCATGACCAAAGTTTTTCCATTTGAAGCATTTTTGGATCAAAAAGTAAGGTTTGGAAAGTGGCATAAAATGACATATTCTTTAAAAGTCAACCATGCCCAAAAAAGTCAACTTTGCAAAAACTTGTAATTCTTGAATTTTGTGAACTTCAACCTTCTTCCATGATCAAATAAAGATCATATGCACTCAAAATGATGAAGATCACCCCTTGGTTGGGTCATTGGGGGCCTCAGATGCCCTGATTTTGCACTGACTTGTCTGAAAAGTCAACTCTTGATCAGATGACTTCCCCATGGAATTTCTTCATGAAAATTGATATGCATACTCCCTATACCATATAGAGACCAATGGAAACAATAATGACCAAAAAATTTGGAGTTATGGCCTCTGAAACCAAAACCCTAGCTTTAGGTCAACTGTGCAGTCAAACTTGGCTCTGCTTCCATACCAATCCCAGTTCTTGTGATTCTCTGGCATTTTTGACTTTGAGAGGATGTGATATGATATAAGAACACACATGGATCCCTTTGAAGTGATTGATGGCCTTTGGAGTGGCTCAAGAAGCTCTGGGATTGCTCAGATCACAAACCCTAGATGCAGATGACTTAGAACCAATGCAATGGATCAAAAATGTGATATGGGATGATATGATTGTGTTTATGCATATGAAATGATCACAAGCCATGGTGTGAATGGGTGAAGGCAAATTTGGGGTGTTTACACAAATGTGTTATGAAATGATGCAAATACATGTACAATGTTTATGCATGATCATACAAGAGATGGGATGCAAATGAAAGCATGTTAGAAGCTTGAAATCACATGAATACACATAAGAAGTAATGAATCTAAAGCAAACCAAATGGATGCAACAATGATCAACCAATGTTCACACATGTCCTAAGGTATCTAAGATGACATACAAATGCATGAGATGTCATGACAAGCTCACATGATGAAGGTATGCAAAGATGAATGCAAATGAACATGGAAAATTAGGGTTTTAAGAAAGTATGAGATGCATATGATCAAAACAGAAGCAAAACACATGATAAAAAATTGAAATTTCAACCAAGTGAACCCTAAACACACATAAGATCACTCCCCAAAGATGGAAGTCATAAGCTAAACCAAACTCAAGTTATGGTTTTTCTAAGTTGGGCTAGGGTTTTGGGTACCTCTTCATGAAAAATGCCAAAAAAATAGAAAATGCAATGCAAAAATATGAGTTAAATACCCTAGATACTATATGCAAAGTATGAAATAAGGCAAAAAGAACCATATGCAAACTCATCTTTTTTGATCAGAAATGGATTTTTGAAGTTAGGGTTAGAAAAATAAGAAATTTGGAAACCCTAATTCATGGTTAATTGTCAGAATATGATCAAACCCCAAAATAAATTTGTAAAATGAGTTTGTAAATTATTCTAAATTTTCAAGAATGCTTCATGATTTTTTTGGTGATTTTTAAATACCTAAAAGTATTTTTAATTAATTAAAATGAATTAATTAATTAAATAATACAATTAAATGATTTAAAAATAGATTTTTAATACAAAAATAAAAGTGAAAATGCTTTTGGGTTTTTAAGAATATTTAAAGTAAGAATGCAAAAAATCAGATTTTTAGAAAATGTTTTACTATTTTTAATAAATGAAAGAAAATAAAATGAAATAAAAGAAAATAAAATAAAAATGAAAAGTATGCTGAATGGAGGGCTCAGATTGCGCAAGGACTGGATCAAGGGCTAGGATTGCAAGTCACCAAGACCAGGAGTATGAGGATCTAAGGGATCGGATTTAAACTTGGATTACGCGCATGATCCAAGGGCCATGGTTTGTCCTGAGTTAATTAATTATGATTAACTTAATTAATTGAAATTAAAATTAATGGTGCAATCTGGACCATCCACGCGCTAACCTAATCAAGATCATATGGCTAGTATTCAAACTGGAAACCCTAATCACCATTAACCCTAATTATTTTCAGGTGACTGGAGATAAGCTCCGGTCATCTTCTCCGGCCAGCCCCTCAACCTAACTTCTTCTACAGGCCACTAAACACCATCAAACCTGCTCAGAAACACTCCCCAAACATCATGGAACATAAATCAACAATCAAAAACAATTTATAACACCTGAGTCAAGAGAATCGAAGCAAAACATTTTCACGGGCAAACCTTCAGAACAACAATACATGCTCATTTCTACACCATTTTCAATTCTAAACGCATCAGAATGATCAGCAAAGCATATAGGTTCATTTTATAACAAGAAAAAGAGGTTCTGGAAAAATTGTTCTTGATGGATACCTGAACTGAAGTTCTTCAAACTGGAGCTTTCTGAGCCTTTCCTTGGTGCAAAATGACTCCTCTGGTCCTTCTGAAGCTAATGGAATGCTTGAATGGAGTTGAGAGGGGCTATTTTGAAGTTTACAGTTCTGATATGGCAGAAATCGTGTTTTTTTTAGGGTGTTTCAGGCCATGGTGATGGGTGGGAAATGTTCCTTAGGTTATATATGATTGAATGGTGAAAGAAAATTTGAGGTTTGATGACTGGTTTGAGAGAATCGAAGAGAGGAATTTTTTGAGGGATTTTGTGCAATCTGATGCTTGGCTTCCTTTTTGCTCTTGTGTGTTATGTTTTATGATCTTTAGGCAATGCATAAACAATTGCCATTGGTCATAAGAGTTGTTGTGGAACTGTGGGCTATGGCAGAAGTGTTTTGAGGTCTTGGGCTACCTCAACTGAGTTCAAGGAGCACCATTGGATCAAATGTCATGAGCTGTGCAGCTTGGATCATGAGTTTTCAAAGATTTTTCATTTTCACAACTTTGACAATTTTTGAGAAGCAAGTCATAAAAACCCTAAGTTCTTGACCCAATTCTGATCTTTAGAAGTTGTTTGCTCATGGCATGATGTATTTGAGTGGATTAGAGGTCACAAAAAGGCCTGAAAAACCATTTTGCACATTTCCCTCTTTGACATGAACTTGAAAATTATGTGATTTTTGCCAACTTTGATCCATCATAACTTTGAAACCTTTTTGATCAAGAAAGAGGAGGTTGAAGATCTTTCCCAAAATGGAAAGTTTTCATTACAAGTCATGTCCAAAAATGGCAACTTATGCAATGGCTCAAAATTCTTCAATCTTGTGAACTTACAAGCCTTCCTAAGATAAATTAAAGATCATAGGAACTCAAATTTATGATGATGACCCTTTGGAACCCTTGTTGGTGGTCTCAGATGCCCTGATTCTGACTTTTCTTGCACAACAAGTTACCATTTGATCAGATGGCTTCCACAAGGAATTTTTGCATCAAATTTGATAAACATGCTCCTTATAACATATATAGACCAATAGAATCAAGAGTGGCCAAATTTTTTGAGTGTAAGGGCCTTAAACCCAAAACCCTAATTTCTAGTCATCTGTGCAGGAGCCATGAGCCTGCCTGGGTAACTGTGCAATCCCCTGAGATTTTGTGACTTCAAAGAAAACTTGGAGGTATATTATGATCATAGAACACTCATGGACCCTCTTGGCATGCTTCATGGCCTCTGAGATAGCTCAAACCACTTCTAAGATTCATCTGATTACAAACCCTAGCTATGCAGCTATGCAATGAGTTGCTAAAGGAAAAATATGCAATGTGAGATGTGATGATATGCTATGCAGTATGAGGGATCATAAGTCAAGGTGTGATAAAGAGAGAGGGAAAATTTGGGGTGTTTACACCATGTCAAAGTTCCTCTTAGACAGAACTCCATCTGCATTCAAGAAGATGCTAGCAGCAAGTCGCCTCAAGGACTTCTTGCCGTTGGATGATGCCCCAACTGGGTATTCTTGTTTTTCCAGGAAAAGCTTGATAGCAAAGTACCAGGGTTTCTCATCAGACACTGCGTCTACAGAGAAGACATAAGCAAGTACGTCAAGCCTGGAAATGTCAATCCTGGGCACATAGTTCCAACACAAGACTTTAATGGACGAAGAAAGAGTAGCCAATGCATCGGCAAATTGATTCTCATCTCATGGTATATATTGAAGCTTAGCCGTTGTGAAGAACGTCAGTAGTCTTCTGGCATAATCCCTATAAGGAATTAAGTGCTCTTGATGTGTATACTACTTACCGGTAATCTGGTTGATAACGAGGGCTGAATCTCCGAATATATCGAGGGTCTTAATCTGAAGATTAATAGCCTCCTCTATTCCCATTATGCACGCCTCGTATTCCGCTTCATTGTTGGCGCAACCAAAGGTAATTCTGGCAGCGAAGGGAAAGTGAACACCTTCAGGAGTGATAAGAACAACACCAACTCCGCGTCCATTGATATTGACTGCCCCATCAAATATCAACTTCCATTTGGATTCAGGGTCAGGCCCCTCCTCCGGAAGAGGTTCCTTCCAATCTCTTGCCTTGAGGTACATGATGTCCTCATCAGGGAAATCAAACTTCATTGGCTGGTAATCGTCTTCAAGTGGCTGCTATGCAAGATAATCTAATAGTACGCTTCCTTTGATGGCTTTCTAGGAAGTATATTGTATGTCATACTCTATTAATATCATTTGCCACCTTGCAACCCTTCCGGTTAATGTTGGTTTCTCGAAAATATACTTGATAGGGTCCATTTTTGAGATTAGCAATGTGGTGTGGGTCAACATGTACTATCTCAATCGGCGAGCAACCCATGCCAAAGCGTAACAAGTTTTATCGAGCAGTGAATAACGAGATTCACGGTCGGTAAACTTTTTGCTATGGTAATAAATAGCATGCTCTTTTAGACCAGACACGTCATGTTGGCCTAACACACACCCCATCGACCCTTCTAGCACAGTCAAGTACATGATAAGTGGCCGTCCTGGAACTAGAGGCATTAGAATCGGAGGCTCCTACAAATATTCTTTTATCTTTTCAAAGGCTCTTTGACAGTCCCCATTCCACCTGACCGTTTGTTCTTTTCTTAACAATTTGAAGATTGGCTCGCATGTGGCAGTTAGATGAGATATAAACCGAGAAATGTAGTTCAATCTCCCTAAAAACCCACGCACTTCTTTTTCTGTTTTTGGTGCAGGCATGTCTTGTATTGCTTTTACTTTTGCAGGATCTACCTCCATCCCCATTTGGCTAACAATGAAACCCATCAATTTACCGGAATGCACTCCGAAAGTGCACTTGTTTGGATTCAACCTGAATCTATACTTTATCAACCTGTCAAACAGCTTTTTGAGATTGACCAGGTGTTCTTCTTCATCCCGGGACTTGGCAATCATATCGTCTACATAGCACTCAATTTCCTTGTGTATCATGACGTGGAACAAAGTTACCATAGCCCGTTGATACGTTGTCCCGACATTCTTTAACCCAGAGGGCATAATCTTATAACACAATGTACCCCACGGGGTAATGAACGTCGTTTTCTCCATGTCTTCCGGTGCCATCATAATCTGATTGTACCTGGAGAAGCCATCCATGAAAGAAAATACCAAGAACTGAGCGGTGTTATCTACCAGCACATCAATGTGAGGTAATGGAAAGTCATCCTTTGGACTAGCTCTATTTAGATCTCGATAATCGTCGCACATTCGGACTTTGCCATCCTTCTTTGGTACAGGCACAATGTTAGCAACCCAAGGTGGGTAACTAGTTACAGCAAGGAACCCGACATCCCACTGCTTTTGAACTTCCTCCTTGATCTTCATTGCCATGTAAGGGCGAGTTCTTCTCAGCTTTTGTTTTACTGGAGGGCAGTCTTCCCTTAGTGACAGCTTGTGTACAACAATGTCCGTATCTAACCCTGGCATATCTTGATACGACCAGGCGAAGATATCCACATATTCCCGCATCATATCAATCAATTCCTTCTTTACCTCGGCCTGCAGATTGGCCCCAATCTTTATCTCTTTCTTTACATCTTCAGTCCCGATGTTAATGATCTCTATTTCTTCCTGATGAGGTTGAATGACCCGTTCCTCTTGTTTCAACAACCTAGCCAACTCTTCCGGGATTTCACAGTCTTCCTTAACCCTTTCATCAACTTGGTATATAGGATTGTCGAAGTCATGCATGGTCATAGCAAGAACGTTATCACAGGAATCTGAATGATCAACATTCCACAAATGATGTGCTCATTTCAGAATCTGCTCTTTTTCAAAAGAGACACAAACACACAAAAAAACTTAAAAAAGAAAACATTGCCATTTTATTTGTTTTTTGTGAAAAATTTTAAAAACAAAAGAAAGAGAACACAATTTTGCTTGAAAAATGTCCTTTATTTCAGGGTAAAAATAAATGCATTAAAAGCATTGTGGCCCTACAAATGGATCCATGCACCTTGGGCAGAGTGCAGGATTTGACATGCAGTATGATAAAATGGAAACAAGAAAATTACTTTGACTGCCAAGTAACTTGAATAAAATCTTCAGTAGACCAATTCCGGAGCTCCTCCCCAAGTGCACATGGGTGAATCCAGTTATCCAAGTCGCAGTCACTATCCCCATCTTCATCTGTTGCACAAATGTTGTTATAGTCGAGCATTCCAGCACTAGTTAACGTTATGGACTTACTTCCTTGAGACCAGTTGGACTGACCAGGTTGATATCCGAGACCGAACTTGTCATCCTTCTTTTCCACTTCTAACAACTTTCCCCAGCCTTGGGCATTTCCGGATTGGACTACTTCCTTAGCTTGCTTGTAGGAGTAGATAGGAGTCCCTTCCTTCTCATTGCTTTGAGCTGCAGCAACCAGAGACAAAGTACTAACATTGATTGTCTCAAAAGCTTGGCAAAGTGTCTCATGGATCTCCCCGTCCATTTCCACGTACTTGAAGGTCGACAAATGGCTTATGAAAATATCTTCTTCTCCGCATACAGTAACAACTTGGTCGTCTACCACATACTTTAACTTTTGATGCAACGTGGATGTTAATGCGCCAGCAGCATGAATCCAAGGACGTCCTAGTAGACAGCTATAAGCGGGTTGGATATCCATAACATAGAATGTGATCTTGAATACCTGAGACCCAATCTTTACCAGTAGCTCCACCTCCCCAAACATAGACCTCCGTGACCCATCAAAGGCTTTCACAATCAAATCACTGGGTCGTAAAACAATGCCCTTAGCATTCAGCTTCATTAAGGCCTTCTTAGGGAGCACATTGAGAGAAGAGCCTGTATCTATCAAGACATGTGATAGAACAGCTCCCTTACACTCCATGGTAATGTGTAAGGCCTTATTGTGATTGTGTCCCTCAAAAGTGAGATCTCTATTTGTGAATCCCAACCCATGGTTGGAGTTCACACTGGCTACCACAACCTCCAACTGGTTAACAGTTATCTCTTGTGGTACATACGCCATTTGCAAAACTTTTAGCAAAGCCTCCCGGTGAGCTTGAGAAAACATTAACAATGACATAATGGATATCTTGGATGGGGTTTGATTAAGCTGTTCAACCACCTTATAGTCACTTTTCTTAATTATTCTCATGAATTCTTCAACTTCTTTTTCAAAAGTACCCTGACTAGTAACGGGAATTCTCACCTCTTCAGTTGTTATCTGTTTACCCTTAGCCTTTGCAGCAGCTTTAACTTCAGGATCACCTCTAAGAGCTTGAGGAGCAAAGAGATGCCCACTCCGTGTAAACCCACCAACTCCTCCGACATTCACAACAGTCGGGTCAATTGTCATTGTCTTACTTTCCACCTTTTGTCCTTCTACGTACACGTCTGAGCCATAGTGCCAAGGAATGGCCTTGTCATCAACATAGGGAACTGGGCCCGAAATAGTAATGGTTACTGGACTCACCTCTGGAACATAGATAGTCACCGGCTCTCTCCGGGCAGGAACTTCAGCAGGATCAAAATAAATTGTTAGTGTAGACACACAATCATCTTTGTTGTCAACCTTGTCAAACTGTAGAGACCCCTCATCAATCAAACACTGCAACCCAGCTTTCAAATCTCCGCAACCGTTAACTGAATTCATACAACCCTCGTAGCCAGAATCACAACCTGGGAATATCTATCCTTTCAGCAACCTGTCTTTTACCACTAACGACAAAGTCTTTACTTCCTCTACATTCAAAATCAGGTTCAACTTCTCGCCACCATGAACAACGTTTTTCCGGGCCCCTCCATGATTTGGAATGGGGTTTGATGTAACATTTAGAGGCGATGCGGAATTAATTGCTTTCGAATCAATCAAGTCTTGGACCTTATGCTGTAATGCCCTTCACTTCTCCGTTGAGTGCCCAGGAGCTCCTGAGTGAAATACGCATCTTGCGTTAGCATCATACCCCACTGGAAGTTCTCCAGGTGGTGCTGGTGCCAATGTCCTCAACTGAACCAAGTTCAAATCTAACAATCTTTGGAGTAGTGATGTGTATGTCATATGGATTACTTCTAGCACCCTGTTAGCTGGACGAGCCTGTCTCTGTAGATAGGGTCTTTGCTGATAGTTATTGCACTGCGGCTGTTGCTGTTGCTGCTGTTGTTGTGGTTGTTGAACAAGACTTGTGGGAATGGTGACAGCTGCCACCTACTCGTAAGATCCCCTATATCCATGACTCCGGCCTCGACCGTACACAACATTATTTTCTCCCTCCCTTCTTCTTGGAGGTCCATTAAATGCTTTTCGAACACCACTTGAGCTACCTGCACCACTGTCTTGAATTTTCCCCATTTTCAGCAGCGTTTCAACCCTTTCTCCAGCTATCACGATGTCGTTAAACTTTGTTGCTGAACAAGAAGCCAGTCTCTCAATAAACACACCCTGTAGCATTCCCATAAAAATGTCTGCCAATTCATTCTCTTGCAGAGGGGGTTGCACTCGAACAGCAAGCTGACGCCACCTCTGGGCGTACTCTTTGAACCCTTCCTTAGCATTCTGAGACATTGTCTGCAACTGGGTACGATTTGGAGCCATATCCAAATTATACTGATATTGTTTCACAAATGCCTTAGATAAATCCTTCTAGCTTCGAATATTGACCCTGCTCGGCTTCATGTACCATTCTAAGGAAGCTCCTACAAGACTATCCTGGAAGTAATACATCCACAACTTTTCATCATTTGTATGCGCAACAATCCTTCCCACAAAATACTGAAGGTGAGTTTTCGGGCAGGCCTTACAGTTGTAATTATCAAAAGTAGGGACCTTGAACTTGTAGGGAATTCTCACCCCTGGCACTAAGCCCAGATCAGTGATGTCAAACCCTAGAGAACTTTGATACTGAATGGCGTGAATCTGCTCAGCCATTTCTTCAAATCTCATATTCATGTCAACCCCCTGGCCTTCTGCCTCATCCAACAAAGTGAATTGTTCATCCTACCCATCCATCTGCATGTTATGCAATCCATCATTGATAATAGTGACCCCTGGTTGCACCACGAGGATTTCAACGTGACGGGCGCCAGCCCCCATTGCGATTACCTCCATCTGATGTCGCATTGTTCCTGGCCTGATTGTTCTCTACCAGTTCGCGTAAGCGCTCTTGTGTTTGACCCATCCCAGCCATGAGGGTCATGAAGTTATCCATTCTTGTCCTTAAATCAGCCAGATCCGCTTGCATCTGATCCATTAATCTCTCTCTGTTCACCTTTGTAGGGTATCTATGTACAGTTGACTGTCTCTGAACCTTCTTGGGAGCTATAGTTCCTGAAATGGACATAAATGTTAGAAAACTGATGAATTACCTGCAAAACAACAAACACGTTATATGCATGCAATGTAACTATTCATGTTCCCACGTTCAGTCATTAAGATGCCCCAGTTCTGGCATTTTTGACAGAAAATACTCCAGATGGCCTTTTTTTGTAGAAATTGACTTCCTATCACGAATTCTCTTTGGGAGGTATCCAGATCTTGATGGTTTTGGACAAACAATTTTTATCATACTCAGAAAATTTCACATAGAAAACCATCATGATCATAAAATAAAAACCTTAAGAAGGCAAGAGTAACAACAATTTCCCAAAGGATTACAAGTCCAACAAATAAAGTGCGAGGAAAAATAAAATGAGATTCCTACAACAAGTCTGTAGGTAATCCAAAATACAAAAAATCTAAAATTCCAAACTACAAGAAGACTTTGGCTCCTCCCCTGAAAGTCCCAACTCTGCCCTGGCTTTCTTCACCCCAGCCCTAAACTTGAGTTCTGCATTCTCCTTAAGTACCTTTTCTAAGGCTTGCTGACTTTGTGCCAAGTGTTGGGTCTTTTCCCTTCTTATCGTGTGAATTTTCTCCAATTCAACCTTCTGATCTTGGAGCTGTAGCTTGTACGCCTTCTCTTTCTCTTCAAACTCTTTCTGATCTTTGTCTCTCATTTCCTTCAACCAAGTAATGGATTGTCTAGCATCCCTAAGGGTCTTCTGCCGATTTTTGTGCTCTACTTCCCTTCTTGAGTCCATCAACCCTCTCCTCTGGAAATAAGCATCCCTTCCAACAAATTCTTTCTCTTTAGCTTCCCGGGATACTTGTATTTTCTGGAGCTTCTCCTCCACTTCTGCCTTAGAATGGGCTGCACAATGATACAAGATAGCCATCTCCGTATTCTCAACTCTTAATTCATGTATTAATGACTCCAACTTCTTGTAACTCTCAACAGAAACAGTGGCTTGAGCAGGTGTTTCTTTTGGATATAGTGGAGCCTCGACTGAAAATGGAAGGAAGAAAGTGTCATCCCTACCTTGTATCCAAGCAGGAAAAGGGGGATATGTCCTAGGGTCTACCTTTCCCAATTCTTTCTTTCCCATACTCAACCTCACCTCCCAAGCCTGAAACACCTGAGTGACTAATTTCTCATTCTCTTCCAAAGGTGCATACAGTGACTCCAAAACCTCTTCAGCAGATGAAGGATCTTTCAAAGGGTAACCAAACTGTTTCCAAACTAGCACAAGATTGTAATTGATCATCCCTCTCCTACCAAGCAAAGGTACATTGGGAAATTCTCCACAGCTGAGAATCATCTCTTTTCCCAATAAGTTTTTGTTACTCCCCAGGCTATATCATCTGAAGTCAAGCCCATCAATCTTCTAGCCCATTTCCATTCTTGCTTCAGATCTTTGAACGATCCTGACTTTGGAAGTTGGTTAGCAAACCAATCAGCGAATAAGGGTGCACAACGGTTTACAAATCCCTTTCTTCTCTCGTTCCTGTAATGAACATTATAGTTGAAATATCCCAACAGAGTAGGTACTGGATTTTTCTGAATAAAAATGGAAATTGCCTCCATACCAATTAATCCCTTCTCCCCTGGGAACAAACTTATCCCGTAAACCATCTAGGCCATTAATGCATTGAATCCCTCCCACTTATTCCCAAGAGCAAACAAATGAGCCTCTGTTACTAGAAAGTCCAAGGAAATTCCCTTTCCTTCACTAGCTTCTAAACCCATCTTGATTCTGAGCACACTAAGGTGGCAAGCACTGGTTATGTCTGCATGTGAGGGAGCTCTCCCTGAAGCATAATAAGGAATACCCTCTCCAATAGGAATCTTTAAGATGCTGGCAATCTCTTCCAAGGTAGGAGCCAAAATATAATCTAGAAATACGAAGACACGAAATTGAGGATAATAAAACTGCAGTAATGAATGGAGACTATCCCTCTGGTTAGCAGTTGGTTTGCTTACTATCGCTCCCCCGAAAAGACACCTGGTCAGATAGGGTACAGACGCGAACGGTCGGCAAAAGGAGAAGATGAAATGAAGGTGAGTAGATTCGCCAGTTAGGCATTTTTATCTCGAAGGAAATGTAATGTTGCATAAACCTGGAAAGATATGGATAAGACGGTCGCGAACCAGAGATACTGAGAAAGGGGTTGGTTATAACCTGGGAAGGTATTAGCACCCAGATTGTCCATCGTACTCGACGGGATCCACTCTTGAAAGTTTGTGTTTAAAGGGGTAGTGTCTGTGCTATCTGTGTGCAAAAGCTGGAAAAGAATATACAAGTGTCAGTGCAAGAAAATGAAGTGAGATGCTCAGGAATGAGGCTTAAAAGAATGCTGAAAGAGGGGGAAGACACATAGACTTTTGTTCGATAACAGTTAAGTTATGCCTACGTATCCTCTCGTGCAATGAGGAAGTCAGAACACCGTAGTTCAACCCAAAGAGACTGAAAGATAAATTGACTATAAACTGCTTGCTTGCCTATGCTCAAGTGTATGACTCGTCTGGCTCGAGTGCTAACTGTCTTGCATTAGACGGAAGAAGCAAGTTCTCGTTTATGAGTGAAGATGATGAGAAAATATTCCCGAAGGAGACGATTATTGTTTGTTTTTTGGTGTTTTCAATCTTTTATTGCTTTTTTGTGTTTGTCATAAGTTAACGAGCTTAAACATAAACCAAGGGTTTAGTAAACTCATCATATCCTCCCTTTGATTAGGGATAATGAGAATACCTTAAGTATGAAATAAACACCTCAAACTTAATTACCATGATGATGTAGGATTAAGATCATTAACCTACTTGTGATTATTTAGATGTTTTTTTTGAGTTTTTATTTAATGTAAGTAATGAGTTTAAACCATAATCAAGGATTAGTGGACCCATTACACCATCCTAATAGAAGGATAATAGATGAGAACACTTAAGCTGAGGAAGATACCTCAACTTAATCCATGATTAGGGATTAACCTCATGACAAAACAAGGCTTTATTAAAGTGGATTTTAATTAAGGATGAGATTAAGAAGTGAGTTTTATGTTTGTAAGACAACTTGAGGGGGACTTGTCCATTGAACACTAGGGTTAGTCCTTCTTAACCAATAAAGGAAGAATTAGAACCCTAATGCAAGGCCCAAGTTACAAGTTAATGTCTTACTGATTATTAAGATGGATTGATTAAGAGACTTAAACAAATTAAGGATTTAACACTTAGGATTAAAGTTATACACTCCATTCTAAGAGAAGGATGCAGGCATAACCCTAATTCCAAAGTCTTAAAGCCTTAAAGGTTTAGTCTCTAATGATGAGGTAAGAAGAGAGACACAAAGAAGACACAAAGGTAAAAACTAAGGGGGACTAATCAGAACCCTAATTATTATCATGCTCGGATGTTCCTATGGTTTATGAGGCTTGAAAGAGATCTCCAGAAAAGCCACAAATGGAAGAAGCAGATGGAAGGAAGGAGAAGCAGAAGAAACAAGTTACTTACTTCACTGAAGAAAATAAGTAACTTGGAGAAAGAAAGTGAGAGATGAACATGAATGAATAAGCTCACTCTAAGACAATGTAAAATGCAGCAAGGATGCATATGAAGAAGATGAAGAGAAATGAGAAGTGAAGGCAAATTCACTTCTCAAATTACTTACCACCTGGAAATGTTAGCATAAGGAAAGAAATGATATGAAATGATGCATATGAATGGGCCAATGCCAAAACCAGAAGCAATCACATGATGCAAATGATAGTATGAGATGATGTGAGAGCATACAAAGTGCTATGAATGTTCATACAAAGAGAATGAATGCAAATGAGGCAAATGGGAGACATGAAAACACATGGATGTTTATAAAATGAATTGGATGCAAGGCATAGCAAATGTATGAAGAAATGACCAAGAAATGTTCAAGAAATGTCTTAAGATGTCTAAGATGGCATACAAGTGCTTAACATGACATGGCAAGTTCATATGTTCATGCAATGCAATGTAAGATGCAAGTATGGATGCAAAATTAGGGTTACATGAAAGGATGAGATACAAATGATCAAAACAGAAGCAATTCACATGATAAAAATTTGCAAATTAGCTCAAACAAACCCTAACCCCATATGATATCACACCCCAAAGGAGTAGGTCAGAAGCCTTACCACTCAAAAGTTATGAATTTCCTAAGTTTCTAGGGTTTTTGGGTGGTTCAAAAGGGAAAAATGCAAATCAATTTAAAAATGAGGGATAAACTCATGACAAAAATACCCTAGAAACTACATGCTATATAGAAAATAATGCAAAAAGAATCATTGTCAAACCCTTCATGGTTAGGCAGAAAAGAATTTTCAAAGTTAGGGTTCCAAAAAGGGAATTTTATGAATCCTAAATTCAAGAAAAATGTCAAAGTTGGATCAAAACCAAAAAGAAATTTGTATGAATGGTTTGACAATGTTTCTAAATGTCCTAAGATGCAATGTGAATTTTTTTTGGGATTTTTCGAAACCTAAATGATATTTTAATTAATTAATTTTCATTAATTAATTAAAATAAACATTAAAATATTTTTAAAATGATTTTTTTAATGCAAAAAATAAAAATAAAAATGTTTTTGGGTGAAGAAAAATATTTGAAGACAAAAAGCAGAAGAAATATATTTTTGGAATTTTCTAAGTATTTTAAATAAATTAGACAAAATAAATGGATAAAATAAAATAAAATATGAATTAAAGGGGTTGGTCAACTGATCCAATGGATCAGATTCAAACTGTGGTTTGGAGGGAAGACCACGCGCGCTATCCAATGGTCAAAATTCAAACTGACTAAATTCTAATTAATTAATTAATCACAATTAACCCTAATCTGAACTAATCCTGGCCACCCATTTCAAATTAATCCCGATCCAAGGGCCCAGAATGCGCCTGGCACACTAAACCCTAAAATTAGCCCTAATCCTTCTCAGGTGACCGGAACAATGTTCCGGTCATCTTCTCCGACAACACCCCAACATCAACTTCTTCCCTAGCCCATTTCCAGAGCTCTAAAGCTCAAGATCACTCCTTCACACCTTCCCAAGCATGAATCTAACCTCAAAACTAATTTCTAATGGCTGAATCAAAGGATACGAATCAAAACCTAAAAACTGCAAAAGTTTCAGAGCATGCATACAAGCTTATTTCTCAACCATTTTCAAAATTAAGAACATCATGATGATCAGCAAAGCATAAAGAACATTTCTATAACAGGAAAAACAAGTTCTGGAAAATTTGTTCTTGAGGATACCTGAGATGGAGCTTCTTCAATCTGAGCTATCTGGCCTCCTCTTTGGTGCAAAATGACTCCAATGATCCTCCTGGTGATGCTTTGATGCTTGGAAGGAGTTTATAATGGCTGGGTTGAGTGGTTGTTCTTTAGCTGGTCAAAAATTGTGTTTCAGTTTTGGGTGTTTTTAGGCTGTATTGAATAGTGGGAAATGATCCCTTGGTGATGCTGAGTTGATTGATGAAAAAAGTTTGAAGTTTGAGTGTGTGTGCTATGAGTTTCGTAAGCTTTTGCTTTTGAGGTGATTTTGAGGAACTTGGTGATTCTGAGATTCCAGCCTTGTGTGATGTATGTTATGAGTTGCTTTTGATCCACATAACAAGCTTTGATAGGTCAGAAAGTGGGTGGTGGACTGTGGTGATTGGTATGGGCAAGTTGCCAAAATGTCAACATAACTTGTACTTGAGGTATGGGCTCATGTTGCAGCTGGTTTTTGGCATGTCCTGGCTCAGCATTGATCAAGGAGAGCCTTGGAAAATGTTTTGGGGTGATGCAGTAAGTTTATGAGAAGATTCATCCCCTTTTGCAAATTTGAAGAACTTTGGCCCCTTTTGAATTTCTTGAAGTTCAAGGCATGAAATGGAATGATTCTTTGGGAAATTTTGGTCACAATGCATTTTATTATGTTGGTATGATGCTTAGAGAGTGATTAGAGGTCACAAAATGGCTTGGTTTGTGAAATTGCAAAAAATCCTCTTTGGTGTGAAAGTGAAAATTATAGGATTTTTGCCAACTTTGCAAGGCCATAACTTGAGTTCCATAATGAATTAGGACTTGTTCTTGTACTTTTTGAAAAGGGAATGATCCAATCTACAACTTTCATGACCAAGAATGTTTCATTTGAAGCATTTTTGATCAAGAAAGAGGAGGTTGAAGAACTTTCCCAAAATGGAAAGTTTCCATTACAAGTCATTTCTATTTTTGTTAACTTTTGTCTTAGCTCAAATTTCTTCAATTTTGTGAACTTCCAAGAACATAAATGATCAAATAAAGATCATATAACTTCAATTTGATGAAAAATCCACTTTGGTTCCATTGTTGGGGGTCTCAGATGCCCTGATTTTTCTCTGACTTGCTCAAGAAGTTACCCAGTGAACAGATGACTTCCACAATGAATATTTTCATCAAACTTGGTACACATGATCCTAATAACATATTGAGACTATTAGAAACAAGAATGACCAAAATATTTGGAGTTATGGCCTCTGAAACCAAAACCCTAATTTCAGGTCATCTGTGCAGTGAAACCCTAGCTCTGCTTCCATGCTTCCCAAGTTCTTGTGATTTCTCGACTTCATTGATCTTTGAGGGATATAAAATGATGATAGAACATACATGGACCCTCTTGGAATGATTGGAGGCCTTTGGAGTAGCTCAGATGGATCCTTGGATTGCTCAGATCACAAACCCTAGATGCAGATGGACTTGAACTAATGCAGTGAAACAAAAATGCAATATGAGATGGTATGCTTAAACTAATGTAAACATGAAAGATCACAAGCCATGGTGAAAACTTAGTGAGGGAAAATTTGGGGTGTTTACAGCTGCCCCTATTCAAGCATGAGTTAGTTGTGCAGGGTGTAAGCGCCTGGCTTAACAGACAAACAAGATAACTTATGGTTGAATACCAAAGACAATCCATAATTTGCACTCACTAGGGAGAAGAAGAAAAGGGATATAAATTGTAAAGGACAGTAAAGTATGATTATCAAATGAAAGCGATGGAGGACGACCATCGAGCAGAGGACGACTGCTGGGGATAAAGCAATGACGGGGACACCCGACATGCTGGGGAAATAAAGAGATCATGACGGGGACGGTCATCATGCTCGGAAAGTAAAGTAAACAATGATGGGGAAGACCATCAGGTTTGCAAAGTAAGGTAAACAACGATGGGGACGGCCATCGGTTCAAAGAATAAATGAAATAAATGATGAGGGACGGTCATCAAAGGTGAAGGACGATCACCTAGTAGGGGACAACTGCTCTTTATCATGACATAGGACAAATGTCGGATAGGAAAGGTCGACGATGGGGACTGTCATCGGATAAAATGATGAAGGACGATCATCAAGAGGTGTAGGACGATCACGTAGCAGGGTACGACTGCTCTCGGGGTTTATCACGACATAGGACGAATGTCGGATAACAAAGATCAACGATGGGGACGGCCATCAGATAAAATGATGAAGGACGATCATCAAAAGGTGAAGGACGATCACCTAGCAGGGGACGGTTGCTAAATATCACGACATAGGACGAATGTTAGATAGAAAAGTGTTCCAATAACGGAGACTGCGTCGGGGAAAGGATGAGGGACGGTCATCCAAAGGTGAAGGACGATCACCTGGCAGGGTACGGCTGCCGAAAGTATCATGACATAGGACGAATGTCAGATAAGAGAAGAATTGCTTCACTGGGGAATGGTAAACACAGACGAATGCTTACATTTATAAGTGTTTTGACACTGTGTATAGATTAAGGATGCGGACGAGCATCCCTAGAAACATGATACGGACGAGTATCAGTAGAAACAAACGCTGACGCATGTTCAGAGATGATGGTACGGACGAGTACCAACTAGTTAACAAAGAACATGGAAAAGTGTCGAATCTGTGGGGAATAAGCGTATATACAAGATACGGACGAGTATCTGTATAAGTATGAACAAGTATTTGTGAAGTATGAGCAAGACACGGATGAGTGTTCAACTTGCCGGGAAAAGTTTGACACGGACGGGTGTCAGAAGAGGAAGTGTATAAGTTATGAACAATCATTTGTATATGAGAGTGTAAAAGGTAATCTGGTGACCTGCGGAGATAGGATGACACGGACGAGTGTCGAAAGGAATATACTATAAACAAGTATTTGGTTTGTAACAAGTGTTTATAGAGAAGTGTATGGTTTGCAATAAGTGACTTGGCAACCATGCTGGGAGAAATGGTGACACGGACGGGTGTCAAGAGAGTGTATAGGAACGCAAAGAAGGTGTTTTGGCTTATCTGCGGGGGATGATATGACACGGATGAGTGTCGAAAGAGTATATATGAACATGTATCTGTGTTGGGGAGTGTGAAGGGGACGCTTTGGCTTTTTACTTTTTACTTGCAAGGGGTGTGAGCTTTTATATACATTGTTGATGAGGTACTGTTGGTATTTACAGGCGACTGGTTCGAACTTGACTTGTGATCATGCAAATGTTTGATTTTTGCCGTAATGCTCCGTATTAGACGGAATGCTACGCTCTGTGGGGGAAAATGATGTGAATGCTATGATTATGCAAAAGAGACTGATCTGGGACTCGGATCCCGCTGTTGTGAAGATCTCTGGCTGATCTTCTTGGAGGAGTATCCCAGCTGGGGATGAGATCATTGGTAGATCTGATAAGATATATGTCTGCTTGGGGTAATAGATCCTTAAGACAAATCCTTGTAAGGAGAAACCCAACTGGGGATAATGAAGCTTCCATCACTTTGTTGCGTGAGCGTTTCAGGCATTGCTCTTCTGGGTAGAGGCTGGAACTCTGTGGGGAGATGATTCCTTTGTCTTTGAGAGACTTGGCACTCTGTTTGGGGAAGGAAAGATTACCGAACGATCTTCCTAGAGATATCTGTGGGGATCCCGGCTAGGGAAGCTCCTGTTGAATAGACTTATGCTAGGGATGAGGACACTTCGACAACTCCGCTGGGGAGAAACATTCCAGATACTACTTGGAGAAGATGTGCTGGGGAAGTGATGCTTGGCATGCCCCATGATGCGTATTTGAACACCCGTAATCCTGTTAAGACAAAGAAATGCACAAGTATCCCGAGGTATCCCTTACCGGATTCCGTCATAGGAGTTAGATATTCTTGAGAGTAAATACATTTCCTGTAAGCATTTATGAAGAAAGGCACATCTGTTTTATGCAAATATTATATCATGGATATTGGACATTTTGCAAACGAAACAAAAATGTACGAAACGAGGTGTGACTGAAAATCTGATTTTATTAATCTGGGTGCGCTGAACTGGCAAATACAGTAAAAGGAACAAATCCCCTGGAATGAGGAGATTGTTACAAATTGAGAAAAAGTAAGAGTGCTAGCAATGTTGATGACGCTTTGGTGAGCTTCCTTTGCTATGACCCATATGACCTTGACGCTCTTCTCATCTGGCTTTCTGAAGAAGGTTGATCCTGACCAATGCTTTATCCTTTCGAAGCTTGTCGTGTTGTAAGTGATACAGACGAATTCAGAATGCAATTGTTCGCTTATTCCCTGATTTTGCGTGGATCGCCCTTTCGGGTTTTCAATCCACCAGGATACCCATTTTTGCCTGAGCTGTCCAATGCGGCTTTTCAACTCAGCGGGTGTACATTTTTTTAATTTTCCCTTATATTTGCCCGTGTCTTTTATTCTGTTTTTAACTCACCGGGATGCCCTATTTTTGCCTGGACTTACATTCTGTTGTTATGTCCAGCGGGTCATTTTATGCGAAGTATTTTTTAACTACATCTGAATTCACAGTGGATAAGAAATCTTCACCATCCATAGTAGTGAGCATCAGTGCTCCACCAGAGAAAACCTTCTTTACTATGAACGGACCATCATAATTCGGAGTCCATTTGCCCCTATGGTCTGTATGAGGAGGAAGAAGTCTTTTCAGCACCAGATCTCCTACTTGGTATTCCCGAAGCCTGACTTTCTGATCGAAGGCTTTCTTCATTCTTTTCTGATATAACTGCCCATGGCAAATTGCAGCTAATCTCTTTTCTTCGATCAGATTCAGTTGATTGTACCAAGAACAGACCCATTCTGCTTCACTCAACTTTACATCCATCAGTACCCATAAGGAGGGTAATTCAACTTCAACAGGTAGGACTGCCTCAGTGGATGTTCTGATCGAGGTACGATACCCATGCAAGGAAAATGGTAGCATTTCATGCCAATATTTGTAAGTAACCACCATCTTCTGCACAATCTTCTTAATGTTCTTATTAGCTGCCTCAACAACGCCATTCATCTTTGGCCTGTAAGGAGAAGAGTTGTGGTGTTGGATTTTGAAGTCCCGACACATTTCTGCCATCATTTTGTTGTTCAAATTGGAACCATTATCAGTAATGATTCGTTCGGGAACTCCATACCGACAAATGATGTCTTTTTTCAAAAATCTAGCTACCACTTGTCTAGTGACGTTTGCATACGAGGCTGCTTCAACCCACTTGGTGAAGTAATCAATGGCTACCAAGATGAATCTGTGGCCATTTGAAGCAGTCGATTCAATCTTTCAAATCATGTCAATGCCCCACATGGCAAAGGGCCAAGGTGAAGACATCACGTTCAAAGGATTCTGAGGCACATGCACCTTGTCTGCATAAATCTGGCATTTATGACACTTCCTGGAATAAGCACAACAGTCTGCATCCATTGTGATCCAGTAGTAGCCTGGTCGTAATAATTTCTTAGCCATTGCATGTCCTCCAGCATGGGTACCAAAAGATCCTTCATGCACCTCGTGCATCAGCAAGTCTGCTTCTTTCTTATCAACACATCTAAGAAGAACCATGTCAAAGTTTCTCTTGTATAATGAACCATCAGCATTCAGGAAGAAACTACCAGCCAGCCTTCTCAATGTCTTCTTATCATTGGATGATTCCCCAGGTGGGTATGTTAGATCCTCTAAGAAGCATTTGATGTCATGGAACCAAGGCTTGTTATCTTTAGCAATGTCCACAGAGAATACGTATGATGGTCGGTCTAGTCTGGATACCGAAATCCGAGGCACATAATTTGCAATTTGAACCTTAATCATGGAGGAAATGGTAGCTAAAGCGTCTGCGAACTGATTTTCATCTCGAGGGATGTACTCAAGTTTGACTGTTGTGAAGAAAGTCAATAATCTCCTCATATAGTCACGGTATGGAATCAGATGCTCTTGGTGAGTGTAACATTTGCCGTTGGTCTGATTGATTACCAAAGTCGAATCTCCGAATACAGTTAATGTCTTGATCCTGAGGTCAATGGCTTCCTCAAGGCCCATGATACAGGCTTCATATTCAGCTTCATTGTTAGTGCATGCAAAGGTGAGTTTTGCTGAGAAAGGCATATGAACTCCTTTAGGTGTAATGAGCACTGCACCAACTCCACGACCATTCATGTTGACAGCCCCATCAAACATCATAGTCCATTCTTCTTCCGGGTCGGGCCCTTCAGTGTGAACAGGATCTTCATGATCTTTTGCTTTTAGGTACATGATATCTTCATAAGGGAAGTCAAATCTCATGGGCTGGTAATCATCAATGGGTTGCTCAGCTAAATAGTCAGACAGTACACTGCCTTTGATGGCCTTTTGAGATGTGTACTGAATGTCATACTCTGTCAGAATCATTTTCCATCTTGCAACCCTTCCGGTAAGTGCTGGCTTCTCAAATATGTACTTGACGGGGTCCATCTTTGAGATCAATAAAGTAGTATGGGTCAACATATACTGTCTTAGTCGGCGAGCAGCCCACGCTAAAGCACAACAAGTTTTCTCGAGCAGTAAGTAACGTTGTTCACAGTCGGTAAACTTTTTGCTCAGGTAGTATATTGCATACTCTTTTCGACCAGACTCGTCATGCTGGCCCAACACACACCCCATTGATCCTTCTAATACTGTCAGGTACATTATTAGAGGTCTTCCTTCAATCGAAGGCATGAGAATTGGAGGTTCTTGTAAGTACTCATTGATTTTGTCAAAAGCCTCCTGACAATCATCGTTCCACCTGACCGTTTGTTCCTTTCTTAACAATTTGAACAAGGGCTCACAGGTTGCAGTAAGGTGAGATATGAACCTTGATATGTAGTTCAATCTACCTAAGAACCCCCGAACCTCTTTTTTAGTTCTAGGTGCAGGCATCTCCTGAATGGCTTTGACTTTGTCAGGATCAACTTCAATTCCCTTTTCACTTACGATAAATCCCAGCAATTTACCGGAACGCATCCCGAATGTGCATTTGTTGGGGTTTAGCTTCAACTGATACTTTCTCAGACGCTTGAACAACTTTAGCAGATTTACCAGATGATCTTCTTCAGTGAGGGACTTGGCAATCATGTCATCCACGTAGCATTCAATTTCTTTGTTGATCATGTTGTGGAATAATGTTACCATAGCCCGTTGGTAAGTAGCATCGGCATTCTTTAGTCCAAAAGGCATTACCTTGTAACAAAATGTTCCCCAAGGTGTAATGAAGGTTGTCTTCTCCATGTCTTCGGGTGACATCCTGATCTGATTATATCCAGAAAATCCATCCATGAAGGAAAACACCGAGAACTGAGTTGTGTTGTCGACCAATACATCAATGTGAGGTAAAGGGAAATCATCCTTCGGGATAGCTCTGTTCAGATCCCGGTAATCCACACACATCCGTACTTTGCCATCCTACTTAGGCACTGGTACAATATTAGCAACCCACGGCGGGTAACTAGTTACAGCAAGGAAACCGGCGTCCCACTATTTTTGTACCTCCTCTTTAATCTTCATGGCCATATCTGGACGAGTACGGCGCAACTTCTGTTTTACTGGAGGGCAATCTTCCTTCAAAGGCAGCTTGTGCATAACAATGTCTGTATCCAGACCAGGCGTGTCTTGATAGGTCCAAGCAAAGACGTCGACGTACTCCCGAAGCATGTAAATAAGCTGTTCCTTCACTGAATCTTGCAGACTGGCCCCAATCTTCACTTCTTTCAAGTCTTCTTCGGTACCAGGGTTAAATGTTTCAACCTCCTCCTGATGAGGAGTAATCACTTTCTCTTCTTGCCTCAACAACCTGGCTAACTCTTCAGGTAACTTATTGTCTTCTTCAACCCCTTCATCAGCTTGATTAATTGGATTGTCGAAGTCATACAAGGTCATAGAATTGATGTTGTCGCTGCAATCTGGAGGATAATCTCTGCAAGGGTTGAGATTGGTTGGTTTTAGTGATCAGTTTTAATCTTGTTTAGAAAAAGTGAAAATGAAGTTATTATTTTGAAAACATTGCCATTTTATTGTTTTGTACAAAAGTGAAAAATGAAAAGACAGTGAGCGAAAAAAGAAGAGACTCGTTTGCAAAAGATGTCTGATATTCATTGATTAATCATTTGCACAAAATTACAATATGGCCCTATTACAAAATGAGTCCTGACACCTTGGGCAAGATGCAGGACTTGATGCATGCTAAAAAGGAAGGAAATAATAATTACTCTACAGGAGTAACCCTTATAATTTCCTAGGAAGACCAGTTAAGGACTTGGTTCCCCGGGATCCTTGGACGTATCCAGCTCTCCAGGTTGTAGTCTCTTTCTTCCTCGTCTTCCAGACTGTTAACAACATCTGGGGTGAGCATCCCCCCACTGACAAACTTGGGCTCTTTTGCAGCCTCTGATTGATCCTGTCGGAATGGTCTATAACCCAAACCGAACCTATCTTCCTTCTTTTCTACTGGCAGCAACTTGCCCCAGCCTTGAGCATTACCATCTTCAACAACCTTCTGGGCTTGCTGATAAGAGATGATTGAAGTACCCATCCTGTCCTCCTGGGATGCAGCAAATACTTCAGTCGCTTCATTGACATTCAGGGCCTCGAACCCTTGGCTCATTGTCTCATGGATTTCACCATCCATCTCGATATACTTATATGTAGCCAGATGGCTACCAAATATGTCCTCCTCACCATAGATGGTGATAATCTGTCCTTCCCATTCGTATTTTAGTTTCTGGTGAAGGGTCGACGTTACTGCACCTGCGGCGTGAATCCATGGTCAACCTAACAAACAATTGTAAGTAGGCTGTATGTCCATCACATAGAAAGTGGTCTTAAAGACCTGAGGACCGATTATCACCGACAGCTCCACCTCTCCCAGAACAGATCTTTTGGAGCCATCAAAAGCCCTGACCACAAGGTTACTTGTCCGAAGAGCTATCCCATCATACTCGAGCTTGACAAGGGCTTTCTTGGGTAAGACATTGAGGGAGGACCCGGTGTCTAAGAGAACATGAGATAGTACAGCTCCTTTGCACTCCAGGGTTATGTACAAGGCTTTGTTGTGGAGACATCCTTCTGTTGTTAAATCAGCATCAGTGAAACCTAGCCCATGGCTAGTATTGACATTTGACACTACTGTTTCCAGCTGATTCACAGTGATCTCTTCTTGCACGTAGGCAGCATGCAGAACTTTGAGTAGTGCATCCCGATGAGCTTCGGAACACAACAACAGTGATAGGATTGAGATCTTTGAAGGAGTCTGGTGGAGCTGGTCCACAACTTTATAGTCACTTCATTTAATAATTCTCATAAACTCATCCACATCTTGATCGAAGGATGATTTATGAATTTCTTTCGGCGCAGATTCTTCAGGTATCATACTCTTCCCCTTGGCTTTGGCAACAGCCTCTGTCTCAGTGTTGGTTCTAGGGACTTGTGATGCGAAGAGACGTCCGCTTCGGGTGAAGCCTCCGCCTCCCCCAACATTATCCACTTGGGGAGTGAGAACTGGAGAATCAAGAAGGACTTTCTTTCTGTTGCAGTACAGATCAACACCATAATGCCACGGTATAACACTGTCTTTATCATACGGGATTGGCCCGGGAACCGTGATAGTGACTGGACTCACTGCAGCATATGTTGGGACTGTAATAGTATGCGGATCATAGAAAATGGTAACAGGACCTCTGGTGGATGTTGGTGGAGGTGAATTGAAGCTTTGTTGTTGATTTTGCTGAAAGTTGCTGGAATTCGGGACCGTTGTCGGGTCATAATAGATTGTGACAGTGGAAACATCATTATTGGTTGTTGAAGTTTTAGTAGCTGGTGCAAATGAATTGTTGTGTGTTGAAGTGACAGATGGAATGATTGGTGAAGTTGTAGCTGAATTGGTTGGAACAATGGTTGTTGCAGCTGTAGAAGAAACACTTGGAAATATGGTTGTTGCATTTGTAGAAGATTCACTTATTGTTGACAAAAGAGTTGTTGGTGCTGTAGAAGCGGTGGTTGTAATTTGCAGAATGCCTTCTTTAATCAAATCATTGATGCATTTCCTCAAGCTGGCACACCCATTCTCAGAAAGTTTGCATAACTCACAACAGGCCTCACAACATGGAAACACTTGGCACTTTAAAAGCTGGGCTTTAACCTTTGCCAAAGGTGTTTGAATACATGCAATGTCTTCTATTAAACTCATGGGTGAACCATCCTCTACAGAATTAATCCTTGGCCCACTGTGGCTTGGCATAGGATTTTTCATTACATTGGGAGGAGGTGCAAAGTTCAGGGCTTTTGAATCTACCAAATCCCGAACCTTCATATGTAGAGCTCTGCATTTTTCCGTAGAGTGACCAGGTGCGTTGGAATGAAAAGCACACCTAGCATTGACATCATAGTTTCTTGGAAGGTTTTGAGGATCAGGTGGAGACAATGTCCTCAACTCAACAAGATTGAGCTTTAGGAGTTGTGGCAGCAGTGTAGCATACGGCATTGGAATGGGGTCAATTACCCGGTTGACCTGAGATGGCCGCTATTGGAACGAGCATTGTTGTTGATTATTGTTATTGTTGTATGATCTCTGTTACGAAAACTGTTGTTGTTGAGGAAAGTGTTGTGGATGTTGAGTATACTGAGGAGGTGGAGCAGGGATAGTAACAGCAACAACTATTCTAGGCAAGTATTGGGGTCTCCCTCTCCCCATGTGCATAGAGTTTGTCTCACCAGATCTTTGGGGCCCAGCAAATGGTTTTCTTGTAGTGCTTGAACTGGCACCGTTATCGGAGATCTTTCCCATCTTCAGTAGGCTCTCTATTCTTTCTCCAGCTATCACCACATCTGCGAAGCTGGTAGAAGAAAATGCAGCCAATCTGTCAATGTAGGTTCCTTGAAGAGTATTCATGAACATGTCTGCCATCTCTCTTTCAGACATGGGTGGTTGAACTGCAGCAGCAAGTTGCCTCCACCTTTGGGCATATTCTCTGAAGCTTTCACGGGAAGATTGAGACATTCCCATCAGAAGGGTCCTGTTTGGGGCCATGTCCAATTTATATTGATACTAACGGATAAAGGCTTCAACTAATTCTTTCCAGTTCCTCACTATGGCTCTGGTCAAATGGGAATACCATTCTCAGGATGCCCCTGTTAGACTATCCTCGAAGTAAAACATCCACAGATTCTCCCAAGACCCTCCCTCCAGCAGTGTTACCCTAAGTATTCCTTATGGCATTTATTTCTGGGTTCAGATGAGGCCCAAACTCTGGTGGATCAGTGTGAGGCTGCACGTGATCGTTGTTACTGGTACCTCCTGTACCTGGATGGTGTTCTTCAGGAGTCTTCCTTTCAACCAACTCCCTTAGTCTTTCCTGGCTCTGAGCTAAACCAGTCATTACAGTCATGAATTGGGTCATCTGATTTCTCATCTCAACCCTCTCATTAGCCATTTGGGTCCTCACTTCATTCAAGTCTTGCTGAACTTGATCCATCTGGAGTCCCGGAAGGTTGTTTCTTGTCGGGTACCGGTGTGTTCTGTTGACAAGGAACACTCTTCTGCGAGCAATGTTTCCTGAAACCACAACAAAGTGAGAAACAACAATAAAACAAAAACCTACAAAACAAAGAAAATGTTAGTATGCAATGCAGTATGCCTATTTGTCTTCCAAGGGTATCCGGTTTGGTTCTTTGGTTTTGACCTTTCCAGACCTCGAGGAAATGTTGATGATGTTGATAGATAAAGCCCACCATAAATAATACAAACTGATATATTACAAAGGATGAAAATACATAGTTTGATTACAATACATCCCCATGGTGGGTCAAAATACAACAACAAAAGAAAAATACAACAAAAGGAAAGTACAAGCAAAAAGTCAAACATCTAATCCAAAGTCATCCTCCCTGACTTCCTTCAGGAGGGCCTCAATCACTGGACCCACCGGGTGCTCTGTAATAGTCCTGATGAGGAGGTTCCTGGTAGCAATGACACTGGTTAACTTCTTATGCTTGTCCTGATCCTTTGACCTCTTCAACCCCGCCCATAGTTTCAATTCAAATATCTCCTTCTGAGCTGCCAACAATGCCTTCTGATGCTTCTTCTCACTAGCCTCCAACTGCTCTATCTTAGCTTGAGTCTTTTGATCTTCTTGTGCACGGGTGTAAACACCCCAAATTTGCCCTCACCCATTCACACCATGGCTTGTGATCTTCTCATATGCATAAGTTCAATCATAGCATCTCATATTGCATTTTTGCTTCACTGCATTGCTTCTAAGTCATCTGCATCTAGGGTTTGTGATCTGAGCCATCTCTGAGCCATTTGAGCCACTCCAAAGGTCATCAATCACTTCAAAGGGATCCATGTATGTCCAATCATCATATTATATCCCCACAAAGTCAAGAAAGTCAAAGAATCACAAGAACTGAGAATGGCATGGAAGCAGAGCCAGGTTTAACTGCACAGATGACCTAGAATTAGGGTTTTGGTTTTAGAGGCCATAACTCCAAATTTTTTGGTCATTCTTGTTTCTATTGGTCTCTATATGTTATAAGGATCATGCATATCAAGTTTCATGAAGAAATTCCATGGGGAAGGCATCTGATCAATAGATGACTTCTTGAGCAAGTCAGTGTAAAATCAGGGCATCTGAGGCCCCCAATGACCCAACCAAAGGGTGTTCTTCATCATTTTGGATGTGTATGATCTTTATTTGATCATAAAAGATGTTATAAGTTCACAAAATTGAAGAATTTCAAGCCATTTGCAAAATTTCCTTTTTGGGAAAGTGACTTGTAATGTAAACTTGCCATTTTGGGAAAGTTTTTCAACCTCCTCAAATTGATTCAAAAATGATTCAAATGAGAAAACTTTGGTCATGAAAGTTGTAGAATGGATCATTCCCTTTTCAAAAAGTACAAGAACTCATTCTAATTCATTTTGGATCAAAAGTTATGGCTTGTCAAAATTGGGAAAAATCACATAATTTCAAGTTTTTACACCAAAGAGGCAATTTGCAAAATGATATGATAAGGCATTCTAAAAGCTTCAAATGTGCACAAACACTTTACAACATACTCATATAACCTCTAAAGATCAGAATTGGCCCAAGAATATTGCATTTTGGTTGCTTTGAACTTGAAGAATTTCAAAAGGGGCAAAGTTGTGCCAAATTGCAAAAAGGATCAAAGCTTCTCATCCACTTGCCTCAGTTCACAAAATCTGATCCACAAGCACTCCATGATCTCAGCTGAACCAAGCCATGCCCCTAAACCAGCCTGCCATGACCCATACCTCAAGTACACCAACTTTTGACATTTTGGCAACTTGCCCATACCAATCAGCATAGGCCAGCACCCACTCTCTGACCTATCACACTTCTTTATGTGGATCAAATGCAAGCAAAAGCACATAACAACATGGCCTGAAACTCCAAGAACACAGCACACTCAAAAATCCCCATTTTTGCAAAAGCTTTCGAATCTCTTGATTCAGCCATCAAACCTTCAAACTTTTTCCACCATTCAACTCCATAAACCTCACTGATCATTTCCCACCCTCCATTTTGCCCTAAAACCTCCATAATCAAAAACACGATTCCAACATTTCATGAACTGAGATTCTGCAAACTTCTTCTGGAGGCCATTTAAACTCCAACCAAGCATCACAAGCTCTTTGGGGGAATCATTGGAGTGGATTTGAAGCAAAGAACTGGCCTGAAAGTCCCTGTTTTGAAAGCTCAAGCTCAGGTAGCCATGGCATTTATTTTTCCAGAACCCTTATTTTATGTTGTAGAATGATTCTACATGTCTTACTGATCACCATGATGTTTTTATTTTTGAGAATAGTTGAGAAATAAGCATTTCATGAGCTTCTGAATTTTCTGCCATGTTTTCCGTTTTGCTCTGATTCACGAATTTGATGATGAATAAATGATTTTTGGTGAGTGATTCTTGTTGGGGTTGATATGGGGATCATTTCTGGAAAGTTATAGGGCTTGGGGATGCGTAGGGAGTGAGATGGCATGAATGGTTGGCTGGAGAAGATGACCGGAACACTGTTCCGGTCATCTGAAAGTGATTAGGGTTAGGATTTGGGCTAATGACATAATTAGGAAAGTTTGAATTTGGAACGTTCATTCGCGCGCGCAGGTCAATTCCCTCCCCTTTTTGTTTGAATCTCAGCCACTGGATTGGATTACTTCCATTAATTCATATTTTTAATTCATTTTTATGGCATTTTCTTTCCGATTTATTTTAAAATATCAAAACCCATTATAAAAATTTTGTTTTTTGCATGCTGACTTAAAATATTTTTCTCATTCTGAATATAATTTTATTTTTATTTTTTGCATTAAAAATTATTTTTAAATCATTTAAATGTTTATTTTTAATTAGTTAATGAAAATTAATTAATTAAAAATACATTTAGGTATTTAAAAATCACAAAAAAATTCAAATTGCATTTAAAAACATTTATAAACATTATAAAACCCTCAAACCAAATTTCTTTTTTGTTCTTGATGCCTTTTGATCATTTTCATTGGAATTAAATTCATTTTAAGGCAATATTTTGGTTCAAACTTTGAAAAAATTCATTCTGCCTAACCCTTGAGAGTTTGATGATGGTTCTTCTTGCATTGAATTCTTCATAGCATATAGTTTATAGGATAAAATTGGTTTGAATTGATCTCCCATTTTCAATTTGTTTTGCATTTTTCATGATGAGGTACCTTAAAACCCTAGCCAATTTAGGAAATTCATAACTTGCACTAGGTTAAGAGTTGGATCCCCTCCTTTGGGCAATGAACTTGTATAGATTTAGGGTATCTTTGATTGCATTTCCAATCTTGGATCCCCTCCTTTGGATTTTTGTGATGCATGTTGTATGTAAACCCTAATTTGTGTCTTCCCTTGCATCCATTTCTCATTTGCTTGCATCCAACAACTTGCCATGACATTTTGTGCATCCACATGATTCATAATACATCTTAGGACATATTAGAATCATGTTTGATCATTGCATAATTCATTGGCCATGTTATATGTTCATGAAATTTCATAACTTTTCATGTACATTCATGGTTCAAAGCATGCTTCATCTGCACCCATGTCCTTGTATGATCATTCTCATGTCTTGCCTCATGTTTGTATCATCTCTTAGCATCATTAACATCATGTGAATGCTTCTGACTTTGGTTTGCATCATGACATTTCATCTCATTTGCATTGCATTTCATTTCTTTTGGCTAACTTTTCAGGTGGTAAGTTGTTTTGAGAAGTGAATTTGCCTTCACTTCTCACAATCTCTCTTCCTCTCTCTTGCATCCTTGCTGAATTTTTCATCTTGTGTATTGGATTGAGCTTGCTCATTCATGTTCATCTTACTTTCTTTCTTCAAGCAACTTGTCTTCTTAAGTGAAGCAAGTTGTTTTGCTTCTCTTTGCTTCTTTCTCCTTTCATCTGCTTCCTTCATGGTGGTTCCTCTGAAGATCTTGTTGCAAACCTCATTAACCCTAGGACCTCCAAGTATGATAACCATTAGGGCTTGATTAGTCCTCCATTTAGTTTTGCCTTTGTGTCATCTTTGAGTCTTCTCTTCTCATCTCATAATCAGGGACTAAACCCTAAAGGTTTTAAGGCTTTGTGATTAAGCTTATGCCTGCATCCTTCTATTAGGATGGAGTGTATAAATTTAATCCTAAGTGTTAAACCCTTAATGTGTTAAATCCTTTAATCAATCCACTTAATAATCATCAAAGACATCAAGCTTGTAACTTGGGCCTTGCATTAGGGTTCTAATTCTTCCTTAAATGGTTAAGAAGGACTAACCCTAGTGTTAATGGACAAGTCCCCCTCAAGTTGTCTTACAAACCATAAAACCCACTTCTTAATCTTATCATTAATTAAAATCCATTTAATAAAGGCTTTGTTTTGTCATGAGGTTAATCCCTAATCATGGATTAAGTTGAGGAGTCTTTCTCAGCTTAAATGTTCTCATCTATTATCCTTCTATTAGGATGGTGTAATGGGTCCATTAAATCCTTGATTATGGCTTAAACTCATTACTTAACACTAAACAAAAACAACAAAAACATCTAAATAATCACAAGTAGGTTAATGATCTTAATCCTACATCATGGAGATTAAGTGTGAGGTGCTTACTTCATACTTAAGGTATTCTCATTACCCCTAATCAGAGGGAGGATGTGATGAGTTTACTAACCCATTGATTTAGGCTTAAGCTCATTAACTTATGACAAATTCCAAAAGCAATAAAAGACTAAAAACACAAAAAACAAACAATAATCGTCTCCTCCGGGATTCTTATCTCATCTCATTCACTCATAAACGAGAACTTGCTTCTTCCGTCTAATGCAAGACAGTCAGCACCTGAGCCAGACAGGTCATACACTTGAGCATAGACAAGTAAGCAGTTCACAAGTCAATTTATCTTTCAGTCTCTTTGAGTCGAACTACGGTGTTCTGACTTCCTCATTGCACGAGAGGATACGTAGGCATAACTTAACAGTTATCGAACAAAAGTCTCTGTATATTCCCCCTCTTCCAGAATTATTCTTTAAGCCTCATAATCTTGAGCATTTCATTCTTGTTCTCACACTGACACTTCTCTTATACACTTCACATTTCTTTTACACTGACACTCGCATTCTTTCCAGCTTTATATACACAGATTACACTGACACTACCCCTTTAAAACACAAACCTTTCAAGCGTGGATCACGTCGAGTACGGCGGACAATCTGGGTGCTAATACCTTCCCAGGTTGTAACAAACCCCCTTTCTCAGTCTCTCTGGTCCGCAACCGTCTTATCCATCATTTCTTAGGTCTATGCAACATTACCTTTCCTTCGGGATAAAAATGCCTGGCTGGCGACTCTTGTCTTCTGAGTTTACCCCTGTGTGTTCTCTCCTCTTTCGCCGACCGTTCGCGTCTGTACCCCTCTTGGCCCTAGGTGTCATCAGGTGGGAGCGACAGCTTGGCGACTCTGCTGGGGAAAGTATACTGTAACCAGGGCTTCTGGTTCTTTTTGTGGGTTCCTCCTAGCACTTGTTTGATTTGTGTTTACTGGGGTGTTATATGCTAATTGTGTTTATATAGTTGCTTTATTTATTGCTTTTTGTACAGCTTTATTTATTGCTTTTCTTTACAGTTTTTCATGTTTCATACTGTCATCTTGCTGGATCTGGTTTCTGTTTTGGTGGGTGGGGTTTCATTGAGAGTTTAAGGTCCTATACCTGGGACCTGAGTGACACCTAGGCTAGAGTGGTTCATATTCTTTCCCATTCCATTTCGGTCTGGTGCGGGAATATGAAACCCAGTTCAGATGTGGGTTTCTTCTTGAGAACTCTGTGCTACAGATTTCCTGTAGTGCTAGGGCTATCTGGGAAGCCTGCCAAGTCTGGATGACCTTTATTATGACCTTCAGAAACTGAGGTGAATTAGAGGAGGATCTTTTATGGTTATTGTAAACACTGTACCTCCGGGTTAGAAGTGTTTACACTTCTCATAACTGATCCAAGTCCGAGGATCCTTGTTTTAGAACACCACCTGTGAGGGGGTTGGGATGTTTACAGGTTTGCAGGTACCATTGGCCACATCATACCCTGTTACTATTTGGTTTAAGAGTACCTAATTTTGGACAGTTCTTGTGATTTAACCCTAGATATGTGACTCTTTATTTGAGTCCCCCCACCTTGGTTACTGGATTTCTGAACCTTCATCTGGACTTCTTGAACATACATGGGCCTATATCAGGATAGATAATCAGATCCAGCTTGATCACAAACCCTTGCATATCATTTGCATACATCATCATTGCATCATTTAACATTTGTTTATTTGTTTTTCAGGGTATCCACATTATATTTTGGCTTGGTTTTGACCCATTCATCTGCATAGACCTCTGTTTCATCAGCTATCTGCTTCAGCTATCTTCATCAGTTGTCTGCTTCAGTCATCTTCATAATCACCAGCATCAGCCTATCAGTGGCCCATCTCCAGTACCAGTCTTGATCTTCATCAGCACTTGTCTTCATCTCTTCATCAGCAGTTATGGCTCCTCCCAGGAAAAGCAACATTTCATACCACTTCTTTGAGCCTGTGCTGACTGGCATCAGGCAGGTCCAGTCACTTATCACCCCTGACCACATCCCATTATTCAGAGAGCATTATGGAGGTATCCTTGACATGGTTATGGACCTGGATCCTTCTCAGAGGAGCATGATCCACACTTGCCTACAGTTTTATGACCCTCCTTTGAGATGCTTCACATTCCTAGACTTTCAGCTAGAACCTCTTTTGGAGGAGTTTTCATCATTGATTGGGGTACCTGTCAGGGGTGGAGTCCCCTTCAACCCAGAGATGACTTCTCCCAGCAATGGAGAAGTGGCAAAAGCACTGTACCTGGAGCCTACTTTGATTGAGCAGAATATGACAACAAAGGCTGGGATCCATGGTTTACACTTAGACTTCTTGATTTCTCAGGCCATCCTGAAGGCCTCTTTGGGAGAATGGAAGGAAGTTTGTGCATTGCTAGCCCTCAGTATATATGGGGTTATATTGTTTGCAGATGAGCCCAAATTTGTCAGCAAGAATGCCATTCATCTTTTCCTTCTGAGGAACCCAGTACCCACATTGCTGGGAGATTTCTATTACTCCATTCATCAGAGGAATGAGAAACAAAGGGGGAAGTTAGTGAGATGTTGTGCACCTTTGTTTCATACTTGGCTGCTCAAACACTTACCAAAGACAGATGCCTTCCTGAATCCTCACCAACAGAAGAATTGGGCCAATAGGCTCATTGCTTTGACTTTAGATGACATCAGATGGTGCACCCAGAGCACCAAGAGCAAAGACATAATCACCAGCTGTGGGCAATACCCAAATGTACCTCTGATAGGAGTAAAGGGTTGCATCAACTACAATCCTTTGCTGTTTAAGAGACAACTGGGCTATGCTTTGGTTCACCCTCCTAGAGTGAAAGATTTGGCTAAGACCCTGTATTGTGAGATAAAGCCTAATCTAGTTGCTGTCAGACAAGCATCCTGGGCTTGGGACAACATCCAGACAAAAGGGATGGCTATTCTTGGGAGATGCAATAATGTTGCTTCAGCTCAGTACTATGACTGGTCCCATGCTAGAGCTCAGATTACTGGGATGCCTTTCACCATTGAGGATATACCTGGACCATCCACAGCACAGCCAGCAGCCACTGTTAGCCTGGAAAAATTTGAGAAGCTGAAGGAAAGGAATGAGAATCTGTCTCAAGCTCTGAAGAAGACCCTTTGGGAAAGGAGTGATGGTCGTCTGGACATTGAAAGGTTGGAGAAGCTTAAGGTGGAGCATCTGGCCAAGATTGAGAAAACAGAGGACTACATCAAGAAAGCAAGGGCTGGGGAGCAAATATTGAAGAATGCCTGTAAAGAATCCAAGTTCCAGCAGGCTAGGACTGAGCTTTATCTGCAGGAGAGTCAGGCTAGGTGGGTCAGGATCACTGAAGCCCGGACACAAGAAGATCATAAAACTCAGGCCAGGATTGAACAGTTAGAGGCCAATGAAAAGAAGCAACAAGAAGCTTTGCTGGCAGCCCAGAAGGAGATTTCAGAGTTGAAGCTCAGGGTTGGTTTGAAGAGGTCAAAGGACCAGGACAGGCACAAGAAGCTGACCACTGCCATTGCCACCAGAAACCTCCTCATCAGGAACATCACAGAGCATCTAGCTGGTCCAGTGACCGAAGCACTTCTGAAGGAGGTTAAGGAGGATGAGTTTGGACTTGATGTCTGACCTTTTGATTGTTGTTGTTTTCATTTGATGTATTTTTCTTTGTTGTATTTTGACCCTTCAGGGGCATATGTTGTAAAACAGACTATGTATTATTCACCATTTGTAATATATTTTAGTTTGTTTCCATTGTGAGGTTTCTTTTCTCAACAACATCAAAGCATCTTCCTCGGGGTCTGGAAAGGTCAAAACCAAGAACCAAGCCGGATACTTTGGAAAACAAATAAGCATACTGCATTGCATACTAACTTTTGTTTTATTTTGTAGGTTTTGTCATTATTTTGTTTGTTTCTAACTCTGTTGTGGTTCAAGAATTATTGCTCACCGCCGGGTGTTCCCTCTCAACCGTCCGCACCGGTATCCTACTCGTAACAACCTTCCTGGTATCCAAATGGATCAAGTACAGCAAGACCTGATAGAGGTCAGAACTCAAATGGCTAATGAAAGAGTGGAGATGAGGAACCAAATGGCTCAATTCATGACTGTGATGACTAACCTGGCCCAAAGTCAAGAGAGGTTAAGGGCATTGGTAGAAAGGCAAAACCCTGAGGAACCTCATCCTGGAACTGGAGGAACTAGTAATAATGAGGGAGGTCAGCCTCATGTTAACCCACCAGTATTTGGACCTCGTCTAGATCCGGAATTCAACATCCCAAGGAATGTACCGGGCAACACTGCTGCAGGCAGGATTGTCGCTCCCGACAAATGAAAATGGATCAGATGAAGGTACAGACGCGAACGGTCGGCGAAAGGAACAATGAGAACACACAGCCGTGAACTCACTGGAGATGAATAGAGTCGCCAGCTAGGCATTTTTATCCCGGAGGAAAGGCAATGCTGCATAGACCTAGAAAGACATGGATAAGACGGTTGCGAACCAGAGAGACTGAGAAAGGGGGTTGGTTACAACCTGGGAAGGTATTAGCACCCAGATTGTCCGCCGTACTCGACGGGATCCACGCTTAAAAGATTTGTGTTTTAAAGGGGTAGTGTCAGTGCAATTTGTGTATAAAGAGCTGAAAGCAATATGTACAGGTGTCAGTGCAAAAAGAAGTGTGAAGTGAAATATGAAAGTGTCAGTGCAGGAATGAGAATAAGATGCTCATGATAATGAGGCTCAAAGAATAATGCTGGAAGGAGGGGGAATATACAGAGACTTTTGTTCGATAACTGTTAAGTTATGCCTACGTATCCTCTCATGCAATGAGGAAGTCAGAACACCGTAGTTCGACCCAAAGAGACTGAAAGATGAATTGACTGGTGAACTGCTTGCTTGTCTATGCTCAAGTGTATGACCTGTCTGGCTCAGGTGCTAACTGTCTTGCATTAGACGGAAGAAACAAGTTCTCGATTGTGAGTGAATGAGGTGAGAAAAGAATCCCGAAGGAGACGATTATTGTTTGTTTTTGAGTTTTCAGTCTTTTATTGCTTTTTGAAGATTTGTCATAAGAAAATGAGCTTAAACCTAAACCAATGGATTAGTAAACTCATCACATCTTCCCTCTGATTAGGGGTAATGAGAATACCTTAAGTGTGAAGTCAGATTCTCACACTTAATCACCTTTGGTGTAGGATTAAGATCATTAACCTACTTGTGATTATTTAGGTATTTTTGTTGTTTTTGTTTAGTGTTAAGTAATGAGGTTAAGCCATAATCAAGGATTAAACAGACTCATTACACCATCCTAATAGAAGGATAATAGATGAGAATGTTTAAGCTGAGGAAAGCTCCTCAACTTAATCCATGATCAGGGATTAAACTCATGACAAAACAAGCCTTTGATTAAGTGGATTTTATTTGATGGTATGATGAAGAAGTGAATTTTATGATTTGTAAGACAACTTGAGAGGGACTTGTCCATTAACACTAGGGTTAGTCCTTCTTAACCAATTAAGGAAGAATTAGAACCCTAATGCAAGGCCCAAGTTACAAGTGATGCCTTGATATTTATTAAGTGAATTGATTAAGAGATTTAAACACATAAAGGGTTTAACACTTAGGATTAAAGTTATACACTCCATCCTAAGAGAAGGATGCAGGCATAACCCTAAGCACAAAGTCTTAAAGCCTTTAGGGTTTAGTCCCTGATTATGAGGTGAGAAGAGAGGACTCAAAGAGAGACACAAAGGTAAAACTATGAGGGGACTAATCAAAACCCTAATTCATTGTCATGCTTGGATGATCCTAAGGTTTGTGAGGTTTTCAAGGACAATCTTCAGAAGAACCACCAGGAAGCAGATGAACAGGATCAAGAGAAGCAAAGTGACTTGCTTCATTTAAGAAGTCAAGTCACTTGAAGAAAGAAAGTGGGAGGAAGAAGAATGAGCAAGCTCAAACTCAAACACAAATAGAAATGCAGCAATGGATGCAAGAGAGATGAAAAGAAAAGTTATGAGAAGTGAAGGCAAATTCACTTCTCAAGTTTACTTACCACCTGAAATGTTAGAAAGAAAGTGCAATGCAATGCAAGATGAGATGAAATGACATGATGCTAGACCAAACCAGAAGCATGTTGATGATGATAATGATGCTATGAGATGCTACAAACATGAGACAAGGCATGGAGCTATTCATACAAGATCATGGATGCAAATGATGCAAGTTAAGGAGCATGAACAAGCATGGAAATGTTATGAAGCATACAAGACAAATGACATGGCAAATATATAATGCAATGATCAAACATGCCTCCTACATGTCTTAAGATGTCAAATGGATCACAAGAATGCACAAAATGCAAAGGCAAGTCATGTTATGCAAGGAAATGCAAGAAGGATGCAAGAGAAAGCCCAAATTAGGGTTCATGGATCAAACATCAAACAAAAATCCAAAACAGAAACAAAACCCTAAGATAAAAAATGGAAAATGCTACCCAAGGAAACCCTAAACCTATAATGAACCACTGCCCAAAGGGGAGCTCTCAATTCTCAACCAAACTCAAGATATGAATTTTACAAGTTATTAGGGTTTTTTAGGGTTCTTAACAAAAGAAATGCCAAACAATTAGAAAATGCAAGATCAAATCATGGCCATTTTACCCTAGAAACTACATGCTAAACATAAAACAATGCAAGAAGAATCAATGTCTCAACCTTCTCCAATTGGCAGAAATGAATTTTTGAATCCATGATCAAAATAATGCACAAAATATGATTTAATTCAATGAAAAATTCTTAAAATGCATCAAGATCAAAAAAGAAATTTGGTTTGAAGGTTGGACAATGTTTCTAAATGTCTTAGAACATTTCATGAATTTTTTTGTAATTTTTAAATACCTAAAAGTATTTTTAATTAATTAATTCCCATTAATCAATTAAAAATAATCTCTTAAGTATTTAAAAATACTTTTTTAATGATGAAAAATAAAATAAAAATATTTTTGGGTCTTAAAAATTAATAAAACTTTTAAGAAAAAGTTTCATAATTTTTAAGACATCTTTGCTATTTTAAAATAAATGTGCAAGTTAATTGAAAAGAAAATGAATAAAAATTAAATAAAATAGGAAGTAATCAGGATGGATGGATGAGATTGATTCTGAGTTCAAATGTGTTGACTGGCGCGTGATCTTGTGGCCAGGATTGCATCTGGGTTAATTACATTTAATTAAAACTAATAAAAGGATTAGGGCTAATCAAAGTGATCTGAGCCCTTCCCTCACGCGCGAAGTCAACAAGTCAACCCCATCCAACGCCCCAGATTCAAACTGGCTTAATGACTGTAATTAGGGCAAAACAGATTCAGGCGACCGGAGGGGAGCTCCGGTCGTCTTCCCCGGCGACCCCAAAACCCTAAAACAAGATTCAGACCACCCCAAGCCAAATTAAATGCCCAGAATCAATCCTCACGCTTCTAGCAACTCAAATCAATAGTCAAACATCATTTTACTAGCAAGAACAAGCTGAATCGAAACAAAATAAAAATGGGGCCAAACTTTCAGACACTCACAAAATGTTCATTTCTCCACCATTTTAGATTCTAAACACATCACAATGATCCTCAGAGTATGCACTTTCAGTTTATAACAAAAAATCAAAGCTTTAAAAAGTTTGAAGTCTGAGACTACCTGAGGTGAAGAACTGTGAATGTGAGCTCTTTCGGCCTGGCTTTGATGTAGAACAACTTCCCTGAGTCTCCTGAAGCCAATGGAAAACCTGGAATGAGCTTGGGCAGGCTGCTTTGAGGAATCCGTTTCTGGTGTAGCAGGAAATGGACTTTGTACACAGGCTGTTTTAAGTCAATGTAAAGGGTGGTTTTGACTCCTTGTGGTATGCTTGTCTTGTTGGTGAAGAAAAATGAAGTGTTTGATGGCTGGATGGGGAGATTCGAAGAGAACTGGTTTGGAAAGTGAAGAATGGTGAAGCTCAGGTCAGGCTTGTTTCAGGCTTGAGCTTTGGTGGTTTGAGGTCTATGAAGTGTGTTGAGTTGGATGGTGAAGTTAGCTTGAGTGTTTGATGGCTGTGTAAGCAGATTCGATAGAAAATGCAATGTGATGTGTTTTTGTGAATGTTGTGTTCTTGCCAGCTTCAATGTTCAATGCTTAGCTATATTGTCTCCAACTTGTGTGGATAGACTGTGAGGCAGGTTAGTAGGGTGGCTGTGTACTGTGCCAAGAGTATGAGAGCCTTTTGCAAAAAGGTCAATTTTGTGTCATTGAGAGTATGGGTCATGGCAGCAGCAGGTTCAAGTCTTGTCTTGCTCCAGCTAGGGTTGAGGAGAGCCCTTGGATTGCTTGTGGCTGACTGCAACATGTGGATGACAAGCTATGCTAGTTTTTGCAACTTGACAACTTTGTACTTTCTCATGATTTTGTGCCATACACATGAAACAATGCTTGCTGAATTTTGTGGCATGGCACTTCTTTTAGTCATGGCAATGTTGAGAAATCAGCTAGTGATCACATAATTCCTTGGAAAATGACTATGCCAAAAATCCAACTTTGCACTTGTAATGGAAAATGTCTTATGGATTTCTTGAAAATCAAGGCAAACAATGAAGAATCCCTTGGGCCAATTCTGTTTTTTAGGGCATATGTGATCATGTGATGAAGTTCTGAAGTCACTTTGAAGTCACTAGAATGCTTGATACATGAATTTGCAAGTTTTCCATTTAGTGCATAACTTGAAATTTAGTGATTTTTGCTAACTTTGCCACACCATAACTTTTGATCCAAAAAGAATTTGATCATGTTCTTGTACTTTTTGAAAAGGGAAAGATGAGATCTACAACTTTCATGACCAAAGTTTTTCCATTTGAAGCCTTTTTGGATCAAGAATCAAGGCTTGAAAAATGACCTAAAATGATGCATTCTTGAAAAGTCAACTATGCCCAAAAAGTCAACATTTGCAAAAACCCTAAATTCTTGATTTCTATGAACTTCAACCTTCTTCCATGATCAAATAAAGATCATATACACTCAAAATGATGAAGATCACCCATTGGTTGGGTCATTGGGGGCCTCAGATGCCCTGATTTTACACTGACTTGTCTGAAAAGTCAACCCTTGATCAGATGACTTCCCCATGGAATTTCTTCATGAACATTGATATACATACTCCCTATACCATATATAGACCAATGGAAACAAGAATGACCAAAAAATTTGGGGTTATGGCCTCTGAAACCAAAACCCTAATTTTCAGTCAACTGTGCAGTTCAAACTGGCTCTGCATCACCTCAAACCCTAGTTCTTGTGATTCCTCTGCAATTTTGACTTTGAGGAGATGAAATATGATACAAGAACACACATGGACCACTTTGAATTGATTGGTGGCCTTTGGAGTGCCTCAAGAAGCTTTGGGATTGCTCAGATCACAAACCCTAGGTGCAGATGACTTAGAAACTATCCAGTGAATCAAAAATGAGATGTGAGATGATATGATTGTGTTTATGCATATGAGATGACCATAAGCCATGGTGTGAATGGGTGAGGGCAAATTTGGGGTGTTTACAGCTGCCCCTATTCAAACATGAGTTAGCTGTGCAGGATGTAAGCGACGGCTTAACAGACAAACAAGATAACTTGTGGTTGAATACCAAAGACAGTCCAAAATTTGCACTCACAGAATGAAGAAGAAAAGGGATATAGATTGTAAATGAAAAAAGTAAAGTATATTGTAAGGTGGATGACGGAGGACGACCGTCGAGCAGAGGACGACTGCTGGGTAAATAGCAATGACGGGGACGGCCGACATGCTGGGGGTAAAAAGTAAAGCCAAGACGGGGACGGCCGACTAGCTGGGGAAAGTGATAATATGATGGGGACGGCCATCAAGATAAAGTTATAAAATTCTCTGGGGATTAATGAAACATGACGGGGACGGCCATCAAGTTCATAAAGGTAAAGTAACCAACGATGGGGACGACCATCGGGCTAAAAAGAAACGGACCACGACGGGGACGGCCATCGGGTAAAAAGGAAAAGGGACCACGACGGGGACGGCCATCGGGTTAAAAGGAAAAGGGACCACGACGGGGACGGACATCGGGTTAAAGAATGAATGAAATAAACAAATGGTGGGGTACGGCCATCAAAGGTGAAGGACGATCACCTAGCAGGGGACGGCTGCTCTGTTGGGTATAAAAGAAATATGATGGGGACGGCCATCAAAGGTGGAGGACGACCACCTGGCAGGGTACGGCTGCCGAAAATATCAACGATGGGGACGGCCATCGGATAGAAAAGGTCAACGATGGGGACGGCCATCGGACGAGCATGATGGAGGACGACCATCAAGAAGTGGAGGACGACCACTCAGCAGGGTACGGCTGCTCTCGAGGTTTCTCATGACATAGGACGAATGTCAGATAACCAAAATCAACAATGGGGACGGCCATTGGATAAAAATGATGAAGGACGATCATCAAAAGGTGGAGGACGACCACCTAGCAGGGGACGGCTGCTAAAATCAACGATGGGGACGGCCATCGCATGAGCATGATGGAGGACGACCATCAAGAAGTGGAGGACGACCACTTAGCAGGGTACGGCTGCTCTCAGAGTTATCATAACACAGGACGAGTGTTAGATAAAGGAAAATTTGTTGGCGATCTACTGGGGATATAGTAAACACGGACGAGCGTTCACAACCAAGAAAGGAAAGTATGAGTGTTTGGTATTGTGTATAGATTAAAGATGCGGACGAGCATCCTTAAGACTATGATACGGACGAGTATCATGTAGAAACAAACTGACACATGTTCTGAGATGATGATACGGACGAGTATCAACTGGTTAACAGAGAACACGGACGAGTGTTGCATCTGAAAGAATCTTTCTGGGAATGATAGACACAGACGAGTATCTATACTCAAGAAGACATAAGTGTTTGACACGGTGTATGGATTAAAGATGCGGACGAGCATCCCTAAGACTATGATACGGACGAGTATCATGTAGAAACAAACACTAGACGCAATGTTCTGAGATGATGGTACGGACGAGTACCAACTGGTTAACAAAGAACAAGGACTACTGCCGAATCTGTGGAGTTATGAGTGATGATGTATACAAGATACGGACGAGTATCTGTATAAGCGTACCATGAGTAGTGAGTATTGTATTGTATAGATGAGTGTTTATCTGCTGGGGAGAGTGACACGGACGAGTGTCAAGAGAGAAAAGTATAATAATAACAAGTATATGGGTGATGAAGGTGTAAGCGACTGCGCTGGGGATATGACACGGACGGGTGTCAAGAAAGTGTATATACAAGTATATGTGAGTGCAAAGAGGATGTCTTTGGCTTTCTGCTGGTGATTTGACATGGACGGGTGTCAGGAAGTATCTGTAATACAGGTGATATTGTTTGTAAAGAGTGTTCAGGCGACTTTACTGGGGAAAGATGACACGGACGGGTGCCAAAAGGTGTATATACTGGTGTTTGTGATTGTGAGGCAACTGCTTTTGCTGGGACCCTGGTGGGGATTTTTCTGTATAATGATGATGAACAGTTTATTATTCACAAGTGTTACTTCAGAACATGACTTATGATTATGCTATGCATTTGATTTTTGCCGTAATGCTCCGTATTAGACGGAATGCTACGCTCTGAGGGGATAATATGATGCGAATGCTATGATTATGCAAAGGAGCAAAGATCCATGATTCGGATCCTGCTGCCGCGAAGATCTCTGGCTGATCTGCTTGAAACGGACATCCCAGCTGGGGATGAGATCATTGGTAGATCTAATGATGTATCTGCTTGGGGATATAGGTCGCTGATAGACATATCCTTATAATACGGGACCCAGCTGGGGTTTGTAGAAGCTTTTGTACTCTGTTGTGACTTCTTCGTGCGTTGCTCTTCTGAATAGAGGCTGGGGAAGGTGTGGGGAGATGATTCCCTGATTTCTGCATTCTGCTGAGGAAGAATGGCAACTCGGCTGGGGAATTGTGAGAGGCAACTCAGCTGGGGAGAGCAACAAGAGGCAACTCAGCTGGGGATAGAGCATTTCAGATGCTGAGATTGAGTGTATGTTGATTTGGCAACTTTGCTGGGGAAGTGGACACCTTCAGTGCCACGTGGAAGATAGACCGCGTTGATAATGATTTGCCAACTTGCTGAGACGTAACTTGCATGCCCCAGGTTGCGTTCTGGATACCTGCAATCCTGCAAAGGTAAGGAAACGTACAAAAGGTCCCGAGGTATCCCTTACTGGATTCCGTCATAGGAGTTAAATACTTTCGAGAATAATCACATTCCCTGCAAGCATGTGTTTTTATTTTTAGAGAAAGGCATCTGTACTTATGCAATTGTATTTTTAGAGATATCAGACAACTCTTTGCAAAACATAAATGTAAAACGAAACATGACCGAAAATCTGATTTTTATTAATTCATGTGCCCTGAATTGGCAAGATACAGTCAAAGAAACATATCTCCTGAAATGAGGAGATTGTTACAAATTGAGAAATAAAGTGTTGGCGATGCTGACGACGCTTTCAAGGAGCTTCCTCTTCTGCTATGACTCGTATGACAATGACGTTCTTCTCGTCTTGCTTTCCGGAGAGAGTTAATTCTGATTGAAGCTTGATCCTTTGTAGCTTACCAAGTTGTAGGTGATACAGACGAATTCAGAATGCAGTTGTTCGCTTATTCCCTTGTTTTGCATGGATCGCCCTTTCGGGTTTTCAATCCATCGGGATACCCATTTTTGCCTGAGCTGTCCAATGCGGCTTTTCAACTCATCGGGTGTACATTTTTTATTCATTTTCCCTTACTTTTTCCCGAGTCTTTTATTCTGTTTTTGACTCGCCGGGATGCCCTATTTTTGCCTGGACTTACATTCTGTTTTTATGTCCAGCGGGTCATTTTATGCGAAGTATTTTTTAACTGCATCTAAATTCACAGGGGACGGGAAGTCTTCACCATCCATGGTGCTGAGCATCAGTGCTCCACCAGAGAAAACTTTCTTTACAACGAATGGTCCTTCATAATTTGGAGTCCATTTTCCCCTGTGGTCTGTATGAGGAGGGAGGATTCTTTTCAGCACAAGATCTCCTACTTGATACTCTCGGTGCCTGACTTTCTGATCGAAGGCCTTCTTCATTCTCTTCTGATATAACTGCCCATGGCAGATTGCGGCCAATCTCTTCTCTTCGATCAGACTCAGTTGTTCGTATCGGGTCCGAACCCATTCTGCTTCACTCAGTTTAACATCCATTAGTACCCGCAAGGAGGGTAATTCAACTTCAACAGGTAGGACTGCTTCCATACCATACACAAGCTGATACGGTGTTGCCCCAGTGGACGTTCTGATTGAAGTGCGGTACCCATGCAAGGCAAACGGTAGCATTTCATGCCAGTCTTTGTATGTGATTACCATCTTCTGCACAATCTTCTTGATATTCTTATTTGCTGCCTCAACAGCGCCGTTCATCTTTGGCCTGTAAGGAGAAGAATTGTGATGTTGGATCTTGAAGTCCCGGCACAGCTCTGCCATCATTTTGTTGTTTAAGTTGGAACCATTATCAGTAATGATTCGCTCGGGCACTCCATACCGACAGATGATGTCTCTCTTCAGAAATCTGGCTACCACCTGTCTTGTAACATTTGCATATGAGGCTGCTTCAACCCACTTGGTGAAATAGTCAATGGCGACCAGGATGAATCTGTGACCATTCGAAGCAGTTGGTTCAATCTTGCCAATCATATCAATGCCCCACATGGCAAAGGGCCACGGTGAAGACATTATGTTCAAAGGATTGGGAGGCACATGCACCTTATCTGCATAGATCTGGCATTTATGGCATTTTCTGGCGTAGGCACAACAGTCTGCATCCATTGTGATCCAGTAATAGCCTGATCTTAACAACTTTTTAGCCATTGCATGTCCTCCAGCATGGGTACCAAAAGAGCCTTCATGCACTTCGTGCATCAACAAATCTGCTTCTGTCTTGTCAACACATCTGAGAAGTACCATGTCAAAGTTCCTCTTGTATAAAGACCCATCAGTGTTCATAAAGAAACTACCAGCAAGCCTTCTCAAAGTCTTCTTATCATTGGAAGATGCCCCAGGTGGGTATGTTTGATCCTCCAAGAAGCACTTAATGTCATGGAACCAAGGCTTATCATCTTTTACAACATCCGCTGCAAATACATATGCTGGTCTATCAAGTCTAGACACTGAAATCTGAGGTATAAAGTTAGCGGCTTGAACTTTGATCATGGATGAAATGGTAGCAAGAGCATCCGCAAACTGATTCTCGTCCCGAGGGATATACTCAAGCTTGACTGTTGTGAAGAAAGTCAATAACCTCCTTGTATAATCCCTGTAAGGTATCAGATGATCTTGGTGGGTGTACCATTTCCCGTTGGTTTGATTGACTACCAAAGCTGAATCTCCGAACACAGTCAATGTCTTGATCCTGAGGTCAATGGCTTCCTCCAGACCCATAATGCAGGCTTCGTATTCAGCTTCGTTGTTAGTGCAGTTGAAAGTGAGCTTTGCCGAGAAAGGCATATGAACTCCTTTTGGTGTAATGAGTACTGCACCAACACCACGACCATTCATGTTAACAGCCCCGTCAAACATCATAGTCCATTCTTCTTCCGGGTCAGGCCCTTCAGTGTGAATAGGCTCCTCGTGATCTTTTGCTTTAATGAACATGATGTCTTCATCAGGGAAGTCAAACCTCATAGGCTGGTAGTCATCAATGGGTTGCTCAGCAAGATATTCAGATAGTACACTGCCCTTGATGGCTTTCTGAGATGTGTACTGTATGTCGTATTCTGTGAGAATCATCTGCCATCTTGCAACTCGTCCGGTAAGAGCTGGCTTCTCGAAAATGTACTTAACTGGATCCATTTTTGAGATTAATAAGGTAGTGTGGGTCAGCATATACTGTCTCAGTCGGCGAGCAGCCCACGCTAAAGCACAGCAAGTTTTCTCGAGCAGCGAATAACGTTGTTCACAGTCGGTAAACTTTTTGCTTAGGTAGTATATTGCATACTCTTTTCGACCAGACTCGTCATGCTGGCCCAACACACACCCCATGGACTCTTCTAATACGGTCAAGTACATAATCAGAGGTCGTCCTTCGACTGGAGGCATGAGGATTGGAGGTTCTTGCAGATATTCCTTGATCTTGTCAAAAGCCTTCTGGCAGTCTTCGTTCCACCTGACCGTTTGTTCCTTTCTTAGCAGCTTGAACAAGGGTTCACAGGTTGCTGTAAGGTGAGATATGAACCGTGAAATATAGTTCAATCGACCTAAGAACCCTCGGACTTCCTTTTCTGTCTTCGGTGCAGGCATCTCTTGAATGGCTTTGACTTTATCAGGGTCGACTTCAATCCCTTTCTCGCTTACAATAAAGCCCAGCAGCTTACCGGATCGCACCCCGAATGTGCATTTGTTGGGGTTCAGCTTCAGTTGGTACTTTCTCAGACGCTTGAACAGCTTGAGCAGATTCACCAGATGATCTTCTTCAGTAAGGGACTTGGCGATCATATCATCCACATAACATTCTATTTCCTTGTGGATCATATCGTGGAACAATGTCACCATAGCCCGTTGATATGTGGCACCAGCATTCTTCAGTCCGAATGGCATCACTTTGTAACAGAATGTGCCCCAAGGTGTAATGAATGTTGTCTTCTCCATGTCTTCAGGTGACATCTTGATCTGATTATATCCTGAAAATCCATCCATGAAGGAGAATACCGAGAACTGAGCCGTGTTATCCACCAATACATCAATGTGAGGTAATGGGAAGTCATCCTTCGGGCTGGCTCTGTTCAGATCCCGGTAGTCAACACACATTCTTACTTTGCCATCCTTCTTAGGCACGGGTACTATGTTAGCAACCCACGGCGGATAGCTAGTCACAGCAAGGAACCCGGCGTCCCATTGCTTTTGTACCTCTTCTTTGATTTTCATAGCCATGTCTGGGCGAGTTCGGCGCAGCTTCTGTTTGACCGGTGGGCATTCTTCCCTCAAAGGAAGCTTGTGCACAACAATGTCGGTATCCAACCCTGGCATATCTTGATACGACCAAGCAAACACATCAACATACTCTTGAAGCAGATCTATCAGCTGTCTCTTCACTGAGTCTTGCAGGCAGGCCCCGATTTTAACCTCTTTCACGTCTTCCTCCGTACCAAGATTAATCACTTCAACCTCCTCCTGGTGAGGAGTAATAACCTTTTCCTCCTGTCTTAACAACCTGGCTAGTTCTTCAGGAAGCTCATATTCTTCATCAACCCCTTCATCAGCTTGATTGATTGGATTGTCAAAGTCATACGATGTCATAGCCGTGCTGTTGTCGGTGCTGTCTGGAAGGCACTCTCTGCAAGGGTTAAGTTTGTTTATTTTAGTGATTGATTTTAATCTTGCTTTAGAAAAAAGTGAAATGAAGTTATCATTTTGAAAACACCGCCATTTATTTTTTGTACAAAAAGAAAGATGGAAAAACAATGAACAGAAAAGAAAAAGACTCGCTTGCAAAAAGATGTCTGATATTTCATTAATTTAATCTTCTTTGCACAAAAGCACAGATGGCCCTGATTACAAAATGAGTCTTGTCATCTTGGGCAAGATGCAAGACTTTGATGCATGCTATAAAAAATACAGGAAATAATAATTACTCTGCATGAGTAACCCTTATAATTTCCTGGGAAGACCAGTTCGAGATACTGCTCCCCGGGATCTTCGGACGAATCCAATTCTCCAGATTGCGCTCCTCTTCCAGCTCGTCTTCCAGACAGTTGATAGCATCGGGGGTAAGCATCCCCCCACTGACAAAACCAGGCTCTGCAGCAGCCTTTGCTTGATGTTGAGTTGGTCTGTAACCCAACCCAAATTTGTCCTTCTTTTCCTCCACAGCTAAGACCTTGCCCCAGCCTAGGGCAGTTCCTTCTTCAACAACCTTCCGGGCTTGTTGGTATGATGACATTGGAGTACCAGATACAGCAGATGCTTCATTCACATTCAAAGCTTCAAACCCCTGGCTCATTGTTTCATGGATCTCTCCATCCATTTCAATGTACTTATAAGTTGCCAGGTGGCTGACAAAAATGTCCTCCTCTCCACAGATTGTGACAACTTGGCCTTCCCACTCAAATTTTAACTTTTGGTGAAGGGTAGACGTTATTGCGCCGGCGGCGTGAATCCAGGGTCTACCCAACAAACAGCTGTAGGCGGGCTGAATGTCCATCACATAAAAGATAGTTTTAAAGGTCTGTGGGCCAATTGTCACAGGCAGCTCAATCTCTCCCAGAACCGATCTCTTCGAACCATCAAAGGCTCTTACCACCAGGTTGCTGGGTCTCAATGCCAATCCATCATATTCTAACTTCACCAGAGCCTTCTTTGGTAAGACATTCAGGGAAGAACCTGTGTCCACCAGCACATGAGAAAGGACAGCTCCTTTGCATTCCAGGGTTATGTGCAAGGCTTTGTTGTGATTACGGCCATCCGCTGTCAAGTCAGAATTGGTAAACCCTAGCCCATTGCTAGCAGTAACGTTTCCAACCACGGTTTCCAACTGGTTGACAGTAATCTCCTCAGGCACGTAAGCTGCGTGCAGGACTTTAAGTAGTGCATTCCGATGGGCTTCGGAGCACATAAGCAGTGAGAGGATGGAGATTTTGGATGGCGTCTGGTGAAGTTGATCCACGATTTTGTAGTCACTCTTCTTGATGATTCGCATAAACTCATCAACTTCCTGATCGAATGGAGTCTTCAGGGCTTCTTTGGCAGCTGGATCTTCCTGCACCGGGCCTTTTCCTTTTGCCTTGGCAGCAGCTTCTGCTTCGGCAGTGGGTCTTTGAACTTGTGAAGCAAAGAGACGTCCGCTTCGAGTGAAGCCTCCGCCTCCCCCCACATTATCTACTTGTGGTGCAGGTGTTGATGTTTCAAGAGTGATTCTTTTTCCTTCGCAGTATACGTCAGAGCCATAGTGCCAAGGGATGGCCCTATTGCTTTCATATGGTACTGGTCCAGGCACCGTGACAGTGACTGGACTGATTGCTGCTGCTGAAGGGACTGTAATTGTTTGTGGATCATAAAAGATTGTAACAGGTGCTCTGGTGGGAGCAGCACCTTCTGAATGGTAGGCGGAGTTATTTTCAGGATCGTAGAATATGGTAACAGTAGAGACATCTTCATGATTGATTGCTGGTGTTGTAGGAGGTGTTGTTGGAAGGACTGATGTTGTTGTTGATGGAGATTCGAAATGGAATGAAGCTGAAGTCGTAGCAGGAGAAACTGTTGAAAATCGATCTTTGGGGAGGACAGATGAAGTACTTGCTGATGTTGCTGATGAATTGTCGGGAACAATAGTTGCTGCAGTTGTAGGAGGTTCTGAAACCGTTGTTGATGAAGTTGCCGGATTTGTCGGGAACGATGTAGTGATCTGTAGCAGGCCACTCTGAATAAGGCTGTCAATGCCATTCCTCAGGTCCTCGCACCCATTCCATGAAATATTGCAATAGGGACACCCTAGTTCACACCCTGGAAATATTTGGTTTTCACGGAGTTGAGCTTTGATTTCCACCAATGGTGTCCTGATCTGATCCACACTAGTTATTAAATAAGACGGTTGATCTTCTTCAATAGCGTTAATTCGGGGACCACCATGATTTGGCATTGGGTTTTTATTGACATTGGGCGGAGGTGCAAAATTCAGAGCCTTGGAGTCTACCAAGTCTTGTACCTTCATATGCAGAGCCCTGCATTTTTCTGTACTGTGACCAGGTGCGTTTGAGTGAAAAGCACACCTAGCATTGGAGTCATAGTTTCTTGGCAAACTGTTGGGATCCGGAGGAGCCAACGTTCTTAGCTCAACTAGGTTGAGTTTCAGAAGTTGTGGCAGCAAAGCAGCATACGGCATTGGGATCGGGTCGATCACTCGGTTAGCTTGGGATGGCCTTTGTTGGAATGGCCTCTGTTGATTGTTGTTGTTGGAGTTGTTGTTGTTGTAGTTTCTTGGAGGATACTGATTCTGCTGATACTGAGGTTGTTGTTGGAAGTTTTGTTGCGGAGGTTGATAGACGGGCTGTAGATGAGCTGGAGCAGGGATAGTGACTGCTGCTATTGACCTTTGAACATATTGGGGCCTACCCCTGTTGGTGTGAATGGCATTGGTCTCGCCAGTTCTTCTCGGGCCTGCAAAAGGCTTTCTCGTACTACTGGACGAGCTTGCACCGTTATCAGAGATCTTACCCATTTTTAACAGGCTTTCAATTCTTTCCCCAGCTATGACAACATCTGCGAAGCTGGTGGAAGAGAAAGCAGCCAACCTGTCAATATACGTTCCCTGGAGAGTGTTCATAAACATGTCTGCCATTTCTCTCTCAGACATTGGTGGTTGAACGGCAGCAGCCAGTTGCCTCCATCTTTGAGCATATTCTCTGAAGCTCTCCCTCGAAGACTGTGACATTCCCATCAGGAGAGTCCTGTTGGGTGCCATATCTAGATTATACTGATACTGTCTGATGAAGGCTTCTGCCAGGTCCTTCCAGCATCTTATAGTTGCTCTTGTCAAATGGGAATACCATTCCCTCGAAGCTCCGGTCAAGCTATCTTCAAAATAGAACATCCACAATTTCTCATCCATTGTATAGGCCTTCAGCCTTCCCAGAAATGATTGTAGATGAGTCCGGGGGCATGAAGTCCCATTATACTTTTCGAAACAAGGAGGTTTGAACTTATGGGGGATCCTGACCCCGTCTACCAAACCCATGTCCATGACGTCGAAACCCAAAGAATTTTGAGATTCTAAGGACCTCAACTTCTCAGCTATTTCTTCCAATCGTCTATCATAAGTTTCCTCTCCAGCACCCATTACTGTGAATTGGTCCTCCTGAGGATCTTCTTGAAGTACTCTGGCTGCAGTGGCTGTTCCTTGAATGTTTGCGGGAATATTAACCTCAGGATGTAGATGTGGACCAAACACAGGGGGGTTAACATGTGGTTGCACCCGTTCATTGTTACTTGTGCCTGCAGTCCCCACATGGGGCTCCTCTTGATTCCTCCCTTCTACCAAAGTTCTGAGCCTCTCCTGGCTTTGAGCTAAGTTGTTCATCACTTCCATGAACTGTGTTATCTGGGTTCTCATCTCCAGCCTTTCGTTGGCCATCTGGTTTCTGACCTCCGTAAGGTCTTGTTGCATCTGATCCATCTGAATTCCCGGAAGGTTGTTTCTAGTTGGGTACCTGTGTGGCCTGTTGAGAGGAAATACCCGGCGGCGAGCAATAATTCCTGAACATCACAACAGAGGTTAGCAACAACAAAACAAAAACCTACAAAACAAACAAAAGGGTTAGCATGCAATGCAGTTATGCTTATTTGTTCTCAAGGTATCCGGTTTGGCCTTCAGTTTTGACCCTTCCCGACCCTTGAAGATGATGCTGTTGAAGTTGCTTTTGACGTGAACCCAGATAGAAACCAACACAAATATATTACAAAGGTGAAATAATACAACTTGTTCATTTTACAACACCGGCCCCCTAAGGGGTCAAAATACATCACAAAAAAAACAAAAGTACATGGAAAAGGAACAACAACAAGCAAATGATCAAACTCCAAGGCCAAACTCATCCTCACGAACTTCCTTGAGAAGTGCTTCGGTCACAGGATCAGCCGGATGCTCCGTAAGATTTCTGATGAGAAGGTTTCTTGTTGCAACAGCTGCAGTCAACTTCTTGTTCTGACTTTGGTCCTTAGACCTCTTCACTCCAGCTCTGATTTCTAGCTCTGATATTTCCTTCTGGGCTGCTGCCAGGGCTTTTTCCATCTGCTCCATCTTGTCCTGAGCTCTCTTGTCTTCTAGAGTACGGGCCTCAGTGATCCGGACCCACCTGGCCTGACTCTCTTTCAAATACAAGTCTGTCCTTGCTCTCTGGAACTGGGCTTCTTTACAAGCATTCTTCAGAATCTGTTCACCAGCTTTAGACTTGTTGATATAATCTCCAGACTTCTCGATCTTAGTCAAGTGTTCCACTCTCAACTTCTCCAATCTCTCAATCTCCCTCATACCTTCACTCCTCTCTCGGAGGGTCTTCTGCAAAGCCTGGGTTAACTTCTCATTTCTTTCCTTCAAACTTTCAAACTCCTCCAAACTGATAGTGGCAGGGGGTGGTGCTGAAGATGACTCAGGTATGTCTTCTATGGTAAAGGGCATTCCAGAGAATTGGGCCCTAGCATGGGACCACTCATAATATTGGACTGATGCCACATTATTGCACTTCCCCAGAATGGTGATTCCCTTGGTTTGAACATGATCCCAGGCCCAAGCAGCCTGCCTAACAGCAGCCAAACTAATCTTGTTCTCACAGTAGAGGGTCTCAACCAAGTCTTGTTCCCTAGGGGTATGAACCAGTGCATAGCCTAATTGCCTTCTGAACAGCAGAGGGTTGTAATTGATACTTCCCTTAACTCCTATTAAGGGCACATTGGGAAAGTGCCCACAGCTGGTGATTATATCTCTGCCCTTGGTGCTCTGAGTACACCATCTGATGTCTGCTGAAGTGAGAGTAGTGAGCCTCTTAGCCCAGTTGCTTTGCTGATGAGGATTTAGAAATGCATCTGTCCTGGGTAGATGCCTGAGAAGCCAAGCATGAAATAATGGAGCACAACACCTCACTAGCCTCCCCCTCTGCTTCTCATTCTTCTGATGTACTGAGTAATAGAGATCACCCAGTAAAGCTGGCACTGGGTTCTTCAGGATGAACAAATGGATTGCATTCTTGCTGATGAATCGAGGCTCATCTGCAAACAACACAATTCCATATACACTTAAGGCCAACAAAGCACAAACAGTTTTCCACTCTCCCAAGGAGGCCTTCAGACTAGCTTGGGAAATCAAGAAGTCCAGATGAAATCCAGGGATCCCAGCTTTAGAGGTCATGTGCTGTTCAATCAAAACAGGCTCCAGGTGCAGAGCTTTTGCCACCTCTCCATTGCTTGGGAAATTCATCTCAGGATTGAAAGGGATTTCTCTCCTGATAGGCAAACCAATCAAAGATGAGTATTCTTCTAAAAGAGGCCCCAACTGAAAGTCTTGAAAGGTGAAACATCTCAAAGGGGGATCATAAAACTGAATGCAGGTGTGGATGAGGCTCCTCTGTGAAGGGTCCAGATCCATAACCATGTCTAGTATATCTCCATAACCCTCCCTGAACAAAGGCATGTGATCTGGAGTGATCAGGGTTTGGATCCTCCTGATGTCTGATAAGTCTGGTTGGAAGAAATGATAGGTGATGTTGCTTTTCTTTGGAGCCATGATGCTGAAGACTGAGTAGAGTGCTGATGAAGATGCTGAGGAGTGGGCCACTGGCTGGCTAGTGCAAGTAACTGAAGTATATGACTGACAGGCTGAAGCAAGTGCTAGTGGAGACAGGTCAAAACTGCAGATGGGGGTCAAAACCAAAACCAGAATGAAAATGGATACCCTGAAACACAAATAAGCACATGTTAAAATGATGCAATGAGTATGTATGCAAATGAAATGCAAGGGTTTGTGACTGAGCTGGATCTGATTAACTGCCTTGGTATAGATCCATGTGTGTTCAAGAATTCCAGATGGAGGTCTATAAATCCAGTAACCAGGGTGGGGGACTCAAATAAAGAGCCACAAGTCCAAGGTTTTAGAATCACAAGAACTGTCCAACACGGAGCATTCTTAACAAAGTCAAGGTAACAGGGTATTCTGAGGTCAAGGTACCTGCAAACCTGTAAACAACCCAACCCCCTCACAGGTGGTGTTCTAAAACAAGGATCCTCAGACTTGGATCAGTTATGAGAAGTGTAAACACTTCTAACCCGGAGGTACAGTGTTTACAATAACCATAAAAGTTCCTCCTCTAATTCACCTCAGTTTCTGAAGGTCAATACTAAAAGGTCATCCAGACTTAGCAGGCTTCCCAGATAGCCCTAGCATTGCAGGAAATCTGCAACACAGAGTTCTCAAGAAGAAACCCATATCTGAACCGTGTTTCATATTCCCGCACCAGACCGAAATGGAATGGGAAAGAATATGATTCACTCTAGCCTAGGTGTCACTCAGGTCCCAGGTATAGGACCTTAACTCTCAATAGAACCCCACCCACCAAAGAAAAACCAGATCCAGCCAGCAGCATGACAGTATGATATATACAAAAGCAATGAAGAAAGCAGTAAAGCAACTGTACATAAAGCAATAAACAAAAATAAATACAAGCACAAACAAGCACATAACACCCCAGTAAACACAAATCAAACAAGCGCTAGGAGGAACCCACAAAAAGAATCAGAAGCCCTGGTTGCAGTACAAGACATCCCCAGCAGAGTCGCCAAGCTGTCGCTCCCGACAAATGAAAATGGATCAGATGAAGGTACAGACGCGAACGGTCGGCGAAAGGAACAATGAGAACACACAGCCGTGAACTCACTGGAGATGAATAGAGTCGCCAGCTAGGCATTTTTATCCCGGAGGAAAGGCAATGCTGCATAGACCTAGAAAGACATGGATAAGACGGTTGCGAACCAGAGAGACTGAGAAAGGGGGTTGGTTACAACCTGGGAAGGTATTAGCACCCAGATTGTCCGCCGTACTCGACGGGATCCACGCTTAAAAGATTTGTGTTTTAAAGGGGTAGTGTCAGTGCAATTTGTGTATAAAGAGCTGAAAGCAATATGTACAGGTGTCAGTGCAAAAAGAAGTGTGAAGTGAAATATGAAAGTGTCAGTGCAGGAATGAGAATAAGATGCTCATGATAATGAGGCTCAAAGAATAATGCTGGAAGGAGGGGGAATATACAGAGACTTTTGTTCGATAACTGTTAAGTTATGCCTACGTATCCTCTCGTGCAATGAGGAAGTCAGAACACCGTAGTTCGACCCAAAGAGACTGAAAGATGAATTGACTGGTGAACTGCTTGCTTGTCTATGCTCAAGTGTATGACCTGTCTGGCTCAGGTGCTAACTGTCTTGCATTAGACGGAAGAAACAAGTTCTCGATTGTGAGTGAATGAGGTGAGAAAAGAATCCCGAAGGAGACGATTATTGTTTGTTTTTGAGTTTTCAGTCTTTTATTGCTTTTTGAAGATTTGTCATAAGAAAATGAGCTTAAACCTAAACCAATGGATTAGTAAACTCATCACATCTTCCCTCTGATTAGGGGTAATGAGAATACCTTAAGTGTGAAGTCAGATTCTCACACTTAATCACCTTTGGTGTAGGATTAAGATCATTAACCTACTTGTGATTATTTAGGTATTTTTGTTGTTTTTGTTTAGTGTTAAGTAATGAGGTTAAGCCATAATCAAGGATTAAACAGACTCATTACACCATCCTAATAGAAGGATAATAGATGAGAATGTTTAAGCTGAGGAAAGCTCCTCAACTTAATCCATGATCAGGGATTAAACTCATGACAAAACAAGCCTTTGATTAAGTGGATTTTATTTGATGGTATGATGAAGAAGTGAATTTTATGATTTGTAAGACAACTTGAGAGGGACTTGTCCATTAACACTAGGGTTAGTCCTTCTTAACCAATTAAGGAAGAATTAGAACCCTAATGCAAGGCCCAAGTTACAAGTGATGCCTTGATATTTATTAAGTGAATTGATTAAGAGATTTAAACACATAAAGGGTTTAACACTTAGGATTAAAGTTATACACTCCATCCTAAGAGAAGGATGCAGGCATAACCCTAAGCACAAAGTCTTAAAGCCTTTAGGGTTTAGTCCCTGATTATGAGGTGAGAAGAGAGGACTCAAAGAGAGACACAAAGGTAAAACTATGAGGGGACTAATCAAAACCCTAATTCATTGTCATGCTTGGATGATCCTAAGGTTTGTGAGGTTTTCAAGGACAATCTTCAGAAGAACCACCAGGAAGCAGATGAACAGGATCAAGAGAAGCAAAGTGACTTGCTTCATTTAAGAAGTCAAGTCACTTGAAGAAAGAAAGTGGGAGGAAGAAGAATGAGCAAGCTCAAACTCAAACACAAATAGAAATGCAGCAATGGATGCAAGAGAGATGAAAAGAAAAGTTATGAGAAGTGAAGGCAAATTCACTTCTCAAGTTTACTTACCACCTGAAATGTTAGAAAGAAAGTGCAATGCAATGCAAGATGAGATGAAATGACATGATGCTAGACCAAACCAGAAGCATGTTGATGATGATAATGATGCTATGAGATGCTACAAACATGAGACAAGGCATGGAGCTATTCATACAAGATCATGGATGCAAATGATGCAAGTTAAGGAGCATGAACAAGCATGGAAATGTTATGAAGCATACAAGACAAATGACATGGCAAATATATAATGCAATGATCAAACATGCCTCCTACATGTCTTAAGATGTCAAATGGATCACAAGAATGCACAAAATGCAAAGGCAAGTCATGTTATGCAAGGAAATGCAAGAAGGATGCAAGAGAAAGCCCAAATTAGGGTTCATGGATCAAACATCAAACAAAAATCCAAAACAGAAACAAAACCCTAAGATAAAAAATGGAAAATGCTACCCAAGGAAACCCTAAACCTATAATGAACCACTGCCCAAAGGGGAGCTCTCAATTCTCAACCAAACTCAAGATATGAATTTTACAAGTTATTAGGGTTTTTTAGGATTCTTAACAAAAGAAATGCCAAACAATTAGAAAATGCAAGATCAAATCATGTCCATTTTACCCTAGAAACTACATGCTAAACATAAAACAATGCAAGAAGAATCAATGTCTCAACCTTCTCCAATTGGCAGAAATGAATTTTTGAATCCATGATCAAAATAATGCACAAAATATGATTTAATTCAATGAAAAATTCTTAAAATGCATCAAGATCAAAAAAGAAATTTGGTTTGAAGGTTGGACAATGTTTCTAAATGTCTTAGAACATTTCATGAATTTTTTTGTAATTTTTAAATACCTAAAAGTATTTTTAATTAATTAATTCCCATTAATCAATTAAAAATAATCTCTTAAGTATTTAAAAATACTTTTTTAATGATGAAAAATAAAATAAAAATATTTTTGGGTCTTAAAAATTAATAAAACTTTTAAGAAAAAGTTTCATAATTTTTAAGACATCTTTGCTATTTTAAAATAAATGTGCAAGTTAATTGAAAAGAAAATGAATAAAAATTAAATAAAATAGGAAGTAATCAGGATGGATGGATGAGATTGATTCTGAGTTCAAATGTGTTGACTGGCGCGTGATCTTGTGGCCAGGATTGCATCTGGGTTAATTACATTTAATTAAAACTAATAAAAGGATTAGGGCTAATCAAAGTGATCTGAGCCCTTCCCTCACGCGCGAAGTCAACAAGTCAACCCCATCCAACGCCCCAGATTCAAACTGGCTTAATGACTGTAATTAGGGCAAAACAGATTCAGGCGACCGGAGGGGAGCTCCGGTCGTCTTCCCCGGCGACCCCAAAACCCTAAAACAAGATTCAGACCACCCCAAGCCAAATTAAATGCCCAGAATCAATCCCCACGCTTCTAGCAACTCAAATCAATAGTCAAACATCATTTTACTAGCAAGAACAAGCTGAATCGAAACAAAATAAAAATGGGGCCAAACTTTCAGACACTCACAAAATGTTCATTTCTCCACCATTTTAGATTCTAAACACATCACAATGATCCTCAGAGTATGCACTTTCAGTTTATAACAAAAAATCAAAGCTTTAAAAAGTTTGAAGTCTGAGACTACCTGAGGTGAAGAACTGTGAATGTGAGCTCTTTCGGCCTGGCTTTGATGTAGAACAACTTCCCTGAGTCTCCTGAAGCCAATGGAAAACCTGGAATGAGCTTGGGCAGGCTGCTTTGAGGAATCCGTTTCTGGTGTAGCAGGAAATGGACTTTGTACACAGGCTGTTTTAAGTCAATGTAAAGGGTGGTTTTGACTCCTTGTGGTATGCTTGTCTTGTTGGTGAAGAAAAATGAAGTGTTTGATGGCTGGATGGGGAGATTCGAAGAGAACTGGTTTGGAAAGTGAAGAATGGTGAAGCTCAGGTCAGGCTTGTTTCAGGCTTGAGCTTTGGTGGTTTGAGGTCTATGAAGTGTGTTGAGTTGGATGGTGAAGTTAGCTTGAGTGTTTGATGGCTGTGTAAGCAGATTCGATAGAAAATGCAATGTGATGTGTTTTTGTGAATGTTGTGTTCTTGCCAGCTTCAATGTTCAATGCTTAGCTATATTGTCTCCAACTTGTGTGGATAGACTGTGAGGCAGGTTAGTAGGGTGGCTGTGTACTGTGCCAAGAGTATGGGAGCCTTTTGCAAAAAGGTCAATTTTGTGTCATTGAGAGTATGGGTCATGGCAGCAGCAGGTTCAAGTCTTGTCTTGCTCCAGCTAGGGTTGAGGAGAGCCCTTGGATTGCTTGTGGCTGACTGCAACATGTGGATGACAAGCTATGCTAGTTTTTGCAACTTGACAACTTTGTACTTTCTCATGATTTTGTGCCATACACATGAAACAATGCTTGCTGAATTTTGTGGCATGGCACTTCTTTTAGTCATGGCAATGTTGAGAAATCAGCTAGTGATCACATAATTCCTTGGAAAATGACTATGCCAAAAATCCAACTTTGCACTTGTAATGGAAAATGTCTTATGGATTTCTTGAAAATCAAGGCAAACAATGAAGAATCCCTTGGGCCAATTCTGTTTTTTAGGGCATATGTGATCATGTGATGAAGTTCTGAAGTCACTTTGAAGTCACTAGAATGCTTGATACATGAATTTGCAAGTTTTCCATTTAGTGCATAACTTGAAATTTAGTGATTTTTGCTAACTTTGCCACACCATAACTTTTGATCCAAAAAGAATTTGATCATGTTCTTGTACTTTTTGAAAAGGGAAAGATGAGATCTACAACTTTCATGACCAAAGTTTTTCCATTTGAAGCCTTTTTGGATCAAGAATCAAGGCTTGAAAAATGACCTAAAATGATGCATTCTTGAAAAGTCAACTATGCCCAAAAAGTCAACATTTGCAAAAACCCTAAATTCTTGATTTCTATGAACTTCAACCTTCTTCCATGATCAAATAAAGATCATATACACTCAAAATGATGAAGATCACCCATTGGTTGGGTCATTGGGGGCCTCAGATGCCCTGATTTTACACTGACTTGTCTGAAAAGTCAACCCTTGATCAGATGACTTCCCCATGGAATTTCTTCATGAACATTGATATGCATACTCCCTATACCATATATAGACCAATGGAAACAAGAATGACCAAAAAATTTGGGGTTATGGCCTCTGAAACCAAAACCCTAATTTTCAGTCAACTGTGCAGTTCAAACTGGCTCTGCATCACCTCAAACCCTAGTTCTTGTGATTCCTCTGCAATTTTGACTTTGAGGAGATGAAATATGATACAAGAACACACATGGACCACTTTGAATTGATTGGTGGCCTTTGGAGTGCCTCAAGAAGCTTTGGGATTGCTCAGATCACAAACCCTAGGTGCAGATGACTTAGAAACTATCCAGTGAATCAAAAATGAGATGTGAGATGATATGATTGTGTTTATGCATATGAGATGACCATAAGCCATGGTGTGAATGGGTGAGGGCAAATTTGGGGTGTTTACAAGGATCTTGCAAGAAGATCCTCAAGAAGAGCATTTTACTGTAATGGGAGCTGGAGATGAAGTTTATGATAGGAGGTTTGATGAAATTGCTGAGAAGTTGAGATCTCTGGAGTCTCAAAATTCCTTAGGCTTCGATGTAATGGATATGGGGTTAGTGGATGGGGTAAGGATTCCCCACAAGTTTAAACCCCCGTGCTTCGAGAAGTACAATGGAACTTCCTGTCCACGAACTCACTTGCAGTCTTTTCTGGGAAGACTTAAAGCATACACCATGGATGAAAAACTGTGGATGTTTTACTTTGAAGATAGCTTGACTGGAACTTCAAGAGAGTGGTATTCACACTTGACCAGAGCCACTATCAGATGTTGGAAGGACCTAGCTGAAGCTTTCATCAGGCAGTACCAATACAATCTGGACATGGCTCCTAACAGGACCCTTTTGATGGGAATGTCTCAGTCCTCCAGAGAAAGCTTCAGGGAATATGCCCAAAGGTGGAGACAACTTGCTGCTGCTGTCCAACCACCCATGTCGGAAAGAGAAATGGCTGACATGTTCATGAATACTCTGCAAGGAACATATATTGATAGGCTAGCTGCCTTTTCTTCCACCAGTTTCGCTGACGTAGTTATAGCTGGAGAAAGGATTTAAAGCCTTTTGAAGATGGGTAAGATTTCTGATAACGGTGCAAGTTCGTCCAGTAATCCCAGGAAGCCTTTTGTGGGACCTAGAAGAACCGGTGAGACAAATGCCATTCATGCCAACAGGGGCAGACCTCAGTATGTTCATAGATCAGTGGCAGCTGTCACTATTCCAGCTCCGATCCCTCAGCAACCAGCATATCAACAACCACATTATCAACAACAAGTTCAGTATCCGCCACAGAGAACCTACAACAACAAAGACCTTTTCAGCAAAGACCGTCACAAGCAAATAGGGTGATTGACCATATCCCTATGCCTTATGCTGCCTTATTGCCACAACTCCTGAAACTCAACTTGGTTGAATTAAGGACATTGGCACCACCAGATCCCTCCAATCTCCCAAGGAATTATGATGTCAATGCCAGGTGTGCTTTCCACTCCAATGCACCTGGCCACAATACTGAAAAATGCAGGGCCTTACAAATGAAAGTCCAAGATCTGGTGGATTCTAAAGCCCTTAACTTTGAACCCCCTCCAAATGTCAACAAGAATCCTATGCCTAACCATGGTGGGCCAAGAATTAATGCCATTGAGGAGGGCAAGCACTCTACTTTGATCACCAGTGTTGCACAGATTCGAACACCTCTGGTTGAAATTAAAGCTCAGCTTCTAGAGTGCCAGATGTTCCCCGGGTGTGAGCTCGGTTATGGGTATTGCAACATTGTAGTCAATGGGTGTGATAATTTGAGAAGCGGCATAGATGGTCTTATCAAAGATGGCATACTTCAGATCACAACAACGGCGCCTACAAATCCAGCAATTCCTTTGACAACAATTCCTGATTCTCCTACAACTGCAGCAACAATTACTCCTACCGATTCATCAATATCATCAGCAATGGCTCCGTCCATCACTTCAACAAATCAAATGTCATCAACCATTCCTTCTACAACATCAGCATCCATTATGTCAGCAGAACCTTCTACAACATCAGCATCATTATGTCAGCAGAACCTTCTACAACACCAGCAGAAATTAACGAAGATATCTCAGCAGTCACCATCTACTATGATCCATCAAATGTTCCTCCAAACAACAACTTTCAACAACAAACAGTGGCACCTCCTGCCAGATCACCAGTCACCATTTACTATGATCCGCACACTATTTCAGTACCCTCTTCTGCTGCAGTCAGTCCAGTTACTATCACGGTACCTGGGCCAGTTCCCTATGAAAGCAGTAATGCCATACCTTGGCATTATGGCTCTGATATCTACTGCAACGGGGAGAAAATCACTTTGGATTCTTCAACCTCTTCTCCACAAATTGATAATGTCGGGGAAGGCGGAGGCTTCACCAGAAGCGGACGCCTATTCGCCTCACAAATGCAAAGACCTAATGCTGAGGCAGAGGCTGCTGCCAAAGCGAAAGGAAAAAGTGTGGTATCTGAAGAGCCGGCTGTCAAAGAAACTCAGAAGACATCTTTTGAATAAGATGTAGACGAGTTTATGAGAATCATAAAGAGAAGTGATTACAAGGTAGTGGATCAGCTTCACCAAACTCCCTCAAAGATCTCTATATTATCATTGTTAATGTGTTCTGAAGCTCACAGGAATGCATTATTGAAAGTCTTGCATGCAGCGTACGTGCCAGAGGAGATTACCGTTAATCAGCTAGAAACTGTCGTAGCGAATGTCAATACCAGTCATGGACTGGGCTTTACCAATGCTGACTTAACAACTGAGGGACGTAACCACAACAAGGCTTTACATATCACCCTGGAATGCAAGGGTGCTGTTTTATCTCATGTACTGGTGGACACTGGGTCGTCACTCAATGTTCTACCAAAGAAAGCCTTGGTGAAGCTGGAGTATGATGGCTTAGCATTGCGTCCGAGTAATTTGGTGGTGAGAGCATTTGATGGCTCTAAAAGATCAGTGCTTGGGGAGATTGATCTGCCTGTGATGATTGGCCCGCAGACTTTTAAAATTACCTTCTATGTGATGGACATTCAGCCGGCCTACAGCTGTTTGTTGGGTAGACCCTGGATCCATGCCGCTGGCGCTATTACGTCTACCCTTCACCAGAAGCTGAAATTCGAATGGGAAGGCCAGATCATCACCATCTGTGGGGAAGAGGACATCTTTGTTAGCCATCTGGCTACGTATAAGTACATAGAGATGGATGGAGAAATCCATGAAACTATGAGCCAGGGGTTTTAGGCCCTGAACATCAATGAAGCATCTGCTGTACTGGGAACCTCCATGACGTCTTATCAGCAAGCCAAGAAGGTTTTTGAAGAGGGTACTGCCCAAGGCTGGGGCAAGCTGCTGCCCGTGGAAAAGAAAGAAGACAGATTTGGGTTGGGTTACAAACCAACTCAACAAGATCAATCAGAGGCTGCCAAGAAGCCCAGTTTTGTCAGCGGGGGAATGCTCACCCCGGATGCAGTGAACAACTTGGAAGACGAGGAAGAAAGCGACCGCAACCTGGAGAGCTGGATACGTCCAAGGATCCCGGGGAGCCAAGTCCTTAACTGGTCTTCCCAGGAAATTATAAGGGTTACTCCTGCAGAGTAATTATTATTTCTTGTATTTTTTAAAGCATGCATCAAAGTCTTGTATCTTGCCCAAGATGCCAAGACTCATTTTGTAATCGGGCCATCTTGTAATTTTGTGCAAACAGATCAATCAATGAATATCGGACATCTTTTGCAAATGAGTCTTTTCCTTTTTCGCTCACTGTTTTTCATTTTTCTTTTTGTACAAAAATAAAATGGCAATGTTTTCCAAAATGGTAACTTCATTTCACTTTTTCTAAACAAGATTAAAATTAATCACTAAAATAAACAATCTAAACCCTTGCAGAGAGTGCCCTCCAGACTGCACCGACAACAACACAGCTATGACTTCGTATGACTTTGACAATCCAATCAATCAAGCCGATGAAGGGGTTGAAGAAGATTATGAGCTTCCAGAAGAGCTAGCCAGGTTGTTAAGGCAAGAGGAGAAGGTTATCACTCCTCATCAGGAGGAGATTGAAACAGTTAATCTTGGTACAGAAGAAGATGTGAAAGAGGTTAAGATCGGGGCCTGCCTGCAAGATTCAGTGAAAGAACAACTGATCGATATGCTTCGAGAGTATGTGGATATTTTCGCTTGGTCTTATCAGGATATGCCAGGGTTGGACACCGATATTGTCATGCACAAGCTGCCTTTAAAAGAAGACTGCCCGCCAGTAAAACAGAAGTTGCGTCGTACTCGCCCAGATATGGCAATGAAGATAAAAGAAGAGGTACAAAAGCAGTGGGATGCCGGGTTCCTTGCTGTGACTAGCTATCCGCTATGGGTCGCTAATATTGTACCCGTGCCTAAGAAAGACGGCAAGGTGAGGATGTGTGTGGATTACCGGGATCTGAACAGAGCCAGCCCGAAAGATGACTTCCCTTTACCTCACATTGATGTATTGGTGGATAATACGGCTCAGTTCTCGGTGTTCTTCTTCATGGATGGATTTTCAGGATATAATCAGATCAAGATGTCACCTGAAGACATGGAGAAGACAACTTTCATCACACCTTGGGGCACATTCTGTTATAAGGTGATGCCATTCGGACTGAAGAATGCTGGTGCCACTTATCAACGGGCTATGGTAACATTATTCCATGACATGATCCATAAAGAAATCGAATGTTATGTGGATGACATGATTGCCAAGTCTCTCACAGAAGAAGACCACCTGGTGAACCTATTGAAGTTATTCAAGCGTCTGAGGAAATACCAACTGAAGTTAAACCCCAACAAGTGCACATTCGGGGTGAGATCTGGTAAGCTGCTGGGATTCATTGTAAGTGAGAAAGGGATTGAAGTTGACCCTGAAAGGGATTTTGGGATTCATTCAAGAAATGCCTGCACCAAAATCAGAAAAAGAAGTTCGGGGGTTTCTAGGTAGATTGAACTACATTTCACGGTTCATATCTCACCTTACGGCAACCTGTGAACCTTTATTCAAGTTGTTAAGAAAAGAACAAACGGTCAGGTGGAACAAAGACTGCCAGAGGGCTTTGACAAAATCAACGAGTACTTGCAAGAGCCTCCAATCCTTATGCCTCCAGTTGAAGGAAGACCTCTAATCATGTACTTAACAGTATTAGAAAAGTCAATGGGGTGTGTGCTAGGCCAGCATGACGAGTCTGGTCGAAAAGAGTATGCAATATACTACCTAAGCAAAAAGTTTACCGCCTGTGAACAACGTTATTCACTGCTCGAGAAAACTTGATGTGCTTTAGCGTGGGCTGCTCGCCGACTAAGGCAGTATATGTTGACCCACACTACCTTGTTGATTTCAAAGATGGATCCAGTTAAGTACATTTTTGAGAAGCCATCACTTACCGGACTGGTTGCAAGATGGCAAATGATCCTCACAGAATATGACATTCAGTACACATCTCAGAAAGCCATCAAGGGCAGTGTATTGTCTGATTATCTTGCTGAGCAACCCATTGATGATTACCAGCCTATGAGATTTGACTTCCCTGATGAAGACATCATGTTCATAAAAGCAAAAGATCATGAAGAGCCTGTTCACACTGAAGGGCCTGACCCGGAAGAAGAATGGACTATGATGTTCGATGGGGCTGTTAATATGAATGGTCGTGGTGTTGGTGCAGTACTCATTACACCTAAGGGAGTTCACATGCCTTTCTCGGTAAAGCTCACCTTTAACTGCACTAACAACGAAGCTGAATACAAAGCTTGCATTATGGGTCTTGAGGAAGCCATTGACCTCAGGATCAAGACTTTGACTGTGTTCGGAGATTCGGCTCTGGTAATCAACCAAACCAACGGCAAATGGTACACTCACCAGGATCATCTGATACCTTACCGGGATTATACAAGAAGGTTATTGACTTTCTTCACAACAGTCAAGCTTGAGTATATCCCTCGAGACGAAAATCAGTTTGCAGATGCTCTGGATACCATTTCATCCATGATCAAAGTTCAAGCTGCCAACTTTGTGCCTCAAATTGCAGTATCCAGACTTGACAGACCAGCATATGTATCCTCAGTAGATGTTGTTAAAGATGATAAGCCTTGGTTCCATGACATCAAATGTTTCTTGGAGGATCAAACATACCCACCTGGGGCATCTTCCAATGATAAGAAGACGTTAAGAAGGCTAGCTGGCAGTTTCTTCCTGAATACTGACGGTTCCCTTTACAAGAGAAACTTTGATATGGTACTCCTCAGATGCGTTGATAAGACAGAGGCAGATTTGTTGATGCACGAGGTGCATGAAGGATCCTTTGGTACCCATGCTGGAGGGTATACAATGGCTAAGAAGTTGTTAAGATCAGGTTACTACTGGATCACAATGGATGCAGACTGTTGTGCTTATGCCAGAAAATGTCATAAATGCCAGATTTATGCGGATAAAGTGCATGTGCCTCCGAATCCTTTGAGTGTGATGTCTTCACCCTGGCCCTTTGCCATGTGGGGCATTGATATGATTGGCAAGATTAAACCAACCGCTTCGAATGGCCACAGATTCATCCTGGTTGCTATTGACTATTTTACCAAATGGGTTGAAGCAGCTTCATATGCAAATGTCACCAGGCAAGTGGTAGCCCGATTCTTAAAGAGAGACATCATTTGTCGGTATGGAGTGCCCGAGCGAATCATTACTGATAATGTTTCCAACTTGAACAATAAAATGATGGCAGAACTGTGTCGGGACTTCAAAATCCAACACCACAATTCTTCTCCTTACAGGCCAAAGATGAATGGCGCTGTCGAGGCAGCTAATAAGAATATCAAGAAGATTGTGCAAAAGATGGTGGTCACCTACAAAGACTGGCATGAAATGCTACCATTTGCCTTGCATGGGTACCGCACGTCAATCAGAACATCCACCGGGGAAACACCGTATCAACTTGTGTATGGTATGGAGGCAGTCCTACCTGTTGAAGTTGAATTACCCTCCCTACGGGTACTAATGGATGTCAAGTTAAATGAAGCAGAGTGGGTCCGATCTCGATACGAGCAACTGAATCTGATCGAAGAGAAGAGATTGGCTGCAATCTGTCATGGGCAGCTGTATCAGAAAAGAATGAAGAAAGCCTTCGATCAAAAAGTCAGGCTTCGAGAGTACCAAGTAGGAGATCTTGTGCTGAAAAGACTCCTTCCTCCTCATACAGACCACAAGGGAAAGTGGACTCCGAATTATGAAGGACCATTCGTAGTAAAGAAAGTTTTCTCTGGTGGAGCACTAATGCTCAGTACTATGGATGGTGAAGACTTCCCGTCCCCTGTGAATTCAGATGCAGTTAAAAAATACTTCGCATAAAAACGACCCGCTGGACATAAAAACAGAATGTATGTCCAGGCAAAAACAGGGCATCCCGGCGAGTCAAAAACAGAATAAAAGACTCGGGCAAAAATAAGGGAAAATAAATAAATGTATACCCTCTGAGTTGAAAAGCCACATTGGACAGCTCAGGAAAAAATTGGTATCCCGGTGGATTGAAAACCCGAAAGGGCGATCCAGGCAAAATAAGGGAATAAGCGAACAACTGCATTCTGAATTCGTTTGTATCGCTTACAACATGATAAGCTCCGAAAGGTTCAAGCTTCATTCAGAATCAACCTTCTTCAAAAAGCAAGATGTGAAGAAACGTCAAATGTCATACGAGTCATAGCAAAAGGGAATCTCCTTGAAGTGTCGTCAACATTGCCAGCATCTCTTTGTCTTTCAATTTGTAACGATCTCCTCATTTCAGGGGATCCGTTTCTCTGACTGTATCTTGCCAATTCAGGGCACACAAATTAATAAAATCAGATTTTCAGTCATGTTTCGTCTTATACATTTTATTTTTGTTTGCAAAAATGTCCGATGTCTTTAAGATATTGATTGCATAAATACAGGTGCTTCTCTCCTAAAAAGTACGTGCTTGCAGGAAATATGCTTACTCCCGGGAGTGTCTAAACTTCTATGATGGAATCCGGTAAGGGATACCTCGGGATTACTTGTGCATTTCTCTGTCTTTTCAGGATTGCAGGTATTCAAAGCACAACATGGGGCATGGAAGCTTCTCCCCAGCAAGCTGTCAAATCATTGTCTACTCAGTCCGTCTTCCAGATTAGCACCGGAGATGTTTTCTCCTCAGCTGAGATGTCAAGTATCCTCCTCAGCAGGATCCCTATAGAAATCTCTAGGAAGATCTTCCAGTGATCTTTCTTCTTCCCCAGCCAAGTACTAGACAAGGAACCATCTCCCCACAGAGTTTCAACTTCTATCCAGAAAAGAAACACCTGAAGATCTCACAACAGAGTGATGAAAGCTTCTACAAACCCCAGCTGGGTCCCTCGTTACCAAATTAGGTTTATCAATGACCTAATTCCCCATACAGAGTCATACGTGTCAGATCTACCAACGATCTCACCCCCAGCTGGGATGTCTACTCCAAGCAGATCAGCCAGAGATCTTCACAGCGTCGGGATCCGAATCCCGGATCGGTATCTTTGCATAATCATAGCATTCACATCATATTTCCCACGAAGCGTAGCATTCCGTCTAATACGGAGCATTACGGCAAAAATCAAACATATTGCATAATCATAAGTCATGTTCTGAATCAAACACTTGTAAATGCAGACAATCCATCAACAATATACAAGAAACTTCCAAAATTCCCCGGCAGAGAGCCAAAGCATTTTCCTAAAATACAGATACTCACACCTTTTGGCACTCGTCCGTGTCATCATTCCCCAGTAAAGTCGCCCGAGCATTCTTTACAAACAGACGACTCATATATTACAAATGCTTCCCGACACTCGTCTGTGTCATATCCCCAGCAGAAAGCCAAAGCGTCCCCTTTGCACTCGCAACATATGTGTACATATTTATACAATTCCTTGACACCCGTCTGGGTCACCCCCCAGCATAGTTGCCTAAACGCTCTGGAAATCAAATACTTGTCTATAATACACTTTTCTGGCACCCGTCCGTGTCCTGCTTTCCCTAGCAAGTTGAGTACTCATCTGTGTCTCACTCATCACTTTTTACTCATACAGGTACTCGTCCGTATTTTGTATATATCACTTAAATCCCCTCAGATGCGACACTCGTCCGTGTTCTTTGTTAACCAGTTGGTACTCGTCCGTATCATCATCTCTGAACATGCGTCAAACGTTTGTTTCTACCTGATACCCGTCCGTATCATAGTCTTAAGGATGCTCATCCGCATCTTTAATCTATACACTGTGTCAAACACTTATGTCTTCTTGAATTTAGACACTCGTCTGTGTCTACTATTCCCCAGAAGAGTCCCAGCCAATCTTGTTGATTTATTTTCCTTCTATCCGACATTCGTCCTATGTCGTGATAATTTCAGCAGCCGTCCCCTGCTAGGTGATCGTCCTTCACCTCTTGATGATCGTCCTTCATCATTTTATCTGATGGTTGTCCCCATCGTTGATCTTGTCATCTGACATTCGTCCTATGTCATGATACCTTCCGGCAGCCGTACCCTGCCAGGTGATCATCCTTCACCTTTTTGATGATCGTCCTTCATCACCCCCAGTGGAGTCTCTATTCATTAGAACCCCTTTTCAATCCGACATTCATCCTATGTCGTGATAATTTGAGCAGCCGTACCCTGCTAGGTGATCGTCCTTCACCTCTTGATGATCGTCCTTCATCATTTTATCTGATGGCCGTCCCCATCGTCGACCTTTTTATCCGGCATTCGACCTATGTCGCGATACTTTTGTCAATCGTACCTTGCCAGGTGATCGTCCTTCACCTTAGATGACCGTGCCTCATCTTATCCCCAACAGAGCAGCCGTCCCCTGCTAGGTGATCGTCCTTCACCGTAGATGACTGTACCTCATCATTTACGCCTTGAGCTTGATGGTCATCCCCATCATTTATCTATAATCCCCAGAGAGTCCCATTTCTGAACCTGATGGCCGTCCCCATCATAATCTCTTATATCCCCAGCATGTCGGTCGTCCCCGTCTTTGCTTCATCCCCAGCAGTCGTCCTCTGCTCGGCGGTCGTCCCCCGTCGCCCGCACTTTATAAATATACTTTATTTTCCTTTACAATCTATATCCTTTTTCTTCTTCATTCTGTGAGTGCAAATTTTGGACTGTCTTTGGTATTCAACCACAAGTTATCTTGTTTGCCTGTTAAGCCGTTGCTTACATCCTGCACAGCTAACTCATGTTTGAATAGGGGCAGCTGTAAACACCCCAAATTTTCCCTCACCCATTCACACCATGGCTTGTGATCTTCTCATATGCATAAGTTCAATCATAGCATCTCATATTGCATTTTTGCTTCACTGCATTGCTTCTAAGTCATCTGCATCTAGGGTTTGTGATCTGAGCCATCTCTGAGCCATTTGAGCCACTCCAAAGGTCATCAATCACTTCAAAGGGGTCCGTGTATGTCCAAGCATCATATTATATCCCCACAAAGTCAAGAAAGTCAAAGAATCACAAGAATTGAGAATGGCATGGAAGCAGAGCCAAGTTTAACTGCACAGATGACCTAGAATTAGGGTTTTGGTTTCAGAGGCCATAACTCCAAATATTTTGGTCATTATTGTTTTTATTGGTCTCTATATGTTATAAGGATCATGCATATCAAGTTTCATGAAGAAATTCCATGGGGAAGGCATCTAATCAATAGATGACTTCTTGAGCAAGTCAGTGTAAAATCAGGGCATCTGAGGCACCCAATGACCCAACCAAAGGGTGTTCTTCATCATTTTGGATGTGTATGATCTTTATTTGATCATAAAAGATGTTATAAGTTCACAAAATTGAAGAATTTCAAGCCATTTGCAAAATTGCCTTTTTGGGAAAGTGACTTGTAATGTAAACTTGCCATTTTGGGAAAGTTTTTCAACCTCCTCAAATTGATTCAAAAATGCTTCAAATGAGAAAACTTTGGTCATGAAAGTTGTATAATGGATCATTCCCTTTTCAAAAAGTACAAGAACTCATTCTAATTCATTTTGGATCAAAAGTTATGGCTTGTCAAAATTGGGAAAAATCACATAATTTCAAGTTTTTACACCAAAGAGGCAATTTGCAAAATGATATGATAAGGCATTCTAAAAGCTTCAAATGTGCACAAGAACTTTACAACATACTCATATAACCTCTAAAGATCAGAATTGGCCCAAGAATATTGCATTTTGGTTGCTTTGAACTTGAAGAATTTCAAAAGGGGCAAAGTTGTGCCAAATTGCAAAAAGGATCAAAGCTTCTCATCCACTTGCCTCAGTTCACAAAATCTGATCCACAAGCACTCCATGATCTCAGCTGAACCAAGCCATGCCCCTAAACCAGCCTGCCATGACCCATACCTCAAGTACACCAACTTTTGACATTTTGGCAACTTGCCCATACCAATCAGCATAGGCCAGCACCCACTCTCTGACCTATCACACTTCTTTATGTGGATCAAATGCAAGCAAAAGCACATAACAACATGGCCTGAAACTCCAAGAACACAGCACACTCAAAAATCCCCATATTTGCAAAAGCTTTTGAATCTCTTGATTCAGCCATCAAGCCTTCAAACTTTTTCCACCATTCAACTCCATAAACCTCACTGATCATTTCCCACCCTCCATTTTGCCCTAAAACCTCCATAATAAAAAACACGATTCTAACATTTCGTGAACTGAGATTCTGCAAACTTCTTCTGGAGGCCATTTAAACTCCAACCAAGCATCACAAGCTCTTTGGGGGAATCATTGGAGTGGATTTGAAGCAAAGAACTGGCCTGAAAGTCCCTGTTTTGAAAGCTCAAGCTTAGGTAGCCATGGCATTTATTTTTCCAGAACCCTTATTTTATGTTGTAGAATGATTCTACATGTCTTACTGATCACCATGATGTTTTTATTTTTGAGAATAGTTGAGAAATAAGCATTTCATGAGCTTCTGAATTTTCTGCCATGTTTTCCGTATTGCTCTGATTCATGAATTTGATGATGAAAAATGATTTTTGGTGAGTGATTCTTGTTGGGGTTGATATGGGGATCATTTCTGGAAAGTTAGAGGGCTTGGGGATGCGTAGGGAGTGAGATGGCATGAATGGTTGGCCGGAGAAGATGACCGGAACACTGTTCCGGTCATCTGAAAGTGATTAGGGTTAGGATTAGGGCTAATGACATAATTAGGCAAGTTTGAATTTGGACCGTTCATTCGCGCGCGCAGGTCAATTCCCTCCCCTTTTTGTTTGAATCTCAGCCACTGGATTGGATTACTTCCATTAATTCATATTTTAAATTCATTTTTATGGCATTTTCTTTCCCATTTATTTTAAAATATCAAAACCCATTATAAAAAATTTATTTTTCGCATGCTGACTTAAAATATTTTTCTCATTCTGAATATAATTTTATTTTTATTTTTTGCATTAAAAATTATTTTTAAATCATTTAAATGTTTATTTTTAATTAGTTAATGAAAATTAATTAATTAAAAATACATTTAGGTATTTAAAAATCACAAAAAAATTCACATTGCATTTAAAAACATTTAGAAACATTATCAAACCCTCAAACCAAATTTCTTTTTTGTTCTTGATGCCTTTTGATCATTTTCATTGGAATTAAATTCATTTTAAGGCAATATTTTGGTTCAAACTTTGAAAAAATTCATTCTGCCTAACCCTTGAGAGTTTGATGATGGTTCTTCTTGCATTGCATTCTTCATAGCATATAGTTTATAGGATAAAATTGGTTTGAATTGATCTCCCATTTTCAATTTGTTTTGCATTTTTCATGATGAGGTACCTTAAAACCCTAGCCAATTTAGGAAATTCATAACTTGCACTAGGTTAAGAGTTGGATCCCCTCCTTTGGGCAGTGAACTTGTATAGGTTTAGGGTATCTTTGATTTCATTTCCAATTTTTTGTCATGTCATTTGCTTCTGGTTTTGGATTTTTGTGATGCATCTTGTATGTAAACCCTAAATTGTCCCTTCCCTTGCATCCATTTCTCATTTGCTTGCATCCAACAACTTGCCATGACATTTTGTGCATCCACATGATTCATAATACATCTTAGGACATATTAGAATCATGTTTGATCATTTCATCTTTCATTTTCCATGTTATATGTTCATGGCATTTCATAACTTTTCATGTACATTCATGGTTCAAAGCATGCTTCATCTGCACCCATGTCCTTGTATGATCATTCTCATGTCTTGCCTCATGTTTGTATCATCTCTTAGCATAATTAACATCATGTGAATGCTTCTGACTTTGGTTTGCATCATGACATTTCATCTCATTTGCATTGCATTTCATTTCTTTTGGCTAACTTTTCAGGTGGTAAGTTGTTTTGAGAAGTGAATTTGCCTTCACTTCTCACAATATCTCTTCCTCTCTCTTTCATACTTGCTGCATTTTTCATCTTGTGTATTGGATTGAGCTTGCTCATTCATGTTCATCTTACTTTCTTTCTTCAAGCAACTTGTCTTCTTAAGTGAAGCAAGTTGTTTTGCTTCTCTTTGCTTCTTTCTCCTTTCATCTGCTTCCTTCCTGGTGGTTCCTCTGAAGATCTTCTTGCAAACCTCATTAACCCTAGGACCTCCAAGTATGATAACCATTAGGGCTTGATTAGTCCCCCATTTAGTTTTGCCTTTGTGTCATCTTTGAGTCTTCTCTTCTCATCTCATAATCAGGGACTAAACCCTAAAGGTTTTAAGGCTTTGTGATTAAGCTTATGCCTGCATCCTTCTATTAGGATGGAGTGTATAATTTTAATCCTAAGTGTTAAACACTTAATGTGTTTAAATCCTTTAATCAATCCACTTAATAATCTTCAAAGACATCAAGCTTGTAACTTGGGACTTGCATTAGGGTTCTAATTCTTCCTTAAATGGTTAAGAAGGACTAACCCTAGTGTTAATGGACAAGTCCCCCTCAAGTTGTCTTACAAACCATAAAACCCACTTCTTAATCTTATCATTAATTAAAATCCATTTAATAAAGGCTTTGTTTTGTCATGAGGTTAATCCCTAATCATGGATTAAGTTGAGGAGTCTTTCTCAGCTTAAATGTTCTCATCTATTATCCTTCTATTAGGATGGTGTAATGGGTCCATTAAATCCTTGATTATGGCTTAAACTCATTACTTAACACTAAACAAAAACAACAAAAACATCTAAATAATCACAAGTAGGTTAATGATCTTAATCCTACATCATGGAGATTAAGTGTGAGGTGCTTACTTCATACTTAAGGTATTCTCATTACCCCTAATCAGAGGGAGGATGTGATGAGTTTACTAACCCATTGGTTTAGGCTTAAGCTCATTAACTTATGACAAATTCCAAAAGCAATAAAAGACTGAAAACAAAAAAAACAAACAATAATCGTCTCCTCCGGGATTCTTTTCTCATCTCATTCACTCATAAACGAGAACTTGCTTCTTCCGTCTAATGCAATACAGTCAGCACCTGAACCAGACAGGTCATACACTTGAGCATAGACAAGTAAGCAGTTCACAAGTCAATTTATCTTTCAGTCTCTTTGAGTCGAACTACGGTGTTCTGACTTCCTCATTGCACGAGAGGATACGTAGGCATAACTTAACAGTTATCGAACAAAAGTCTCTGTATATTCCCCCTCTTCCAGCATTATTCTTTAAGCCTCATAATCTTGAGCATTTCATTCTTGTTCTCACACTGACACTTCTCTTATACACTTCACATTTCTTTTACACTGACACTCGCATTCTTTCCAACTTTATATACACAGATTACACTGACACTACCCCTTTAAAACACAAACCTTTCAAGCATGGATCCCGTCGAGTACGGCGGGCAATCTGGGTTCGAATACCTTCCCAGGTTGTAACCAACCCCCTTTCTCAGTCTCTCTGGTCCGCAACTGTCTTATCCATCATTTCTTAGGTCTATGCAGCATTACCTTTCCTTCGGGATAAAAATGCCTGGCTGGCGACTCTTGTCTTCTGAGTTCACCCCTGTGTGTTCTCTCCTCTTTCGCTGACCATTCGCGTCTGTACCCCTCTTGGCCCTAGGTGTCATTAGGTGGGATCGACAACGGGCTTCAGTGATCCTGATCCACCTAGCCTAACTCTCTTCCAGATAGTGCTCTGCCCTAGCCTTCTGAGTCTTTTCTTCCTTGCAAGCATTCTTCAGTACTAACTCCCCTGCTCTTGCCTTCCTGATGTAGTCATTCGTCTTCTCAATCTTGGTCAAATGCTCAACCCTGAGCCTTTCCAATCTCTCATTATCTATACAGCTGTCATTTCTCTCCCAGAGAGTCTTCTTTAAGGCTTCAGATAGCCGAGTATTCATTTCCTTCAGCTTTTCAAACTCTTCCAAACTGACAGTAGCTACAGGTTGTACTGTAGAAGGTCCAGGTTAATCTTCTAAAGTGAATGGCATCCGGGTGATCTGAGCCCTGATACGAGACCAATCAGAATACTGTGCTGAAGCAATATTGTTGCACTTGCCAAGGATGGTTGTTCCCTTGGTCTGAATGTTATCCCAAGCCCATGCAGCTTGTCTGACAACAGCAGAGTTGGGCTGGATTTCACAGTAAAGAGTTTCAGCCAAATCTTGTCCTTTGGGAGGATGAACCAAAGCATACCCTAATTGTCTTTTAAATAGTAAAGGGTTGTAGTTGATGCAACCTTTTACTCCTATCAAAGGCACATTAGGATATTGCCCACAACTAGTAATGATGTCCTTGCCTTTGGTGCTCTGAGTGCACCATATAATGTCTTATGATGTCAAGGCAATAAATCTCTTAGCCCAGTTCTTTTGCTGATGTGGGTTCAGGAAAGTATCTGATTTTGGCAAGTGTCTTAGCAGCCAAGAGTAATAAAGAGGAGCACAACATCTGACCAGTCTTCCTCTTTGCTTCTCATTCCTCTGGTGTACTGAGTAGTAGAAATCTCCCAGCAAGGTAGGAACTGGGTTCCTCAATAAGAACAGGTGAATGGCATTTTTGCTCACAAACTTTGGCTCATCTGCAAACAGGATAACCCCATATATACTGAGGGCTAGAAGTGCACAGACAGCCTTCCATTCTCCTATTGCAGCATGCCGGGTAGCCTGGGAAATCAAGAAGTCTAGGTGAAGGCCTGGAACCCCGACCTTGGTTGTCATGTTCTGATCAATGAGGGCAGGCTCCAAATGCAATGCCCAGACTATGTCTTCATTTCTGGGAGCAACCATCTCAGGGTTGAAAGGAATCCCTCTCCTGATAGGAACTCCTAACAACATGGAAAATTATTCTAACAGAGGTCCCAACTGGAAATCAGGAAATGTGAAACATCTGAGTGGAGGATCATAAAACTGCAAGCAAGTATGGATCATGCTCCTCTGAGATGCATCTAAATCCATGACCATGTCCAATATGCCTCCATAATGCTCTCTGAATAGTGGGACATGATCAGGAGTAATGAGGGACTGGACCTGCCTGATGCCAGTCAGGGTGGTCTCAAAGAAGTGGTATGTGATGTTGCTCTTTTTGGAAGTGTCCATGGATGCTGGTGAAGAAGCTGAAAGCAACTGCTGATGAAGGTCACTGAATGAGATGCTGGAGATGGGTCTCTAATGAAGATAGCTGGAGGAGAATCACTGACAAACTGATGGAGGTGCTGAAGAAGATAACTGAAGGAGTCTGAGCAGCAGAAGGGGTCAAAACCAAACCAAAGATGATAAGATGGATACACCTGTAAAACAAATAAGCAAATGTTAAATGATGCAAAAAATGATGTATGCAAATGATATACAAAGGGTTTATGATCAAGAGTTGGATCCATTTATCTGCCTTGGTAAAAGTCCATGTATGTTCATAAGTCCGGATGGAGGCTTAGAAATCCAGTAACCAGGTGGGGGACTCAAATAAAGAGTCACAAGTCCAGGGTAATCACAAGAACTATCCAAATAATACAACCTTAACAAATCTAGTAACAAGGTATGATGAGGTCAAAGGTTCCTGCAAACCTGTAAACATCCCAACCCCATCACATGTATTGTTCTAGAACAAGGATCCTCAGACTTGGATCAGTTATGAGAAGTGTAAACACTTCTAATCCAGGAGGTACAGTGTTTACAATAACCATAAAAGATCCTCCTCTAATTCACCTCAGATGTTGAAGGTCATAAAAAGGTCATCCAGACATGGCAGGCTTCTCAGATAGCCCTAGTACTACAGGAAATCTGTAGCACAGAGTTCTCAAGAAGAAACCCATGTCTGAACCGTGTTTCATATTCCCGCACCAGACCGAAATGGAATGGGAAAGAATATGAAGCCACTCTAGCCTATGTGTCACTCAGGTCCCCGGTATAGGACCTTAATCACTCAATGAAACCCCCACCCACCAAAACAGACAAGAGATCCAGCACATGATAATGACAGTATGAAATGCATAAAACTGTAAATGAAAGCAGTAACTAAAGCTGTACATAAAGCAATAAATAAAGCAAATAAACAAGCACAAATAGCACATAACACCCATGTAAACACAAATCAAACAAGCGCTAGGAGGAACCCACAAAAAGAACCAGAAGCCCTGGTTGCAGAATAAGCTTCCCCAGCAGAGTCGCGAAGTTGTCGCTCCCCCGAAAAGACACCTGGTCAGATAGGGTACAGACGCGAACGGTCTGCGAAAGGAGAAGATGAAATGAAGGTGAATAGAGTCTCCAGCTAAGCATTTTTATCCCGAAGGAAAGGTAATGTTGCATAAACCTGGAAAGATATGGATAAGACGGTCACGAACCAGAGATACTGAGAAAGGCGGTTGGTTACAACCTGGGAAGGTATTAGCACCCAGGTTTTCCGTCGTACTCGACGGGATCCACGCTTGAAAGTTTGTGTTTAAAGGGGTAGTGTCTGTGCTATCTGTGTGCAAAAGCTGGAAAAGAATATACAAGTGTCAGTGTAAGAAAATGAAGTGAGATGCTCAGGAATGAGGCTTAAAAGAATGCTGAAAGAGGGGGAAGACACAAAGACTTTTGTTTAATAACAGTTAAGTTATGCCTATGTATCCTCTCGTGCAATGAGGAAGTCAGAACATCGTAGTTCGACCCAAAGAGACTGAAAGATAAATTGACTGTAAACTGCTTGCTTGCCTATGCTCAAGTGTATGACTCGTCTGGCTCGAGTGCTAACTGTCTTGCATTAGACGGAAGAAGCAAGTTCTCATTTATGAGTGAAGATGATGAGAAAAGAATCCCGGAGGAGACGATTATTGTTTGTTTTTTTTGGTGTTTTCAATCTTTTATTGATTTTTTGTGTTTGTCATAAGTTAACGAGCTTAAACATAAACCAAGGGTTTAGTAAACTCATCATATCCTCCCTTTGATTAGGGATAATGAAAATACCTTAAGTATGAGATAAACACCTCAAACTTAATTACCATGATGATGTAGGATTAAGATCATTAACCTACTTGTGATTATTTATATGTTTTTTTTGAGTTTTTGTTTAATGTTAAGTAATGAGTTTAAGCCATAATCAAGGATTAGTGGACCCATTACACCATCCTAATAGAAGGATAATAGATGAGCACACTTAAGCTGAGGAAGATACCTCAACTTAATCCATGATTAGGGATTAACCTCATGATAAAACAAGCCTTTATTAAAGTGGATTTTAATTAAGGATGAGATTAAGAAGTGAGTTTTATGTTTGTAAGACAACTTGAGGGGGACTTGTCCATTAAACATTAGGGTTAGTCCTTCTTAACCAATATAGGAAGAATTAGAACCCTAATGCAAGGCCCAAGTTACAAGTTAATGTCTTAGTGATTATTAAGATGGATTGATTAAGATATTTAAACAAATTATGGATTTAACACTTAGGATTAAAGTTATACACTCCATCCTAAGAGAAGGATGCAGGCATAACCCTAATTCCAAAGTCTTAAAGCCTTAAAGGTTTAGTCTCTAATGATGAGGTGAGAAGAGAGACACGAAGAAGACACAAAGGTAAAAACTAAGGGGGACTAATCACAACCCTAATTATTATCATGCTCGGATGTTCCTATGGTTTATGAGGCTTGAAATAGATCTCCAGAGAAGCCACCAATGGAAGAAGCAGATGGAAGGAAGGAGAAGCAGAAGAAATAAGTTACTTACTTCACTGAAGAAGATAAGTAACTTGGAGAAAGAAAGTGAGAGATGAACATGAATGAGTAAGATCACTCTAAGACAATAGAAAATTCAGCAAGGATGCATATGAAGAAGATGAAGAGAAATGAGAAGTGAAGGCAAATTCACTTCTCAAATTACTTACCACCTGAAAATGTTAGCATAAGGAAAGAAATGATATGAAATGATGCATATGAATGGGCCAATGCCAAACCAGAAGAAATCACATGATGCAAATAATACTATGAGATGATGTGAGAGCATACAAAGTGCTATGAATGTTCATACAAAGAGAATGAATGCAAATGAGGCAAATGGGAGACATGAAAACACATGGACGTTTATGAAATGAATTGGATGCAAGGCATAGCAAATGTATGAAGAAATGACCAAGAAATGTTCAAGAAATGTATTAAGATGTCTAAGATGGTATACAAGTGCTTAGGATGTCATGGCAAGTTCATATGTTCATGCAATGCAATGTAAGATGCAAGTATGGATGCAAAATTAGGGTTACATGAAAGGATGAGATGCAAATGATCAAAACAGAAGCAATTCACATGATAAAAATTTGAAAATGATCTCAAACAAACCCTAACCCCATATGATATCACACCCCAAAGGAGAAGGTCAGAAGCCTTACCACTCAAAAGTTATGAATTGCCTAAGTTTATAGGGTTTTTGGGTGGTTCGAAAGGGAAAAATGCAAATCAATATGAAAATGAGGGATAAATTCATGACAAAAATACCCTAGAAACTACATGGTATATAGAAAATAATGAAAAAAGAATCATTGTCAAATACTTCATGGTTAGGCAGAAAAGAATTTTCAAAGTTAGGGTTCCAAAAAGGGAATTTTATGAACCCTAAATTCAAGAAAAATGTCAAAGTTGGATCAAAACCAAAAAGAAATTTGTATGAATGGTTTGACAATGTTTCTAAATGTCCTAAGATGCAATGTGATTTGTTTTTGGGATTTTTAGAAACCTAAATGATATTTTAATTAATTAATTTCCATTAATTAATTAAAATAAACATTTAAATATTTTTAAAATGATTTTTTTAATGCAAAAAATAAAAATAAAAATGTTTTTTTGGTGAAGAAAAATATTTGAAGACAAAATGCAGAAGAAATATATTTTTGGAATTTTCTAAGTATTTTAAATAAATTAGACAAAATAAATGGATAAAATGAAATAAAATATAAATTAAAGGGGCTGGTCAACTGATCCAATGGATCAGACTCAAACTGGGGTTTGGAGGGAAGACCACGCGCGCTATCCAATGGTCAAAATTCAAACTGAATAAATTCTAATTAATTAATTAATTAATCACAATTAACCCTAATCTGAACTAATCCTGGCCACCCATTTCAAATTAATCCCGATCCAAGGGCCCAGAATGCGCTTGGCACACTAAACCCTAAAATTAGCCCTAATCCTTCTCAAGTGATGGGAACAGTGTTCCGGTCATCTTCTCCGGCAACACCCCAGCATCAACTTCTTCCCTAGCCCATTTCCAAATCTCTAAAGCTCCAGATCACTCCCCCACACCTTCCTAAGCATGAATCTAACCTCAAAACTAATTTCTAATGGCTGAATCAAAGGATACGAATCAAAACCTAAAAACTGCAAAAGTTTTAGAGCATGCATACAAGCTTATTTCTCAACCATTTTCAAAAGTAAACACATCATGAAGATCAGCAAAGCATAAAGAACATTTCTATAACAAGAAAAACAAGTTCTGGAAAATTTGTTCTTGAGGATACCTGAGATGGAGCTTCTTCAATTTGAGCTATCTGGCCTCCTCTTTGGTGCAAAATGACTCCAATGATCCTCCTGGTGATGCTTTGATGCTTGGAAGGAGTTTATAATGGCTGGTTTGAGTGGTTGTTCTTCATGTGGTCAAAAATCGTGTTTCAGTTTTGGGTGTTTTTAGGCTGTAATGAAGGGTGGGAAATGATCCCTTGGTGATACTGAGTTGATTGATGAAAAAAGTTTGAAGTTTGAGTGTGTGTGCTATGAGTTTCGAAAGCTTTTGCTTTTGAGGTGATTTTGAGGAACTTGGTGATTCTGAGGTTCCAGCCTTGTGTGATGTATGTTTTGAGTTGCTTTTGATCCATATAACAAGCTTTGATAGGTCAGAAAGTGGGTGGTGGACTGTGGTGATTGTTATGGGCAAGTTCCCAAAATGTCAACATAACTTGTTCTTGAGGTATGGGCTCATGTTGCAGCTGGTTTTTGGCATGTCCTGGCTCAGCATTGATCAAGGAGAGCCATGGAAAATGTTTTGGGGTGATGCAGCAAGTTTATGAGAAGATTCATCCCCTTTTGCAAATTTGAAGAACTTTGGCCCCTTTTGAATTTCTTGAAGTTCAAGGCATGAAATGGAATGATTCTTTGGGAAATTTTGGTCACAATGCATTGTATTATGTTGGTATGATGCTTAGAGAGTGATTAGAGGTCACAAAATGGCTTGGTTTGTGAAATTGCAAAAAATCCTCTTTGGTGTGAAAGTGAAAATTATAGGATTTTTTCCAACTTTGCAAGGCCATAACTTGAGTTCCATAATGAATTAGGACTTGTTCTTGTACTTTTTGAAAAGGGAATGATCCAATCTACAACTTTAATGACCAAGAATGTTTCATTTGAAGCATTTTTGATCAAGAAAGAGGAGGTTGAAGAAATTTCCGAAAATGGAAAGTTTCCATTACAAGTCATTCCATTTTTGGCAACTTTTGGTTTAGCTCAAATTTCTTCAATTTTGTGAACTTCCAAGCACTTAAATGATCAAATAAAGATCATATAAATTCAATTTGATGAAAAATCCACTTTGGTTCCATTGTTGGGGGTCTCAGATGCCCCGATTTTGCTATGACTTGCTCAAGAAGTTACCCAGTGAACAAATGAATTCCACAATGAATATTTTCATCAAACTCGGTACACATGATCCTTATAACATATTGAGACTATTAGAAACAAGAATGACCAAAAAATTTGGAGTTATGGCCTCTGAAACCAAAACCCTAATTTCAGGTCATCTGTGTAGTGAAACCCTAGCTCTGCTTCCATGCTTCCCAAGTTCTTGTGATTTCTTGACTTCCTTGATCTTTGAGGGATATAAAATGATGATAGAACATACATGGACCCTCTTGGAATGATTGGAGGCCTTTGGAGTAGCTCAGATGGATCCTTGGATTGCTCAGATCACAAACCCTAGATGCAGATGGACTTGAACTAATGCAGTGAAACAAAAATGAAATATGAGATGGTATGCTTAAACTAATGTAAACATGAAAGATCACAAGTCATGGTGAAAACTTAGTGAGGGCAAATTTGGGGTGTTTACACTTACATAATTCAAAACCTTCCCAATTTTCTTCCTGAAGTCAGCGAAAACCTTATCAGTCGTCAAATCTATCAATTTCTGAATACTCTCAGTCTCCGGTTGTGGGAAAGTATAATGCATATTCCTTTTTCTGGGTATCTCTTGGATTTCTGCCATCTGAAGAGATAATGAATACCAGAACTGGGTGCAGGATGCAAATAAATACCTGAAAATTAAAACACAAACAATTAATGCGGGTATGATGCAATGCAAATGCAATGCAGGCATATGATCAACATCTGGGACTGTCTAGATACTGAATAGTGGACCCAAGTGACCAAGGACCAGAATCCTCTGAATAAAGCCCCATGAATAAGAACTCAGTCTCAAATAAGCCCCAAAACAAATATCAGATGACTTAAGAACTCCAACATCCATGTAGCCATATCAAATCATAGGACTGTACCGGTAATGAGGTATGATGAGGTCAAGGGTTCCTGGAAACCTGTAAATCCCTCCCAATCTCACAGGTGTGCTCCGGGTCAAACATCACAGACTCTTAAAGCCGAATAGCAATAATACGTTCACCATTTCCGAGAAATGGCTCATGACCAAATCAGGAAATCGGTTTGGCATTATATACTACTCAGGGAGGTCTCAGCGTGAGTCCGGGAAAAACAAGAATCCTTTATAAGTTCCCAGCTTCAAGTGCTAAAGTCGAGAAACAATAGTACATTCATCCCGAAGGGTACAATATTATCGGCATACGACCAGGCCATCCTATGCAAGTTCCTAGTAGGCCCTCGGGTGCAAATGGGTTTTCCAAAAAATGTGGTCTGCCATTGTCACCACTGGAGAGGGATGTTTCCATAAAGGTCCTCAATGATCGGTCCCCAGATGCACATAACTATCAAGGTCCTGTAATGATCCAGAAAGATTCTGATATCAATACATTCCCAAGACGGTCGCAAGTCTGGGCGTGGAACTCACTAATACCAACATAGCAAGATGCCATGAAGCCAAAGTGGAACCACTCTAAGTCCTAGGGTGCACTCGAGCCCCGGTTTCGAGCTCATCTCACAGTAACCCCATCCCACAGAAAAAATGAAACCAGCAGAGCCAAATAGTCCAGTATAATATGATGCATGTGAAAATAAATACTAAAAGCAGTAAATAAAGCTGTAAATAAAACTGTAAATAAACAACAGTAAAATAAACAGGAAACAACACACAATCAAACACCCAATGAAACAGAAACACGCAAGCGCTAGGAGAGACTCTCAAGGGAACCAGAGATTTTGGGTTCGATCCCCAACAGAGTCACCAGCTGTCGCTCCCTGGATTTCCATCCTGGTACAAACGCGAAAGTGGCGCGGAAAAGGTAGAGTCGCCAGCCAGGCATTTTTATTCCGAAGGAACGGGAATAGTAATGTTGCACAAACCAAAGAAAAGAAAAGGAAGGACACAAGTCCTGCGAACCAAAGAGACTGGGTTTTGCAGTCGGTTACTACCTGGGAAGGTATTAGCACCCCAGATCATCCGCCGTACCCGACGGGATCCACGCTTGCAAAGAATCTGTTTCAAAGGGTGAAAGAATGAAGGTTGCTGCAAAAAGAAATACTGGAACTGAATAAGAAAGAAAATAAAGGGGGAAAATGTAGGGAAAATAAAGAGTGTGCTCGAACAGGCCCTACCCCGCTGCCTACGTACCTCATCTGGACATGAGGATCAGAGTCGCCGTAGTTCCCCTAACTAGGGGTGGAAAAGAGATTGCTTGTGTCTTAAGGCTTGAACTGCCTATGTCAATGCTCAGGTGTTGCAGGCTCGTACGATGAGTGTGTAACCTTCTTGCAAAGTGACAAGTAGTAGCAAGTTCGTACATAAAGAGTGAAGGTGATGAGAAGAGAAGTCCCGAAGGAGAGACGCTTAATGTTTGTTTGTGTTTTTTAGAAGTCTTTTAGGAGTGTGTCACAAGAGAGTGAGACTAAACTCTTTTCCATGGAATGTGTACTTGCTACTACATTCCAAGATGGAATAATAGAGCAAGCATACCAAGTAAGGAGAATTTATCCAAGACTTGTTTCCGGGAATAGGGTTTAGGCTCACCACCCTGTTGAAGTTATTAGATGTTTTGTTATTGGTGAAGAAATGTTTTTTATGCTTTTCTTTGTGAAAATAATCTCCTGATAAGACTTGTGCATCATGTTGGACAAGCTCACACTATTCCAAGATGGAATGAATGGGAGTGCCCCATGGGATAAGGCTATTGCACAGGAGACCCTTTCAATTATTTCATTAAGTGTTTTCTAATGTTATTTGAAGATGAGAAGAGAAAGAAAGCAAAGATCTTAAAGGTAAAAGTCTAATGGGGAATGACTAAACCTAATATTAGCATGCTTTGATGATCTTAGGTTAGTGTGGTTTAAACTATCCTAAGAAAGGAGGAGAAGAAGAGAGGAAGAATGTTAGAGAACAACTTACTCCTCTAACGGAGATAAGTTGCTTCTAAAGGGGGAAGATGAATAATTGAATCACAAGATGGCATAAGGCACATCAACAATTACAAAATATAAAGCAAAGTAAAAGAGGAGATGATGAAATGGTTAGTACATACTTAAATGAACAAACTTGAACCAAATGAAATGTAAGAAAACCACAATACCAACTATACTCACAAAAACCAGAAACAAAAGCATCCATTTATTACACTAAGATCCACCGATCAAGACAAAACAAGCAAGAGTTAAAGCACACAAATCATTACCAAGTTTCACAAGTTCTTATGAAGACACAAAACATAAATGAAGCACAAAGGATCAATCAAGTTAGACAAGCACTAAACAACTCAAAACCAGAACCTTATCATCACAAGAATGTGTACAAACTACACAAAAGATCAAAAGAAAGATCATATTCAATCATAGGCATCACAAGAATGAGAAGTGAAGTGAACATGTGCACAAGTGTAAGGACAAACAAATGCAAATCAAATCAAAGCGTAAACATCACTTAAAAACTAGGGACCTAATCATGTTAAAATGTGCCTAAGAAGCATGATAAAACTTGGGGAAGAAGCATACAAACTCAAGCATAAGCATCATGGAAAGTAAATGAACAAAGAAAGTGAGGTGAACATGCATACATTTGTGAGAAACTTCAAAGGCAAGCAACACGAAACTTTCCAAAGTACCAACACTAATCAAGGACCAGGGACCTATACTTATACAAAAATAACTCTAAACATCCTATAGGAATTGGCACAAGTGCCCTCCTAGCCTAAGAACTAATCATGTTAAGAAGAAGAAGCAAAATTAGGGCAATCACATATGAAAATTCAAATCAAATCAAAAACTCAATAAAAAATTCTACAAATAAGCACAAGTGTTCCTTAATCAAGTGATAACATCATGCCAAAAGAGCAAAGTCAGAATCAAAAGTAAACTAGGTCAAAGGACCTGATGAACACAAACTAGGGTTTTAAAACTTCATGCTCAAGTCAATTGCCAAAAATATTCATGCAAGCTTCTAAAAATCAGAAGAAAAAGCATCAACAAACTACACCCTAATATGAATCATATGCAAAAAGAAACAACTAAAAACTCAAATTAATGATCAATATAGAAAATCCACAAGTTAGCATGTAATTAAAGTGAATTAAAAACAAATAATAAAAGGGAAAATTAATTCCCACATGGAAAATAAAAATAAATCGAAAATAAAAATGTCAAAAATTAAAGAACATTAAAAGAAACAAACATGATTTATTTTGGAATTTTTGTGAACTTCTAACTATTTTTAAAAATTAGAAAGCAGACTAAAAAAACAAAAAAGAATTAAAAATAATGAAGAATGTGCGAGGGGTGCATTTAGTAAGGATATATAGTTCAAATTATTGGGCCAGATAGAGGGGGTGCATATAGCATTCGGATCCAATCCAACACACAAAGTTCAATCATACAAAAACAACAAAAAATCATCAGATCTAGTGGTTGAAAGCACAAGTCAATGAGTCAACAACATCCAAGGCCTACAACGCAATCAATGAATCCTATGGTATTCACATCCAACGCGTGACATTCAAACTCAATATATCCCTCCAGATCTAACGCTATGAAAAATATTCTGGAAAAAATAATCATAAGACGAAATTAAAAAAAGAGGAAATAACAACTAATAGAGTCACGTGAACGGCACCCTCCTCATTTATGAGGTGGCACCACATAACACCACACGATGGGATGAATCCGACGGTCATAATTTAAATTGGCCATAAACAACACAAACAGAATCCACAGGACGGAGAAACTCAAGTCACCTTCTCCGGCCCCGTTCCGATGAAGGTCAACAAGCAATAACCCAGAACTCAACAAATCCAGTACCAAAATGAAGCTAAAGTCGCGTAGATCAAGAATATGCTAACCAAATTTACAAACAATCCACAAATAAAGCAGATCGAATAAGACAAGGTCGAACAACAAAATTGAACTTCATTACTTAACACATCACAAGGTTTCTAATCACTTCAATCATCTTATATCAATCAAAAGTAAGCCAAAACAGTCAATATTAAGGCCAAACCGAAACAGATTAGATCTGAAGCTCTAACCTGAAATGGAGCTTTCTTGATAGGTTTGAGAAAACCAGAGGTGCTTTGATCCTTCCTAGCTTGTGTTTGAGCCAAATAAAGGCTGAGAGCATTCGAAATGGGGAGAAAATGAAGAAACCGAAAATGTTGTTAAACTTCTTCTATGTTGTTCTTCAGCCAAGGATGGAATCAATGGTTAAATGAGCACTCCAACTTCAAGACAAATTTAGAGAAGATGACTTGCAGAGTGTGATGAGAACCGAGTTTCTTTTTTGGATCCGAAACTCCTTAAGATTGAGGACGAATCTTACGTGAGTGAGAACAAGAGCTATGAGGAGTGATTGTGTGTGTAAAAATGATTTTCCTCCTCCACTTTTTTGGTGCAATGTAGCTTATATATGCAGGGTGTACACGTTGCCATTGAGAGGTGAGCATACCAAGTTTGTTAGAATCCGAAAGAATGCAGAGTGCACAACTCGTGTTGACTCTTTGAGTCTGGTTTCACAATTAATCCAATACATGTTGGTGCGTAGTAACACGGTGGGTTGTGGTGTGCTGGCATTATGATGTCTGTTGATGAAGATCCATTGGTGATGATTGGTTATCGCATGAAGTTGCATGGGAAAGAGCTTCACGTGACCAATCTTCTCCCCTTGGTGTCAACATGTGTGACGGCGTGTGTAGCAGGAAAAGTGTCATGAATTTGGTGATAACAGAATGAGAGAGAGACCTGCTAGTGGGTGTGTGTATTTGAGTGGAAAGGAAAAAACTGATAAATTGGTGAGAAAAAAATGTCATGAATTATTTCCTTTTTCTCATAAAATATCCAAGATGCATTAAAAACAAAAGGTGACACACATACTTTTGGTCACGCCAAGAAATTTTGATGAAATAAAAAAATGTGCAGAGAAAAATGGATGGGTGTAACATCACAAAAATGACATGATGAACCAATGGTAAAATGACAAGTGTCCCCAAAAAACCTAAAATGCACCTAAACTTCCAAAAATCATAACTTGAGTTCTAGGAAGGCTATGAAAATGTTCTAATACTTTTTGGAAATGGAAAATCATGCTCTACAACTTTCATGTTCAAGGAAAAATCATCTGGAGCTTTTTTGAACATGAAATAATGACTTGAAGAACTAGGGTAAATATTTCCAAAAATGGAAACTTCTTAATTTCCATATTTAGCAACCTTTCGTATATTCCTGATTTTTGACATTTCAGCTCAACTAAGTTATTCCTTGACATGATACGACTTCCAATGATTGACGATCCTGATTAAAACCCTAAAATCCTTCAATTGACTTTTTGACTGCGCAGTTGACTTTCTGGCTTCACCAACAAGTAATTGCTCAACTACTTGACTTTATCGATGAATTTTTGCCTCAAATTTCATATATAATCCTTGCAGATTATATGAGAATCTTTGACCATAAGAATTGGTCAGAACTAAAAGGATATGAGGATCTAGTCCAAAACCCTAATCAGGATTTCCCCTGCATAGGAAAATGTTGCCTTTTTGAACTTCTGAAGAAATTTCTCTCTTCTGAACTTTTAAGGATGACCTTGGGCTTGTTCAGGATATGAGAAGACCTTATAAGCTTCTTGCAATGCCACCTGGCTATTGACTTGACTTTAAAAATCCTGAGTTGTCCAGAAAACTGATCATATGCCTTATGCTAGAACATGTGGTTATTATGCCTCATTTTTCTATGCCAGATGCTAGAATATGATATGCTGATAATATGCTTATGATGTGTTTATGATGCTTATGATGTGATGATGATGCTAGAAAGAAGAGGGAAATTTTGGGGTGTTACAACCTTAGACAACAATTCTTCTTCTAGAAAGGAGTTTTTGTTTTTCAAAGTGGTGTAAACATTTTTCAAAGATAAAATGGTATCATCTAAAGAAGAATTGCTTTGTTTAAGCTTATCTCTTTCTTCCAATGTAGTTACATGGATTTGTTTAAGATCCTTGTATTTACCTTGGAGTTTATGATAGCGTTCCAAAATTTCATAGAAACATACTTCTAGTTCACTACAAGTAAGTTTAGAAAATACCTCTTATGTATCTAAGTCTAAATATTATTATGATATTTCTTTATCTTCTGGTTCTTCAAAACCATCAGAACTAGTTGTTGCAACAAAAGAAACATTTGTGTATTCTTCATCAGAATCTCATTCGTCGGAGTCAGAGTCGTCCCATGTAGATAACATTCCTTTCTTCGCATGGGCAAAATTCTTCTTTGACTTCTTCTCCTTCTTGAGAAGCTTTAGATAATCAGTTTTGAAGTGCCCTAGTTCATTACATTCGTAGCATATGGGCTCCTTTCCAAAACCTTGTCTTCTTTGACCAAAAGATGATTCAGAACATCCATTATTTCTCTTAGAATCTTTGATTCTCTCATATCTATGTTTCCACATTTTTTTGAGCTTTCTGGATATCAGAGACAGTTTTTCTTTTGAGTCAACATCAGAACTATCTGATTCTTCTTTAGCTTGACATGCCTTTGTCTTTTAAGTCTTTGACTTGAGATCAATAAATTTAACCTTCTTTTGAGGTTTGTCTTGTTCTATCTCAATCTGATGACTTCTCAAAGAACTGATGAGTTCTTCAAGACTTAGGTTGTTCATATATTTAGTTAGCTTCAAAGTTGTTACCATTGGTCTCCATTTTGAAGGGAGACTTCTGATAATTTTCTTGACGTGATCTGAAGTAGAGTATCCTTTGTCCAATACTCTAAGCCCAACTACAAGCATCTGAAATCTGGAAAACATGGTTTCCATGGCTTCATCATCTTCCATTTTTAAGGCTTCTATTTTTGGATCAAGGCAAGAGCCTTAGTCTCCTTAACTTGAGCATTCCTTTCATGAGTCATATGTAATGAGTCAAAAATGGATTTGGCGGTTTCTCTATTGGTTATCTCCTCATACTCAGTATAAGAGAAAACATTGAGCATAATCATTCTCGCCTTGTAACGATTTTTGTAATCCTTCTTCTGTTGGTAACTCATTGAACTTCTAGTGACTTTCTTTCCAACAAAATTTACCGAATGAGTATAGCCATCGACTACCATACCCCATAGATCCATGTCATAGCCAAGGAAAAACCTTTTAATCATATCCTTCCAATAATCAAACTTTTCGCTGTCGAAGATATGTGGTTTAGCACTGTAGTGATCTTTCTCATGTGAAGTTGAGGTTGTAGGAGTTGCATCCATAATAACAAAGACAACTCACATAGATACTAGATCGATACTGACACTGTGAAGTGTATGATAACCTTTTATCATAATCAAAACCGGAGCTATGATTCCAATTGATGGTGTGAGGAAACACAAGAAAGGGGGCTTGGATTGGTATTTTAAAAATGAAAGCTTTTTGTAGAACCCCAACAAATAAATCAACCACAAAAGAAAGAATGAACACAATGATTTATCCTAGTTCACTTGTCAACCATAAGCTACCTCCAATCCACCCACCAAGGTG